>JAZDUH010000443.1:19445000-20645000 GCA_036419115.1 Scarus forsteni
GCAGTGCTATAAACTTACTAGTCGATGAAACTTACTGGACTTGTTAAAGCTGACATGTTTACAGACCTCACTGCCGACAGATTAATTTGGATTACTTTCTAATGAAACAAAACAGCTCCAATAAAAAAGGTTAACTGCGTGTTCTGTGGTAAATGTTTCTGTGCTGTAGTCCCTTCAGGGAGATGCTGATGTTGAAATGTTTACTATTAAATATTATAAAACAAAGTCCTCATAAACTAAAGTTAAGGCTCGAGGCGTGAATAGATAACAGTTGGACAGAGTGATTAGAAACAGAAACCATTTGATCAGGATTTCAGCTGAATGCTGATACAGAACATACTTAATTCCCAACACAACAGACAGTAGAGCAGACAGTGACATAAACAATAAGATGAGCTTAATTAGATCATGTTTTTGAGTACTGAGTTGATCTGCTGATGAGAGGGTAAGCAACAACAGCCTGTTGAAACTTTTATGATACGCACAAGACAGAGTGACCCTGTAAACAATCACATGGCAGCAACTCAATGCATTCAGTAGATGCAAGTCAAGAAGAGCTGCTGAAGTTCAAACTAAACATCACAATAGGAAAGAAAAAGTAAGTGAGTTTGATTGTGGCATAGTTGTTGGTGCCAGATGGGCTGGTCCTGTGATTTCAGAAACTTATGATATACTTTTTTTCTTTATGTAACACACTTTGAGCTGCAATTTAATTTGTATGAACTATGCTATATACATAAATTTTGACTGATTCACTGATTGATACTGGGATTTTCACAAACAATAATCTTGAGAGTTTACCAAGAATGGTTCTAAAAAAGAGAAAATATCCAATGAGTGACAGTTCCCTGGACAAAAATGCCTTGTAGATGCCTAACGTTGGAGGAGAATGTCAATGGCTCACTGAAATTGAACAACAGAAGATTAAGGCTGCATTTACAGGGCGCCGAAAACGGTCAAATCCGATAAATTTTGGTTGCGTTTTGGCCTTGCGTTTAGATGAAACGCATTGCGTTTCGTCTGAAAACGGAAACTTTTGAAAATGGACTCCAGAGTGGAAAGCTTTGAATATGCTCTCCATGCAGCTCCGTGTAAAACCGTATGAGAGTGTTTCAGGGTGAAACGCTGATGTCGCCGCGTGCGTAGTACTCTTTCACATGAAGGCTGCGCGTGCATACCAGGAACAATAGCTTCGGCCGTCTGCCGAGTAACATGTGAGCCTCTCACCGTGCTCGGTTTGTTATCCTGACAAAACTATCCAGACAGTTTTGTTGTCTGAACTGATTTGTTGTCCAGACAAGAAACTCCTGCGTCTCTGAGAGTCTATTCGCCATTGTTGTTTGTGAAAAGTTTTTCTTCTTCGTTTGTGTGTTGTAGCAGCGCTGCATCTCTGCAGACCTACACTGCCATCTACTGAACCGCCATGCATACTACAGTGGATTCACTCGTCTCCGAGCATCGTCATCCGAACGCAGAAGAATTCTAAAACGCAAAGGACAAATCTTTGCGTCTTTAGGTCAGGAGTGTCCGTGTAAACGCAGCTTAAAAAGCAAAGTGTACCTAATAAAGTGGCCAGCGAGTGAACATCCAAACAACAGAGCCAAACAGGGGATGTCCACTTGCTTCAGAAAGACTCTATAAAACTATCCTGGTGTAATCACTCCAAGTTACCCAGTTTTGGATGTTTTGGACTTCTGTTGTTGCTGCTGTGCCAAACAGACATCAGCGTTGACTTTAGCCCCGTTTCCACCAAGTGGTCTGGTATGGATTGGCACGGTTTGGCTCAGGCTAGATCAGTAAAGCCTGATCCTGTTTGCATTTCCACAGCCAACAGAACCCTACTTGGTAGGTGGCGTCTAAGCCAGATGCCGATAGCATGACGTCATAGCAGTGTACCCAGCTATTAAATACAACAAAGAAGAAAACACGACACAGTAAATAAAGAGCAACGATGGAAGACATCCAACATTTTTTTTTTGATCAGCATGTGGCTTTTGTTACGAAGCTCAGCTAAGCTTTGTTTCAGAGGAGGCTATGTGCCATGAGAGTTATCTTCACGAAGACGAGTGTAGATTTTAACATGGTTGGGGTTATGTGTTGTTCTTTACTACTGCTGTCACACAGGAAGTGACATCTCCTTCTCCCAATCAACAGACTCCAGTGTTTCTAGCTCTACCTTCTGCGGTCGGATTGGTAAGCTTGGCACCCCAAAAGAAGGGTCCCAAAAAGTAGGACGATACAGTTCGCTTATAAGGGGTCCTGTCCCGGTTTTAGGCTATGGAAATGCCACAAAAAGTACCGAGACGAACCGAACTGAACCCTCTGGTGAAAACGGGGCCTTTCACAAACAGAAAACATGCTCCTTAAATCAAATCAAATACTGTAAATCTAGAAGTCCACAAGAAGCTTGAACATTTTTAAACTGACTGTATATTTAAGAAGCATGCTGCATTTAGTGGTTCTTAACCATAAAATTCTGACACAGTCTTCCAACCGATAACTAGACCTGACATCTATTTGATCTGTTATTTAACATAAACTACACTGATACACTTTTAAAACACAGCCTTACTACATCATAAGTTTGAATATGTATCTACTTTATATAACTTTAATAACTCAATGTATTGCCCAGACCTTTCACAGTAAGATTTGTTTGCACTATTTGGACTAACTGACCCTATATAATGTCTGTGTTGGTTCAGCATTTAATACTGACGCCGTGTAAAAGCCTCCTGGTTCCGTGTGTGTTGGTGATAAGGTGTGGGTGTGTATTGTGAGAGTGGGAAGAAGGGGGGAGCAGGGGGGTCGTGGTGAATAAAGGTTGGTGGGAGAGTAGACAGGGTGTCCGGCACCAAACCACCTCCCAAAATAAACTCAGTCCCTGCGTCTCTGTGTCTGTGCGGTGGCAGACCAGCGGCTCCCACCGCTCCAGCAGCAGAGAGGAGTCACAGGAACAACATGTCATCAGCCTCATCGCTCCCCTAATGGCTCTCCTCTTGACCAGAGACATGGCAGACAGCGTGTTGCCCCACCAAGACGGCAGTTTACTCTGCACTCTCACATTCACACACACACGCGCGTACATCAACATTCATGCACGCATAGACACTATCGCTGCCCACTCCCAGCCACTTACAGACCGGCACGAGAGAGACTAGGAGGCCATCTTATGAAAACATGGAGGGGTGCTGGAGATAATGTCTCGCCAGACCTCTGGACTCAAGCCAGGCCGCCCTCTTAATCCGAGGTCCAGAGGAGTCTCTGCTCAGGAACGCTGCCAGGGGTCAGGAACATTAGCCAGATACAATATTTATCTGCTTGAAGCAAATACTCAATTAAAGGAGCAGTTCAACATTTTCAAATGTTTGGTTTATATGCTTATTTACAGTAATGTCTCAAGTTATGGCATTTACTGCTCTGTCCACGCCTAGTCGAAAACATTTCAGCTTCCAAAACAACTTCTGCAAACACAGCATTGTTTCTGTCCACATGAAAACACTGAAAATGCTTCATATATCACAGGCCTGTAAGTGGCATTGTAACACTGCGGCAGGCATACACCAAAACCATAGAAGAAGACAAAGAGCATGCACATAAAGCACGTGATCAAATGAAACCAGATGTGGTGTAAGCTACTCTCTATGTGCACTTGTTGCTTTCGGTAGAGTGGAAGATTTTGCTATAAAAGCCATAACAAACTCAGTCGCTTCTGCCACACAACACCTTTCCTCTATTGTTTCTATTGTTGAGATTAGAGCATGCAGTTTAAAGGAGAATGAGATTATTGTTTTTAAAAATGTGCAAACACGTTCTACACCTGGAGACACTGGAGGGAAGTATTCTGAGTTTTATTCATTCTGGTACCCGTTTTCAAAAACTTGTGTTTTTTCTGGCAAAATGCCTAAACTGGTGTTTGTGTGGACATCCCCTAAATCTCTCTAATGTTTTGCCTCCAATATTAATGTCAATGATATCTACTGTTGTTTTCTTACGACTGTTACACTTTGAGATTTGCTCACAAATGTAAAGTGCATTATAAATAAAATCCATTATTATTAATATCTATGAGTCTCTGTACTGATTTAAGAGGTACTGTAGTCATGGAGGTATAGGTAGGAGTCTATGTGGAGCTCCTGCTGTGCTCTCTTGTGCTTCTGCAACCCCGCAACAATATAAATCACAGACAGATACAAGATGTTATTTTACAACATCCATTTATCTATGGACCACAGCCTAGCTGGTCTAAGGGACACAGATAGTCAGACAACCATTTACTCAGTTTTAAGTGATATGAGAAAATGTCTCAATCTAAAGTTAAAGTCCTTAAACTCTAAGTTTCATGTATGTAGTGGAGGTCACTTTAGAATGCACATGGGTGGGGGCAGGGGGTTGCAGTCCCTGGTCTTATTGTTTTTGGGGTTGTGGGCTGAACAGTTTTTAAGTCTTTGGTCTAATTTATGCAGTTTATTTTTTTTTTCATCAAGATTAATAACAAAAAAATAAACACACAAAGTCCCCCAGACTCTGTCAAATTTAGAACAACTAAAAAATAGATTAGAGATGATGCTCAAGCACAGGTCTAGCAGCATCAACGTGTGTCTTTAAGAAATAAAGCAAATACTCAAAAGTTCAAAACATGTATACAAATGACCTATTTCAATAGTTCCAAATATTACCCAGTCCCACGCCATCTGTTTGCAGTGCTGGGATTATCTAACAATTTCTCTGTTTATAGCTTCATATTTACATACAGACATGAAAGTGGAATTGATCCTGTCGTCTCGTCAGGAACCTCACACCTTCAGAGAGTCAGAGAAGTCAAAAAGCCGCCTGCTCTGCCTTCCTTGTTAACAGTTGCGAGTGGAGCACACACCCATCCCGGGCGTCTGCTGGACGTCTGGCTCCAGAGAGGGCGTAATCAAGGCTCGCTCTCTGCCCTCTCACTCACAGTTCAGCTCTGATGCTGCACCATCCCTTTGAAACTGCACTCAGCTACCCTTTCAATGAATTTCCATGCACAGCTTTTTTTTTTTTTTCTCAGGGGCCACATATTTATTTTCTTTCTGTGTCTTTGTGGGTCCGGCTCTCACGCTCAGCTCTGGAGCAAGGCGAGCCCGGCCGCACTGGTTGGCTCATTAATCACTCTTCTCCTCTCTCCCTCCATTCTGAGAAACACAGTCACTAATTAATGGAAAGCACTTTATGACAGAACACAGGAGTTTCCTGGAAATTAACCATTAATCTGGACGTCCATTATAGGTCTAATAGCACAGGGTGGGCAGGAATGGATGGGTTTGAAATAGTGGAAAAGAGTGATGGCAGCAACACAATGCTATAAATAACAAGTCAATTAAAAGGTGTGTAAAAACTTATCAGTGTTGATGCAGGCATTTGGCATGTAAACGGATATGAGTGTGCATGACTGCAGAGTTGAAATACCAACATTTAACATTTTTGATATTTTCTGGTTGTAAGTGCACCTGAGCAGACTCACACATGGTCTTCATTAGGGCTGGGTATTGATTCAGATTTTCTGGATCGATTCGATTCGACATTACAAGGTCTCAAATCGATTCGATTCACGATTCAATTCGATATATATTCAGTCTGGGATATCTTAGTTAAAATAGTGCTGTTGATTTAAAAAGTGACCTTCTGACCTGGTACATCATTAAAAATTGTTTTAACATGAAGAACTAAACCCAAAGCAGTTACATTAATCATATTTTAATGATATGCATTAATGCGTATTCTGCATATTACTTGTTTTTTGTCCAACTCGTATTTTCCTTTGTACTTATTAAATCTAAAATACTACATCCAAACATCAGCTTTTAAAGTTGCCAGTGGTGCCCATATAGTGCTTCCACCATGTTTGTTTGCCGTAAAATCTCATGAGATCTTGTTCAGTAGAAAGCAGCACTAAACGCTGATCACACGAGACTAGCAGGGTTGATACCACAGGCTGCTTCTCTGTACATCCAAAGAAGAAAAAACTACCCAAGTTAAGAGACTGATCTTTGGATTTTATGGATCGATAATGAACCAGTCAAAGGAAAATTGATTTAAATAGATTAAATCGATTTTTTTAACCCAGCCCTAGTCTTCATGCAGGAATTTAAAACGGGAGATTGTAAAAACACAATAGCAGGAATCCATCTGAAAACAGTCCATTGTAAATAATTATCATTAAGGGAAAACAACTTATAAATAAAACTAATTCTGCTCAACCTGACAGATGAACTGTTTTACAGGTTCATGGGATACATTTCAGTATCACCTGGGAAACACCACATTGACAGTATTGGGGATAAAACTGCAATTATGTCTTCTTTGAGGCACAAGTCTTTGTCCTCAAACAATGTTAAATGGTCCAGCCATTCGCCAGCCAAGTACAAGGGGTCAAGTGTATCAGTTTGAAGCTTTGCAAGATGGATCTGCCTGATGACAGATGCAAATTCTGTCAAATCCAGCTGCTGTGTATTTTAAGATTTGTTTATTTTGCACTACAATGTTGGAATCATTGATTACCCTTGGTGCTTAATGTAAAAACTTAATATTAGATATTCAAGTCAACCTAAAAATTCGACGTTGATTGCATGTGTCTCTTCTGTATTGTTGTGTCTTTTAACTGCTAATGTTGTCAGTGACAGTTTGACAGTTGAGTTTTTATGTGTTTTAAGTAATTAAGTAGTTTTGTGTGTTTAAAAGGTCCATCTTGGCACAAGCATTGCAAATTAGCTTAGACTTTAAATGTTATTGTTTGTGCCACCAGCTATTTGCTTCACACATGTCCCAATGCAAATCAAATCATTGTGTGGAGAAAGTCAAGTTGTTGAGCCGCCATTACTGCAGTGGTAAGTCGGGCAGCTGGCGGACTGGACAAAAATCGATTTCTTTTTTTTTAATCGCCGTTAAAACATGCCAGGACGATCTGGGAGAATGTGTGCTGTTTTAGGCTGCCACAACAGTAGTGTCTAACATCATCAATCCAACTATTCATCTTGCTCTCACAGCCAGTCAGGACTGTACTTTACTGTACAACAGCACTACTGTACTGTCGATAGTAGTGACGCCATCCACCACAAGATGGTCGCGCCCACAAACCAATCGCACATGTAAACTAATTATAATTCTAAATTACATACTATATTGTTCTACTGTATGCATGAGTAGGAGCTGGTTAGCTTAAGGCTATCCAGGCTAACAGCAGTGAGGACGTAAAGCCAATGGAGTGGTAAACAGCAAAATGACAGCTCTAAACTTACAAACGGAGGACCACACTCAACTGTAGCAGAACCAGAGACCCCATTTCTCACAGCTGGATATTAAAATTTAAGGGGAACGAAAATCGAAACCGTAAATGGGTGAGCAACATAGTTCATGTAAAATGTAGATTTTTTTTTTAAAATAGAAATGTAAAATCCTTTATCTGTGAAATACAGTATATCAAAAGTTTTAGCCCTTAGTTTACAGTACTCTTGTGGTTCTGTAATGTTTCTGTAACGTTTTGATAACAAATGTTCATGCCGCTGTCTCAGACAGTAGGTGGTAGGACACGTGCTGTTCCACCACCGCAGTAATGGCAGCCGCTGATGATGGCCGCGCCCACAGATCAGCCATAGGATTGGTCTATAGACAAAGAACCACTAACATAAACACTCAAGTGCTATTCAGTACAAGCAATACATCTAATGTGCACGTCTTTGGTCTGTAGGGGGGAACCTTAGTACCAGGAGAAAAGTTACAAATGCATGAGGAGGACAAGCAAACTCTGAACAGAAAGGCCCTAACCCAATCCAGGAGGTCAATCCAGTGCACCCCTGTTGCTGAACTGCAAAAGGCAAAAGGTGTTTCCCGTTTGTCTTTGTTCTGGATGTTTCAGGGCATTGTGAAGCAAAGAGGGAAAAAGTTTATCTTCCAGTTTTTAGGTTTCTCAGGTCTTTCTTATTCAAATCAGTCACTTTTGTTTGGCAAAATTTTTTATGATTAAGAGAAAAAAAAAAGTATTTTGTTGCAGCTGAGTCACAAACCACAGTATGTTGTTATTACAGACCAATCCTGCAGTATCTCTGTCAAAAATGTAATTCACACTCCAGAACCTTATCCTGATGTAACTGGGTCTGGCTTTTGTGAAGGCCAAGGTTGTAGGACATGATATTTGTGAATTTGTTTACTTTCACAGTATTGTATTTTTGCTTAGACTTCCACTGGGGGGAACGGTATCTAAGAAAACGAGGAAGGAAATGGGATGAAAACAAAGGAAGAGGAAGGGAACCCGGTGGGATGAAGTCTGCCCCTCACTGATCCTGGATCAGCAGCAGTCTTGTGGACAGTGGCGCCACCACTGGAACTAATGGCTGTGGTCACTCACAGAGGAGCTTTGATTATTTATTTTACATGGGGGGCTCTGACAAAGCAAAATAATAATAGAAGAAGAGATTAATGCTGCCAAGGTTAGTTAAAACTACAGTTTAAATCTGTAATCGATGCTTTATAATGCAGACAAGCATTAATCTGAAATTTCAAAACTGATAATGTAACACATAATAATGAAGATTTTCTTGTGGTATTTGGGTTTAACTATTGTATTATTAATTAAAAGAATTGTTGTGTGACTGACTAACCACCACATCAGTTATGATGTTAGTGACGTTACTGTAGTGCATCCCTTTGGAGCAGTCAACTAAACAAGATGCCCCTTCCTTCTATGTGTGCTTTTATTTGACATCTTAGATTTTATGAATTCTTCTGATCAGACTCCACTTATTATCCACGTATTATTTCCAACATCTAATACAACTTTTGGTTCAACAGAAATAAAGAAGTATTTCATTACATGCTGGTCGGGGCCTTGGTGGGCCTGTGTCTCAGCATTAACTCACTGAAACAGCAGTACTGAAGCTCTATGGAGCAGTGACACTGAAGGTTTGAGAGTGACTGCGCACAGTGGAGCTGGTTGCATCAAGTTCTTATGGGTGGACTTCTGTCTGAGTTTTTCTCCTGTTTTTTATAATACTGAAATGACATGATGAATATGCTGACATATGTTTCTTATTCAATTTTACAGAATAAGGTCTTCAATTTTTCTTGTTGGATGCAAATGCAGCCAAGAAAAGGTTAAAAATGGCAATGAATAGGGATATTGCATCATTATGCATTGCAATACTCAGCATATCATAAAGATTAAGAACGGCATTGAGCTGATGGGACTCAAGTATCATGATAATAACGTATTGTGGAGTAACTGGCAATTCCCACCCCTAGTATTTAGTTTATGGTGAGTGACAAACAGGAGGTGATTATTGGGTAGCAGGGAAGAAGTAAGATGTTCAAATGAAGGGATAATTAGTACACAGGGTGGAGTATTGTACAATAGACAGACAGACGCACACACAAGGCAAATGCAGAAGGAAAACTACACCGGCTGTGTTTTAGGACTTCGGCAGAATCCATGAACACCACATGTCTGGTGTTCTTAACTGAAGATTTAAAACTGACCACCAAATCTCCTTAACTGAGACCTTAAATGGTTAGAAAAATTTTGGTGAGTTGTAGATTGAGTCAAAACAAAGTCAACAAAGCTCACAGATTACAAACTTGAAGGAGACTACACCCACAGTTCAGGCAAACACACTCAGAGAGCTCTGATTCTGTTTACACAAGGGAGGCTAAATGTTCAAGGGAACACACTGCGTCGTGTCTAATGACTTGTGATTCTCTCTCTGCACTTCAAAGTAAGGGTAGCGCTGCAGTTCAGGGGTCAAAGGCTCGCCTGTTGCCCAAATGCCCCCAAATTTCCTGTTTTGTCTGGCCCTGTGAGTGTAAAGGGATCTAAAATGTGAAGGCCACGATCTGCTGGAGCCAATGACACAAAAGGCTGTACTTCAACGGATCCAAACCAAGGCTGAGAAACAGATCAAGGTTTTTGGACTTAATGAGATTTATTCAACATATATATATATATATGTGTGTGTATATATATATATATATATATATATATATATATATATATATATATATATATATATATATATATATATATGTATATATATATATAAATGTATATATATATAAATATGTATATATATATATATATATAGAGAGAGAGAGATAGATAGATAGATAGATAGATAGATAGATAGATAGATAGATAGAGAGATGCATAGATAGATATATATATATATATATATATATATATATACATATATATATAGATATATAACATGTATATACATGTATATACATATACATATACATATATATATACATATAGATATATACATATATATACATATATACATATATACATATACATATATACATATACATATATACATATACTTATATACATATATACTAGGGATGCAAACAATTAATCGATTATCGATTAATCGTTGATAAGAAATTACTCGATTAAAGTAAATTAATTGCAATTAATCGAAGAAGAAGAAGACGACAACAACAACAAGACAAACGAGAAGTGGTAAGCTGGCAGGATGAAGAGTACAAGATGGAGTTTGGTATGGAACCACTTTAAGTTGGTTAATGACGACAAAGACGCCAAATGCACCATCTGTGGAAGTATTTTAAATTACAACTCCTCCACAACTTTGCTAAATTATCACCTCAATACGTCACATTCTGTTAGGAAAAATTGCCGCTTATCAATTAATCGATCATCGATCAATAAGATAAAACAACTATCGATTAATGAATTACTCGATAATTTGCATCCCTAATATATACATATATACATATACATATATACATATACATATATATATCTATATCTATATATATCTATATATACATATATACATATACATATATATATATCTATATCTATCTATATCTATATCTATATCTATACATATATATATCTATATCTATATATCTATACATATATATATATATAAATATATATATATATATATATATATATATATATATATATATATATATATATATATACATATGTATATATATATACATACATATATATATATATTGGGCAGAGATCTGATAAACTTTGTTAAGCACTGTACACATCACCATTTCCAGACCGTTAGTGCAGCTTTGCATACTTCCAACTATTTACTGAATGTGCAAGGTTTTTTCTGGGATGTTTTCTATGCGGGATCACAGGTCTTTTTTAATCTATCTACAGTAGTTTTGGTTAACTTAGGAGCTTTTTAACTTTCAAAGTGAGGAAGGTTTGGGGAGAGGGGGGTAGATAGATAGCTGCACATAGTCTGGAAAACAGCCTAGACTTTCCTATATCATCTTGTCAGGATGAACCTTTATTTACTGCCATGGTAAACAAGAACCTCTTGCTCCCACTTTACTCTCCATCTTAAATCAGCAGCCAGGACAGGGGTTACTCTAGGAGAGGGGTCATCAACTGCATGAAATGGGCCAGATTTTTCCATGACATAACCACAGGGTAGACATTCAAATTCAAATAATGCTCTTGTCTTTCTATAAGTTTGATATTTTCATTTTACCCTAATTTAATATACCTTAGCATTTAAAACTGATATCAGCCCCTATCAGCCATGCAGCTGCCAGTCACAGAGGGCCTATTAAGATGTTTGGGCTTCATCACCTTAGAGATGTCAGACTTTTCCACCACTGAGTTTGACAAGAAAATTCTCATACACCAGCAGTTGTTTGTTTTGGGGCTTGTGTTAATACATGTAGAGACACAGCAACTATAAGATACACTTAAAACCACAACATTTTCCCTCTTTAGTTTCACAACTTGACAATACTCTGGGGGCCAGATGGGAAGCTCCAGGGGCCTGATGTGGCCCCCGGGCTGACAGCTGATGATAACTGCTCTCATGATACTTCTCTTTTTGATTCTGCACCTTAAAATAAAGAGCAGGAATAATGTGGTGTTTTTGAAAAAGGGCAAAAGCAGGTTTATCCAAAGGTAAACACAATAATCTTTCCTCTTAGGAGCCTCGGGGAACATGTTCAAAAGTGCATCAGGGACTTTCAGATGGTCTTGAGATAAAAACAAACTAAAATGGCTGTATGTTCCTACAAAAATCACAGACTACATATGTGAGTTTTGAGGGAGTGGGGTTACGTGCCAGTGAGAGGCCCCAGTGCTAAATTACATTGCAACATGGTCCCTCTCAAAGCCCACATCTGGGATTGGCCCTGACAACTGGATGCCGTGCTGCTCTAATTTTGGTTACTTTGTTTATAACCCTATAATAGAGACAGTATAGGACCACAGGGCTGGAGTGAAGGAGGGCAGGACTCAGGCAGAGTAAAGCAGTCATTTTGTTAAAGCTTGTGGGGATATTTACATTTAGGGAAGAGTTTAAAGTAGGTAAAAAAAAAAGAGAAGCCTGATTTTCTGCATGTTTTAGATTAAAGCAAATATGTTTGTTGCCCTGCTTTTCTTTGTCTTCTAACAGGATTCACAACATGCTACACTTTGGAGAATGCGTGTCGCAGCTTGTTGGATGCAACAATAATGCAAAATCTGTAATTATATTGGGAGCAGATGAGAGCTTTGCCTGCCCACTCAACCTCTTTGCAGTCTGAGGAGGAACATAATCACTGAATACTCTCAGTCAACACAGGGCAGAGAGTTTAGAGACACTTAACAGACTGGGTAATAAACAATGCTTCCACCTCCAGGGCAAAGGCTCAGCTCACTGCCACCTGCGTGACAACATATCAACATTTTTGTTGCGGATAAATGTTTCACAAACTCCTGGACTGTCAGCCATTCAAATATCTCATCTTAAATGTGTGAGAAGCATCTACTTAGAGATGAGAAGTTTTGGAGCTGAAAACATCCATCTCTCTCTCTCTCCCTCTTTTCATCATCAAAAATCACTTCAAATGAGGTGCTCTGCTCATTCTATCGAGTTCAACCACAAAATGACAAAGAGGAAATATGTTTGCTGTTGCTTCAGGTGATGCAGATTGAACTTATAAACACATTTTAATCACTTAAAAACAACAATGTTATGCATAAGCCTGATGAATCTACATGGCTTTCTGCAGTGGATTGACTGAAACATGATTGTTTCTTGACTACTCCAGAATATTTTGTCTCATTCTGTGAACTTTTACAGTGAAAATAAAAATAAAAACATTAGATTCAGTGCGCCATGCGTGAGTCTTGAATATATCTTCTTGGATAACAGGTCCAAACACTGATCCAAACATAGAGACTCAATGTACTTGTACTTTTAAGAGAAGTTTTAAACATCAGTGATTTTATTTAACTGTCGAAGTTTTTATGGGAAGTACTGTAGTTAGGGTTGGGCGATATGGCAAAAATATCATATCACGATTTTTTAAAAATAAAATCACGATCACGATTTTATCACGATTCTTTTTTACTTTGATTTTTCTAGACTAATTTGCATGTTTGACCATTTTTTCCCAATTTTCCCTGACAGGTTTTAATTTAAATAGTTCAGTTTTTATAAAAATGTGCAATAAGGGGTGCTGGTTTGGCGTAGTGGTTAGCACCCCATGTACATGCTTCTGCCGGTCCAGGTTCGAATCCCGCCTGTGACCAGTTTGCAGAGTGTCTTCCCCTACTCTCTCTCCCCCTTTCACAAGCCTATCCACTGTCTCTCTCCTATCAATAAAGGCATAAAATGCCCAAAAATATACATTAAAAAAAAAGTGCAATAAATGTAAACATAAAAGGTAATGAACAACAATATCAACATTTTCTCTTTAAGTGCAACAATTCCAAACAAATGTTATCTAACTGCAATGTCTATAATCTGAGTGAATAATACAGCTGCTTTAGAACAGATTTTTGTTCAGACATCTTCAAGCTTTTATCTCCTTTTCTCTTTCCGCCATGGCTTCACGCTACATAACCAAACAGGAGATACTACCATGCACTGCGCTTAATTTGCTATGATTAGCTAGTCGGGTGCGTGTCAAAGTTTCAGTGCTCACACAGACAATCTGACAATCTTTCTGCTTTATGACGATATTAAATCGTTATAATCCTTAACGATTTAATATCTTCATATCGCACACCCCTAACTGTAGTTTATTAATTTACATCTGAGAACTGAAAAAATAATAATGATATTGATGAATAAAACCCAAACTATGTAATACTGTTAAGCAACTAGTTTTGTCACAAAATCTTAAATCAAAGTATTGTCAACCTTACACAGCAGATGGACCATTTAACATATTTCACTGGTCTATCTTGGCAACAGTCCATAAAAAGTGTTTGGGAATGGTAAAAGAACCTTTCAAAACCATTTTTTATGTGCCAATAAGATAATAATGTGCAACTACTGCAGTGTAAAATACAAAAACATAGGCCCGTACGTGGCACAAAGTCCAGACAAACATGTTGGAAATGGAGCAGTAGTTTCCTTTTTATTGAGAAATGCTTTCAGTGTTGTTTGTTTGTCATTTAATAAATTAATACAGTCCTGGCTTGACAAAACTGCAACTAAAGCTTTTAGCATCTATGCTAATTTCTGTGCCTCCAGTCACTTCCTGCTGTTGTTGGCTGGTCTGTGCCACTTCGGGACGTCCACAGTTGTAGTTAGAGCTGTAGTTAGAACCAGCTCGTCTCTCAAACTGAAATAACTCTGGAGAAATATTCAATACCTGATAGATTCCTCAAGGGAAGGTTACATGTTTTAAATTTATTTATTCACCACATTAAGAGTAAAAGATACATTTAAAATTAAGTGCAAGTAATTACTTAATCAAATAAAAACTTTCACTCAAGTAGAGAAAACATTTTTACTGATAGGTTCTTTATCTAATTCCATGTTTCAGGGCAGAATGCATGAGTTATTAGGGATGGATACTAATGAGATGTCATTGATATCAATGTCATAATCGATCCTTCCACTCAGTTCAATTTTTAGCGATTCCCTTACTCATTCTTGCATATGACCTAAGTGGAAAACAAAGTAGGTCCGTGCAAGTCCAACAGTTGTTAAGAAATGCTGCTGGTGTGTCCACCCTTATGAAATCATACAGACACTATATGCATGCTGTGCTGTTAGTGTCATATTTTGTAAAGATGTACCTCCTGTCAACTTCCTAAGCTTCTGTGTTGCTGTTCTTTGTTGTCATGCATACAGTTGACTTGTTTATTTCAAGTGGTACACTTGCATCAAAATCATGTTTTTATGGGTCTGGAAATATTGCCACTCTGATTTTTATCATTCAACGCATTCAACATATATTTTAAATTAAATGCATTCAACATTTGTCTTACCATTGGAGAGGCAAAAGCAAAACAATTGTCTGGTGTTGAAAATGCTGCCCCACCCCATGTCTCCTTGGAAATAGATTTAACAATTAATTTCAGTATCTTCATATTTTGCCCAGCCCTTTGCTGAAATATTTACAAAGTCATCAATAAACGCTAAGATACAACTATCGACCACTGATTAGGGCGATTCATTTAAACATATTAACTAAATACTAAACATGAAGAGTTGTAAAATAGTCGTGGCATCACCAATGGAAACTGCCTCCTCCATCAGCTTTATTAACGAGGCAGCAGATGATGGTCACTTACAGGGTCGATGCTGCTCCGTCAGTCCTCCTCTTCCTCTTCTTCCTCCACATCATCCCCTTTGGAGCTCCACGTGAGCGTCCTCGCCTGGAGTTACCTGTCTCTGATTAAACAGGTGTGAACAGTGAAACAGCTTCGTCGTGGCTTCAGAGCTCTACTCTGACGGCCGAGGCATGCAGCACTCATACAGTCATGGAAAAAATTATTAGACCACCCTTGTTTTCTTCAATTTCTTGTTAATTTTAATGCCTGGCTCAACTAAAGGTACATTTGTTTGGACAATTATAATGATAACAACAAAAATAGCTCATGAGAGTTTAATTTAAGAAATAAGAACTATTCATTTTCCATGGTTTTCTTGATAATAACCAAAATTACTTAAATTCTTACATCAATAGCTATGGCATTGTACCGCCAAAAACACTACTTTTAAGCATTCCATGTTTTCTTTTCTGTTTGCTTTAAACACATGATACACACAAGAGTTAATACTTGATTGCATGACCATTGTTTTTGCTGACTGCAGCCATGCGTCTTGGCATGCTCTCCACCAGCTTCTGACATTGTTCTGCTGTCACAGCAGCCCATTCCTGTTGGACAAATTCAAACAAATTTTCTTTGTTTTTGGGCTTGTGGTTCTCCATTTTGAGTTTGATCATTTTCCACAGGTTTTCAATTGGATTAAGATCTGGTGATTGAGCAGGCCAAGGCATGGTGCGAATGTTGTGGTTCTCCATCCAGGCTTTAACTGACCTTGCCGTGTGGCAAGGGGCATTGTCTTGTTGGAAAATCCAGTCATTCGAGGCAGGAAAGAGTTTTCCAGCTGATGGAAGAAGACTGTTTTCAAGGGTAGTCCTGTACATGACCTGGTTCATTCGGCCTTCACACAATTGCATTTGCCCTGTTCCACTCAGACTGAAACAACCCCAGATCATGACTGATCCACCCCCATGTTTTACTGTAGGAGCAAGACAGTCTGGGTTGTAAGCTTCTCCAGGCTTCCTCCTAACCAGTAAGTTGGCTGGAGTGGGCATCAATTCAAAATTGGATTCATCACTGAAGAGAACCTTAGCCCAATCATCAACAGTCCAATCCTTGTGGTCTCGAGCAAAGAGTAACCGGCCTTCCTCTGCCTTTCATTGATGAAGGGCTTCTTGCGTGCTCTGTGTGACTTCAAACCAGCTTCAACAAGTCGGTTTCCAACTGTCCTTGCTGAACAAGTCACATTTCTCGACAGTGCCCACTCATTTTTAAGGTCCCTGGAGGTCTGGCGATTCCTGACACAGGAGCGGATGAGTGCAGTCATCTCGTGGGGTAGAAAGACGTTTCCTGCCACGGCCAGGTAGCAATTTGGTAGTGCCATGTTCAGCTTGTTTTTGTTGTTGTAATGAGCGGCTGTCTTGGAGATCTTCAGCTACCTGTCTCTCACTCATGCCAATTTCCAGCAGTGCCAAGATGGCTGCCTTTGTGGCTTCACATAATTCTTTTGTTTTAGGCATTATGTGAGAGCTGACAACTTCTGAGTTGTGCTACGGCTTGAATGTAAGCAGGAAACCACTCTAGGCCTTTGCATGTGCAGTGCTGCTTGTGACATGAAATGGCCTCTTATATACCCTGGGAATCAATTAAGCTTAAGAATGTCAAATAGGACATAAAGTATTATGTGACCAGCTGCATTTTTTGTTGTGTTCATTGTATTATACGTTTAGTGGTACCAGATATTAGAATGAACAAGAAATTGAAGAAAACAAGGGTGGTCTAATAATTTTTTCCATGACTGTATGTGCTCACCTATTCCCACAAAACGCCGCAAAACCTGCGAGCAAACTGGTCAGTCCCTCTGCAGAGGGCAAAGGTTAAGGGTCTGACAATTACGCATTATCGTGACGTCATTACGTAAATAGTAATGGGCCCGAAGCTGAACGTCTCAAATCAGAAACAAAAAATATATATCTCCTTTTAATTTATCGTGAACTTTTCTCAAAATATTAATAATCTCTCAAATATTTTGATTGATATTTCATATCTTTTACATTAGAATTATTTAGTCTTGTCGCAAAATCAAAATTAAATAAAAGGTTTGTGCCAGACAGCAGCAATGTGGCTGGTTGTTGTGGCATGTCTGATAAATGGTACATGTTTGTAATTTAATATATTTTTTCCTCTATTCTTCTTTCACAACTAACATCGCGAAAATCAGGCCTATCCTGTCCCAGAGCAATGCTGAAAACCTAGCCCATGCTTTTGTTCCCTCTAGACTGGACTACTGTAATTCTCCTTTTTCAGGTTGTCCCAGCAAGTCGCTTAAGATGCTTCAGCTGGTCCAAAATGCTGCAGAACGTGTACTGACTAGAACTAGGAGAAGAGACCACGTTACTCTTGTATTAGTTTCTCTGCATTGGCTTCCCATAATATTCAGAATAGAATTCAAGATTCTTCTTCTCACCTATAAAGCTCTCAGTGGGCAGGCACCAGTCTTATCTTAAAGAGCTTGTAATGCCGTACAACCTCTCTAGAACATTACGCTCCCAAAATGCTGGCCTGCTCGTGGTACCATCAATCTCCAGAAGTAGTATGGGAGGTAGAGCCTTCAGTTACCAGGCTCCTCGTCTCTAGAACAATTTACCGACCACAATTCGGGAGGCAGACTCGCTCACTACCTTTAAGGTTAGACTTAAAACATTCCTCTTTGATAAAGCTTTCAGTTAGGGACCAGCTCATAGTTTATAAATTAGTCCATAAGTTAGACTCATAGTTAAGATGCAATAGGCCTAGACTGCCGGGGGGGATCTGGCACATTGGGCTCTATCTCTCTCTCACACTCTTTCTCCACATCTGCCTTTGCCCCTTTTGTTTGCTCCTGTACTCGTCTCTGGCTCTTGTCTTGTAGGTGGCCTGGGATCCTTGGTGGAGACTTCCTACTGCTGTGGAGTCACAAAGCCTCAATAACTACAATTACAAATATGACACATAGTTAGCCATTTTATTAGGAACATTTCATTCCCATTATCATTATAGCTGTTAATGTAGATATTAGCATGATCTCCATATCCATGGTTAATACATCTATAGTATTTATATTCAGCACCACATAGTCATGAAGTCCCTCTTGAAAATGGGATGTCACATCTAATTCACCACATTTATACTTAACGGAGACAAATATGGTAGGGATGCACTTGTGGCCTGGGCATCCATAAGTTCGTCACTATCATAAATTCTTATTTTCAGTAAGAATATCATTGGTTATACTTCTATAAAATAATCACCACAACCATTTAGACATGAGAACCCTCCTGAAAACGAGATGTAGCATCTCAAGAGGCTAACCTCTAATAAATCAGACGACAGGTCTGTGGTTCATGGATCTGTCACTAACTTTAGTTCTTACTTTAGTCCACTTGTCTCCTCTTACCTCCCTTCCTTTGCCCTCACACCCAACACAGCATGGTGTGGATTTGCTGTTCATCATGAGACTGGGATCCACATTCAAGATTTCCTGCTGCTTAACAGAAGGTTTTTTCTTGCCACCATGATGGAGGGATTCATGATTGGCTATATGGATTCATGTTGGGTGTTATATGTATATATTTGTATATATATATATATGTATATGTGTATTTTTATATGTATATATGTATCTATGCATATATGTGTATCCATAAAATGATGAGCTTTATGCTCTATTGTAAAGTGTCTTAAGATAACACTTGTTGTGAATTGGCGCTATACAAATAAAGATTGATTGATTGATTGACAGCAAATTAATTAAAGTAAGTACAATGATGACTTTATGAAATGAAATGGTGTGGTAAATCTGTAATTTAAAACAACAGATGATTTGTTTAATCATTGGGGTCCATACTACAAATTTAACCTTAAACCAAGAAAGCTAGATACTCACCTTAACTGTTATCATTTGAATGACATACCCCTATTGTTTTTTTCTTTTTGTTGGGGTTTGCTGCCTGTTTATTTAAAATTAATTGTTCGGTGTGGCACCATGGTGCAGCAGGTATGCCTCATAGCAAGAAGGATGTTGGTTCAAATCCCACGTAAGCCAGGGTTTTTCTGTGCTGTGTGGACTTTGCATGTTCTCCCTGTGCATAAATGGGTTCTCTCTGGGAACTCTGGCCTCCTCCCACAAACCAAAAATATGCCCATTAGGTTGACAGGTGACTCCGAATTGCCTTTAGGTGAGAGTGTGTGCGAGTGTGTGTGAGTGTTTATCTCTCTATGTGGCCAACTGATCGAATGGTGACCAGTTCACGGTGCATTTGCCACTCACCCATTGTCAGCTGGTATTGGCTCCAGCCCCCCGTGACCCCAGAGGGGAGAAGCAGTGGAGACCATGGATGGATAATTATTTGTTGCAGTTTTCTTATTTCTTGTTTTTATTTTGTTAGTCAAGAACATAATGATTTGTGTTTAAGTGATCGACCTTTGATCCAAAGTGATATGAGAGAGTCCATAATGGTTGAGAAACAAGTCTTAAAATCTCTTCTGAGTGCAATACTGTGTGCACCTCCTTTAAGTATTCTGTTCTCTCTCTAAAAAGGGCTTTAACACAAAAAGTTCATAGTGGTTTGATTTCATCATTTATAATGAGTCAGAGTTTCATCAGTTCTATTTGAATATGCAAAACTTGTATATAATTTGAGCCTTTCTTTTAAATACAGGAGAAATGAACCTTAGAGGTTTTAACTTTTCAGTCGTAGACCAAAATGAAGCTCAGCCCTTACGAATCACTGTGAACTCTGTGAGGACAAACCTTGGCAAGGGCATTTCTGACAGTCAAGACATTATTGAAAATGTGGAAAACTGTTCTGTTACACATTGTAAACAAATCCCTAAAAAAAATGCCATAAAATTATCATGGCTTTCTTGTACAATGAAACACATTGCCCAAAAAATTCATCAATACCTGTTGGGAACTTTTGAGCTGTTTCTCTCAAAGACAAATAAACAGACAAACCCAAGAAAAAAAACATTACCTATTTGGCAGAGGTAATAAGTCAGTAATGCACAATGAAAGAAAACAGAACAGTGTATGAAAGTGAATTAAAAGGATAAAGTTAAATCAAAAACAGTTCTAGGAAGCAAAAAACAAAATAAAATAAAGGAGGCAATTACTCTTAAGAGTCAATTTTGAAAGGCCATACATTTTGGTCATGTGCTTGTTTTGTTAGGCACACAGTCAAATATCTTTTAAGATTAAATTTTAACTGATTTTTACAATATCAAAAAGAAACTCCTTAGCAATGTTTAAAACACAAGCTTTCTGAAAATCTAATAATAGTTTACGGGCTTCTTGAAGCTTTATATCCCTGGGAAAAATAGTCATTAGCAGGCACTTAAAAGTCCTGACTTGGGACATATGAAGTGAAAAATGGACACATTTTCTGAGCTCACAAGATCAAACATCTATCAAAAACAACCAAAAACACTCCTGAAGATTTTTACTGCAAAAATTACCCTTTTTATTCTTAAAATTTGCTTTTATAAGACTTTACAGCTTAACATTGTCATGGCTCTGTTGTGAAGAATCTGTTTGATCAAATACTAATTGAAAAATAAAACAGAATAACAAAACAAGTTGTGCCATAGTAAACGCTGCACCAAGAAAATATTCCAGTCGATGAGGGGTTTGCTTGCTTCTACTTGATGCAAATCTTTGAGAGGCAGTGTGGTGAGATTATGCAACAGAAAAACTCTTCAGTCTTTGGATGGAAAAAAAAAAGTATTTGGACCGTGACATTATCTTAACAGGGAACATTTCATTTTATAATACTGGAAGAAAATGACATTACAGAAGAAAGTTTGAAAGAAACAAACAAGAAAAATAATATTCAACAATATCAGATTTGAATTAACTTTAACTTAATAACAGAATTTCTTCCAGAATAACTTATGAGATCCTCTTTGTCTGTACATTACATCAGATGTATAAAAATACTGCTCCCTCTGCTCTGCAGCATCAGAATCTCTTCATCTGTCTCCGCTCTTGTCTTCTCTGCTTCTTGTCGTTTACTTCCTCAGGTGCTGATGGGTTTTCTGCCATGAACCAGGGGCCCAGAAAGTTTACCCACAGCAGGTGAAGGGCACGCGCCGGAGCCTGACACACACAAGAAAGACAGGATTTCATGATTAGGTCAGATTCAGGAAAGAAATCATGAAACACCCCAAATGATTTTAAAGGTGTGTCTTCATTATAAGCTCTTACCAGCAGCCAAAGATACCAGAAATAAGAGGAGATTACACTGAGAACTTGAACTATGGCTGTGAGCAGAATGACATCCTTCAGGTGCCTAAAACAAAATCATAAAATTATTTACCACTAATCAAATCATGATTGCAATGCACACTGGCGAACCGCTTTGTGCTGTTTAACAACAATGTATTTGTAATTCACAAATACTGTAAAAATGATTTCACATGGACAAAAACAACACTATAAGATTGATTTTTGTACTTTGTACATATTGTACATAATAAGAGATTGTATTTCCAAGGCTGGGAGATACGGACAAAAGACCAAGCCTCAAAATTTTTCTGGCTGAATAGTTACACACAACAGATTTTTTTTTTTTCAGTAGAAAAAACCAAAGAAGTTTAAGAAAAACCTACAGGAGCAAAACACTGTATGTCACACAAGCACTTTCATAAACAGCCTGATTTCCAACTTTAGTCACTGGCCTGTCCCTTAATATATTATTCCTGCTATGATAAAATGTATCAACTGAAATAATAATTCCCCATTTTCGCATAACATTTTAAATACATTATCTTACAGTTAACAAGCATTCTACTGTAAGACGTTTATGCTGTAAACAATGTTTTTCACGAAGCTTTAGGTCTAAAGCTCTGCTGATGTTTCAAGATAAACCATTTCATCTTCCAGGTGAACACTGCAGCATTGGGATGGGGGGCTGAGTAGGCCCCCATTTGTTCTGTCACAGGGGAAGCTGAACAGAATGTAGGTGAGTAGCAGGTGAGCTCTGTGCTGTTTGTGGGTTGATCCGCCTGTTTGTATGTTAAATACATGCCATGTTGTGAATATAATAAAAGTAAACAAGAAAATTTGACAGGGGATCTTTTGATGGTAATCAATATGTATACTTTGTCAAACACTGTTGCTGCTAGCAATGATATGTATTGGACTTTGTTTACAATGGAGGGAAGCAAGTAGGATTTGCAATGAGGAAGGTCTGCAAATCCACAATCCTGGCAGTTCCTAGTGTCATAATCAATCAGATGGTGTGGCTGTATCTGTAAAATCCACGGCAAAAAATCCACCAAGAACTTTGCATGGCTTAAAGAGAACCAGTGTTATCATTGCAAAGTGAGACAAAAAAAGACATCATACATGAAAAGTAAACTCACTGTACACACATTTGAGCTTAAATTTAGACCGTTGCATAAGACTTGAGTTCCTCTTGAAGTTAATTTTGATCATTACTTACTCGGCCATTCCCTGTTCCATGTTTAAGTCTATTCCTCCATCAAGGAGACTTCCATCCTCAGCAAAGGTTGGTTTGGCCATGGCAGACATGGAGCGGTAACTCCCCACATATACTGCTAACGCAAAGGCGAGCAGCAACTGCAGAAGGATACAAGGATGAGGAAGAGAATGGTGACTGGTGTTAAAAAAATCTAAACATACACAGTTTAGACAATTTAAAACACTCACCCATGTCCAAAATGTTGACGAACTGTAGAAAACCAAGAGATTTACAGCAGCATAAATTGCCTGTGAATCACAAATCAGTGCATTTCAATTCAGGATGGGTGATCAGATGGTAAAACAGAGCTGTTTCTGTAAAGTTAAGTTATACTAAATTTATGGACACCAGAAGTAAACGGACTCTTTATTATTAGACGGATATAATCATTCTAAACAAAGATCCAACATGGTTTTAGTCTTTCAGATATAAAAGTTTCTATTTTTGCCCTAAGTCAGTGAACTGGGTAACTTTTTTGGACAAAAATTTAGTTTCTGGCTTTTAGCATCAAAAACTTCAGAGATTGTTTTTCATTATTAATTTATTATACAACTACTTTCATTTATGAGAAGATATTTATTCATGTTCATTTCACTTTGCTGTACTTGATATACTTGTCATGCTTTTGAGGCTGTTAGATATTAACCTGCATTGCAATAAGCATCATTGTTTTTCTTAAAAAAAACAAACTAACAATGATTTGTGATGAACAATAACTTTGACTGAAAACATGATATTCTAAGCCCAGTCTCATCTAAAAAAAAAAAAACAGTACCCTGATATAAAACATGATCCAAAATGCTCACTTCTCCTATATCATGGGGTTGAGCTAACTGCTCCAAATGAGACAACCACACATAAGCTCTTAAAACCTTAAATATTTTGATGAATTTGGAAATTAACTCAACATACAGCCAAGTGCCAAAAATAAAACCTACAGGAAACCTTTTCCGCTGTATTTAAATTGACTTAATTAAGTTAATATATGGATTAGCTCTCCATCTGACATTGCTTATTATGTGACAAATTCTCAATCACACAACACATTGAAAACAATGTACATAGGGATCTTACATTAGCACCTAGGATGACTCTTGTGTAAAACTTCAGTGTTGCCTCATTCTCCTCAAAGATCTGCTTCTTTCCCTTTGTGCCAACCTTACCTTTGGGCTGTGGGGAGAAACACAAAGAGCAGAAAGTTCTTGTATTATAAGAATGATGTTTAACCATTTCAATGCCCTCTCAGTCACTGAAGGAATGTGTAAATAATTTATCAATACATATTTCAACACAGTTTTATTTTATTTTTTTTTTTACCATAGAGCTATAGAAATAGACTTTTGTCTGATGAACACGATGGTAAAATCTTATTTTCTTCCAAAAGTTAACACACCCCTTTCCAGGTGCATATAGTTGAATTGACTGTGCTATAAACACTTACAGCAGTGCATCTGGGACCTGTGTATATTTAAATATCGCAGCATCAATGATGTTGTGTGTCCATGTCAAATAAACAATAAAACAAAATAAAAATTCATCTGTGGTTACAAAATGATTTCTAAAAGTAAATAACCCAAAACCAGGGATGCACAACATTTAATTATTGCAGATATTCAATATCAGATATTTCTGAACTCATTATTGCTGATACCAATATCAATGCACTTTATGGACAAAAGCAGGCCCTCTTAACCTAAATAAAATGGGCTCACTTCATCTGTGGACTTTCATCTGAGTTGGAAACAGAGTAAAGACCAAAAAAACATCCTTCTTTTTCTCAAAAAAAGGTCATGTTGGGGTCTTTATGCAGACATTGAGTAAAATTAAGATGAAGCATCGTGTTACATAAAGACACTGGCAGATAAGCACTCGATATATCGACTGTAAATATCGCCAAGGTTTTTCATATTTGCAGATTCTGAAATTTAACTTTTGAAGCTGTTACCTGGTATCTTGCATCACTACACAAAATCTTGAATAGATGATCTACTTAGACGCAGGAAGTGATGAATCTGCGGTGGATTATCTTTTGCACCTTTAAGAATCAGTGAACCTGAGATGAATCTTTAAACACCACTGTCAATGAAGATTTAACTGTCATAAATCTGATTGTTGAACTAATTATCCCCGAACAAAAACCCCGGATGGCTTCTTCAGCAGCAGCTCTCTTGTCAGACAAACCAGTTTTCTCTTCAGTGTTGTTTAGAGTGAAAAAAATACAGGCACAGTCGTATGTGTCAGTGTTTGTGTCCTAGTCTGTCATCGTGTTGCTGCAGCTGCATGTGTCTGTTTCTCTCACCGCCATCAGCTCTCTGCTCTTCTTCTCTGTCTCAGCGTCTTCTTTGACATCGACCTGTCAACAAACGTTGTTAATACTCCTTTTGATTTTCTTAAACCCCCCAAAACAAACTAAAAACACCCTCTGTGGTGTTATTTCTTGTTACACATCAGCATTCAGAGCTCTTGGAATCATCATTTCCGGCGCTTGGAGTTGACGTCATCAAGCCGTCGTTTTCTTGTGTTCGGGAAAGGTGACTAATGGGGACAGTAGGCCATCTTGTGGTCAAAGTGAACCTTGAATAAAAAGTCAAATAATTACAGGACTATTAATAAATGATTTATCCGTATAAATACGTATTTTAATATTATGAGAATAGGTAAATTATTTTTTTATGCCACCCAAATAGTGTAGCCAATTAAAATGAATTGAATCTTTCTTAAATTCTATGAAAAGGTTGGTGAAAAAGGATGCCAAGTGACCTCCATTTTACTGATAAAAGACAAACTTTTCCTAAAATTTTATGTTATAAATTTATATCTTTAAAATTATTTTCAGATCAATGTGCATATTTTGTAGAGCCGTTTTCTACTCAATTGGATATTACCCTTTTTACGTTATTATGTTGCTTGGAGTTTCGATTAAATGTTCAATAATATTAAGTACAGACTAAAAAGTTAATACTATCACAACTAGATATTATGACAGTTATCTACATCATTATTATTGCTGTTATTAATAATATTATCATATCGATATAGACAAAGATTCTTAAAACAAATACTTGTAGAGTCCTTACCTAGAGATTCGTTGATTTCAAAAGTGTAATAATGCAGCCCACTATCAAGCAGTGACTGAATTACAGTACAAAAAATGTCCAGAATTTATTTATATATCAAGCAAAGTAATATCAATAAATCACATAATATAAAGCTGTGGTATTCAACAGCATCACAATGTTATATACTGGTGTACTACATGTTGTACAAGCTTTTATTGTTTTTTTTTGTGGGTATCATAATGAAATAATAATAGAAGATATTAATAATGTTATTATCATCGTTATTCCAAGCATTTCCTCTATACCTGTATTTATACTCAAGTTAGTATAAACAATGGTACGTAACATATAAAAACGGACCTTTAGATACATTAGATACATACATGTTGCTTGAGGTTTATTCAGTCTTTTGTTGGAAAACAATAATTTCAATCTTGGCATCAATGTTTTTTGTACGCTATCAGAATTTTAGGGCCTGTCCCAAGTGTTAAGTTGATGCAGAATAATAACGAAACACTTAGAAGTACAATTACATTAATAATAACATTATGAATATTTTACATTATTATTTCATTATGATACCCACAACAATAATTGGCCTGCAACATATAACTACACCAGTATATGACATTATTTTACAATCTGACTTTGATCAACTTTATATATTTTTTAGTCTTAAATTACCATTAAGTAGTTATTTGTCTATGTTTCGTTGCCTACAGTACATTTCATTTTGGATTTAGCCTGTATTTATTGTCAGTGAGAAAATCGACCATTGTCCCGCTATTACGTTGCAGGCTTTGAGCCTCCTGGGCCACCGTAGCCATAACACTATTACAGTAAATAAGAGGGGGTCGTTTACTCAGTGAGTCTGTGATCGCCTGAAGGCTTAGCAAGCGGAGGTTTACCTCCCAGAGACTCAGATGAAAGTAGTTTATTATCAGATCTTATTCTTACAGCTCACCAGTTGTTCTCCAACATGGACTATCTGCTCGGGGTGAAAATCGGCTCCCTGTTCGGGTTATTGTTTTTAACGCTGCTTTTTGGATTTATTCCTGCTCGAGTGCTGTGGTTCAGGGACACTAACGCGACAGGTTTGTACTAAGATATCAATATGAAAGGACCAACATAAGCTGCTGACGTTAAAAAAAATGGATAGATTATCACTGAAAAATGTTCCCTTTTTCCCATAAAACCGCAGACAGTGTGAGGTAAACAATGGATGCTTGGAAACCAAATGAACTTTTTACTATTTTCAGCTTTCCTTTTTGGTATCTAATTGATGCCGAAATAAATTATGCAACGACTTTATTCATTCTGAGCACTGACTTCCGCTCTTTGGCGTGTTAACATTTGCAGGTGAACGACTTAAACTAAAATACTCCTAAGTTTTGAATGGAGTTTGGTGCAGTGGTCCTTCCTGAAAAAACGCGAGTGGTGGACGAATCAAGTTTCCAGCGGTCGTCATCTGTCTGACAGTCTGATTACATCTTTAAACTCGAGATAGTGCTGAAGAATCTGCTGAGAACTGTTAATTAGAAGATACCATTGTAGTAATGAGGCGCAACAATGCCGGTCCATATCAGGGCTGGGCAACACGTCAATTTTAAGATATCAGGATAAATGGCGTGTCTCCAAATGTTGGCATGTTGCACAGCCCTGATAGAGGTACAAGTGAATGTGACCAGTGAATGTTGACAGTGGGAGTGGACATTTATATATATTTATATATTTAAAACTATCCACGGCCTTAATCTTTAACAAAAAAACAACAAAAAAACATAACCATTTCATTATTACTTACACCATTAACTTAGTACTTTAAATCTTTCTGGGCAATTAAATTATTCTGATGCTGGTAGTTTCTTTCTTTGAGGCTACCCAACGTAAGTATATTGTTATTCTAAGCTAAGTCAAATTTATGGGGCAAATTAAGGATAATACAAGTGTCAATAAATCCTCCTGTTGAGCCTGTAAATACAGTTTTACTGGACAATTAAAAGATAATAAAGGGCTTGATACACGTTCTTGGCAAGACTTTTCAAATGTATCTTTTTATTCTGAATTATGCTAAACATTTTAGCCTATTAAGGATATTACAAGTGTTAATAAATCCCTCTGACAACGGTTTACATCAGTTTATTCTTATTTTAAATCATGTTACAGTTATTGGTCAAATAAAGGATATCACATGTGTTCATGAATCCCTCTGTCAAACTTTTGCTAGTCACCTGAAAGGGATGAAGCCTGCGGCCCTAAGCCCTTTCAGCATTCAGTCACATTCACTTTCATGTGTGATGAGGACGCTATGTTGTTTATGCAGTGGATTTTTTTAGGTGGAAGTGAAACTGGCACTTCTTCTTCTACACTCATATCTGCTTCAGTGCTTTACTGTGCACTCACTTCTGCTTATATCATCATCAAAACGAGTCACATGATCCTACAAACATTGTTTTTACTCAAAGAAATTTAATTCAACCAGTTGATCTGTCAACAAATTTGATAACTCCTCAATATGTAGCTGCAGATGAAATACGCAGGAAAATATGAGGTATTTTACCGACAGATCAGTCAAGTTAGTGTAAATACTTTAACATTGTGTTTAAGGCCACATTGACACATGACTGTTTTGTGAAAAGATTTTCTTGTTTACAGAGACCCAGCGCACAGTTCTGAGTCTGATCAGCTGTTTTGCTGGTGGTGTTTTCCTGGCAGCATGTCTGCTGGACATCATCCCAACCTATCTGGAGGACATCAGCACAGAGCTGAATGCTCGTAGTGTGGAGGTACATGGACAAAAAGACTCTCCAAGTCTGAAAAAATCACATTAACAACACATTTTTTCTGGATCTGACAATGTTTGACAATACATGTATTGATCAATAATTTTGTTTTTTACTAACTTGTGTATCCTCGCGGTGTTGTGTCCTGGATTTGACCACATAGTGTTCCCCTTTACCACACAAACCAGGTTTTGTCTCTGTAGGTACAATAACAACCAGTATCGTCAATTCTTATCACTGCATCTTTTTAGCAGCCACGTGTGAAGTAACTCTTGGGTAATACATGGTAATAACAAGGTAATTACATGAATGATAGTAGAGGAGTTTTTCCTGGTAATAACAGCTGCACTTCAATGAAATAACCTCCACATTATCAGTGATATTACCAAATAATTTTACACATACCATCTCATTACCAGGTAAACGCCTAGTAATTAGTGGATTGTAAAAGATACACTTTTTAATGATTAAACAGTCAGAAAGCAGGATATGGTGTTTCTGGTACATGCCACCGTACCTGTTTTCCAATCTAGTTCTCCAGGTAGGAAAGCCTGGTTTCATCAAGAACTTAAGGACAACAGTTGTAAGCTGGTTTCAGCATTCAGAATATTATGCTAATGTATCCAAAAACAAAAAGCCAAAAAAAATACATAAACTGTAAGTTTGATACTCAGGTTCTTGTAAACACAGTCATAGTCTTGGAGCAGTAAACTGAGTTTGAAGATATTTGACCATTAAGCAGCCAACTGCTTTTAAAGCTAATGAATGACCCTTAACCTCAGCCCATGTAGATATGAGTCAGAAGTAACTTGAGTTTTATTTTACAAGAAAATATGAAGAATATCAATATTAAAAACATAGATAGATATGGTAAAAATAAGAATCCCGATTATTTTAAGTGATATTGAAATCACAATTAATATACACCATTATTCATCTATTTAAAAACTTCAGTATTGATTTAAACAAAACTTTAAAGAACCTGCGAGCGGCACATATGGTATTATTGATCCACATAAGTCACACACACTCACTGTGGCTGCACGTGGAGCACAGAAGCACTATAAAGCGCAGGAACTTGCATACATGGCACTCCACACTGTGTGGCATATTAATCGTTTTTCTTCGATTATAATGTTTTTATGATTGTCACACGGCAAAATTGAAATAACGATCAAAATCCGATTAATTGTCCAGCCCTAATAGATTGATAGATAGATAGATAGATAGATAGATTGATTGATAGATAGATAGATACTGTGTATCAACAACTGATTTTTGATTTATGGCCCATATCACCCAGTTGCATATATGTGATATAAAAGTCACTTTTCAATTAAATTATATCTTAAGGGATTTTTGCATTTTAATTTATGAGTCAAGTTATTTTCAACTGTATCAAAGAAAGTGAAAGAATAGTGTTGATTATGTTAGAGCCAGAAAAATACAGTCACGAAAGACCTTCGTAATGACTGTATCCGTCAAAGAGAAAACTGCTTTTTCCATCACACATGACACTATTGGTCATATTTTGGTCTTGAGGAATTAAAAGTCTGTTACAGCCACCAACATATCAGTCCACAAACTTAATGAACCACCAAAGTAATACAGATCAGATGTAATGATCCCTTAAATATCTGAAACTTCCAACAAACGTAAAAACAATTTCCTGGTTCCAATATGCAACTTCCAGTTTATGACATTGCCATGACACTGAAGGGGATTTGCGACATTTACAGACAAAAGAAACACATAGTTCAGGATTTACGTTTACTCATTAGTTTAAATTTTAATGTTTCAAACCTGCAAACTGATAGATTTCTCTCTGATGGTCTCACACAGACCAACTTTCCCCTTCCAGAGTTCATCATGGCCTCCGGCTTCTTTGCGGTCCTCATATTGGAGAGGATGGTCTTGAACTGTAGGGGGATGAGAGGGGCCCATGAGGAGAGGGCCCCTCTCATTCAGGACAACAGAAACGGTGGACATGCTCACAACCCCGCAGCAAACCTGGACGTGGAGAGCAGCAGCCAACATGTTCATGTCGACTTCCATGCTCACTCCCCGTTTCGGTCTTTCATGCTCTTCCTGTCCCTTTCCATTCACTCCATATTTGAGGGTCTTGCCATCGGCCTGCAGAACACTGACTCAAAGGTAAGAAGACACAGAATACCACGGGTGCTGTTTAAAGTGTTCTCAAAAGTTTTACCAGCCAATGAAAGTTATCTATTTTTTTCAGGAGTTCTTAAAACACACTAAGTCATCATGAACCAAAAATCCACCATGCTGTTTTCATGTAATCACAAAGATGTCAGGATTATTTTCAGAAGCTCTGCCCCTAAACATTTCCTGAGATGCTCGTCCAAAGTTGCTGTGATGTGTTTACACAAGCACCATGCAGTAAAAGAGACTCCCTGTGATAGAAGGGAGGAGGGTTTATGAAAGAAATGTACTAAAAAGAGCATAATGACATTTTTATAAAATGTATTTAATGTCTCCACCAAGGAGTTTATGAAATCTTAATGATAGCTCAGAAATAGGCAGGAACAATTGATTAGATTTTTGTGGGGATCCAAATTTGGATGCAGATCCAGAATTTTTCAAAGAATTTGTTAACTTTGTGAGATGGGATTTTTTCCACATTTTTGCTCATAGTTCTGTTTGCTCTCAACAGATTTTGGTGTCATTTTTAGGGTCAGACACAAGGGACAAGTGATTCGTTTTTGATGATGGTCTGAGTTGGGATGTGGATCCAGGAGTTTTTTCAGCAGGAGACAGGGCAGTTTTCCAAATTTTTAACAATAACTTGCTTGACAATCTAGGAAATGCTTTGAGGTTTTGTTTTGTTTTTGCCTTTGGAGCACTTCCAGTATAAACATGAAACTCATAATTCACTGAATTGTGTATCTTTGTATCCACACAAGGCTAAAATTGAGGGCAGCACGAATGCTGGCTATACTTGCAAATGCAATTATTGAAGACCGAGTGATCAGACTTGTTTTAATGGAGACATTTACTGGGATGTTGTGCTATTAGTGGAAGGACACATACTTGGTTTTGTCTTCAAACTTTTTTGGTGATTATTCTATCAATTAAGGCAAATATAAAGCACAACAAGCTATTTAAAATAAACTTACAGATATTACAGAGATAAGCTTAACTAACTTCTGCTTTTCTGTGAGCAAGTAACTGAAAATCAATTTTGGGGAGCTTTGAGTGCAGAAACTGGTGGCTGTGGTCTCAGGTCCTAACAGCGGTTTTACACTGGATTCATTTTACTTGCAAGACAGAGGTGGGCGATGTGTGTTCTCATTTGGCAAACGACAGATTTCAGACGTTATGTCTCAAAAACTCTTAAAAACAAGAGGCTGTTTTAACTAGAGCTGTGCACACATCTCAGCCAAAATAAGACATAAAAATGAAAAATAGAACCATATTTGTCTTGTTTCTGCAGGTGTAGATGTCCACAATGGTAGAATATGTCACAGATAAGACAGAAGCCATTAAGTGATACTCCATATCCTTTCTGAGTTAACGAGTATTTCTGTGAAGAAACTCCCTTTTCTTCTGAAGTTTCCCCCTGGTCAGTTACTCAGTGAAACAGGTCACTTATTGAGAAATTTAATGTGGTTCTTCCTGAGCTTTCAGACAAAGCTCTTTAGTGACGTGAAATTTCCGGAGAGACAAGACTGAGGAAGATGCAGCAAGAACAAAGCACACCTTCACCTGGTATGAAAACCACAGTGTCACACATCAGCCACACATCCAGTGTGACTGTTAGGCTTGTTTACAGTGCCATTTCAAACTGTCATTTTTACACCAAGTCGCATTTAGGGATGGGAAAGGAAAACCAGTTCCAGTTGAGAATCATTAACAGCTCCATCAAAGAATCAACATCATGAGTCTTTTTGCTAATCAATTCTCTTATCAATTCCTCCCACTGACAGGGCTCATAGGCATCAGAATTGTAGCTTAATCTTTTACAAATGCTCCTTCAGCACAACCTTAAGTGAGTGGAAACACCAGCAGCTTGCAGAAGCAGTTGACAAGCGAAAGCTTCCTCTGGGTTCAGAAGCAGTAATAGAGCCAGAACAGATGAGACAGGAGTATGAGGGGAGTCCAAATTAATTTCTCAGAATAGCTTTGTTACAGTGCTTTTGCAGAAAAACAGTTTTAAAAAAAAGGCTTTTGAGTGATATTTACACATGTTTTATTGCAAAACAAATGCAGGAGTTTGAGCCACTGAGGCTTGCAGGAAAGCAACAAGGCAAAAATCCCTCTTGCTCCACATTTGCTCACTAAGAAATTTTACAGATTTGATTCAGGGGACTGGAGGGCCAAAGTCTGTAAAGTGTTCAGGTCAGTGGACTCAGATGTTTTTGTTCTTACAAACGGCTTCTTGGGTAATCCCTGGACATTTCAGAAGCAGAGCTGGTGTACAGAAAAACCCTTTAACGGGTCCTTTGAGGTCCTCCACAAACCTCCACAAACCTTTACATTATTCTAAGATCTGCTCAAACCTCAGGAGTGCAGGCAGAACATGTTATTTCCCCCTCTGCATTTCTGCATTTGCTCTCACACTGGAAAGAATTTAATGATTGTATCACCATCCTGTCACAGGTTCTTCAGACTTTATAACATGTGATACACTTTTTATAAATTCTGATAGGATAATCGAGTACACTACAGTACAGCTATTCTCAACTTAAAGTGCTGGCCTTTTAGTTATAAACTTCATCATGTGAATAGTTAATTCCTCACACTCAAGTGGTCTTTTCTTAAATCCTTTTTATTAATTTGCTTTTTGGCCAGTGTGCATGATCAATGATGACGTAAATTATTAAAACATCGACTAGTGTTTCATTTAATGACATTGTGGTAGTTGTTTCTAACACTTTAAGAAGCTTTTAAGTTTAATAGCTGGCTTTTAGCTTAATCCGCCGTTGTTTACACTGTAAGTAGACATTTACCTTGAAAGTGCTACACTAATGAAGTAATAGTGGAATATACTGAAGAAAGAAGGCTTAAGAGTTTAGGACTTCAGGGCACTTTGACAGGTCACAAACATTTCTGTCACAATGGATGCATCTGACCACGCTGTTCATAAAACAGACTCAGCAGTCAGCTCACGAGCACTGTTCGCTTTAAGCTAAACAGAGCTGTTTATGTTTAACCTAAAACTTTGCTACATTACTCCAAGAAATATATTTTGAGATTGATGGACTGAATTGTCCTTAAGTTCTTTATGAACATATTTTTATTGTGCAAACCCAAAACCAGTGAAGTTGGCACGTTGTGTAAATCGTAAATAAAATCAGAATACAATGATTTGCAAATCCTTTTCAACTTATATTCAATTGAATACACAGCAAAGACAAGATACTTAATGTTCAAACTGGTAAACATTGTTATTATTTTGCAAATATCAGCTCATTTGGAATTTGATGCCTGCAACATGTTTCAAAAAAGCTGGCACAAGTGTCAAAAAAGACTGAGAAAGTTGAGGAATGCTCATCAAACACTTATTTGGAACATCCCACAGGTGAACAGGCTAATTGGGAACAGGTGGGTGCCATGATTGGGTATAAAAGCAGCTTCCCTGAAAAGCTCAGACATTCACAAACAAGGATGGGGCGAGGGTCACCACTTCGTGAACAAATCCGTGAGCAAATTGTCAAACACTTTAAGAACAACATTTCTCAACGAGCGATTGCAAGGAATTTAGGGATATCATCATCTACGGTCCGTAATATCATCAAAAGGTTCAGAGAATCTGGAGAAATTACTGCATGTAGGCGGCAAGGCCCAAAACCAACATTGACTGCCCGTGACCTTCGATCCCTCAGGCGGTACTGCATCAAAAACCGGCATCACTGTGTAAAGGATATCAGCACATGGGCTCAGGAACACTTCAGAAAACCACTGTCAGTAACTACAGTTCGTGGCTACATCTGTATGTGCAAGTTAAAACTCTACTATGCAAAGCCAAAGCCATTTATCAACAACACCCAGGAACGCCACCGGCTTCGCTGGGCCCGAGCTCATCTAAGATGGACTGATGCAACGTGGGAAAGTGTTCTGTGGTCTGATGAGTCCACATTTCAAATTGTTTTTGGAAACTGTGGTTGTTGTGTCCTCCGGACCAAAGAGGAAAAGAACCATCCGGACTGTTATAGGTGCAAAGTTCAAAAGCCAGCATCTGTGATGGTATGGGGCTGTATTAGTGCCCAAGGCATGGGTAACTTACACATCTGTGAAGGCACCATTAATGCTGAAAGGTACATACAGGTTTTGGAGCAACATATGTTGCCATCCAAGCAACGTCTTTTTCATGGACGCCCCTGCTTATTTCAGCAAGACAATGCCAAGCCACATTCTGCACGTGTTACAACAGCGTGGCTTCGTAGTAAAAGAGTGCGGGTACTAGACTGGCCTGCCTGTGGTCCAGACCTGTCCCCCATTGAAAATGTGTGGCACATTATAAAGCGTAAAATACAACAACGGAGACCCCAGACTGTTGAACAACTTAAGCTGCACATCAAACAAGAATGGGAAAGAATTCCACCTGAAAAGCTTCAAAAATTGGTCTCAGTTCACAAACGTTTACTGTGTGTTGTTAAAAGGAAAGGCGATGTAACACAGTGGTAAAAATGCCCCTGTGCCAACTTTTTTGCAATGTGTTGCTGCCATTAAATTCTAAGTTGATGATTATTTGCAAAAGAAAATAAAGTTTCTCAGCTCAAACATTAAATATCTTGTCTTTGCTGTGTATTCAATTTAATATAAAATGAAAAGGATTTGCAAATCATTGTATTCTGTTTTTATATACAATTTACACAACGTGCCAACTTCACTGGTTTTGGGTTTGTAATTTTACCAATCAAAAGAAAAAAAACTTTTATTTACTTGGGATATTGCAGTGGAGAAATCCATATATCCAGCTGTGCTCCCACCACTAAACTATGTAGACCTACAGCCAGCAAAAGCACCAGCATGTCATCAGGATTATCAAATAGGAAACTTCCTTCAGCTGCGTTTTGTCCTACTTCACCTCAAGAAGGTTGTGCTGCCACCCTGTCTAAAAAATCTCTCATATTCAACTCAACCCACTCAAAGAAGAAACCCTCAACTCAAGTATACCCTTACTTGTCAACAGTCAAAACTGCATTAGTATGTTCAGTAGATCCAGACTCTTACATGTAAGCTCTGTTTCTTGTTGGCCTCTGAGTCTGACACATTTATTGACAAAAAAGACAAAAGAACTGTTATGAATATAACAATAAAGGGGTTAAATGATTTCAATTCTGTGTAAAAGTACTTTTAGAACATTTTGAGCACACTGCAACAATACCGTGATAATAATGATAACCGTGATAATTTTGGTTACAATAACCGTGATACAAAATTTCCATATCGTTACATCCCTACATCAGGATTATCAAATAGGAAACTTCCTTCAGCTGCGTTTTGTCCTACTTCACCTCAAGAAGGTTGTGCTGCCACCCTGTCTAAAAAATCTCTCATATTCAACTCAACCGACTCAAAGAAACCCTCAACCTTACATACCCTACTTGTCAACAGTCAAACTGCATTAGTATCTTCAGTAGATCCAGACTCCTTACATGTAAGCTCTGTTTTGTGACAGTGCTACCAGCTAACCTACTGCATATCACAAAAAACACCCAGTGTCCAAATGACCCTCAAACATAACAGCAAAGACAGCATAACAGGAGAGAGACACAGAACATAGTCTGAAGACAGAACTTGCACAGTGAATAGAGGGAGAAGAGCCAAAGTACGGCTGAGCAGCACTTACACCATCTGATTGGGCTGTTGCTCTAAGAGAGGAAAGAAAAAGAGAAAAAAGTACATAAAGTCCGTCCCTTGCAGTTTTACTTCTCACTCCCATTTTACAATGAAGTTAAGATTTTGCTGAGTAAAATGTTTGTGGACCACATACATCTGATTAGCTTGCCTCACCTCTATTATCAGGTTTGTGGTGTTTACTATGAGATTATCATACAAGATTTATTAAAATAGGGGTTAAAACTATTTTGTTATCAAATTATACAAAAAGTAACAGGGGAAATATTAACTTTTAAAAAGTAGCATTGGTATCGCTGATACAGAATAAAATACTGATTGAAGACAGCGTTCATGCCTTAAAGCAAACAATAATAATAATTTCATCATGATGGTAGAAGATGGCTGGTAGTTCTGTAGGGATGGGAATTGAAAACCTATTAAAGAATCAACATCATCAGTATTTTGCTTAGTACTTCCCTTATTAATTCCTTCCACTTTGTTCTGCATGCCTTGAAAATCGAGGATGTCAGACTCTCATCTGAGGCAGCCAGCAGAAATGAAAACATAGTCAAAAATCATTGCAGAGAGAAGGCAGAAGTGGTCAAAACTATGTCTTATTTTTGACAAAAGATGCTTACTGCACAGCTTTCATTTAGTGGAAACACCATCGACTTGCAGAGGCTTTTATCAATGCAGCACAGCATTAGGAGTGTCATGTGGTTAACATTGCTGCCACTGAAAAACAAAGTAGGCCAACATTTTCCCCACAGAACATCAGCAGGAATCCATGAAGCAATTGATCAATAAGCAGAATCATAATGGCATCAGTACCAATAAAATCTTAACAGTTTCCATCCCAAGTGGTTTGAAGGATTACTGGCAGCAGACATTTCTGCTCACTGGCAGGTCATTGCTTCATGGCATCTGTCAGTGATGCAGACCAGTATTTACTGCTATGTGCTGATGCGTATCCAGTGGCTGATCCTGGGCTAGATTCTCATCTGTGTTACTGTCTGAGGTGTTGAATATTAAACAGTTTTCACTGTGTGTTAGAACATGCACACATAAAACGATAGCTATCACTTGGTACCTACAGTGCTTAACACAGCACAGACACAGAATGTATGGTTTGTGCCACAGCTGTCCTAAATTAACAGTATTGGTAATTAAAAAAATACATTTTTTATCCGTCTGTAACGAGGGCAGCATGGTGGCGAAGCAGGTAGTGCACGTGCCTCACAGCAAGAAGGTCCCCGGTCTGTCGATCCCTGCCCTCTCTGTGTGAAGTTTGCATGTTCTTCCCGTGCATGTGTGAGTTCTCTCTGGGCACTCCATCTTCCTCCCACAGACCAAAACATGCTAATTAGGTTAATTGGTGACTCCAAATTGCCCTTAGGTATGAGTGTGACGGTGAATGGTTGTCGGTCTCTCTATGTGTCCCTGTGATCGACTGGCGACCGGTTCAGGGAGTACCCCGCCTCTCACCCAATGACAGCTGGGATAGGCCAAAAAAAAGGTCACGGGGCATAATTTTTGGCAAGCGGGGATAATTTGGGGTTAAATTTGAAGATGCCAAGTTTCAGCAAGAAAATCCATCATTTGACTGTGTAGTGCACTTTTCTCCCGTCCATGACCCTTCAGGTGGACAAAAATGTCCATTTTGTAGATAGTGAAGGGTCATGGACGGGAGAAAAGTGCACTACACCGTCAAATGATGGATTTTCACACCGAAACTTGGCATCCTCAAATTTAACCCCAAATTACCCCTGCTTGCCAAAAATCATGCCCCTGTAACCTTTTACTGGACACTTTCTAGAAAATGGACAAAAATGTCCACTTGAAGGGTCATGGACGGGATAAAACTGCATTACACAGTCAGATGATAGATTTGCATGCTGAAACTTGGTATCCTCAAATTTAACCCCAAATTACCCCTGCTTGCCAAAAGTCATGTCCCTGTGACCTTTTACTGGACACTTTCTAGAAAATGGACAAAAATGTCCACCTGAAGGGTCATGCGTGTAACTTTTTTGAAGGGTCACTCAAGGGTTAATTTATACTTCATTTTTCAACCTCAGGTGCTCCAACTGTAACTAAACATTCTTGGATAATATTTACATTAACTGACTGTAACATTTGCAGATTTTAACCAAAACCTACTTGCATGTTTCTCCAGGTTTTGGAGCTCTGCGTTGCCATCCTCATCCACAAAAGCATCATCGTGTTCAGCATGTCGGTGAAGCTGGTCCAGAGCGCCGTCAGCCCATTATGGGTGGCAGCTTACATCGGCGTGTTCGCTATGATGTCACCCATAGGCATAGCCATCGGCATTTCTGTGATGGAGGCAGGGCTAGCAGCCGGAGCACTGATCCAGGCCATCCTGGAGGGCCTTGCAGCAGGGACATTTGTTTACATCACCTTCATGGAGATCCTCCCACATGAGCTCAACTCTCCTGGCAGACAGCTCATCAAGGTGCTCTTCATCCTGCTGGGCTTCAGCATCATGGCAACACTGACATTTTTGGGCTGAGAGTGACACCAGGTGGGACATCCACTGACAAATCAGCCAGGATGTGACCCTGGCACTTTGTGACGACTACTGCAGCTCCCACAGGCGTGTGGGTAGGTTTTCTACAAAGAGCAAAAAGAAAAGTAAAGTTACTTTTGCACTGTTATATCCAACTGTGGAGTCTTCAATGAAGGCAGCATGACAACAGATGGTTGTTTTATTATTTTCATTGTACTTTTTAAACCTGGCAGAGAAGATTTTCTAGTATTATTATATAACTTATCATTTTAAGAAGGTTGAAGTCGAGGAAAAGCTGTCAAGTTTGTGAATGACTGAGAGTAGTACAGAGAGAAGGCTGTGGTGTCCACTCATTTATCACAGGCCTTGTTTTCAAACAAACAAGAACCCACTCTGACCTTTGTAATACTGAAGAAACCTCTAAAAACACATGACAGCGTGGTATGTATATGGTCACCTATAACTAATTCAGTCATGTTGTGTTTACTTTTTTTTGTGACTCATCTGAACAAGACGCTTCTGCACTTTTTTGTAATCATGTCGTGTGGTACGATCTTCACCAAATGCTCAGAGTGACGCTGGCCTCGGTGAATTATTATTTTAAGTGTTTCTACTGACACAGCTTCATGTGCTTAATACTGACATTTTAGACCCATGCTTTTAGCTTTACTTTCCAGCACTGTGGTGCTTTTAAGCCTCATCTTTACTAACAGAATCATCGATCTGTTCAGAACACTAGTATTAATGTAAACCCACCCTATGATGCCTTAAGAAAGTTGGATGCCAAAAGTGAGAACATATTTGATTTGTTTTTATTCGGTATGCACTTTTCTAATAAAGCATCAGTGGCTGTTGCCACAGATGAGAAAGAATGACATGTATGTGGCTTTTTTAAAAGTGCCTATCTGTTATTTACATTCAGCTGAACTTTGTTCGTGTTCGCTTCAGGTTTGTCCACCTCAGCTCTCCCATACTTGTACCTGCATCAATAAGTCAAAGTGAGCAGGACACAACACATTCAGCCTGTTACCTCTCTGAGGAATACCTTAAGTCTGATGAATTATTGTAGCATCATGAAAACATTTTCAGAGCACACAATATAGGCACAAAGGTCCAGCTGATCTTTGCCTGAATGTCACGTTTAGAGTCAACTCTCGTGAAAATTCTATCATATGCAAGTTATTTATGGTTTGTTCAGTCACATTTTCCGTTTTAGTCCCTCATGTGAGGGTCTGATGGCTCCATCATCTGAACAAATAGCAGAAGTTTGTGGATTATTTGTCACACGCGTGTGTGTCAGCAAAAATAGTTTTTCCTTTAATACACACTGTAAATGTTGCAATCTAGGTGCACATAGTTTTCCATTTAAGGTAATCTGATCTAAAATATGAACTGAAATGTCTTGCAACACCTTACAGTATTCTTTTTGAAATATGTTGAAATTGTTCTTACTTATTTACTAATCTTTTAATTTATGTATTCACCAGTAGGTGAAGTGTACCAAGAAGTCCTCTGCTTGTAAAAAAGAAAAACATCCACTGTTTGTGTTGGACAATAAATTGTAAAGTGTTCTCTTTATTTCTTGAGGTGGAGACAACAAGGATGGGATATTATATTTATATTTATATTTATATTTATATTTATATTTATATTTATATTTATATTTATATTTATATTTACACATACATTTTTGCAAACCTGCTCTACAGAAGCACAAAAGTGTGACTGTGTACAATTTCAGAGGCTGAGTTCTTAAGGGTGCAGCCATCTAACACAGATTAAGACTTTGGACCTAAACTCTACACCAGACACATTTTTTAGAGGAATAGCAACAAATATTAAAGTAAAACAACTTTATTTCAGGAGGTTTCTTCTAAACAAAACAAAAGCAACTTTGTCATTGTTACTGACAAAAGAGAAGGAGAAAAGGAAACACAAGGACGGCTGTGAGCTGATCACAATTATTGCATAACCAAAAGGAACTTGTTATTGTTGACGGTAAGTTTACACCAAACTTACATCAATTATGAGAGTCTGTGTAATGCTTTAAACTGTATCAAGGTTTAAAGTCTGGAATTTGTTAATAGGCTATTTGATAAATCTTGCTGCAGACTTGCTGAAGCAACACAGTTCTGACCCGAGAAAATGAGGCTAATACTTAGGTGACCATTAGCAGCAGTGCCACTCTGTTAGCAAACCACAAAACAATATGATTCATTTCACAGACTGGAGTGTCAACATAGCTTTTACAGTGTGAAAGTGCAGTTCTTAGATTTTGTAATTACTGTTTTAGCTAAAACTGTAACTGAAGCATAGTCAACTAACTGCATGGTTCTCAAGGACAAGGAAAAGTATTGATGCAAAGCAGTCTTTTCATTGAAAATCTGTTTATTAAATTCACATTACTCTGAGGATATTTTTTACAAAATTACAAAAATAAATGCATCGATGAGAGTGGAAAGAGGCTGTAGGTTTGTTCAGGGCTGTTTGCTAGATAAGGAATGTGACTGCCTTGGGAAAAGGCATAAAAGAGAGCTCAGTGCGATGTAAGGTTCAAATAATTCAGTAACTCCAAAGAAGAATTGCAAGACAATGTTTGAGAGAATTCTGAATAATTTTCATGAAAAAGGGTCCAAATCCAAGTGATAAGAGTAAAAATTGTGCATTTTCACCTCACTGTAATCAAAAGTACTGCACTTTTACTTTGTAGTTAATGTTGTTTTGTGATTTGAATTGGTCCAGGCTTTTCTTCTCTGTAGTGGCTTCTGTTTGTTTCTGGTTTTATTTATACATCAAATCTACTTTAGAGACAGAAAAATGTGTAAAGCACTTTGGGTCCAAGACGGATTTCTGGCATTTCATGTCGGACTTGGCGAGCGTCTGTTGACAAATACACAGGTCCTCCTACAGCTGAAATTACTGAGCCAAACAGATCATTTTCCAGTGTAAATTTCCTCACCAACATTTCAGGTTTTTGGAAAGTGCCAGCTGTCTAGCAGAGACCCTTCTGAGGTTCCAGTGGTGGTAATACAACCTTATTACCCACCACCACCTCGAGTCAGAAGCACCATGTTGTCAGTCTACTGCGCCAAGGAATGGGTTACTTAAGTAAACAGATTTGTATCAAGCAGGAATAAATTAATCTTATTCAAGGATATGTGCCATCAAGTGAAACAGGAAAATCGCTTTGAGTTCCAGAAAGTCTCTAAATATGCACGTAAGGAGAGAACTGCATCAAGTTTCCAAGAGATTTAGTCAAATTAAAAGAACGAAACAGGGTTTTAATTGATCTACAGCAGAATCAAATTGTTTACATACAGCTACACACATCACACAGCATTACTGTATGGAGTTTGGAGTTAAATCAACAACAACACATCTGACTTGCTGGACATGAATACATACTGGGATTAAGAACCACTTAAATTTGTGCTTCATTTGGACTTGAGGTCCTTTATACTGACATTTATAAAAAATACTCAATAAAAATTCAGTTTGACAGAAAACAGTTTTCTCTCCATCTGAAGGAAGTAGGGGGGTTAGCTTTTAATTCAAAATAAGGCTTTGTGCTTCACTTGATAGTTTAATATCACTGCAAATGAAAAGGCATATTTATTTAAAGCAGGATTGTGAGCAGAGGCTGCTGGTAGGACAAAGTTAAAAATATAAAAAAAAAACAGAAAATAGTGAATAATAATGTCTAGAATGATATTTCATAATGATGTTGCAATTGTTTCCTCTTGCACATCTTTTTTTTTATTTAAATTGAAGGCAATTTCCAGCTAAATGCTTTTTTTTTCTCTGCATCAGTGTCTTCACAAATGCCTTTTTAGATGTCCAATAAAAACCCATATGTTAGTATTTTTAGAATTATGATAGGAAAAAAATTTAAATGTGAAAGTCTGTATTTGGTACTATCACTCTGGTAACACCAAGACACTGCACACACCACGGCCCCTGAGTAAGCACTGAAGGTAATATCTGACAGCCTTCCACTTCAGAGAGTCAAGAAAATGAAGAAGTTTGGCTTTGTTGTCCGTCATAAAAAACACAAACAGCAGCATATCATACTCTGAATCAGGCGTTGCACACACCAAGGGATGCTTCTTTGAGCATGTTCTCTTTACAGTTGTGACTTTATAATAAATTATTGTTCTGTTTTATGTGTGAAGCTATGAATCACGAAGGACATAATGTAATATTATCCCAGCTTCTAATTGTAATTTCTTTGCATTTTTGGTTGTTAGTGAACCACCTCGTCTTGTAGCACACTTTTTCTGACATCAACGCTTCTCCACAGAGATGGCAACACTATTTTCTGTCTTATCAAAAGTTTCCTGGGCTCCAGTATCAGGACATTATTGAATATGCCACTAGGTGGAGCTGCTTCCCCTGTTATTAATAATCTCTTCCAACAAGGACAATTTTTCAAAAAAGTCAGACTGACTGCAGCTTTATCCACATGGCTTTAGAGTTCATACTTTGTTAAGTGTCCGCTTAATGAGTGTTTTCTGAAGGCTGAATGCTGCAGTGATGTTTTGTGGCAAAAACAAACACCTTGTGGTGCTTTCCAGCGGTTGAATAAAATGATTCTCTATCTTTCTCTTGAAAGGATATCCATTTCTCCAAAAGCAAACCTGACAAGTTTTGGAACACGTAGGACATTTTTAAAATTTCCAAGAAAGCAATTACCTACAACACAAGGACTGATTTGATGATAAAACTGAATGTCACGTTGAGGCTTCTGTTCATTTTTATTCCATTTATTGTATGTATTATCATAATTATATACGCACACACATTAAACTTTGCTTTTCATCAACACTGCTCTCGGTTAATGGGCCTCATATTCATTCCTTGCAGGTTAACATGAAACCTCAATGATCCTTACAGGAGTTAATATTCAAATGTTGCCCTCATGTCCACTCTGACTCAGGACTTAGCTCATCAGGTTTTGGAGGTCAAAGCTTCCTGTCCATGGGTTATTGTGAATCTGATGTTTCTAGAAAGCTTTCAGGGATTTTCTTCCGACTTTGACAAATGCTCTCGGGATCATAGGGCTAAGGCCAAGCTTATTGGACCCAATGCTCTTCCCTTGCTTGTGAATCCAACACTTCAAATGTGTGTTTCTTTTTTTCTTTGCAAGAATGTTCACTGTGTTCAAAGGATAAACTACATTTATTTTTGATTTTCAGATGCTGAGATTACTTTTATCATTTAAAAAACTTACTAATTACACTACCTCCCCAGTAACTCTTCTTGACCCACTGCTGTTCTTTTGCTGTGGAGTAACTGCAAACCTTGTGGAGATGCATGTCCTCTCATAGTTCTATGTTGAAATGAGAAAGTTGCATAAAAATTGACACTGGTTCTTGAATTTTGCATCTGTTGATGTTTGTGTTGCAACTCTAAATCATTCATCCACTGATCAGTAGATAAATCCTTGCTATTGAAAAAAAGGGTTTACTCCGCTCTCTAAAACTTTGCACTTATTGATTATCTAATAATGTATTGATTTAAACAGAGGAGTAGTTCGATGCACAACCGTGAGGATGAAACACTGTCTGTGCTTGCATTCATTCATGCTTTTTGTTGGCTTGCAGAGTGACATAACAGGCAGTAAATTCTTTTACATCAAAGACGTTAACCATATAGTGGAGACAAAAACACTCGCTCAGCAATGTCTGATCGGATGCATGGAGGCATTGTTAACCCTTGTTTGTCTTTGCGAGGGTAATAGGAGGTTATTCATGAGCTTCCACTAATGAGAGAGAGGAACAATGATGGGGTACAGTAAGTTTGCCAGTTCTGGATGACAGGGGCCTCAGTGTGTGGAGGAGGGAGACCCGGTGGAGCATCGAGCTTTGGTGTGAGCCCGGATGCTTCCTCTGTTCACCCATAGCTCATTAACCTTCCTGCAGAATCGGGGAGGGGACAACGCTGAGAAATGATGTAGATTATGCCCTGAAGACAACGAGGTCTGCTTTTTAACGCTGCAACAAAATATTTTATCTTAAGAGGTGCAGAGCATTCAAAAGAAAAACGCAATTGTTGGATTAGAGCCTGAAAATATGGTCCAAATTTATATCTAAACATTACAGATGCACAGAGATTTCTGAGTTCTTCACCGCTGATAACAGTGCTGATATTTTTGTAAAGAGCACAGAACCTCCACTTTTCTAAAACTGACCTTTTCTTGTCATGGTGCAACTCTGCAACTCTCAGCATGAACTGTGCAAAAGACAGCATTACGTTCTGACAGCCAGACACTTCTATCAAGTTTTTACTGGCATTTTTGTGACTTTGTTTTAACTTTTTACATTGTTATAGATATTTTTCACTTGGGCTAAAGATTTCAGTCACCAGACAAATCAGTAAGCTGAATTAGGCATAGAAACAACTACAGCCACTCACGATGGTGCCAACTCTACCCAGGAGTCAGGACCCGGAAAAGTCTTGTCCACTGTCACGGCGTCTGTCAATAAAGGCCAAAAATTCCCCCAAAATATATATATAAAAAACCCAACATAACTCTCAATACTAGAGTGTTGCTGCAACATAGCCTGTAGAAGTGACTGGAGCTACCAATCACTTCTACAGGCCGCTGCTGCTACTGGTCTTTATTTACTTCTGAGGACTGAAATAGGAAAATAATGTTGTAAGCACTGCAAGAAGACACAGGCACATTTCTTTTATGGTAATATGATCTTAATTGCTGTGATTCCAGACTGGCTATAAAAGAGGGTCAGATTGTCTGATGTTGTGCAATCATGGATCACTAATCTATAATCTGAGAACCAAAACAGGCAGTTCCCTCTGATGAGGATTTCAAAGAATGTGTAAAATGAAGTTGAAAACATGAGTTGCTCACAAGTGGTTGACTCTCTCGTGACATTTCTGCAGGGAGAGAAGTGTGGAGCTCAAGTCCTACCTTCTTGTCACATGTGCTGGAATAGCGTGCAGTCTGAATGGGAGACAGTGGTCTCACCAGGTGGCACATGCATTCAGGTCAGAGAGTGCTAAAGGCTGAGAGTTGAATGAACACAGGAGGTAAGCCATTATGTGAAATAAAAATAAAAATGTGCACAAATAGGAAATTCTTTGTTTAATGGAAAAAATCATCATGAAAGTTCAAAAATGTTTCCAATCAAGTCCATGGTTGCATTGCCTGTAATCTAACATGTAGTTTTGCCTGAAAAATGACATCAAGTCTAGTGTATGGTGGCCCAGAGATGCAAAATTCAAGAACATAAGTCATCATGCATGACGCAGGGCTCAGCAGATATGTGGCTCAGGTTAAAATGTTAACCACTAAAGGTCGTTAGAACTTAAACACATCATCAATTTTTAAAGAAAAATAAAGTATTGTCAATATAGCACTGATTGAAGCTGGTATGTCAGTGGGACAGGTTTAGTTTTGCATATGGGCTGTTTTTCAACTTACACTAAAGTATTCCGATATGTGATTGGTCAAGACAGCTTGGGCTATAAATGTAAATGTACAACAAATTAAAACAATTACAAAAACAAAGATGAAAAAACAGATTACCTGGGTACAGATTACATTTAATTTCATGTAGTAAATAAAGATTAGTTTGCACAAAACTGGACAGTCAGTGGGAGTACATGGTTCAGTCAAAAAAAGATGATTTATAGTGTTAATCAGACTGAACCTGAACTTCAGCCACACATGTGAACTCATTAACCTCAATATAAAGACTGAGGCCCCACTGGCAGATACTATACCCTAACTGAATTACTGTGAAAATGTCAAGGTGTGAAGATGGCAGGGCTTCGCTATGGCACTTTTGCACAAAGGCACTGTGAAAAGGTCTTAAGTCTAAAAGACAAAGTTTAATCCTTAACAATAAAGGATTACAATTTCCAAAACAGTTACGACCTCAGGCTGGTCCATACCCATGATGACCGCCAACCAGACAACAGCTTCTTCCCATCAGGTGATCTTTTTACACAAAATCATAGTTTCTGTAACTCATGCAGTTTGTCATACTGGAGGTGTTGTTGAAGCACATGTGCAGGGCTGGTTTGGACAATTGTGAAGTTCTACTTTGATATGTTTGTTGCCTTTAATGCACGATCAAAGTGGCCCAGTCAACTGAGTGTTTTTCTGTATGTGGTCATAAATGAAGAGAGTTGAACGTGATCACAGATATGATGACAGTCAGAATAATAGCATATTAAAATGCACTGGCATCACTTTTAAAACAAGATTGGTTCACTTCTGTTGAGTTTTTTTAATTGCTCAGTCATAAAGTTTGTCTCTTCATGAACACTGAAGCACCAGACTGACAGTCCAGACCTCTCCTCCTCATCCTCCTCCACCCCTATTCACTGTATGTAGATTAGCCTCTTGTTGTAATCCACTGTGTCATTTTAATCCTGCTCTCAGTGATTTTTTTGTGTAGCTCCTCCTCTCCTGCTCCTCTATCCTCCTGCAATCTCCCCGGTCAGTCTGTCTACTCCTCTCATCACGACTGCTTTGGGTAAGTCTGCACAGCTCTTTAGTTTAATAACCTCAACACAGATCAGGGACTTATGGTAACAAAACTATAGAGATTAGAAATAACAATTATCCCCAAAGTCATCTAATCCATTTTTTTAAGTAGTCATTTGAATTTTTGGTTTAAATTTTGCAGTACTAAATTTGAGTAAACCCAGTTAGTATTTTAATGAGAAAATGTTGCAGATGATGGTATTTGTGGACTAATCACATTCAGTCTAAACAACCTTTCTGACAGAAAGACCTAGTTTCTGCATGATGGCAAATATTCCTTAAAAACTGTTTATGGCATTGGTCTGAAACTGTGATTGTTTTGCAGACATAGACTATGACGTAAAAAAAATCTATCTTTGAAAAGAAAGACATTTTGATTCATGCATGTGTTTTTGAAGTAGACAAAATGAGACTAGATTGTTAGAGGTGGGCTGTTGGACATTTAAATCTCTTAAACTGGATGGAGTTAAATGTGGTTGTGACCCCAACAAAATGTAATAAGTGCACAAGTCCTGTTAAAAAATGATTAATTTATTCACTGAATAATAGAAATGTTTTGATAATCGTATCAACAAAGTCTAGGTCATTAAAGAAACAAATACCTATGCAATCTGACTTACCAAGGAAATGCATAACTTCCTGGACACAACTGATGGACTGTTTCAGACATATAGGATATATACTCCGGTCCATTTGGGCAGCATCCCACAGAGTGACTGGGAGGGGCAGAACCTTTCAAGAAAAACTGAGACAGAACAAATATTCTGTTTTTTAGATTTATTACAAGCCAGTTACAGTCTTGCAGACACTTCTCATCTTTAGCACAATGAAACTACAATTGTAACACATGCCTCTCCTTTTTATAAAGTCACTGACAGGCTGGTCATTTCTGAGAGGAAACAGGGTGCAGATTCAAAACCATGTAAACAAAAGTCATGCTATGTAAAAGAGTTGAAAATATTCATAGTTGTAACCTCTGTATGCAGCACATCAGTCATGTACTGAAACTTTTTTAGTTACATTGTCTAGGGTGAATAAAAATGAATTTAATTACCAATTATTTTAGTAATCGCACTGCATTAACATGACAAAATATTTACAATTTGGCAGATATAATAGTTTAAAGAAAGAAATTCCTGGATTGGATTAACCACTTTAAATCGCTTGATTGAAATCACTGACTAAAATGTTTGACTTTTCATGGACTAAAGTTTGACGATGATGTTACAAGTTTTTGTTCATCAAAACTAAGGTTAGTGATCAAAATTTGTTCACATTCTTGTCAAAAAACTGAGACTAAAACGTTGCTGCCAAAGTCATCACCAAACTAAAATATTCTATGTAACACTGTCACATACTGATGTTTTGTCATGTTTCCTATAATGTCTGATAAGTTCTATTACGTTGAAACAGCCGGGTTATACATCATTTGTGCTACTCAGACAAACTACTTGTTTCATCAACATGTTTACAGGTTTTCAGTCAGTTTCAGATTATCTATTTTACCAATGGCAGTACATATCATTTTCTTCTAGTACAGGCAAGAAAAGATAAAAAATGGAAAAAGAAAAACATTAAAGGAATGTACAAAAAAAAAAAAATCATGAGACATGACATTTTAGACGAGACAACTACTGTTCCCATGTCAAACAGAACCCTGCAGTTATAGTGTTTGACCTATCCGGTCCCAAGTAAGCTACGAAAGGACTCCATACTTAATAAAACTGAAAAGGTTCCTCTCTTAAGTAGAGGCTGAGTGCTTCCAATGGCATGAACACTAGCACGCTACTTTTCCACTGAGTGATGCTAGGAGGTTCCTCTGACACCCACTTCAATAGAACACATCTCCTAGCACAGAAAAGAAGGATTTTCAGGAGTTTTAGAGAATTTGGAGGGATGTTTCGAGGATTATGTACACCAAGAATGCAAGATATGGGAGAAATATTTACTGTCTGACCTAATATATTATCTATTTCTCTAAGAACAGCATTCCAGAAGTCATGGATACAGACACATTCCAACAAACAGTGAATGCATGTACCTTCTGTGTTCCTGCACTTGGAAACGTCTTTAGACCTCAGAAAGAGCTACTGCTCCTCCAGTTCAATTAAAAATCTACAGCCTTCTAAATGTAAGGCAGGCGTGTTGGTCAGATTTGTTGGGGACATAAAGTGGTTAGACTTTAGTTAAGTAGTGTCTTGTTACCTGCAGATGTCTTTACGGTCTTGTGTCCGGCTGTTATGTAAGAGGATGTCTGCTTCACTGATGAGTGAAAAATCTCATCTTTATCTGCAGCATTTGTTTACCACTACGCTCTCTTTTTGACTACCATCATCTAATTAGCTGAAGAAAGCATTTCTGATCCTGTAACCTCTGACATGAACAAACTCTGAAGAAAACACTTCACTCTCTGCTCTCTGAAATACAGATTTAATGGATGGGTTTTTAATCTTCTGTTTGGGCCAATTCTTCTTTTGTTCACAGAGTTTGTGGAGCCGCTGTGAGACGCTGCAACCATGGCTGCTGTAAGTTTAATCAACAATCCAGCACTTAAGTGCCTCTGTTTGAGCATTTGGTCAGAGCCTGGCTTCACTTCATATGTTAGAGGGTCTGGGTTAAAAGCCTCTCAGGCTGTTTTTCTGCCAGCTCCTGTTTTCACCTAATGCTGTTATTGTGCTGGTAGATCTCAGCTCTGGATGGACCCTTAAGCTGTTTTTAAGAAGTGGCTTTAGAAGTCCGTTCTGTAATCATGTGAAGCAGATTAAGCAGCCGTACACTGGTGTGCATCATTTAAGGTCTGCTCAGGCTCAGATGGCTTGGGTGTTTTTAACATTTAAAGTCATTGTAATGAGCTGCCTATGAAGTATTCAAGCGAGGAGGTGAGTTAAATAGTGGCACACCTGTTTCCAAAGGCAGGGAGAGTTGTACCATGAGATGAAGGGAGAAGGTTAACAAGGACATAAATGTTACATATAATATAAAGACTATGGATGATCATTAAATACGAGCTGTTTGTCTAATATTAAATACAGTGATTAAGACAAATATTTTGTGGGCACTGCATACTGTCTAAATTGCAGAGGTAGGCTGCCAGTGTTTGTGGGCTGATTAGTAACACTGGCAGGGAGCAGGAGGAAACCACTATACCAAAGAAAATGCCAACTTATTCGTGAAATTCAAACAATAGCAGAATATTTTGCTATTTTGTTCATTTCTTAGAAATAGTATGGTATTTTCCAAGTTTACCGTGCAATTTAGATGGTGTACAGCAGAGTACACAAAGACATTGAAAATGTTTGGCAATGTTTAAAAAAGAGAATGAAACTGGCTTAAGGCAGGGGGTTCCACTGCTCCTTGTGCTGCCAAACATTACCCACATCACTGTGCAGTTCAGACCGTGATGTTTCCCTTTTTTTCAGCTTGAAGGTTTCTTGCTTGTAGCAAGCATCATCCTCTTGTCCAAACTGTCAATGCTGGAGTGCAAATTAAACAATGAAAGGACATCTTTGTATTTTATATATATTTTTTAAATATATTTAATTTTATCTGAATAATTTTGCTACCATTCAATCTTGCCAATATACTCCAGGCAAGGCAAGTTTATTTATAGAGAACAATTCACACACAAAGCAATTCAAAGTGCTTTACAGAACAAGAAAAATGCATTAAAATCACAATACAAAATTAAGCAATAATCATTATAAATTAACTTTAAAGAGAGGAGTGCAAATAAGATCCTTTCAGTCATATGAGCCTAGATTTGAAACTGTCAAGAGTAAATGTCTATGAGGTCGTATTCCCTGGACAAGCCACTATCTTCAACAGTGTTTCTTCACCCTTGGTTTGATGTGATGATGATGAACAGGATGATTCCTTTTCTTTTGCTTATAATATGACTGAAGACAAAATGGTTCAAATGCTCTTCAAAAACCTTTTAATAGTTTAATCACAGCCAAGTGACTGCTTTTATATAAATTAGGTGTCTGGTCTTTGCCTGTGGCCTCGACATGACCAAAACTCCCTTTGACAAAAAGTGAAGCTTTACATATAAAGGGAGGTTTGCCCATGAAGACAGCAAACCCAAACTGTTACGTTATTATAAAGCTCTCATATTTTGAAAAGCTTTACCTGTATGGCTTTGCAGACAGGGACTTTCCGTATGGTGTCAGAGGAGGAGCAGGCCATGAGGGCGAAGCTGGAGCATTTGACAGTGAAGGATCATGGGCCAGTGTTTGGGCCGTGCCACAAACTGCCCGGCCACACTGTGCAGAAGGTAAAAAACAACATTCAGCATAACGCAGACCATCATCCAACCTCAGATCTGATGATTTTAGTGCTTTGGTACTTTTCCTCCTCCAGGCAAAGGATGAGCTGAATGAGACGGAGGACAGGCGGACATCATCTCTGAAGGAGCTGCGGGGGATGATGAAGGATCGAGCAGCCGAGGGGGACGAGCTGGCCAAACTGGTGCTGGAGCGATTTGGGGATAAACCGGACTCCCTGCTGCTCCGCTTCCTCAGAGCTCGCAAGTTTGACGTTGTCCGATCCCACGAGCTCCTGAAGGGTTAGAAAACACTGTTCAGTATTAAATCTTCCATTTCATTTTGCACTTTCAAATGTCCTTTTCTGACCGCGTTTTGGCCTCCACATTCTTTGATTCACTATCTGAGTCATTTCTCAAAAGCTTGAGTAATTGGGGTTGAGTCCCCTTTTGTGCTCTTGGTTTGCATGAATCGTGCTCATCACAGACACAGCGAGGCATGTGTTCATTAATTGGGTCTTTAGATGCTGCTTGTTTCCCCTGACAAAGCCCTCCTTTGTGTCCAAATGGGACAGGCAGAGTTTACTTTACTTGTGAACCCACAATGCTCTCCTGGGAACTTTGCGGTGCATGTGCTGAGTGTGCTGGTTTGGAAGAGAAGATGAGATTAAGAAAGGCACAATGATCTGACGCTTCAATGGAAAGATTGAGCTCAGTGAGGAACTATGCATGTAGACGTGGATTTCTGTGCTGTGCTTAAAATACTGGTTTTAATGATGTTATGTAAATACCCTTACAAAAAAAACATTAGTCATCCCTCAGAGTTCTGCTTTCAGCCACCAGCCTCTTATCACTGAGAAAAGATAAGCCTTGGCCTGAGACCCTGAGATGTGGGGGCCTCAGGGTAAAGTCATTACATCAAATACAAGGGTATACACTACAGATACTTTTGAGGGATAAAGGCATGAGTTATAAATGCACTGCTCACTGTCTAAACTGCAAAAATAATTTGGCAATACCTAGACAGGTAGTGAGATTCACCTGCTTGTTGAAACAATTATATGTGAAATTTGGACAGAATTGTTCGCAAATCTTTTTCTTTTTTTAATAAAAAAGAAAAATGTTGTGGACAAATCCCTGCATACTGCTTCAATTCCACAAAGAGGATGGCAATGGTGAAAGAGTGGATGAAACTTGCTCTCCTCTCCCAAACTCTACCCACTGTCCTAAATGTCGTCTACATTTTTGTGCAATTTGATCACCATTTAGAGCAAATAATGCAGGAAAATAATTCATCCAAACAGTCAAAAATTGCAAGCAATACAGGCGCTGTCAAATACACTCCCTATCTGTCAGCTCCACACAGGTTTGGACACCATCACGCTATTTCTGAAGTGTACACATGGTTTTTAGAAACATTTTATATCACGTTTCCACCAATTACTCACCTTTTTTGGAGGCTGGAGCTTGGCAAGATGGATCTGTTTGATTATATACATTTAATCCGTCTAATCCATCTGCACTGCAAGGTTACTGAAATGTTACCAAATACAATATCGACAACTTGTCGGTGAAAATAAAAAGACAATGTCAAAAAAAATGTTTTGCAACTTTCTGCATCAATTAAAAAAAGTACTTTCAAGGCTTATGAGATTTTTCCCTTTGAATCAATTTATCTGCATTTAATATTGCCTATTTATTTGAGAAAGTCAGAGAGTGATTTTCATTGTTTAGTCAAAATTTTACCGGGAAATTCTGTGAACTTTTTAAGATGCACAAATAGTTTGGAATCATTTGAAAAAATGGATGAAACTGTCTTACTGCAAGTTTTTCCACTGTGCTGATTGTTACCAAATTGGTCGAATTTACGGATTATTCAAATTAAGATAATAAAAAATATATCTTTAAAACTAAAAAACAACACCAAAATTGCAAGGTATTCCTCTGACACCTTTGCACCTCGACAAGTTCAATCACTCATCCAAATAATTACCAACAAATGTATGCAATTAAGACAAAACAACATTTGAGGCCTTTATAAAGGCGTCTGATTTAAAGAACCTAAATGTTATTTTTCTGTCCAAAAGAAACAGGCCCAATCAAAGGCCTAATGTCTTTGTTCACATGCCTTTAGCTGAGTGAGAAAGGGCCGCATATTGTCCATTGCCTGAGCATCCTGACAATACAACTGAGCAAAACTTAGTTCACTAAACTAAAGCACCTGATAAATCATGGCTGTATCTCACCATTCTGTCTTTGAGAGCATAACTGGTCCTCAAAAAGACAGAACAAAACATTTAGGGTGGACTTGTTAATGAGAGGGGAATTTGATGTGAACATGAACCTGTCTTGTGGGGTTAATTGCTGCACTGAACATATGCACGTGTTAAAGGACACACAGACACGCACATGCCCCCACATTCTCTCTGGGTTAATTGGTTCCTCGCTCGCTGTGAAGAGGCTCCGATCAGCTCTGTGGATGCTCTGGGACACTGCTGTCATTGTGTTTGGCACCGAAAACAAAGACTTTATGAACTATTAGTGCTCCAACAGAGAATACAACTGATCTGTACATTTGTGTATGTGTGTGTAGGGTATGTGCACTTCAGGAAGGAATACCCCGAGCTGTTTGAGAACATGACCCCTGAGGCGGTCCGCAGCACCATCGAGGCAGGTTACCCTGTGGTTCTGCCCAGCAGGGACCGGTACGGCCGTGTGGTTCTACTCTTCAATATCGAGAACTGGGACCTGGAGGAGATCACATTTGATGAGGTGAGTGTAAGAAGAATCAGTTACCTCATGATAAAAACATTACATAGAGATGTGTCACCAACTACCATTGATGCCGGATACCTGACCTGAGGCCATAATCCAGCTTCAGCAGTTTGTTTGTTTTGGGCATTTCAACTCAAGAACACTGACTTTGCAGTTTCATACATGAGCAGAGTTCATTTGCATGGGAAGATAAAATTCTGCTGTTTTTCTAAATTTCAAGAAAACAAGAATTATGACTTAAATGTCTTTGAAAATGATACTTTTGAAATATTCTACAGGTTTTTTATTGCCAAAAATCAACAAGACATGCTCATAAAGTTTATCCAGAGCACCTACACGCTCTGACTGTTAAATGAAATCCTGTTTTATTCATTGGCAGGTTAAAAGCTAGAGATATAAGAGTTTTCAGGTAACAATGACTGTGTTGTTATCAGTTTGTCTTTCTTATGCAACCAAAATACAGAACATCTGTTCAGGAACAAACTCCGGATGTCGGATGACAACAGAGTTTTTTTCTGTTAGAAAATTGCAAGTCATTATTCTGACATTCTTATGTGACGATCAGAAGAACAGCATTTTTATTGAACAAATATCCTCTAAGTGTTTGAAAATGATCTTGTAAGTTCACAAGAACAGAGACTTTTATTTTCTTATGTGAAAGCAATACACAGCTGTAGCTGAATGTGTCCACGAGGTGTACAAGTGCTGGACAGTCATCAATGTGATGGCCGGGGTGATTTTTAGAAATCTTAAAAGCAAAGAATGAGACAAGGTCAAAAAGTGTAATCAGTTCACTCTGTGATTAAAAAGGACATTTGCAAAAGGTTTATAAAGACGTGTTTTTGCATGTTTGTCACAGATCTTAAGAGCGTACTGTGTCATCCTGGAGAAGCTGCTGGAGAACGAGGAGACCCAGATAAATGGCTTTGTCCTTATTGAAAATTTCAAAGGCTTCACCATGCAGCACGCCTCAGGAATCAAACCAGCTGAGCTCAAGAAGATGGTGGACATGCTGCAGGTCAGAACACTAACAAGGACAGAAACAGAGACGTTTTTCTTGTGTGAAATCGATGAGGTCTTTTGTGAATCAATTGTTTTGTGTGTTATTTCTATGCAGGACTCATTCCCTGCACGTTTCAAAGCGGTCCACGTCACTCACCAGCCGTGGTACTTCACCACTACATACAATGTGGTCAAACCCTTCATGAAGAGCAAGCTGCTGGAGAGGGTATGGGCTGTTTGTATACATTTGAAAAAGCACTCAGGTCACTCAATCATGCCAACAGTCTGTTCAGATCACTGGACAATAACACAAAGAAGTCACAAATTATTAAACTGCTGATGCCAGAAGACATTTTTGCAAAGAAAAGTCATGAAGGTATAACATCAATGTTTTTGTTTTTATTGTGATTTGAGACTCTTCACCGTGGTTTGAGATGGAGTAAGAGAGAAAACCTATAATCCTTTCACAATGTATTTATGCAAAAGCACCACAAGCATCCATCATCACTAAGCCTGCAGACATTCATCAATTTTACATTAGTGTCAGTTTGTGATATAACATGTCTTTGCATACATGCAGAGAGCACAGCACATGTTCCACATACATACACAAGCAGAGATTTCCTCCACCGTGTCTCACAGAGTTAGGAGTCCCCTTCTCACTGATATTAGACCCTTAACACTGCCCGTAAAGATGGAGCGAGTGGGGGTTGACTCGGTCCATCTCTGCAAAGTTCATAGTGAACATGAAGCATCACGGGTAGGAATTAGGCCGTATCAAAATATCGATACAGCAAAATATCGTATCGCACTCCTTTGGGATACGTGTATTGATACAGATTCTACAGAATCAATACGGCCTAAATATTTTGACAGTTGTTGTAAATACACTTTGGGTAATGTTAACAGTGGCACAGTTCAAGGTAGAAGACGAGCTACATAATGAAGCTTATGTTCTATAGTTGAACTTAGGTCTGCCATCTTTGAGGATCTGAATTTATGTCTCTCAAGTTGTGGAACCACTTTAAACTCATCCTTGTTCTTTTTCTTCTTCTAAGAAAAAACTAAACTTGTCAAGAATTTTGCTTGAAGCATAGTCAATGTTCACAATTTACGTGTATCGGGATACGTATCATATCGAGAAGTTGCTGGAAATACCCAGCACTAGTAGGAATGGGAATAAAAAAGTCCACGAAGGAACCGATATGCCTTTAGATTTATCAGTGCCTTCCACTTTGTTTTGTGTGCCTTGCAAAATCAAAGATGCTATGCCCTTATCGGCGGCAATCTGCAGAAATGATAACAAAGAAGTCAAAAATCATGGCAGACAGTCAGCAGAAGTGATCAAAAATGTGGCAACTGTTTGATAAAAAAGAACCATTCAGCACATCGAGCAACTTGTATCAGCATTTATTAATCCAGCACAACACTGGATATCAGGACTGATGTGATTGACATTGATGCCATTGAAAACCTATGGAGGCCAATGTTTGCCCTGCAGAAAATCAGCAGATATTAATAAGTGAATTGTTATAGAATCAGAGCCAATGTTAACGACATTGGTATCATAGAATCATATTAAATCTCATCCCTTGTCTCAGGGGTATAAATATAATAGCTTTAAATGGCAGCATGAATGGGGCAAATGGACTGGAAACACGATGCAGACCTTCACAGGTATTTAAGTGTACCACAGTTTATTAAACAAGTCCATTTCTAGTGCAATACAGCACAGTCAAAAGTATAAACTGGACCCTCTCCAGGATAGCAGTTGAATTGTTGTGTCACACAAATGGCGGCCCGTCCGTGGTGTCATGGTGCCTCTCTGTCATCGTTTGACTAACAAACTGTTGTCTTCTTACAGCAGTTCAGTAAACTGCAGTACAGGGCTGGAACAAATATTGTGAGCCTGACTTTCATAATTTCCTTAGACTTTAGGCTGTGGCAATAATGCAGACAACAAAGAAACAATTTAGTTCATTGAAGAGGTATTTCTGGAGTTAAAGTTCCTTGTACTTCTGGTCGAAAAGCACCTTTTGTGACTGTCCATTGACATCAAATGTGTACTTCTGAAGCTCAACAGAAGTAAAATGTTGCACATCTTACATCTTACATTGTCTTACACAAACGTTGAGTCCATGAAGTTAAAAACAATTTAAAAGTGTGGCTGATGTTGGCCTTTTAGAAGCAACATGTAACTTTTTCACCTTCAAACAATATTTCAAAGCTCAAGAGTACAAAAGCTCTCAACAGCCTTGATTTGAGCTCCTTGGCTTCTGCTGTCAGCCTTATGTTAACGCTTAGCTGCAGGTTTTGCACTTCAGCATTAGCTTTGTTTTAAGTATCATGGAGCTTTCCTCTACGTGAAACCTCCCTGATCATAATCCAGTGAATTTCTTAATATAATTTGCATCACTGTATCTCTCTCCCTAGGTCTTTGTTCACGGCGATGAGCTGGACAACTACATGAAAGAATTCGATGCAGAAATCCTGCCTTCAGATTTTGATGGCAAAGCGCCCGTCACTGACTACCAGGCCATCGCCACCAAGCTTTTTGGGTCTGAAGACACCGCTCTCTGAGAGACAGTCCTCTTCTTTCAGACCCAAGAGTTTTAGTGCCCTTCACCCTAGACGTTCCTCACTGATCAGAACAGATGTGTGGTCTCCTCTGAAGATAGGTTGACATTTTTTACGATTATTCAGGATGTTTTTATGAGCAAATAAAGTATATAATGTTAGGAGCAGGGGCTGGTTTGCAAATGAGTAATATATGTGCCATGAATGGAGAGAATAAAGGATGTTTAGATATGACAGAGTGTTTAAGTGATGGTTAAAGATTTCCTTCACAGACATTTCATGTTATCTTAGGAGCAGAGGGAAATGATGGAGTTGATAATGTGTTGCTGTAGCTCATAAACTGTATGTCAGATTAGTTGAAGTTGAACGCCTTGAAAAAATAATTTCACAGTTTACAGAACAGTCTTGTGCCTACTTGACTAATCAAATGAAAGAGAGCAGAAGTGTTTCACAGAGTCCGGTGAATCTTCTGAACATTTCAGGAGGGTCACTGCTTATCCATCTGCATTTATTACATTTAACAGGAGTGAAGCCTCCTGCTGCAGTGCCACGAAAACATTTCTTTGTCTCAGTACCACAAAGATTTATAATGCAGTTTACACTGGGATGAAAATGTTCAATTAAATAGACTTTTCTGTGTGTTTCTGTGGTTGTTGTTTTTTACTTTTGTTTTCCACATGGTGATTGTTGCCTTCAGCCAGAATCCAATTTGTTCAGAATCGGAAAAGATACAACATTATAAGAGCTAGAAGTACTCTAAGAGAATCAACCTCCATCAAGGCATTTCTGACTTTTAGACAAGTAACTAGCAAAAAACAAAAAAAAACTGCCCTATTGCACCATACCAACAAATATTTAAAACATTCCAGCAAACTACAAACAACAGCAAAATGCAACCTTCTTGGGAGAGGTAACAGAGTCTAACTAACGTAATCCATTTGGTCACTGAAGTCAGCAGGCCAGTGTGACATTTTTTTGCCACACACATTTCCTGTGAGTTCAGAGCACTGACTGTAAAATAATTGGACGAAGCCAAGTAGCATTAGCTGTTTGATTTTCAAAGGGGGCTTCAGGACGTTGTTGAAACCAATCCATGGACACAGCCATCCTGTACTGTTCATCTAAAATGAACTTTACATCAACCTAAACTTTACAGATCATAGTGACATATATAAAAATTACTGCTATATCAGCCATATGCCTCATGTTAGTTAAATATTGGCATAATGTATGCCTGTACGACGATGCTTCACCTTTTCATCACCAAATGTGTTAATTTAAAAAACAAGTGTGCTGCATAGATAAGTGCCTATTTTTTTGTTGTTGTTTTTGTTACTTCTTACATTAAGCAGAGGTGCTTTGAGAGCACAAAGGCATTTGCCACATTTAAGGGCAAGTTATTAACAAAACTGTAAAACACAGCCCAACTCTATACTGAAAAATTCATTTTCCAGATATAGATTCATTCAAATCACCACTAAAATCTAATCACTTCTTCCTTGTGCCATGACCAACATTTCCTGATAATGTCCTGGAAATATGTTGAGAACTTAGTGAGATATAAACAAAAATGTGGAAAACTTTCTGGCACTGTCAAGAAATTATTGAAAAGAACTCAGGGTCAATATTTAGATTCGGCTTACCAACAAAGTGTGATTAACATTCCCTGAAAATGTAATCAAAATCGATTATTACTTTTGAGTAATCTTGTGTTACAGATGAGAAGTACTCAGCCTCTAATAAAAAAAAATGATCAGATGGATGTATAATACATAACTGTAGCAAAACCATCTTTTTTGTATAGCAACTAGAAATAAAAAACAGCCCTACAACCAGAAGAAGAAAAGAAGTGACATGTTTAACAAACTTCAGTTTTTATGATCTTACGTGACTGAAAATGTTCGTGTTGAGGTTAAACTCCAACAAGAAAGTAAAGCTAAAACAACTTTGTCACTGTCAGCTAAAATTGTTTTTCTCAGAGCATTGATCCAAAACTACAGATTAGGGCCATTTTAGATGGAAAAAATTATTTTTGCCAGGTCGAAATTAAAGTCAAAATGACAACAATGAAGTCGAAATTTGAAGATAAAAGTCAAAATGACAAGAGAAAAGTTGTAATGTGGACCGTTGACAAATCCTTACAAAAAAGAAAAAATCCTGAAACCAAATCCAGTTTTGGATGACCAGCAAAATCAAATCACTTCTTCATTAAAGCATGACCAACATTCACTGAGATTTCTTTTTAGTCTGGCCAGGATTTTTTGAATTATAAATTTAAATGTCGAAAACTACCATATCTCACAATTGTGGCATTAATGCCAAGAAATCCTTAAAAATCCTGTATTCACATCAAATTTGGATTACAGCTAAAATCCAAGCCTGTCTTCCTAACATGACCAATATTTCCTTAACATTTCATCAAATTCCACTCACTTTTTGAGTTATTCTGTTAAAAGGTCACAAACAACCAAATGCTTACAAAAACATAGTTACCTTGGCGGAGGTAATGAGCAGTTAGACGGTAGGCCTGTAGGTAGCCAGGTTGGTTAGAAGTAACTAAGGTTGTAGGTAAATAAAGGTAAACTGTAGGTAAATAAGTGGAAAGGTAGGTGGAGAGATGGAGGGCAGGTAAGAAGGAAGTTGGGTTCAAGGGAAAGAAAAAAGGTTGTTAAGGGGGACGGTATAGGAAAGTATAAAGGACTAAAAGTAAGAACGAAGAAAGGAAGATAGGTACATAATTGATCCTGAGGAGAATTATAGCACAGTAACAGCTCACAAAGCACTCTTGAAATCTACACCACTCCTGTTCAACACAGTGTATGAGCCCTTTTCCAAAAAACAACAAAACCAAAAAGAATTAATGGCAGCCCATAGCACTAAGGCTTAAAAATGAAATTAGACTGATGCTGTAGTAAGAATTAAAATAAAGATAAAACAAAGTCAGAAATTAAATACAAAACAACAAACTTTCACAGTAGTCGTAGACCTCTGATATGTAGCTGGAAAGGAACACCTGTGTACTGGGGTGCCTATGTGAAATGAAAATAAGTAGGTGAATACATTAAGGTTCAACGGTATAACAAATGTGTTGTTGCACTTGGTGCTCTAAAGCTGACTAATGAGCTATTTCAATCAGATGTGGCAGACAGCTGACCTCAGGACAATTAACCCACATTAAGGGTGATCAGTGAGTACGGTTTGAAATCCTACCAGCTGAAATCATGCAGGGGAAAAACTACAGTGCAGTCACCACTGGGGGGCTCTATTGTCTGATACATTATGAAAACAATCACTATAATTCTCACCCTGCCATATACTAGCCATATTACACACAGATCATCACATAGAGCAGTAACAGCTTCTACAACAATCATGACCACCTCAGTTTATCTGTTAAAAAAGAAAAGAGACATTTTTCTTTTGAGAAAATAATTTATTTTGGAGCACAATAACCATTTCCTCACATAAGTAGATCACACACACCACTAGCTTTCTCCCGAACAAAAACACACAGTGTTCAAAAACAGATACATTTTTTGAGCCCCTTACTATCCTAGATGTCTCACCCTTTGCTTAAAGTTGTGTGCTAACCCAAAATTAAAGCTGTTTAATGATGACACTGAGTCCTAATCCAGCTGAAAAGTTTGTAATTGTTTTCTGGAAATCTCTTGTCCCAATGCAACCTGTATTTTTGGGTTACTTCTTATTAAAAGGTCAGTTTCAGTTATCAAGCTTCTATACAAAAAAAGCATGAGCCACTGTCTCAATTCTTTTGAAGCACAGGTGTTAACATAAGTTCAGAGAAGGAATTCAACACACTTCAACATTTCAGATCCTGCTCTCCATGAGAAATTATCATGATTTATATATTTGTCATATATGAATAATAAAACATGATGTGGTCAAATGCTATCCAACTCTATTTCCAATATATAAGCATCAAAACAAGAGAATCCCTCCTGGTTGGTTATTGCCTTTATTTTTTAACATCTGTTCTCCCAAACACTTAAATATACACTTAGTTTATAATTTATTTAGCTTTTCTCAGTGTTAAAGTTTTGGTTTTGTCCGTTAGAAGTGGTGACCTGACACAGTATTGTCTGTTCACTCATTCACAGTCACACTGATGCATTTACACAAGTAAATAATACAAAATAGTAATGACAATACAAAATACAAACAAAAATACCCCAAATAATCAACAAAAAACATCCAAATGATAACAATCCAAACCTGCATTTTTGTGCAAAGTATGGGAAAGGCAAAAAACAAACACAACAGAAATGGCTCTTTGTTCACACACTGGGTTTGTGCTGGTGTCGACTTTCAGATGATTTTTTACCGTGAGCCAGAATCAAACTACAGATGATTTTTCTTGAAAAGTGGACTCTGAGAACCATAAATTGCATTATCCTAGTGTCGGTCATTGAGGGACGTTTGCCCTGTAAAGGTGGGATGCAGTTCAGTCTGCCTGACAATAGATGGCAACAGTGATTTATGGACTGATGTATGACAGCTGTGTTTCTCCTCATATACAGGATCCTGAGGCTGCATGGCTATGAAAACTACTAACCATTTCCTTTATTTTTTACCAATAAATCTGGATATAATTACCAACTCAGAAAGAGAGATGGTAGCTGGTATATCCCTTTAGTGAACAGACTTTTTTTTGCAAAGCTTCAGATAAATACTGCGAAAGAGAGGTGCAGAAATGATGTAACTTTGTGGTACAACCTGAAAAAGCATCAAGTGGGTTCCACCTGTAAACCTTTTTTAAAAACTATTTTCTGTTTATTACTGCAGACAATATTCTGTGTCAAAAAAGACAGGACACCTACAGGGTCTGTTCATCAGTATAACTACCACAATCAGCCAAAGTATATCACTAACGTAGCCATAAAGGGTTCACACCATTGTCGACCGACAGGTTCCAGTTTTTATTTCACTTTGCAACCTGTTTTAGAAAAAAATGTATTCTTAGTGAGAACTGATCAACTTAGTATTCTTGGCTCTGACAAGTGTCTGGCATCATCATTTGAAGACGGCAATAAAGTAAGACTGCCAGAAAACTCAGTCCTCGTTAGAAACTTGTTCAAACCTGTCCTTTGTAAGATGAAGAACAAAAGTAAAATTTCCCAGATGGGGCAATTGTACTTTAAATGTACTTTATGAAAAACTATTAAATTTGTGTTTACCATAGACTTAATTTTGGACATCTGACTAATATTCAGACAAAAAAACAAGGCAAGGGGGCCTAAATCATTTCCACGCTTTGAGATTTATTACTGCACCACTCTGTGTTGATGTCAGTAAGCCTCCACAGACTGATATCCACACCAGAGCAGGAGATTAGTTTCTTCACCTCTCTGCCACAGCTTTCACTATTTTCTATTTTAACAACTCCTGTACAAGCAAGTATCAGAGTTGTGTTGAATTACTACTGCTGAAAGACTGCATTTAATGATGTGGCTGATCAAAACAAGAGCACCTCGACAGGGTACTTTTATTGTGAAGTACTTCTTGGGAAAATATTTTTTATGACAGAAATAATTTAACTTCAGCTTGAATACACGTAAGTAATACTTGGTCAAGACAAATTTTGTCTTGTGATCAGTGAGCATGAAGTCTAAAGTCAGTGCAGACCAATCAGAGCATCAGGATTCAGTTTACATTTTCCTGAAACAAATTACTGCTATCATCATTTACCTGCCACCTTGATGAGAGGTGAGGTTGAGCAAATTCACCAGACACTGAGCTTAAACACCCAGATGTCTTCTTTCCAACCCTGGAGCAGATACTCCGAAAATAAATGTGCAGACAAAGGGAGGCAGGATGGGACAAGCTGCTGTGTGATTAGCCCAAATATAAACCTAAAACTAATATCCAAATTAAGTAGTACAGTACAAGTACAGCCTCAGGATGTTCATGACAGAAAGCCTTCGATGGATTAAAACATCAGCCAAGATGTCAAAGTAAAATATACAGTGTCACTGTCAACATTAAAACTAAACAGTTTTCTCTTCTTATGCTCATTATGTAGTCACACAAGGCTGCTGACGTTCAGTCAAAGCCTCATAAACAAGATTCTCACGAGCTGTGTATCAAGACCTTATAGATTTAAACTGAGAAAATGAGGGCACTGATCCATTATCTACAGATCTGTTTAGTTTAAATGGATAAAGTTGGATAGGCTCCTGTAATTCCCTTTCTTATAACTGAGCAGGATTGGTGTGAGTGATACCTGGATGCAATTGGATTTTCACAGAATTACATCCATAAAAGAGGCTGAAGTAAAGTCAGTCAGATGAAATACAACACAAGATCCTCTTATGCAGTGTAAGCACATTTGCTCCTTAGAAAGAGATAAAACAATTTTGTCTTCAATATTCAAAGAGTTTCCAAAGCTTAATTAAAACAACTTGATTAAGAAAGCCTTTTGTTTTTCAATAGGAAAGACATTAAGATGACGTTTGCCAGAGCAAGATCGACACGTATGAGGATTTCCTACTGTCTTTATCATGGCAGAGGATGTTGTGTGGACAGTCTTTGAGTCTGTAAAAAAAATCAAATTTTTTAATTACAATCTGGTTGAATTCTAAGCTGCAGTACTTAAATTTTGTATTTTAATGTTTGTCTGCTCACATTATTCCTGAAAATATGGCCTTGACTCAAACTCATGGGCCTTATGAACTTACGCATTAAAGTGGTTTTAAGAATGTCAGACCTCATTTGACTGAAGCAACTCAAACTATAGCAAAAAAAAAAAAAAAAACTCCTATTCAGGTGACTTTGGCCTGCAATGTCTGCAGAGCTACCTAACCCGAGGTGAAGAATAAACATAAAGGGTGGCTATGAATAAATAATTACAGAGCACTTTTTGTTGTCAGATGCATGTTTTGCATGTGAAAATGTTTGGTTTTGATGGATTTCAATAGTCTGAGTTCTGGGGTATTACTTTTTCTGATGAGCTTGAAATCCTGTAATTCACTACTATTAAAATACTATCAAGCATTTGTCTTAATAAGCATTCAAAGCCTCTGTTGTTTTCTTTGCATCCTCTTATCATTTCAGACCATCCATTTGTCTCATCACAGTGTTTCAGAATACAGATACTTGGCTGGACTGGAAGAAGCTTCCTGAGCCCTGACATCAAGCCTCTCTGATCGATTAAGGTTCTAATAGAGTATATAGGTCCCCTTATTGCAGTATTATTTTTTCAAGACATGTTTGAGATGGATTTCACAATTCTCTACAGTGTAAAACTCCACCCTGCTGTGCTGCTGCGGCTTCAGCTCAGCCCAGACAAGAAAACAAGATATGCCGCCTTTGAAACAAAAATATTCCCTTGTGTTAAAATTCCATCTTATCTTTCTTGCATGCAATACTCTCCATCTTAACACACAATAAAACAATCTCTACTATTTTACAGACAATCCACTGAAATAAAATATTTAGCTTTGGTATCCCAAGCCCTCCTACTCATCACACCTCACAGCTCAGATTACAAGAGAAGAAACAGCTTCGAGCTGCTGAACTCCCATCTTTCTACAGCCTCAGAAACAACAAGCAGGGCACACTTTCCCAGTCAGAAATCAAAGAATTATTAGACGTAAAATGTTAGGTGAACAGAGGTGTTGAAATCTAAAGCCTGGTTTATACTTCTCTTCTGGACCTATGCTTGGGCTCAGTGATATGTTGTTTAACAACGCAAATACAATGTGCACAATAATCCCTTCTGAGGAAGTGCAATGATGGTCAAATGATCCAAAGCACGTCATGCAGACACCTCTGTGGTGAGGCAGATACTCAGGATGGACCTTCAGTGAGTGTTCCCCCCACGATCAGCAGCACTTCATCCCCGTGCCTGTCAATGCTCTGACTGAACAGATGGTTTGTATCTAACACATATTAAATGCTGTGAACCACATGGTATTATCCTCATAAAGCAGTCTCTGAATTTAGACATAAGTTGTATGTGGCTGATTTGTTTGGTCAATATATCAACTGTAAATAGCAGCATAAATTTATAAGACTGAACCCTTATGGCAGCTTAGAGCACTACAATCTAGCTACAATGGTGGAGTTTTGATGCAGAACTATAAACCAGGCTTAGTTTATGTGGCAGCTTTTAAGTGGCAGCATGGTCTAGCTAGTAGCAAGTCGGTTTCTGTGCAATAAGAGAATGACAGTGTTTTGGCTGGACCTGAAGCTGATCAATGGCCGATGAAAGAGTAAGAGGGCTTCAAGACAACGGACATATGCCTGCACTGGGAACATTTGAGTCATCTAACTTTGTGTTATCATCCTTGCTCCCTCCCCTTCTTTTCTAATGCTAACAAGGAGAGCTAAACCAACAACTATCTTCAATTAAGGAGGAAACTACAAATGCATTGAATGGGGTGTAAAGTGCATTGAATCAAAGTGATAAAATGCGACCGTGGGAATGTGCATGGTTCCCCTCTGGGGTTGATCCCCGCTGCTCATGTCTGTGCTGCTTTCATTTCAAGTGCCAGACACAAGTGCCAGAAGGATGTTACGAGCTGAAATTAATGTAAAATCCCACCGTTATACTTATTTCTCTACTGTACATTTTCTACAAAGCAACAGAGCAACAGTGCTCTCAAAAGATTAGACATAAAGGGCCAAGTGCCCACCAACAGAGAATTTGGTTCACACCTACCAAACACAAATCACATGCTTCCTCACGGGTCTCAACAGGCACACACAGACACACATCCACACACACACACACACAAACTAAATCTGTGAGTTACATACGCACACACTCACACACTACAAAGACGCTGTGTTGGTTAAGACAGCAGACTAGGCTATTGGCCTTGGCGGTGATAAGCAGTGAGCTTCTTACAGGTGCAGTAGGTAGGCACCGTTCTGGAGCACAGTTCAGTTACAGGAGGCTTTTTGTGTGCTCTTGTTTGTAGCTGGACTTCTTTAAAGTAGTGCTCTCACTTTCTTTTAAAGCCAGCTTGACAAAATGTTTGTCATATTTGGTCAAAACCTCCATTGTGTACACACAGCTAAACAAAATGTTCCTGCTTTGAATCCAAAGTTTCTCCGAAGGGAAAAGAGCACAAAGGCAGTTATTTGTTTGTGTCCCTTCACATACTGTAAGGTGGCGGTGATAACAAAGAGGATCTGTGGTGAAGGCGTGGAGGATTGTTGTGTGTCTGAGGGAAGTTAGATAAGCACCAGAGGAGAAGGCAGAGAAAGGCTGAGTTCAAGTGTCTCCTCAGTGCAGGGCAGAGGGGCAAGAGAAGGTGAGAGACAGACGTTTTATGCTGTCTCCTCTGTGCAGGGGGTCTCACTCAGGGCAGCACTTTGGCACGGTGGTTTCTGCTTCTCCCACTGGCATATGGCATTGGTGTAACCCACAATCACTTTGTCCATCCAGGTGAGAGGCTGGGGGAAGAGCACCGCGCCCTCAAAGAAGCCCAGGTGGCCGCCGTGGAGCGTCAGGGCGAAGATCACATTCGGCATCTTTGCTAAAGGATGACACAACACACAGAAATTAGGCCTCCGTGCTGAGGGCAGTGTGAACTCGACAGTATCTGGAAGCCAACAGTGGACACATGACCAAATACAGGCTTTAAAAGGATTATTTTATGCTGTTACTGATAGCAAGGGTTATACAGATAACAGTGTGACTCAACGTCTGGCAGGTACTTCATGCTTGACATCTGTGAGCCTCAGAGAGTCAATGATGATGGAAACAGTGAAGGGAGACATAGATAAACCATTAAAAAAGTTACTTCTTGTTTGTTTCAATTTTCAGACTTTACATATTAATGCAAGATCTTTACATGAGGGTACTGGTTATTACAAACAGTGTTTTGGTGTCTGTTTAAAGTGGCATGAGAAGTATGGATGTATCATGAATCTGCTTGCCTAGGCATATACAGACAAAACACTCCAAGCTGAAAACAGTAAATCCAGAGTTGCAAGGGTTACTTTTTTGTAGGCCAACTTTGAAGGTAGCACCGCTGGTTCCCTTGACAAAAAGCCTAAGGGAAATTTCACTTTGTTAGTGGATCACTGCGGATGATACAGGAAGTGGCAAACAAAAATTCATGAAACTTAACTTTTAGTTAATCATGATGGTTGGTAAGGTTCACTGAAGAATCAACTCTCATAGCGTTTTAAGCTTACATGCATACACTGGGAGAGAAAAAAATTATTTCAAGCTATTATGGATCTACAACATGATTGGACTTAGAAGCAGCAACCAGACTTCCAACACATGACACAATGTTGTAACCTCATGTTTGAGAGCAGTTTGTTAGCAACCATCCTTTAAAATAAAAATAACATTGAAAAAATCAGAAGCGGGACAACATCAGATGCTTTTATGATGCAAAGTACAATATGCAAATCTCACGTACATGTGGTCCCCATGGACCTTATTTCATGTATTTATCTGAAAAGCTACTCTAAAATCCCACATACTTCATGATGTTTGAACCATATATGCTAAAATGATAACTCACTTAAGCATTTTTATTCTGCTTTTATTTATGTTATGCACAGCATCCCAACTTCAATGGGATTGGGGAGAAGGCTGAGAAGGAGAAGGAAGGTTGCCCATGTAGGTTTCTCGTTTCCAGCACAAATGCCCAAATAATAATTACTTCCAAAACATAGGTGGCATTACTAGGACAATGGGTTCACAGTGTCAATGATAAGAGGTCCCAGTGACATTAAACTTTGAACACCAAGGTTTAATCAGTCTATCCATGAGTCTGAGGGAACATCAGCAACATGAGGATTAATTACACATTAATGGAATAAGAAAAAACGGCAATGCAAAAAGGAAAATTCTCATCACTCTATAAGTTCATCACATTTGAAATATGACCGTGACAGTGTGGTGAATTTATTTACACTAAAAGTGTTACTCTTGGCAAAAAGAAAACTGACAAATAAAGTCTGTTGACAACCTTTAATATATGACAAAGAGAAAGCTATAACAGAATAATAGAGATCTTTGAACATAAAACCTTAGTAGAAATGCTTAGTTTTCATTAATGAGATAAGATGGTTTCCATATCTGGCACTGGCTCAACTTTGTTAAACTCAGTTTTATTACGAGGCACATTGTTCTCCATAATACTCAAATTGTACCTCCATTTGAAGACATTTTGATTAAATATGTACTTCAGTTACCCTATTTTTAACTAGAATACTGCTGTGAGGAGCAGTCTGATTGCTTACATGTCAGGCACCCACAGCAAAGTGTGCATTGTCTGAATGTACCCTAAATCAAGAAATGTAGGAAATGTGAAACTCTAAAACATAAGACCAATATGTGATTGGTTCCTCACTGGCTTGGGGTGCTGGTAGCATATGCCTGTTTCCCACCGGAGGCATTTTGTTCCTGTGCAATTCCCACACGTCAGCTCTGGTGAGCGCTGCCACACCTTTCAGACCAGTGGCACATCTCCCTGCTGTCACAGCTCTCTCTACATACAGTTCGTATTACCAATAATGAGCTATTGAAAGTTAAAGAAGATTTTAAGACTCCACTGCAAGAAAAAAATACAAACACCAATGTATCCTGCTGGAGATGATGTGGCTCAAGGGAGGCAAACCACTTTCAAGTATTCTGGGAATGTCCTAGGCTAACATCATACTGGGGTGAGATTCATAAAACATTGATTAATGTGTTTAAAACCCACCTACGTATGAACTTCGAGACTTTATATCTTGGTCGAACTCAACTAATGATACGAGGGAGAGATGTAAAACTAGTACAGGCTCTTCTTGCAGCTAGCAAAGAAGCAATCACAAGAAGGTGGCTGAATCCATCACCTCCCACATTGAAGGGTTGGCCTGAAGTATTTTTTTTTGAGATATACAAAATGGAAAAATTGACTTATTGCCTGAGAATTTAAAAAGTTAAGTTCGATCAAATTTGGGCAAAATGGATTACATTTGTTTCCCTGACACAAATTGAGTGTCGTAACTATAACTAATCTTATAATATTTTTTTCTGTTAGTATACTGTGTAAGCCACCTTGGTTTATAGTTTTCATGTGTTTTTTCATATAAAAAAAGGAAAAGAGGAGAGAATTGATGTTGTTAAATAATGTTGAATAATCCTGAAAATACTGTATATATACAAACATATATATTTGTATGCATCACATCTCTAATAAAAAGACAATTCAAAAAAAAGAAAGTTAAAGAAGAACCACAATAAATCTCCCAACAAAGAATCTGATCTATCACGAAGCTGACCTGGGAAACCTGCAGAATGAAAGCTTTCTGATGAACAGGGAGAGTTTCCTCACAGAGGATGAAAACTGAAGCTTTAGCTCTGAGAGACATGAAAAGTCATTCGACAGTTTCTCTCTTCTCTGTGACATGTTCTACTACTGTGGACATATCGGCTGGATTAAGGTATATAAGTCTCTCTTATTTGCCATTTTCTGTCTGTTTTAGCAAAGAAATGCATGCAAACCTATTTTCAAGATTTTTAGCACAGGAGACATGCAGTTTGCGCTTGCATGGTGCACTGAAAACAGGCCTGCGCTGCTGCTGTCACACAAGGAAAATGTATCCAGTGTGAAATGGACCCAAGTCTGGCAATTTGCTCTACCACCAGTCACAGGGTTGAGCATTCAAGCAAATCTCCAGCATTTACATGCATTTACATTTACAATGTGTCTTGATGTGTCCTTTAGTGAGACAGTCAATGTCAAGTTGATGTCTCTGGCATGTTAATGGCTAAGAAAGAGCATAGGTGTGTTAGCTGATACTGATGGTCAACTTGATTATAATCTAATCTGAATTGGCTTGTGTGGCCTGTGGTGTAAAACAGCTGTGAACAGACTGACTAGAAAAGTGCTACACAAGCTTAGGTAAATTTACCATTTAAGACTAAATCTTGATTGAAACTTTAAAAAGGTATAACTGGCTGCAAAATGACAAAAATTATTGCTGGTTTACATCTTAAGACGATAACTGTTGATAGCTGCAAGTTGAATAAAAATGTCATTCCCTTCAGACATTCCTCAGACAAGAATAGGGCTGGGACGATACACTTTTCTCCCAATTCGATTTTTTATGATTTTTTAGGTGCTGATTTGATTTAAATTGCCATTCTACGATATTGACGATTTTTGAAATCTTTGGTTAGCTTTTTTAACACCAGCGAAAAAGATGAACAATGATGATTCCTACAGACTATATCAGGCAAAATACACATCACGTGTGAGTCTGTTTTTAGGATTTATTCAGCAATGTATTTTAACCAGCTGCTTATACTCTCTCTTCAAATTTAAAAGTGGCTTATTTACACAGACTAAAATGAAGCATTTAAATTTGGGAGAAAAAAGATTTTTGAACAAAAAAATCATCAAACAAAAAATCCTGATACTTATGTCAATCGATTTTTTCTCCCACCCCTAGATAAGAAGTCAAAATAACTTTAAAGGTGAAGCTTTGTTGCAGGCAGATGGTAAATCTAACACTTCTCGTATCTGTATTTGCAAACACAGTGGCCTAATAAAAGTGGAGGACTCCATCCACCCCCTTTTATTTCATGTATGTAGGCAAGCAGAGAGCTGAGGCCATGGACAGCCAGGCTGAGTGGTCTCATGAAAGGGATTGGCCTGAATCTTTTTATTCTCCTGCTTCTATCTGGGTTAGTGGGGGAGCCTGATGCGGCTGACTAGTGATTAAGATCCCACAGGGTTTTCACCACTGTGCAGCGTGCACTATTCATGACAGCTGTTGAGCTGCCACGGGACAGCTCAGAGCTCGTTCAGGCTTGGAGACATTTTTCCAGCAGCTCTGAGTGACAGGTGGGAACAGAGCGAGCTGGAAAACAGCCTGTGCTTAAAAAAGTTCAGATGTGTTGCATGTGCAGCCACATTCTTTACACTGAGACATGAAGCGAACTATGAACACAAATCAGAGAAGAGTACTATGTATGAGAAAGCTGTCCAAAATTAAATCCAAGCTAAATGAAATGCAAACACTGTGCATGCCTTTCTGTCTTTTCCTGGCAGTCTGGTGTGTCTGAGTCACTGTGGCGTACTCTGGGGCAAAGGTCATGGCTGATCCTCTTCTCAGTGAGCGTTGTTCTGCTGAGACACATGTAGGACAAAGTCTATGGACTTCCAGTCAGGACCCATACACCCACACAAACAGTCTCACACGAGGGGGTTTCCTTTTCCATAACAGTTTAAGAAGTCAGTTTAATTTAGCTCAGCCTCAGGCTGAGGAGACGGACCTCTTCATTAGACACCATGTAAGATGGAGCCCGGATAAGACTGAACAACCTGTGACTCTATTTGTGAAACGAGCTCTAAATACACCTGTCAGTCAACTGCAGGTGAAAATCTTGATTAATGAACAAGTGAAGGCATAAACACACGTCACTAAAGTTCTGCCTGAAAATGCTCTCAATCAAAACAAGAACTAAAGTTCTGAAGAAAAGTTGTGACATGAGCTCTGCCATCCTCTTCTGCTTACTTGTTATAAACAAAGGACTCGTTTAACAAAACTGCACTCCAAGGTTAACAGACTAGACAGTTTTTGTTTCATAAATGAATATGACCCATAAATAAGAAATAAGATGTTGAAAGTGGACCTCCTTGTTTGAGCCCAAAGGCACTTGCAAAGCACTCTGGGATAATGAGCTGAGATTAATCTTTTTTACAGCTAGTGCCTGGAAAATTCATTAATTCTAAATATCAAGAAAACTAACTAAATAAATGTTGATTTGACAGGAAATTTGTCTCTTTTTCTTGTAATTATGAACATTTCTGACATGAAAACTGCACCAGAGTATGACCTCCAATTTCCACATACTGGAACAGCAGCTGCCCACTCCTCAGCATATGCCGCCCTTTCAGTCTTGTTAATCAGTTTCTACAGGCTGTGCCTAAATCTGTCTCCAGTGCATGCCAGCTGCGCACCTCCACGCTGGTTGGCTGGAAATACAAGGCATATGTATTTTGAGCAGGAGCATCAATTTCTACCAAACACAACCCCAAACAGGAAAATATGGGCTCAGAGTTTAGGAACTTCGAAATAGAGCTTAAAAAGTGGACAAAATTATAGATGCAGACAGCAAATTGACATCAGGCAAGCAATATGATCTGCTGTTTACTCTTTCTCTTTTCTTGTAAACTCACAATTACCTTGTGAAAGTACATGATCCCATGATTTTGTTTAGCACTTTAAATACCCTTTCATTGGGCAAAGACGTGTGCCATTGGTTGGAGTAAAGCAGCAGCGTGGGCGGGACACGTTGCAGATGGACTACGTGGAAATTTGGTGTAATGGGCAAAATAATTGATGATAAACCGACATGAAACGCTGGCACTTATGCAAGATTTTCAAAGTCTTAACACTGTATCAGTTCTAAAGGAGACTGAAAAGCTTCATTGTAGACAGAACCATGCTGAAATTGCCAAACAAAATTTCACTGAAAGTGTGTTACTCTTTCGCATTCAGTGCAGGGCATGTGATTGGCTGATTAGCTGTTTGTTGAACGGATGTACCTGATAAAGTGGTCAGGAGTTTATATATAACGCAGTATTAACTAAGATAAATTAATACAGACCATCCAATTTTCTGCATACTGTGCCTTTAAGCAAACATATAAAGAAACTAATAAAGCAGCTTTATGCCTGAGTGAGCATCACAGCTGCTTTGACACACCAGAGACATAACTCACACCGGAAACCAGAGTGTCACACCCTCTCCTCCTCAGGGTGAGGACCAAACCTTTTTGAAGGTCTTAAGAGATTGTAACATATATTTTTAAACAGTTTTAAACAGTTTAACAACAAATCTTTAGGGTCACCTGCTACCATCATGGTCAGACTAGACGGTCCTGCTGCACTGACAAATGACTTAAGACTGGTGACACAGCATTTCTGCAAGAGCATGACAAACTCCAGACCTGATTTTCCCTGCACGAAGCCAGAGAACAAACCATTATTTTAGGAACAGGATTAAATATTCAGGACAATCTAACACAATGAATTTTTCACGTTGTCAGTGTTATTGGAGATAGGATTATAAAACAGCAGAAGCAGGATGAAATTGTGCCTGTGTAATACAAAGATTTTAGCATTTGCTCTTTTGTTTTCCTAGAAAAGAAATCTTTATAACTTTAGCCTGCAAAATGCTGAGTAGTTCTGGAGGATTTTCATCATTTTATCTTGATTATCATCATTTTTTAATGTTTATTCCCAACAAACTCTAAATGAAATGCTTTCCTTCCACACTGCTTGTTTGATTTTCTTGTTTCTGTCACATCCTAGAAATAATAATGTATCTACAATGTGCTGTACACATGGTCCAAAATACAAACATTTATGTGAAACACACACAACCAGATTCTACAGCAAAAGGATATGTCCATTTGACATCTAGAAATTATGGATTAACAGTTTTCACTGCCAGTAGTAGTTTAATTACCCAGGGTTTACAGTTTACCTTAATTAAGACATACATCTTTTTTAATGTACATCACAAATAAAATTAATTGAGGGATTAAACTCACTGAAAGGGTGTAGGCTTCCACTGAGGATATCAAACTTTTCCTTTCAACTACTCTGTAGTTTAACTTCTTTTTTTGTTTGTTTTTTATAATAGTGGAAAGCCAGAGGATAGAGAGCAGTGAAAGATGTGTTGACTTTATGCTGGAACCAAAACCGGGCCACCCACATGAAGCAATAGCCTGAATACATGATCAGTACACACGTGTAACCCTCATGACCACAGGCGCCTCAGTGGTTTGACGTGTGCGTGCAGTTACCTGCTAATGTGCGAGGGATGGTGAGAAGTGAGTCATGAACAAGAGGATCATCTGAAGTGTTCACCAGCAGCAATGGCACCTTGACCTGAAAATGCAAAACAAAAAAAAATTAATACACGGACTAAATAAATAAAGAAACAATAATAAATGATTTTAGATTGTAATGTAAAGCAGATCTTACATTGTGGATAAAATGTACACAACTCTCCTTCTCATAGTACTCTTTGATTGAGCTGTGGCCATGGAATTTTCTGGTAAAACCCAAAAACAAACATGTCAGGGATATTTCACTCTCCTGTGGTTAGATGAACAATTCCACAAGCTGCAATGTTAAGTATCAGTTAAGTAAACTGCAGGACAGAAAACTGAAATCTGGAAAATTTAAACAACACAGAGCTTTGACCGTCACTTAGTTTTTCAAAATACCTCATAATATTATCATCGATTTGCATGAGGGACGTCGCAGTCCACAGCCGCCCAAGATCTGCATCTATTGTTTTAACTGAGCTTCCTCCAAACAAGCTGTGCCTGTAACACAAGACAGTACAAAGGTGCATTAGGACACAGACAAACAGAACTGAAGCGTAACTATTATAAGCCTACATAAGTATTAAGTTGTTTGACTGGGACAATACTGTGGTGGACCAAGAAGAAGAAGGGGGGAGGGGTGATTGGTAGAAATGTTATTTCTTAAGTTCTTTTCTCATCAATCGCAGCAATGCAACAATCGGCACAAGATAGGGAAGATGCCAGATGCAATTCTGACGTGCCTTTCTATTCACATCAAAACTAAAACAAAGAATATATAGAGGACTTCACCATGTTAGAAAATAACTCACGGATCTCAGAAGAAAGCTGGGAAAGATACTGTGAGATTCAATGGAGAACTACAAATTCAACCTCTTGGAGAGTATTTGGGTGGAAAAGTACCATTAAGTATTTTATTACGCCCGAACAGAAACTTCACCATACAGGCTTTTCCACCTGCTGAAGGAATTGTGGATCCCAGGAAGCCAACCATTTTCATCTGTTTTGGGCTTGTCCCACAGTTAACAGGTTCTGGCGAGATATTCATAAAGGTCTGGTTGATATATTTGGGACAGACACCACATTTAACTGGGAGCAACTCTTTGTTGGAATTTTGTTGTCATCAACAAATAAGAAAACCAAGTATTTGTTGTCAATATTGAGCATCGCTGCCCGGTAGGCAATTACCAAAAAATGGCTCAAGTTAGAAGCTCCAACTTTGGATGATTGGTACAATATTATTTATGAAATATATACAATGGAAAGAATCACCTTTTCATTGAGGCTTCAAAGTAAAAAATTTCATGAATCATGGGAAAAATGGAAACTCTACATCCTCCCTAAACGCCCCTTTTTTGTTTAAATTCATTTCTATTTTTCAAGACACCTACTGGACAACATGTATTTTTGTTTTATTAGATAAGAGTCACCCCATGTTTGAATGTTAAGTTTAATTATGTGTGGTTGTTTCTATGTTATTGTGAAAATTGAAAAATAAAATAAAAAAAAAACAAAAAACTGAAACAAAATGGGTTCACCAGAGTTTGTCAAAGAGAGGAGAACTTGGTTCTTTTTTGGGAAAAACTGTTCACCACAGTGGAAGCTCGAGGATAACCTCACCACCGTCATCCTGCAGCTCCAACAATATCTCCATTCATACATTATCTTGAAGTTCATTACCCTTGACTTTATGACTTTGGTCAAATAAAACTGGCTTCCGTGACACAAGCGGGCAGCCATGTTTGATGTTTTGACTAACTGTGTCGTACAGTATGTGCACACATGGGCTTTCAACGATCAGATGTGAACATACTGGAGGTGAAACTTAATGAAAAATCATCTATGGATAAAAAAATATATATTTTAACATAACATTTATTTATTTTATTTATACATTTTAATTCAGTCCCTTTTAGCTACTGCTGAAGCAACAGCTACTCTTCCTGGGGTCCACATTGCTGATGTGTAAGCTTACATGGACTGGCTATGGATTTGAAAAAAATATCATTAGGTGCAAATTAATCACATTAATAAATGCATCTGGTATGAAAAGGCCTTGGGGGGAGTCAGAAAGAGACACACATTAAAACACAGGCATGATGTGAGAGGCTTTCATAGGCTGATTTATGGAGGGTCAAAAACCTCCTCTACAGATTGCTGTAAAATGGTTTTATTTGGGAACTGTATGAAAAGGTGGAGAAAGGGTATGACAGATCTACTTTTACAGTGGAACTGCATTATTTGTCACAATATTTGAGGTCAAGGTGATCTTGACTTATTAGTTCTAAAACGTTTGGGCATTTTTGTGAGCAGCGTCAAGAAATTCCTTCTGAGTATTCTTTATTTACTGAATTCATAAGAATGTCCCAGTCCTGGATGTAGCTGGCATGGAGGAATTAAAGTTATAGACAAGAATGCTGAAATAAGAGGCTGTAAGAGGACGGTAAACTAACTATTTATGCCATGCCCAAAATAACTGGGAAGGCCCTGAGCTTTAGGCCTCAATCTTTGAAAATGTGATAATACATGAAAAGAATGTGAGGATGCAAAAAAACTGTATAATGTCCAACGGAGCCATAACAGAAAACAGAAGTGGTTACTGTCAGGAGATACCTCTGCAGTGAAGGGAGTGTGTCAACCACATGGGACAAGCTGCTGACTGGGCTTTTCATTTCCTTTAAATATCAGTCCAGGACTTTTTTGTGGAATTTTAGAAATGATAAAAAAAATATGTTTACCTAATGTGAGGTTTGAGTACTGGCTCTGACAAACACCTGTAGTTAATTTCTACACTCACAACTTTACACTGTTATGAACTCTTCATCCACATTAACGATCGTGGGACAGTTTGACATGCATGTGTTGGACAAACAGTTACCTGTGTGAGAGGATGATTTTCTTCATGTTGTCAGCCATGAGAAAATTATAGAAGCGCCTGAATTGGTCCCACTGCAGGAATGTTTCCTGAGCCCTGTAAGACAGAGAGAGACAGACAAACGCACAGGAAGTGAGCTTTGTGCAGCCGGTCTGCATTCCTGACAACACACTAAATGCCCGGGGTAATCCACCGGACAAAGAGTCACGCTGCTGCACAGAGAGCAGAAACTGAGTCAGGAATTAAAATGCAGCTCACTGACAGAGACAGGCTGAACCAACATAGTGAGGGAAGATGACCCACAAATACCTGAACATGAATCTAACAAATTTAATTTGACCAATAGAATAGCTTTGTCTTCCCCTATACGTGGACAACACATGATCCAACACAACAAACTCAAAACTAGGGCTGAATGATTTATTGTTTTCAATACTGAAATCACAATCAGACATACCAATTGTGATCGCCAAAGCTGCAATGTTTTGTAGCACTCCTGACAGACCCAGGATCTATTTTGTTAACTATTCTACAAATTTGCAGACAATTTGCATTTAAAGAAGTGCTGCTTAGCAGGTCGAAAGCTTGACTATCCCTTGAGTAATGAAAACAGATTATTTATCATCAATTTTATATGATGAATAATGTGCTAGGTGCTTTTGATCACTGATTACCTCCACCAAGTAGGTTATGTTTTCGGGAGGGTTTGTTTGCCTGTCTGTTTGTCTGTCTGTCTGTGAACAAAATAACTCAAAAAATAATGGATGGATTTTGATGAAATTTTCAGGAAATGTTCAGCATGGGAAAAGGAAGAACTGATTCAATTTTGGTGTTGACCCGGATCACCGTCTGAATCCGCCATGACGAAAAATGCGATTTTGGTGAATAACTACTGAACTAAAATAGATATCATTATGAATCCAATTGTTAATGGTATGTTTTCATGGCCAAGGAATCTAAATATTTCCATGAAATAAAGGTAGGACTAATATTTATGGCAAAAATCACAATATGGGAGAGGACTGTGGCGCTGGCGGAGGTCTGCGCTCTCCGAGTGCTTTTCTAGTTTCCTTACTGTTTTCTATATTGTAACCATAGTGCAAACTGCACTGAACTTGATTTGAAGAAAATCAAAATTGAATTGAATTAAAATTGCAATGTTTGCCAGGAAAATCACAAATTGAACTTTTCAAGAAATCGATCTGCCCTACTCCATACACTCTGACAAAGTAGTTTCACAGTTGGTCAAGAAATCCCAAACAGCATACATCAGCATGGTACAGAAATATGCAATTATTTTCTTTAACAAAGACACCCATTAGCTTATTCTATGATCTTGTGCAAAACTGAACTTTAGATTTAGAAGATTCAAAGCCTTATCTAAGTTCTGTTTAAACTGATTAGGCTTTCCTAAGATATGATGTCTTAACAGCAACATCAGATACTAGAGACTGTCACAGCTGTACAGATGGAGGTGTGTTCTGAAGCCACTTTGTCATTACAGCATTCCTTGATTGCATGAAAAGACATTGATCATTTCCTGTTATCCCCTTTTTAGTGTTTAGGTAAACTTCCCCACACCCATAAGAGAGGGGTACTGTTACTCTAAAGCTGGGCCTGTTTTTGCATTTCTTACTTTCCAAGGCCAATGTATCTTTTCTAACATTACAAATATTACTTTTATTGTTCATTGTTTTTAAATTTAAATCAACAAAATTTAACATTTTGTCTGTAGTATTTCCTTCATGTGTGTGCATGAAATTCAGCTATTGTGTGACTTTTTGCATATTTACATAGATGCATAATGCAGACATGTTGACTCATTTGAACTTTTTTAAAATATATTTTTTGGGCATTTTGTGCCTTTATTGACAGGAGAGAGAGACAGTGGATAGGCTTCTGAAAGGGGGTGATAGAGTAGAGGACGACCCTGCAAACTGGCCACAGGTTTGATTCAAATCCAGGTCGGCATAAGTATGTATATGGGATGTGCCTGGTTGCTAACCACTCCGCCAAACCAGCACCCCTTCATTTGAACTTTTTTTATTCAATGAATTCAATAAATACAATACAATAAAAATATTTTGATAGAAATGACATTATCTTATCACACTCTTATATAATATTTATTGATAAATCGAAAAACCCAACAACTCAACGGTTAAAGCAAGAGTTATCTTTCAGTGCTTCATAATTCTCTTCAAGGTACTGGACTAAAAGCAGAGGGGTCGTCTAAGGTTAAAAGAACATGTTAAATACAGAATTCATTTAAAAGAACAAAAAAACATGAAATCTAATTCTACAAAGGGTCTGTCTCTTCAATAACACAACTGTCTCCACTGCTCACACTCAGACTGTCATGTCTTCCCTTAAACTCTGGCAGCTTTTAAACCCTGAGGGTGGGGCTCAGTCCAGCATGAACACAGAGAGCAGAGTCTGCTCTGTAACCTCATAAACCAGAGGTCCACAGACATATATAAACACAAACATGACTGTTTGCCCACAAAATGGGACTTTGTGTGCAAATAAGAATTTATCCTGGACATGTTGTTACACCATCTTTCAGTTCATTGCATTGCACAAACAAACCATTTGCTCTAAATGCCCCAATGAAGGAATCAAAGGGGCTGAGATAAGCAAGCTTATTACAAATTACACATCCAGAACACACAAAGACCATCCTTGCTACAGAGGGAAAGCCAAAGATACGAAAGTAAAAGATTTGTAACTAGCTCCACCAAGAAGTTTAGGTTTTTACCAACCTCTTTGATTGTGTGTTTGTTAGTTTGAAAACACGATGACTCAAATAGTTATGAACTAAAATGGACTTGAGCTTATGTAGCACTATCCTAGTCTTTTAGACAACTGAAAGCTGCTTTACCAGCAACATCCTGAACACTGACCACGCATACTAACAGACTGCAATTTGAACCAAATATGATGATTTTTTTTTCATGATAGGTCAGAAATTGGCCAAGGACTTATTGGTTAGATTAAGGATTTGTTAGCACTGTGACAGAGGGTAGTTTTCCACACGTTTATTAACAACACAATAAGCTATCAACAGATTTTAATGACATTTTGATCACACAATACAGATTCTGTTCGTTATTATTAAAGTGACGTCTACACTAAAATAAACTAAATGCAATTTAACATGAAAATAATAACTTCAACAAGCCTAGCTCTCTAAATGAAGAGGACAAAAACAGAAATGGCCGTTTCAATAGTTAACAGAACAGCTGAAAGATTTAGCAGCTGACAGCAGAAGCTGGGCACATGGCTATATTATGCAATCACTAATCATTTCTTGGCATAGAGCTGAGCTTCATCAATATTCATAAACGTGTGAACATCTAGTGCTTGTGTAATAAAGGAGCTTTAATAATAAGAGCATATTCTAATTAAAAGATGAGAATACAACAACCCACCTGAGAGCGCTGTAGCCCTGACAGACGCTGACACAACACAACACTCGCTCTTGGTTCGTCCTGTTCTCTCCCAGGAACTTGCACACGATGTTTCCACCCAGACTGAAGCCCACCACGATCAACTGGGTCTGAGGGTATGTCCTCTTGATGTAGCCCACCATGGATGCAAACTCCCACGTGCACCCTGCGGAAGAAACAGTTCAGTTTTCAATCAATACATAACACTTCTGAGGGGTGGAGCACTTTTTAGCTCAGAGTATTAAATTTGTGTCTCTGTAAATCCGTTAAAATGAGCTCCGGCCTGAAATCTCGTATTATCTCTTCATACTGGAGCTTCAGTAGCTCATGAAGCCTTTAAGCTTTCACCTTGATGTTGTAATGAGATTTGTCAAAACTAAACCAGAACATATCAAAATGAAGTTCATGAAACCAAAGGATGTAAATCACTCGCTGGCACACGCCTCCATCAAGATAGTAAATGATGTCTCTGAAGGCTGAATGGGTTGTACATAAAGGCCACATTGTCCTTTTTGTCATTGTATTTTGGCTTACATGTGTGGTGCTGTGCAATACTGACAGTGCACAACATACACCAACCGGCCACTTTCTAACACACACACTTTAACCTGCTTATTGATGTAAAAAAGCCAATCATTGCAGCAACTCAGTGCATTTGAGCATGCAGACATGGTCAAGACGATCTGCTGAAGTTCACGCCAAGCATCAGAATGTGGAAGAAAGGTGATTTAAGCTGAAAGTGATGATTTATTGGGATTTTTATGCACAACCACCTACAGGATTTAAGGAGAACAGTTCAAAAAAGGGAAAAAATATCCACTGAGTGGGGGAAATTCCTTGTTGATGCCAGAGATCAGGGGAGAATGACAAAAAAGGTTTGATAAAAATGAAACTATATCTCCAATAACCATTCAGTACAACCAAGGTATGGAGGGAACCATCACTAAACAGACAACACATTGAATCTTGAAGATGTGCTACAGCAGAAGAAAACAACACCAGGTATCATCCACGTTACTTAGGAACAAGAATATGAGGCTACTATTGGCACTGGCTCACCAAAGTGGACAATAGAAGATTTAAAAAATGTTGCCTGGTCTGGTGAGTCTCTGTTTCTGCTGCATCATTCAGATTGTGGGGTCAGGAATTTGTTTTAACAAGATCAAAACATGGATTCATCCTGCCTGGTTTCAACTGTTCCAGCATCGTGTGGGTTTGCTGTTCATCATGAGACTGTGATTCACATTCAAGATTTCCTGCTGCTTAACAGAAGTTTTTTTCTTGCCGCCATGATGGAGGGATTCACGATTGGCTATATGGATTCATGTTGGGTGTTGGATGTATAAATTTGTATATATTTGTATATGTGTATCTTTATATGTATATATGTATCTATGCATATATGTGTACCCACAAAATGAAGAGCTTTTGCTCTATTGTAAAGTGTCTTGAGATAACACTTGTTATTAATTGGAGCAATACAAATAAAGACTGATTGATTGATTGAACTGTTAAGGCTGATGGTGATGGTGTAATGGTGCGGGGTACATTTTCTTGTCACACTTCGGGCACCTTAGTACAAAATTGAGCATTGTTTAAACACTGCAACCTGTCAGAGTGTTATTGCTCATCACAGAATCTTCTGGTGGGACTGGCAAAACATGTCACAGAGCTCAAATCATCTCAAACTGGTTTCTTGAACATGGAGATGAGTTTACTGTGCTCCAGCGGATTCTACAGTCACAACATCGTATATCTGTGATAAAGACTGTGTGATGCTTTCATGTCAGTCTGGACCAAAGTTTTCTGAGAAATGTCTCCAGCATCTTGTTGAATCTATGTCACAAAGACTTAAGTCAGTTCTGGAGGTAAAATTGGAGGCAGCAGAGAGTAACTAATAAAGTGCATGGTAAGTGTGTATGTAGTGTGTCTGGTTCACACTGGTTTTGTGCTTTTGTGTTTGATTTTGTTGCTTTCATTTACTGATTCTTCAGGTGTGTGTGTGGCACTTGGATAACTTGGACAACAGTATGTTTCATATAAACGTCTTATTAGAAGCTCTTCAACTTTATCACTGCTATAACAGTGGTTGTTATAAGCTTTAATTTCGCCATAAAATAAGAAAAATAAATAATCAGCCAAATGATTCAGCAGTACAATCATGAAACCAAAACTAAATCTGAATTCTTTGATCGGACTAAAACTATGATTCAGCAGCTCATCTGTCAGTAAACTGATTTAAAGTCAGCCCTTTTTTCTCACCGTAGGTAAACATGCGTGGAGAGGTCAGCTCAATGTTGGGAAGTGCTCCCAGGTGGTTCAGCACAGCACAGCGGTATCCTTCCTTCTGAGCATAATCAACAAAGGTTCGAACATAATGCTTCTCACTGTGGTTACCAATGCCAGGACATATGACCATGGTGATGTCATCTGGTGAAGTAGACAGACAGAAGAGAGTAAGACCAATGAAAGCTATGCATGCTCAAACTAGAGGAGTGAACCTCTCACACAACAACATGCAAAGAGTGTAGATGATCCAAAATAAGTACAAGGCTGTTTTCCAGTTAAATACATCCTCAGATAAAGAGTAAAGATACTGACACTACTTTTAGGAAAAGCTGTGGTCATGTGAGTCTTAATATTCTTAAAGGATCACAGGGTCAAAGTTTAGGTTAGGGTTCAGCTGAGGTATTTCAAAGAAGGAATCCAACTTGCTCTAAAAATGCTCACACTAAACTTAATTAATAACAAGGTAAGCCTCATGACTCTAGATAAGGGCGCTAAGCTGAAAAATAAAATAGCAAACATTTAAACTGGACTCAAATCTAAGAAAGTAAAACTGACTTAATTTTTATTTCAAGAGCAAATAACAACTATAATAATACGCTTTTCAGTGTTACATAACGATTTTCATGACCCATCAGCAAGACAGAGTACTTCTAAGCAAAAGATAAAAAGTCTGCAACATCAGGACTTCTCCGTCTCCTCCTCCTCACAGCACCAGTAGCTGCTTAAAACAGCTCGTTGCCCTATCGCCCCAAAATAGGCCTTCGGGTGTGACGTTCTCACATTGTTTTATTGGCAGTTCAACCCCACTGGCTCAGGGTAGCAAGTCCAGTGCAGAGCACAGACAAAAATGAATGCAGAGTTTTAATCGGTCAAGCAGGTCTGAACCGATCAATTACCACAGAGTGGAACAGTCAACCAATCAGAATGGACGTGGCCCATGTAGGCGAGGGGTCTTAAAGTGGCAGGATCTCAGACCATCTTAGAGAGAGAATACAGTTTGATCAGGGGTACTTGATAAACATCAACTCGGGCTGTCACCTTATATTCAAACGACTGCTTGAAAAATTTTGACTGTAGCGGCACATTAGGGCACCTGGAGTTTCATCCAACAGAAGGCGCTCTCAGCGCAGCTTGACTGTCAGACACATACCCTGCTCTCTTGACCTCAGTAAACAAAGAGCGCTGTGTGGTTGTATTTTGGGTTGTACACTGTTGATGGCAAACTTAAAATCAAAGGCTGGGCCGTTGGTCATTTATGTGCAAAGCAGTTCACTCACTTGTCCTCCACGTCAAATCTGTGGGCTCTGCCGGCTATTCATCCACATTATAAAGCCGAGGACAGCAGGATTACCACAAGAGTTCAACCCCATGTGACTGCGTTTTTTTCAGCAGGGTCTTTAGCGAAAATTCAGATAAGATAGTCTGTGAGTGTAGGGGGGGCGGGGCAAAAAAACGAATATGTTCTGTTATTGGGTGTATGTTTGAAAACCGTTCGATTTTGATTTTGAGATTCTGAAGACCATCCAAAAAAACCGACAGCCTTAAAATCAACTAGAAGACACTGTACTGCACCATATTTTCAACAACTCTGCACTCTTTCTACTGTCTAGGCTCGGCACAGGCTTGAACTACTGACAAGGTCTATTCGATCGAGCAAGCTGTTTCAGGCAGCTACTGGTGCTGTAAACAGAGGAAAAGGGTCAAGTCCTCATGTCATGGACTTTTTGTCTTGTATACTTAAGTACAATATCATGCAGAAGAATCACACCATCCACACTTTTTTCTCATACAAAACTTGAAAAAGCATAATATGACCTCTTTAAAGAATCGCTTTGGTTGTGAATTCATTACCTCCTGTTCGATGCTCCCCGACTGGCTCAAACAGGTCAAAGGTTGCAGTGGCCCCATCCTGCATGGGTAAGTACTTCCTGATTCCGCTGGGGTGAGGTGAACTCACTCGACCAAGTTTACCGTACAGGGCTGTCTGGAGGTGACCACTTTTGCCCCACAGTAAGGGAGGAATGTACCTGAAAAACACAAATATAGACTAAGTATGAGCCACTGCTGTACTAAATAAGAGCACGAGAGTAGAGCCCAGAATACTACAACAAAACGTTATCATGAGCATATATATTTGCATTCCTGGTTTAAGACACTTAATGAATTTCTGGGTCATGGTTCACATGTCAAGAGACATTTCTGCTGCAGCTTTTTAAAGACCGCTCTTTGCTCCCAGCTGACATCAATGTTTAACATCAGTCTGTATCTATGTTTTTATTAGTTATGCTGAGCATGGGCACTTGAATCCCTGTGTTACCTCTGTAGGAGTTAGCTGTAGGAGTCAAGTCTCTGGATTATGTAACGTTCCTTTGAAAAGCTCTGCCTTGTGTTGTGCATTATCATGAATCACATTCTTATTTCAAAACTCAGTCCAAAAGGATGTGTACATCCTGACAGGAAAACTGTTGTGGGGTTTTAACTCCGTATTGTGTCATAAAATGAGGGGATCATCAAAAAAATCAGTGTCATCATTAAAAAACTGTAAAACTGTTTAACAGAAGCCCACCCCCACCTGTTTCCTTTCCCTGGAATGTTGTGACCTCTCAAGGGGAAAGGCGTCTCCATGCTCTTATACAAAATACACCATATTCCTATCAACAAAATACTCAGTCTATATTCACTGCCTTGCTGTTCCTGTGTTTTCCTTAATTCTTGCCATGTTTCCCCAGGTTGTTATTTTGGCATTCCTTTCTTTCATGGGACAGATACAGAAAGACATAAAATGTGGGCAGAAAGAAAGGGAAGCAAGCACCAAACAGAGCCAGAATAAAGAGTCAAACTTGCTTCCAGCAGAGCAACTACTCCAGCCTTTGCACCAGAGGTAAAGTGGGCAGCAGTTTTAGAATTATACTAGTGGTGTGTTACATTTACCACAGAATTATAAGGAGGGAAGTGGGAATTACATCACATCCCAGCTGGACGCGTTCCAGTGAGGAGCTGGTATAGTCATGGTAGCTGAAGACCATCCAAAACCTCGGTGGGGAATTCAGAGAAAAGGAGGCCAGTGATTTATCTAATTTGCATCCTGTAACATCCGAGTTCTGGGATCAACTTGAACGCACCATGTGTCTGTCGACCAAAATGCTTGTAAACTTTTCCCAGATTCCAGTCATTTTTTCTCAATAGTTTTAGTTCAGTTAAAAAGGCTAAACTAAAATGCAAACATGTGTTCTATGTTACTATGATAAAACTTTTCAGTCTGGATTAATCTGGCTGAAAAGTATAGTTGTACTTGACTTATATCTGAGGACAACCTGTCCAAAAATTAGTTCAGAATAAACTGATAAAACTCAGACATACCATAAATTAAGAACTTTTATTTGGAGTCCAGAATAAAGTAAATGTGAATAATTACTTTTAACTGACAGTTACATCCTCATCATTACTCCAGAAGAATTTGAATCTTTGGGTCATAGGTTGGAGGTTCTGAAAAAGCAGCATAATTCCCGTGGCAAATGTCAAACGGTTGCCCTACAATATTCAACACAAACTGATGTTCACTCTATAAAGGAGGTAATGCTTTTGCTTTCATTTTCTAGCTTGTTCATCTATTTGCCTGCGCAGAAGAGTTCTCAACACACTTTGATGAAATAGGAAATGTTGGTCTTGGCACAAAGACTTTATTCAATTTTGGTTCATGTCTGCATGCAGATGGGGATCTGCGAATTTCTAAAGGATTTTTTAGCATTACGAGATGGGGCAGTTTTCCAGATTTTCCATTACCAATTCTGTTAGTGTCAGATATGACTTGGTAGAGGTTTGTGCTGTACGAGTCCCTCTAGTATTACTTTATGAACCTATCCATCGACTTTCAATCAGGAACTCTGTCTTCAAATCATGCTCCTCAAAGGACTTTTTTGTTGTCTTTTTTTTAATCACAAAAAAGGAAAAAGACGCTTTTTTAAAACTTCTGTATTGTTAAAAGAACTTCGAAAAACTGCTAAATGGTTAGAAACAATAACAAGGCCAGAGAGCTCACACATTACATTGTTTTAATTCAATATTTGCCATTCAAAATTGCAGAAAAGCTTGTTTGTTTTCATTTTAAGCCATTTTGCTGGATTAATAGAAATAAAGCAGCAATAATCATTTCCAAGTAAACAGTGCCATGTGTTCATGCAACTCTTTAAGATTTATTTAGCAAACTGCATCAATAAGTCTTTATAACAATTTGCCCTTATTTGAGCCAATGTTTTCTTTTATTATTTTGTGATCAATTCATTTGTTGGTTTGTTTTCCAACCATCATCTATGCTGCTTTATCCCTCTTTGAGGTTGACAGAGTGCTGGAGCCTGACACTGAGTGACAGCCTGGCTACACTCTGAACTGGTTCAACTGAAGGTCTGACGGACAGAGACAGACAAATACTGACACACACTCACACCTAAGGGCCATCTAGAGTTATTTTTTACATTATGGAGGAGTTGTTAAAGCCACTGTGTGGGATTGGTTTGGTCTCTAAGAGGGCCCACAATTTTTGACGCATCCTTGTGTAGAAAGATTACTGTCATTTGGCTAGTCAAGTGTTCATGCCCCCAATACGCTCCCTAGGTTTAACTCAATCCACAATATCCATCAAGAAAAAGGCATGGGAAGTTTGTGGGAACTTCCTACTGCTGTTAGTGAATGAAGAAGACAACTCTGCCACAGCAGCCCAGATTTTGTTTAGAAATGGTAAAAACAGCTGCAGCAGAACTTGAAGACAGACTCCTGTCCAGAAGTCCATCTCAAACATTTCAATCTTGTCATCAAAAAATAAGGAGTTTTGGTTTCAAATATCTTAAGAGATTTAACAGACTTCATTAGAAACCACAGCTTTTCCCTGCACAAACTGGACTTGTTGAAAATAACACATTAGCTGGCAAAAGATTTCCCGCTAATCTTCCTCACTCATCTTCAATTGCATAACATTGTATCTGTAATTTTCTTGTCATGCTTGCTGATGTGGTAAGGGGCTTCCCTAAGAGGACAGCAGATGAGATAAACAAAGTCCAGCTCTGACAACATGGACTCTTACAATGTTTTCACGGAACAGAAAGTTAAAACAGAGACAGTAAATGGCAAAGCAGAGCGAAAGGTTCATATACATCAACGGTTGCACAAGCCCTTGACCTGGTATTGCCTCATCTCTTTACTTTTCCTACATTTCATCCTTTGTTTACTCTCTGATTCTGATTGGGCGACTGACAAACCAATCAGAATCAGAGAGAATGTGAATGAAGGATAGTCACAAAAAGTTATTTCGGGAGAGGGTTGGACTTGATAAAGGATCACTTCCTGTAGGGGGTGGGGCTTGACAAAGGGTCAATTGCTGCCATGAAAAGAACACCCTATTACATAACCAAAAATCAGACTGCTACCATTTACTGATAATGTAATCACCTCCAGCAAACAGTTTTATGTTCATGGGTCAAGCTTCACCCTGTTGCTCTAGAAAGCACTTTGCAGGCGTGATCTATGACCACGGGAAGCGGATAACCTCACTGTTGTTATGTAGACAGGAGGATAAGCAGAGAACAGGTTGTTTGAGTTCAACAACAGTCAAGATAAAACACAAGTTGTATTTTATTGTGTTTAGAGTTGGGAATCGCAACGTAGCTCATGACACCACATGTGATTCATGGACCACAATTGGAATAAAAAGCAATCCAATGATAACTGGTTTGTAACTGCAAGTCAGTGTTTATAATCGTACATCAAGCTAGCTCTTTAACTGAAGATGATAAAATAACCCTTATAGAGTAAAGTGAAGACCAATACATTAATAAGCATGCTAATAATACATTTCTTTGTTTGTTAATGTGTATGCTTGAAAATTGATTGAGTTTGACTTTTGGAAAAAGAGACAGCCCAAATGAGTTGTTCACAATAAAGCAAAGAGCAGCGCCAAATCAACCAATAACCATCAGGAAGACTGGTCAACCAACCACAGTGGACTGGGCCCGCATGGGTAAGGGGCCCGTAAAACATGAGCAGGAGCTCCAACCAAACATCTCAGACGGAGAAAGAATACAGCTGCATCAGGGATACTCATTACATGAAACGTTAAAGCTTTTATGAATAGTGGTAATTGTGAATACATGTTATTATGGTATGTCTTTACCATTTAGCATAAAAGTGATCACTTTTATTTAGTGTGCTTAGGCTCAACTCATCAGAGCAGAAACGCTGTGCTGTAAGAGGGCGGAGGACGGGAAAGGACGTGTGCAACAGAGCATCCAGAACTGTAATTGTCTCCTGGTGATTACCCATGCAAAACAAGGTTTTTTTTCACCTCTCAAATACTCAACTAAGAAAAAAAGCGGAGTATTTATACTGGTACTTACAAATAAAGTACTACAACAGCTTAAAAAGTATCAAGTCCTTTTTTCTGTTGTTGTTTTTTTGCCTTGTAAAAATTTGACTCACAGAGCCTGCCTTTTAGAGCAGAATATTTCATCCTTTCATTTAGTAGTTTGCACATGTTTTGCGTGCAGTCATTAAGTAACAGGTCATTAAGTAACAGTAACAGGAAACAGACACGTCAGTGCAGTTTGATGAAGCAATTATCTTCAATCCAGATCAAAGTCCAAAACAAAAGTCACAGACCTCTGATGTGGGATTGCACTGTGACATCCCTTGTCTCATACCAGGACATATACAGTATCATTGATTATAATGACTGTAAATGTCCGTACAGTTGTTTTTTCTATTTGCTTCTGCTTATCTTTCCTTTTTTTCCTTGACTTTGACTCTGCTGTTTTAATGTTGAAAGGCTTCATTTAAGCATCATGCTGCAAATAGGTGTTTGGTATTGATCTGTTGACCCTGTTAAATAATTGTTTAACAATCAGAGGAGTCATCTTATCAAACGTATTGGTTTATGTGGCTTGTCAATATTTGAGGACAAAAACAGCATTTGTCCTTGGAATGAAAGACAGCTTACATCAAATTACACTCAAATAAAAGGTCATTGGTCCTGGTTTGTCCAGTGTTAGCTGAAACCCTCTTGTGATGTTCCCAAATACAGCTGAGGAAAGTGCTGTTGACCCGACTAACCTCACAACATCCCTCTTTTGTTTCCCTCTGTGTAAATGATCTTTGTTATGCAACCCCACAGGCGGTCATTACAAATATGACTTCTCAACAACTCAAAGACAGGACACAGATTATCTCGTACACAGAGATTTTACAGCACTTGGTTTTGGACATTCAAATTCCACTCTCTGCTGCATGTGTCTGAAAACATAATGTGGCTGTTCTGAAGGGAATGATAACAAGCCAGAAACAAACAAAAACATCACAGTACCCTTATGGCTCTGTGACTCTACAGCTGTAAGGCAAAGGGTGCAGTGACTCTGTTATATAAGCAGGCACTTGTAGAAAAAAGACCACCCTGCAGGAGCATTGCGACACCAGCAGAATTAAGTGAGACTCACTCTTTACTGAACATTTAAGTTAGAGATGAACCCTTCAGCCTAGAGGTAGGTATGACCATCTTGCTGTGCCACAATAACTGTGGAGGTAGCTACACAGTCTTCTTAGTATTTAATATTATATCAGAAATTGAATCAAGGAAGCTCATGGAAATGTTATATTTGCATAAAATTGAGTACAAAAATCATTCGGAATGAAAAAGACTTCTCCTACGTAACCACTTGCTGTTCTGGAAAAAAATGAAGGTGTCTCAGTCAAGCAAAGAAGAAAAACTAAATATGAAAAAAATGGCAAAGTTGTCAAAACTGAACTAAACCGAAAACTGTCAGGAAAAAAAACAAGGTACCCACTGAACCATGGGCTAACCATACTGTCCGCTACTGCTAAACGTAATAGACATGTGAATCTGAGCAGGGTGATGTTTAAATCTGTGGGGTCAGTAAATCAATAATCTAGCAGACTAGATTATTGCAATTCCCTTTATGCTGGACTTTCACAAACCTCGTTCTCCAGACTTTTATAAATCCAGAATGCAGCAGCCAGAGAACTTACAGGAACAAGAAAACAGAACGCATCACATGTAGGGATGGGAATTGATAAGATTTTATCAATATCGATGCTGTTAACGATCCTGCTTATCGATCCAATTCTTTAACGATTCCTTTATCGATTCCTGCAGATTTTCCATGTGAGCAAATGTTAGTCTGATTTTCAGTGGCAATAATGTCAAACACATGTCACAGCATGTATAACTGCCTCTGCAAATTGCTGGTGTGTCCACTTACTTAAGGTTTTGTAGTAGGTGCAGTTAGGATTAAGTCACAATTCTGATGCTTCTGAACCCTGTCAGTGGAAGGAATTGATAAGGGAATTGATAAGCAAAAATATTAATGATATCGATTCTTTGATGGAGCTGTTAACGATTCTCAACTGGAATTGGTTTTCGATTCCCATCCCTAATCACATGCATGCTAAAAAAAAATGTTCACTGGCTTCCTGTCCAACAAAGAATTGATTTTAAAATATTGTTCCTTGTATTTATAGCTTTAGATGGCATGACACCACAGTATCTCTCTGAACAGAGCCCAGTCAAATCTCTCAGATCATCCATTTTAGACCTCCTGACTGTAACTCAGATTAAAACAAAGGCAGGTGATGAGCTTTCTTTTATTATGTCCTATTCTGTGGAACAAACTACCTGCTGACCTGAGCAATGTAGAAACAGTTAGTTCTTTTAAGAAGGATCTTAAAACACTGCTTTCCTTTCGCGCTTTTGGCTGTTAGCTTTTGTTTTGCTTTGTTTATTATTACAATTGTATTTTTTCGTAATATTTGTATTATTTTTTTTCTTTTCTTTTTTTCTTTTCTGTACCAGTTTTTATCTTCTGTGAAGCACAGTGAGCCTACACTTGTATGACAGACGCTACACAATTAAAATTGAATTGAATTGAAAGACTGAATTTACTGCTCCTAAACAGGACTACTCCTCATGGAGACAAGCTTTTGTGCTTTCAAATTTTAATCTTAACTTCAAGCTCATCACAGCTGTCAAACCAGCACAGAACAGGTTTTCCCAACTTTCAAAAATACAGTGGAGGAATAGTAATGTTAAAGATGAAAAACATTCACCTCATCGTTAAGTTTTATTCATACATACAAATGGCAGAGCTCCATGTCACTGTCGTAATGGTGGCTTGTCAACAAAAATTTTCTCCTTTGGTCAGTCTATATGGAAAACTACAGGGTATTTAAACCAGGCTACTAATCTAGCTTAGCCTACCTATGAGAGGCTCTCCTCCCACTGCCCTGAAGCTATGACAAGTGGCGTTCACTATGCATTTTAAATCTGGATGGAGGATCACCAGACTCTCCCTGGAGCTGGAACTTCCCCTGCTGAATATTCAAACATGCTCTCTCTGCCATGAAAGAGTCCTTATCTGTAACGCAACTGTGATAAGCCGGTCTACCTTTGGGATCAACCCTGCATGTTTATTCATGCTGGAACTGACGGTGAAACAAGACATCTTTGGCACAAACATGGGGCACATTCAGGAACACTGATGACAGATGGGACCACCGCCAGACAAACAGCAACCTTCACTGAAGCCCCAGATGGCTGACAAGAAATGCCATTTCCACGGGAAGGCTTGATACTTTGTGACAGACACAGAGCTGAAATGACACTCACTCTTTGGTCAGTTGAGGACAGGACTTCAGTAGGAAGCGATTCAGAGCAGTGTCCTGGTAGGTGAGGTCCGGGGGTGCAGTTGGGCTCTTAAGGTTGAGGCAGCGGACGATCACATAGAGCACCGTGGCCACAGCGGCCAGCTTCATGCCGTCAAACATCGCCGGCAGCTCCGGGGAGATGGTGTGCACGTCTGGTTCGTGGGCGCTCATGATTGTTCTGAAAAACAAAATGGTGGACCACACTTCTGTCAGTGTTTTCCCACGTGAGGCTCAAATGGACAAAAAATATTTCATGTTTCAGTTAACATTTATGGTGGCAACAATCAGGGTTTCCCACAGGTAGACTCAGTTAGGGAGGTAGTTATGAGTAAAGGGCAGTGGTGCTCTGTTTGCCCAAATCAAACCAGCTCTCGGTAAATAAAACACATCTTTCAGCTTCTATTAAAAAACACACTGCACTGTACCACACACTTACTGACACATCAGTAAGTGTCCTTTAACGTTATTATTTATTATTGGCATAAGTGCTGTGTTTACATGAATAAATAGAAACCAAACATGCTGTATTGACTATCAATAACGGATCCAAAAGTTTTGTTGTTTTCAATGCTTTACATCGTTAGTTAATGTGAAGGAGCCATCTTGTTATGTTGGTCGCCTTGGCGATATGGGAAGGATTTTGAGTCACAGAGACTGATGGCTCAGTCAGTCACCTTCCCAACTAAACTGTTAACTTTGAAGAGAGACACAAAAAGCGAAGAGCCAAGGCAAAGAAAATAACAAGGTACACCAACCTACTGCTCACACAATCTTGTACTCTTTAGTCATGCCTTGGACATTAAATACTAAGATTAATCAGGTGTTTTTGTTCATTTGGGGGGGACTTTATAGGCCAACAGTCTAAAAAGTGACTGAATAGTTGGTAGCATTCAGCAAAATGTGTTCAACAATGTCATAGGTAAAAAGGTAACAACACAACACAACAAACACATTTGGCTGATCGTCACTGATCAACGTAGACAGCTTTTCAAACATAATGCATACTCTTACAAAACATGGAAAAAAAACTACAATGGATGGTGAAAGGACTTTTAAAGGGATTAATGTTTCTCCTTTGTTGATTATTTTATACATATTTTGATGAATTAAGTATCACCGTCACAGCTGAGTCCTGCTTCTGCTAGCAATATTTTTTACATCCCTGTCCTGATATCCTGCGTCCCATTGAGACATGATCTCTATTTTAATCAAATTATTTATATATTTTGGGCCTATTCTGTATTTTTGTGCCTTTATTGATAGGTGAGAGTGGTAGAGTGGATAAGCCTGTGAAAGGGCAAGAGAGAGGGGAGGACACTCTGCAGACCGGCCATAGGCTGGATTCGAACCCGAAACTCAAAGCATGTATATGGGTCATGCCTGGTTGCTTATCACTCTGCCAAACCATCACTCCTTTATTCCTATTTCTACCAGGTATCTGAACTATGTGTCCAAAAAACCCTTACAGAGCCTCCTTGCCACCAGTACATGTGCACAATAAGAGTGACCATAAGCATCACTCAGATACGGCCCTGAGTGCAGGAGAAAAAAAGTGAATGATGTCTGACTGACCTAAATACTCCTGCTTGTGTCTTAAGCCCTGCAGCAACAGATCTGAGGGAATTCAGAGGACTTAGTCAAATAAATCACACTGTGTTACTTAACACACTCACCTCGATTACATTTCAGATTAAAACGTGCCAGTGGAAAGCACTGTTCCAGAGAGAAAGATGCTTATAAGATTTCAGATAACGGGATTTTTACTAAATGAGACACTTCAGTTTCAGAAAAAGATGCAGTAATAATGCAGTTTGTCAAAGGAACATGCTATTGTTATCATGCCTTGTTTAAACAAGCTGTTAAATGACATAAAAAAGGGAACAGGTAAAAGTACAGAAAAACAGCTGTAGCTTCTGTTATCTCCAAAGAAAAGGGAAGTTGAGTTGAAGGATTGCAGATGATGTTTTCCTTCCAGTATTGACCAAGATGTCACATGAAACTTACATAAAAACAATGTGACGTGTCTATGTATGGATAACATGTAGTTGATGATTTACTACTTGATAAATGGGATGAATAGCAGAGGCTTTTACTCACCTCTGATGTACAAGATAGTCTCCAAACAGACTTGTTTGATAATGGGATGTCACAGTGTGGAGGTCAAACCTGAAGAAAAAAGAGAAAAGAAAATAACCCCTTGGTGTCGGTAATTGTTCCATATAATCTTGTAAATGACTTAAAAATCAACTTTGTGGTGCATTTTCAATATGCTGCTACATGCTATATCCAAAACATGGCACTGAGTCCTTGTTGAGTTTAAAGATTTTAATTGATCTAAAAGTATGAGTCTGTGGTAAATGATGTCACTTCTGTTGAAGATCGATGCAGGTTGAGCCCATGGAGTCGAGCAGGTCCACAGCAGCACGTCATTCATGATTATTTTAAAGAAGCAGTTAACGGTCTGAGGTAGGGCAGTTTTAAACTTTTAAATAACTCAACAAGTTAACACCTTAGGGGAGGGTGGTGCTCTCCGACTCACTTCTGGTGATGCTTTATTTTTGTTTGTCTTCTACATCTGAGTACTGGAAAAAGACAAAAACCAATGACGAGTTGAACAGATCAAAGCTTTCCAACTTTCACTTTTGACACAAAAACAAATTTTAACTTCAATACTGTTACCAAATTTACTCTTACACAATATTCAGGAAAAAACATCAAATTGCAATTATTTAGACCTATAAAGTGATTTTCATGTGATTTGTAGTAACTAGCGATGCACATTGACATCAGTTCAGTATATCTATCAGCCAATATCTGCCCTGTTTTCAAAGATCAGATATTGGCAACAAATGTGGGATACACTGATATCAGCTTCAGATGATTATCCATTTTGTCATATTGATGGTATGCTAACATCTGGCACATCTAAATTTTTTAATGAAGAATCTTTTTAAAGGGCAGTGCACATGACCATAGGACAAACTGTGATATGATTTTATGATCAAACAAGAGAAAATCTAAGTATTCAGGAGATTTATGTCAAAAGAGATCATCGCAAAAAAATCTGTATCTGCATTGGTATTGGCTAAAAGTATTAAGTTACATATTGATAATTGCTTTGACTTAAATTTTTCCAGTGAGTGCACCAATAGTGGTAACAAAAAGAATGACAGTTTTTCTTTTTTGGTTCTCTTTTTGGATTAGATTCAGAAAATCTGACGGAAAGATTATAAAAAAGATTAATAAGTGTGACTTTTTGGCAATTTCCACACTAAACAAATGTGGATTTTATTTGCATTCATGTTGGATAAAAAGTTTTGATGATTTAAAATTTAAAGGGACTGTGAGGAGAATCTATTACTGGCGACACAAAGACTCTGCTACCCATGAGCACGTGCGGCAACTGTCGTAATGCTGCGTTCCAGTAACCTCGGAACTGGGAGTGACATCATCTCCGACTTATCAGCATTCCAGTTGAAGTCTGAAAAAAACATGCCAATCTACCAGGCTATTGTTTAGCTGTTGGTAGCACACCTTGCGCTGTCGTTCACAAATATCACATGAAGAATGTGATTATCACTATGGCAGCATTTTTGTAAATATAAGTCTAACAATACTATGTATACAGCTGATCTAGAGCAACACACCCCAGTCAGAAGTGCAAATAAATTGATTATTACAGGAGCTAAATAACTGTTCACACTGGGGGCACCCATCTTCGATTGTCAACTCGGGGGTGGTGAGGTGTCACTGAGTTCCCAGTAGGAAATTCTGACTTCGGGGGACGTTCCAGATGCAGTTTCCTACTCGGAACTTGGAAATTCCAACTTCTGACTACAAATGGAACGCACCACAACACGTTACCGAAGCCAAAGCGTGTTTGTTGTGTTGTAGCCAAGACCTTCCTCAGAACTCTGCATTGATTTACAACTTCTTTTTTCAACAACTTACAGGATGCAAAGTGACGACGAGGTAATGTATCTCTTTCTAGTTACATAGCGGTAGTTCTTGATGTGTGACAACAAGCAAGTTTTGGAAAACTTATTATCGTAGTTTTGTAGCCGGCTATATCGCTACTAACAGCCCGATGCGCTAAGACGTGTCCAAATAATATAAATTTGCTCTGGTTTTAATTGTCTTGTTCCTGAAGTTGAGTATCCAGGCCAGTCCAGCTCTGTCCGACCCAACCAAGAAGCAAAGGAATAGCATTTATAGATAACCTATTTTGATGCTATAAAACTCATCTTAAAGTGTGTATTTCGATCAGGCATATATCGAAAAGTGAGACTTTTTTGCAATTACTTAGAAACTCCTCACAGTCCCTTTAACTTGGCAATTTGTTCATCCACAGTCATGGAAAAAAAAGGCTAACTCTAATATCTTATTAACATATGTTGCGACAAAGTACTGCATTGTGGTTTTATTATCATGGCTTTCAACAGACATAAGAACAAGGAGTATACCACATAAAACTAAATGGATCAAGGACTAGTTTATGTATCCTATTGGATACAAACTGTAAAAGTTCAACAATACAACTTTTTACATAAAATCTATCAATGCCTATGAGACAAATGCTCAAAAAAGTACTTAAAGTTATAGTTCAGCATTTCTGAAGTGGGGTACTACAAGCTTAATTTCAATATTAAATAAATTGGAAACAGCCATTTTGATCAACCATGTAAAGAAAGAACCATGGAAGCTAGTCTCTTTTTTTCAATTATTACTTTAAGAGAGGAAAAACATTTTTGTACAACATACTGTACCCAAGACTTTTACTGTGCTTAGCATAAAGGTCCTTCTGCTGAGAGCAAGGATAGGAAACTTAGGAGACCATGGGGATCACATTAATGTTCAGAGGGCCAAATGTGCGCAAAGGTAAAAACTAAAGCTATAGCTTATTAGAAAAACATAGAATTAAAATCAATTAAAACATTTTGTTGAGTGCATTTTTTTAACAAATGAACCACTGTTCGTTAAAGCTCATTTTAAAAAACATATTCAGGGATGTTTACAAAAAGACCTTCCCAAAAACATTACAATTAATTAAATCTACAAACTTTCTGAAAAAATAAAACATTTAACAAGTGCTGTTAACAGGTGATTACAGAATTATTATTATTATTATATTGTAATGCAATTGCCCTTTGTACATGCTACTGTAGAGGCAAGTCCATCTGAAACACACAGCAGATTGCCATGCCACTTGGAGTCGGACACATCTGGCTGCAGATGTTTTAACTGACACACTCTGTCTTTCTCATGTGGACAACCCAAGCAAAATTGAAATTGTGACTTTTCTTTCTTAATGTATTGAATTCTTGTTTTATGTGTTTGATGTACATTTGTGTCAAATTGTCGAATGTGCTGCTGTCTTGGCCAGGACACTCTTGCAACAGAGATTGTTAATGTCAATGAGGTTTTCCTGGTTAAAAAATATTAAATAAAATGTTAATGTTCACAACTTTGGACATTTATAAATTAACTGGCAGGCTGAATTAATAGGAAGAAGGAGCACATGTTGCCCATCCTGATTTAAGGGTAAGCATAAACAAAATAATGGGGTTTGCTAGGATAAAAGTAAAGCATTGTACACTGAACAATCACCACAGGGCTATTATTTAGTTTGCTCTTACCTTAAATTGAATAAACTAAGCAGAGTCCTTTAAAAAGCATTGAGGCAGGTTTTCAATTTAACAACAACCTTCAAAAACACTGGACTATCCCTTTAAGAGCGACATTCAGGTTTATTTACTTTAATTCTGACCACTATTGAAGAAATCTGACATTTTTGTCCTTCTGATGCCAGAAGCTGGACGCTGTTCATGACAAACTGTGAATTATTAAATGAATGACTGAATTCAGGGAGATCAGCTCTTCAGTCTTTGTCACGACTGTCGATAAACATGAGAGTCTGCAGCGCCCTTAGCTGACAGAACAAAGATAATAACAGTGGAAAACAAACATATTCACGTACAGATTATACACATCAGCCTGTAACATTAATTAGGATGTATTAATCAAATAAGGGCCCGGTAAATCCTCACTGCACCGACAGAGAGACTGACAACCATGAAGCCCCTCTGTCGACCCCGCCGGTGTCTTGTGAGTGATCATGCTGTAGAGACTTTCAGGCGGGTGTGTTTGTTGTTGCTGTCGTACCAGCTACATCAGAGTTTGTGTTGTATGAAATATATAAACCACATCATCGAGGTTCAACATCTATTGTAGCTACCGCGGCCACAGACGGCTCTGGATATAACCGCAGTAACAATAAAATAATAATGTAACCTCATAAAAGCTACCGAAATAAATCCACTTTAAAGCAAATGTAACCAATCCAACCACCTTTAAAAGCAGGGTGTCGGTCAGTCCTTCAGGTCTGCTTCGTCAACAATCGATCTGATGGAGTAGCATCATCTGAACACGGGTACCACCTCGAACATAACACCAGCATCTCTGGCTCACTTACCTCGGCTATGAGGAGAATGGAGTTTGCGTAGAAAGCTCTCCTTTATATGTGCTGCATTTCGCTTGTTTCTTTGTTTGGTGTTCTTCTAAGCCAAGACTATCTGCCCTCATCATTCGCAGAGCGGAGGCTAACACTAGCTGAGGAAGGGGCGAGTGCAGCTCTGACACATCCCCGAATCGACTTCCTGGAAGAATCGAGAAGGAGGATTTCGGCTCTCTGATTGGTTACGACGGGTAGTGACGTAATCGCGTGTCCAATTCCACGCTTATTATCCGTCAAACATAACAAGGTGACATTTCTTCGTTTCTTTTGACATTATAACAACATTGTTTCATTCAGATTGGGTTTCCTTCAGTGAGGATGTATTTGGTTCCGTGTTATGCCATCGTCGAGATAAATAAAACCATCCCTGGAATATTTGAAATAAAATCTGACATATTTTACGAATTCTGCCGTGCTTCAAGCATGATTAAAACCGTGTGAACAATTTAAATAGGACTTCTCTCCTGAGGGGGAATCAACACTGAGCAGTAAATCATCCACCCGAGATTTTCCTTAACGTGACAGAAACGTGAGGGGAAACCTGTTACATAACATTTCATCTACATAGTTCCCTGCACCACTGGTTCTCAAATGGTTTTGAGACAAGTCTGGATGTGCCGTGGGTATTTATGCAAACTTCGGTCATAATTTTAGCAATTCAACAACTTATAACATTCCCCACTCTCTCTGTTTGTGCTTAAGGTGGAAATCAAGTCATTATACACCTTCAATTTATGTGCCTTTAAAATCTTAAAAACCTCCAATGGGATACTAAATGTTACTGTAAACTGGTCCTTACTTTTTACTCTTAAGGCACAAATAGGCTACATGTTGCAAACTGTATGAAAATCAGCAAAGTTTTAAAGATATTGTACTATAATGTTTAATTTATCTACACATTTGCTTCATGAATTGTATGATGATTTAGCTGATACTCAGGCATGTAATGACTGATGAGATACTGTAACATGTTGACAACATTTTAGGATATTTCACTCAAATATAAATATGGTGCATCTTGACACTTTGGCTTGACTTTATGTGTGCCTTGGGCAAAAATTGTGAAAACCACTGCTCTGATCACTGTTCATCATGTTTCTTTTTCTGACTATGTAGCTTCAAATTGAAATTAAAATACAGATTACTGTGTTCACTCATTTGTCACTGTGGATCATGAATCTTAGCTGCTTTGGTTTTAAAATTATAACTACAGTGTGGATTTTCTTCAACTCTCTGTGACAGTAGAGGGCAGTATTTCAAATGTTTGAGATGCATCTGAAGGAGAAATATAGTATGTGCAGAAATTTTGAAAAACAAAATGAAATGTTAAATCTAATCCAGCAGATTGATGCATTTTAAATTAGTAAATAAATCATTTAGGAGTGTCTGAAAATACAAATTCTTCAATATGTCAAAGTATTTTGCAGCAAAATACTGCATTAGTATTTCACAGCTCAATATTATTATTTGATGAATTAAAACAATGAAGAGATTTGGGACATTAATTTGCTATAATTTGTTTGTAGTTCAGCCTCTGGTTCCTATTGGCAGCAGGCATTCAGTCTTGGTCTCTCCGGTAATTGGAAAATCCTTAGTAGGACTTTTGTCAAGATGGTGGACTGAGCAGTTCCCTTGAATTCCTTGAATTCACCTCCCTATCTCTCTTTAAATTCTTTTTTTCTATTTTTTAATTATTTTCATTGAATCCTTCTCAAAAATGCTCCAGCAATGTCCAAAAGACAATGCCTCACCTCAGGAATGAAAGGATTTCAGCTTTGTAAAGGTATATTTTCACTGGTCAGGGAAGTGATTGGACAATCATTCAATCAATCACATTCAATAGGGGTCATTCGGACATTGTTGTCTGTGAGCACTATAACAGCAGTGTAATGAACAAAACATGAGCACTTCATGGAGCAAACTTTCAACCAAAACATGACTGAAATGGAGCAAAAATTTCCTATATAACGAGAAATGCTTTGAATGTAATTTCTCTTTCATTTTGCAAAGAAATGCAGTCCAGATCTGATAAAGATGCTACTGAAACTGTTAGCATGTATGCTAATCTAGGTATAAGCAGTCCTCCTGCTGTTGGCTCATTCATAGTTCTCACCTTTTCCTGCTCAAAAGGATGCTGACTAGGTTGTGCTGCAGTGGACCAAGCACAATTGTTGTAGACTGGAGCTTAGGAATATGGATCTGGTCATTTACAGACAATAAAATGGGTGGATTCAGCTACACTGAAAGTTTAATGCCAAGGTGGACCTGGTGTAGACTAATGTTTCTGGTGAAAGAGGTTTGTTCATCAGTCGTTTTCATCAACACCATCTCAAGGAGTTCATGTCACACTGGCAGCGAGATGTCTAATGTCATGAGAAGAATTTAGAAGCATCTCAGTTTGTTTAAAGCAGTAGAGTTGAAGGATTATAATGTGGTATCATTGTCCAGTGCACCTCTTACGTATTACAGCCTGTTATCCTGTGAGCTGCTACCACAGCAAATTATTAACAAAAGAATAAGACGCTTGAGCTGCTTGTTTGGTGGAGTTGTAAGCAACCAGCCACAACCTATATAATTCAGCAGCTCCTTCAAAACTCAAAACTGCTCACATGCTGATGAAGACCAGTATTAGACTGATTTTAAAGTCTCTGCATTGGCTTCCTGTATTTTTTAGAACATATTTAGGATTCTTTTATTGGTTTTGAAATCTCTTAATAGTCTTGGTCCATCCTATATCTGATTTGCTTTTACCATATGAGCCCAGTAGAGCCCTCAGGTCTTCAGGTAGTGGTCTCTTAATAGTTCCCTAAGTTAAAACCAAGACATACGGTGAAGCATCGTTATTATTGCCCCTGTCTGTGGAACAGTATAACTGAGGACCTGAGGGCAGCACCTACTGTTTATATTTTTAAAAGCAAACTCAAGACCTACCTTTTAAGTCTGGCTTTAAGCTGAATTTCGTTTCACTCTTTTAATTTGCATTATATGAGCTTTACTCCATTTTAGGTTCAGAGTTACTATTTTATGTTTAATCACTTTTAACTTATTTCCTTTTAGTGTTGGGTTTTAAACTGTTTTATTTATTTATTTATTTATTTATTTATTTATTTATTTATTTATGTCAACGTTTAGCGCTTTAGTGCCTTTGATATATCCTGTCATGGTTTTATCCATTTAGTCTTAGCTCCTGTGTTTCTTCATTTTTTTTTTTTATCAAGATAGCATTTAGTCAATCCTCTGTTGTAGAATAGTCCTGACTAGTGTTCCTGTGTGTGTGTGTGTGTGTGTGTGTGTGTGTGTGTGTGTGTGTGTGTGTGTGTGTGTGTGTTTGGTAGCATGTTAGTGCTTGAATGCATGAGTGTGTGTGAGTGGCTGTCTGTGTTATATGTGGGCTTTATTTTTATTTTATTTTATTTTATTGTAGTATTTTAATTATCATTTTTCTCCCAACTCTTATCTGCTTGCGTACTTGAATGTTGAACAGTTTGTGTTACATTTTATGTATGAAAAGTGCTTTATAAATAAAGTTTGATTGATCAATTGATTGATGATTCTGATGGCCCAGGGTCAAATCCCTGTGACCAGATTGCAGAGAGTTCTCCCCCCCTCACAAGCCTACTCAGTGTCTCTCTCCTGTTAACGAAAGGCAAAAAAGTCTTTAAAATAATAATAATTAAAAAAAGAATTAGACACTGGAATTTAATGCTGACTTGTGGCTTATACTGAAAATCAAGACTTGATGCTGGAAATCAAATTGGATTCATTGACAGGTAGTTACTGGAACAGGAGTGAGTTTTTTTTAAGTTTAAAGTTTGTCAAATTTAAAATGGAGAAAAAAGATGCAAAAAAAAAAATTAAAAAAAGAAGAGGGACTTAAGTTGGTACAGGATATTGATGAGTGCTGTAAGAATCAGAGTTTGACAGGAACATTTTCACAAATCTTCAGTCAGAACTGGATAAGTTGTATTTTTGGAAGCTTGAGGGCCGATGTAAGATCCAGGGCAAAATGGATGCAAGTGGGGGAGAAATACACTACACTTCTGTGGACAAGAAAAAAAAGACAGGAGAGAAAGAAAAACTAATGCACTTATGATCAATAATGCTGAATGTACAGACAAATATAATATCAGATTAAGTCCACAGATTATTTAAGTGTTTATATTCCTCATCCTATTCTGGCGAGCAACCCATGTCCCTGTTCCAAAGCACTAAACCTCACATCCCCACAATCAATACTGACTTGAGGAAACTATGGGACTCTGACATTTGACTGTCTGAGCTGGATAATGCACTCAAAAGAATGTCTGCAGGAAAAGCTCAATGAACTCTCCTTTCCGGGTTTGTGATGGGCAGCTGTGAATGAAGAAAGGCCAAGCAAAGCAGTGAGGATGACACAGCAAGGTGCTTTGACAAGGTGGAGCAAGACGAAGATCCAGTGGACTGACCTCTGGCAGGCAGACCCACACTCTAACTAGCTTCTTGTCCGGGCTGTCTATGATGACAACCTACACTGCTGGGATTTGGTCGATTTAACATGATGCCCCCTCTGCCGCAGGAAAGGAACCCTCATTAAGCCTGACATCCACAAAATCAATACTGACTGTAGGAATCTATGGGACTCTGACATTTAACTGTGAGCTGGATAATTCTCAGAGAAGCCCAGTGAGCTGCACAGATTTGGGTATAAAAAGTTAAATCAGTTTGAAAATCCTTGTGCCTGTTCAAATGGTAAAATACTTAGAGCTAACTGCAAATGAGAGGGGCTGCATTAAAGCACTTATTGATGATTGTTTTCTCATTTTTATGACAGGTGGTCTAATAAACTCAAGCACTGTATGTGCATATGCAACACATCTTTCCCTTTTCTTAGCGTATTTGTTGTATTCTATAAACTGATTTCAGCTTTGAGGTGAAATGAGACTTTGCCTCACCAGCAGTAAAGATCAACAGAGACACATTAAAATGCTGTCAGTGCTGTAGCTTTACCATCTAATATCCACTTGGTGGCGACAGTGTTTAAGAGATTCATTTGAAGCAACAGACAAATGGTTCTTCCAACAGTTGTTTGTTTAGATGGTGGATTATGTAATGATGATGGATGACGTTGTAATACAAACATTCTCCCACTAACCATAGTTTGTTTCCTGGCAGAGACATTAAGGCCTGATTTACTTTACCCATCAGTGACCTGAATCATTTTTTTTTTACTCAGATCTTATTTCTCATGAAAAGTACAACTTGGGTGGAAAAAACACATTTCAGATTTGATCCAGACTTCAGCTTGTTTCACACTGCAAACCCTGTACCAAAGTCCATATTGGATTTTTACCTTTCTTATTTGCTGTTTCGGCTCATCACTCTTTAAAATGTGGCATGCATCAGATTCCAGTGTGATCAGAGTTCTTAAATACCAAAATGCCCAACTTGTCTTGCTCCAGAGCTGGAGTTTGAGATTATGGATCTTCACCCTGTGATCAATTCAGATATCTGACTGCAGAGCTAGGTAAATTGATGGTGAAAAGGGGAGGGAGAGAGAGTGATATACACTTTACCATTTTTATAAAGATTTTTTCCTTTAAAACATAAGACTGAAAACAAGTTTTTAAAGGAGTAATTCTACACCAGAGGGTAAACAAATCACTCAAACTTTAAACCCTTTTTAAAACATATTGAAACAACATTTTGTGTAATTACTGCTTTTCATGCTGCACAACAAGGAGGTGCTTAATTTTACTGCTCCAGTCAGCTGGATTTGGGAGAGTGGTTAGCAAGCAGGCATGTCCCATATGCACACTTCTGTCTGTCCTGGTTTGAATCCAGCCTGTGACCAGTTTGCAGAGTGTCTTCCCTTGCTCTCTCGCCCCCGTTCACAAGCCTGTCCACTGTCTCTCTCCTAACAATCAAGGCACAAAATGCCCAAAAAATACATAAAAAAGTCAGCTGGATCATCATGTGTGGATTTTGCATGTTCTCCCTCTGCATATGTGAGTTTTCTTCAGGTACTTCAAGCTTCCTCCATCCCCACAAACTCCAGAAGGTAGAGGTGGCATAGATAAATGAATGGATGGTTAATGTTTAACATAGAGCAGGAGTGGGTAGCTTTGATTCCCAAGAGGGCCACATAAATTTTTTTTTACCAGTCTGAGGGCCACATTGTTGCAAACTGCCAATTACTTTTAATGGGAAAATAACATTTGGTCAATCAGCCTTCTCCATTAGTCTAAAGACTGTAGACACTGTAATACAGGGGTGTCCAAACTTTTTGCCACGAGGGCCAGATTTTGTGAGGTGAAAATGTGTGGGGGCCGACCATTCAGCAATTGACTCTAATTGTCTCTTAATATCTAATGAAATGTCTTCAATTCTCCGTACCACAGCTTTACGAGCCAGGCAAACATTGTCAAAATCTTGCTTCTTCTCAGGACAAATTTTCTCAACTATTTTCAGCACACAGTCTTTAATAAATTCACCCTCAGTGAAAGGTTTGCAGTGCTTGGCAATCAGCGTTGCCACCGCGTAACTCGCCATTGTGGCATTTTTCATTAAAGCTGTACATTCAAAAGCATAATGAGGGACATGTCAAGAACCACTGCTCTTGAAAGAAATGTAAATTTGGCATATAGTCCACATTATCAGAGTACAAAGGAGTAAGCTTATGCAAAGTTTGTAGAGATGCCCAAGATGTGAACTAACTGGTTACAAACAATTTTGCATCTGCAGCTTTTTATGTGATGAAACATGTAGGCTGAATATAGTCTTTGAAATAAGATATGTGATAAAGTACCCAAAGTATATGAATGGTAGCCTGTTTGACAGCAGGCCAGTGCTCCTGCCAGGGCTCTTACTTAAAAAAAAAATCCCACAGAGCTGGAGTAGGTCCGCCTCTCACTTTCCCAGCTTTCTCTCTTAAATACTTGGCAGGGAGCTCATGCAGGTTTCCCACGGAGGAGTGATTTAAGGGTCCACATTGGTAGAGCTTTTCAATTTGTATGGTTCTCTTCGGATCTTTCTACATCAAGAGGGGGGGTTATCTAATTTCTCATTAAGACTGATGAATAACACCCTAAGGTAACTGTCTTGTTCAGGGAGGAAAAGTAAACCTCTTACTCTCCTGCCAGGAGTGCACCCACGTGAACACCCAAGAATGACATTGAGGGATTTCAGGCTTTCAATTGGGAAGGAAGGTAAACTTCATACAGATTCAGAGTGACAACATACAGCAGGAGGAAAATGGACATTATCAAATGCCCCTCCCTTTCAAGGGTAATAGTCTATCATCATTGTCAAACAACAAAAGACTTGCCACCATTAGACATTTACAACATTTGAAGAGGAATTTAAGTGCCAACAAAAAATACCACGAACAGTATACTGCCTTTGTGGAAGGAACAATCCATGAAGGTGATACAGAGCCCACCCCTCCCCCCAGCTTCTGATGGAGAGACAGTTTGGTATGACCCGCACCATGGAGCGTACCACCCAAAGAAACCAAATAAACTGAGGGCTGTGTTTGAGTGCTCATCAAGGTTTAACGGCATCTCCCTAAATAACACACTGCTAACAGGTCCTGACCTAATTAACTCACTGGTGGGAGTTCTGTGCTGCTTTAGGCAGGAAGAGGTTGCTGTGATATGCCACATACAAAAGATGTTCCACCAGTTTCAGGTTTCACCTGAGGCCTGCAACCACCTCAGGTTCCTTTGGTGGGAGGGTGGTGATTTAGACAAAGAACCACAAGAATGTAGGATGACAGTTCATGATTTCGGTGTAGCTTCCTCACCTGGATGTGCAAACTTTGGTCTCAAATACCTTGCACAGCAGTACAGAACTTACTATCCTGCAGTCTCAGCATTTGTTGAGAAGAATTTCTTTGTTGATGATGGCTTGATCAGTGTTCCAACAGCCAAAGAGGCCAAAGAACTAATTGCTGAAGCCCAGGAGCTATGCAAACATGCAGGTTTGAGACTTCACAAGTTCATCCCTAATCACAAATAGGTTCTCTCCTGTGTCACTCCCTCAGAAAGAGCAGTGCCAACTGACCCACTCAATCTAAGCCCTGCGACACCAGAAAGGCATATACTTGGAATTCAGTGGTCAATGACAGATGACTTACTCAACTTTAACATTAATGCAAGGAGCCACCCTCCAACTTGGCATGGTCTCCTGTCTGTGGTATCCTTCTTTTATGATCCACTTGGGCTCATGCCTCCTTTCACCCTGAGTGGAAAGCACATTCTCCAGGAGCTGTGTCATGAGGGCAACGGATGGAAAAAGCAAATTCCTGAGCACTTGAGTTCACGATGGGAGGAATGGAAAAATGGCCTTGAATTGTTAAAAGAGATCAACATACCCCGCTGTTACCACCCCCATAACTTCGGCAACATTACGAGTGTGGAGTTGTACCATTTTTCTGTAAGTAATGTAGAATATGGTTCATGCTGTTACCTGAGTTACATAAACAACAAAAATGAGATCCACTGCAGTCTTGTAATGACAAAAGCAAGGGTTTCCCTTACAAAAGTCACGAGCATCAGACTGGAGCTCTCGGCTGCAGCACAACAGCAAGGATGAGTGTCATGTTAAAGGCAGAGCGACAGGGAGTGTTTTGGACACTCTTAAGTTGTGTTAGCTTACATGAATGACAAAGCATGCTGATTTCATGTGATTGTGGCCAACAGAGTTTAGCACATTTGAGAAAACACAGATCCAAATAACTGGCACTAAGTCGACACAACCCCAAATCCTGCTGATTATGCTTCCAGAGAGCTCAATGCTTCAGATATTCCCCGTCTAATTCAGAGTTGGGGTGTTTTCTGCTGTGCTGTTTAAAAAAACAATTAAAAAGTACATTGTTCAAAAAAAATATATATCCCCACATCTACCTGGTTATCAGGGCCCAAATTTCTTTGGGAACAAGAAGTGCTTCCAATGCTAAACCCCTGCTGAACAGCTTGTTGGTGACCCAGAGGTCAAAGCTGTTTATGTATCTGCGACCCAAGTTAACATGCAAACAGATACTGTGAGCTGCCTACAGAGGTTTTCCAGCTGGTCCACTCTTCTGAAGGTGGTTGCAAGACTAGGTTCAAAGTTAAGGTGTTTTAAAATTGTGAGTGTGGAGGAGCATATAGGAGAGCTGCCAAAGTGTTGATTAAACTTGTACAGCAGAAGGCCTTCCATGACGACCTAAAGTCTCTAAAAGCAGGAATGCTTCCAAAGACAAGTACTCTCTTTCGCTTCAATCTCAATCTGGACGGAGGACTACTGCATGTTGGTGGAAGACTTAAGGCTTCAGCACTCAGCCAAGAACAAAAAGCACCCTATGATTCTCCCCAAAAACAGCCTCATCACCTAACTGATTTTGTTGCACTATCACAGTCAAGTCTGTCGTCTATAGCTCGGAATAAAACTGGCTGGATGTCTGGCTACCACATGACACACGTTTCAGGCAAATGACTGCACACTGGTGTTCTCTTGAGTCGATGAATTTGTACTCTTTTCATTCCTGTCCATTTCATCTCATTTTAGTCCTAATCCTAATTTTAGGCACTTGTCATTCTTAATTTTTGGCTGTATTAATGCATATTGCATGAATTTTGTCAATATTGTGTAATATGATTAGACCTGACTAATAAGCGCACAAACTGACCACTGAAAACTGTCTTTTTTGAGTTCACTTGATTAATGCATTTTCTGGGTGTCAATCTGGGGTTTGCCATGGAATTAAATTGGTTTAATTTCTCTCCACCAGAAACAGTTATTCTAATCAAAAAAAGAGTGTAAGTATTTGACTTACACTTTCAGCCCTTATTACAAACACTGGACATCGTAATAATAATGTTTAATAAACCTGTATCACTTTCCATGTTTTTATTTGTTGTGCCATACTAATTCAGTGTAGACATCTGGCTCAACTAACTGCTGGTATGTATAAAAATGCTTTTTGTGGACAGAAAAAAATACCTGTTGGACAATCTGTAACCTGTTTTCATGATCAGACAGGTAAAAAAAATATTGTCTTTATGGGGGAATAACACAAAAGAGGCAATTGAAAACATTGGAATCAGCAAAATTTATTTTGAAACATTCAATATCTTCATCGGCTCTGATTTATACAATGAGTGCATCAATAATTAGGAGTGAGGATGGGTTTTAAAATGAAGCCTAACAAACTTGGGAATAATAACAAAGTATAATATTGTTAGAGCTCACTTCGGAAAAGCATCATGACAGAAACCAAACATTCAACTAGTTAAAATCTTGAAAAAATTAATAGGTAAAAAATAAGCTCAGAGAAAGCTGGATATAGCATTTCTATTGCTTACTTTAAATAAAGTGCATATTTTGTGCTTAGTGAGTGTGACTAATATGATAGCAAATGTAAGAAACATTTGGCTCGTCATGAGTTGTTTCAAAATGGCATGGTGCGATACAGTGGCCCTGAAGGTCAATGCGAATAAACATTTCAAAATACGCAAAAACATTTATGAATGCCCAAAAACATTTAGGAATATGCAAAAACATTTATGAATGCGCAAAAACATTTATATATACGCAAAAACATTTCTGAATGCACAGAAACATTTGAGAATACGCAAAAACATTTAAGAATACGCAAAAACATTTAAGAATACGCAAAAACATTTCTGAATGCACAGAAACATTTGAGAATACGCAAAAACATTTATGAATGCGCAAAAACATTTATATATACGCAAAAACATTTCTGAATGCACAAAAACATTTGAGAATACGCAAAAACATTTAAGAATGCACAAAAACATTTGAGAATACGCAAAAACATTTAAGAATGTGCAAAAACATTTATGAATGCCTAAAAACATTTCACAATACACAAAAACATTTAAGAATGCACAAAAACATTTGAGAATACGCAAAAACATTTAAGAATGCACAAAAACATTTCACAATACACAAAAACATTTAAGAATGTGCAAAAACATTTCACAATACGCAAAAACATTTCTCAAAACACAAAAACATTTCAAGAAACAGGAAAGGGTACGGACGGTTGCTTCCGCGAGGGCATTATCCCGCTTATACCATGGTCACTTATAAAAAAATACATATTTAATGAATTATTAACACGTCCATGTTGTTTTTATACCGTTAAAATCATTTGTTTTAAATAAGAAGCGACTGAGCGGACTATTTAATATCGCTCGTTGTGACGCGTTGCTATGGTAACCTCCTCTGGCCACAGAACCTGCAGCTCGGTCTGCTGCAGCTGTTTTCAGGCTTAATCAGTGGAGGGAAGTGAGATGATTGCTTAACGTGATGTTACGTGAAAAAAGTGTGATTTCAGAAGGCAAGTGCACCTCTTATCGTTTGTGTATCCAGAGGATGATGCGATTTTTTCTTCAAAGAATCAAAGTCAACAGATAGTTTACTAAATTGTTTTTATTGCAAGAAATATTGTCCACCATTCACTCTGATTATTAAATATGCTATCAAGAAAGTAAGTCTATCCTACATCGTTTTTATAAATATCCACCATTCACTCTGATCATTAAATGTGCTATCAAGCAAGTAAGTCTATCCTACATCATTTTTATAAATAGGATATTCACCTCGTCTTTGTCCTCCTCTAAATTGTTCAATTCCTCCTGTGTCACCTCCTTGTGTCGCATCTCCTTATTCTCATATTCTTTTCTCTTCTCTTCTTGTACTGCATCCCAGTCTTCAAAATTATCAAATTCACCAAACAGGCTGAAGGAAACCATGAAATTGTTCATTTTGTCTCCTGTGAGCTAGGCGATGTTAAGAGTTTCCGTTGCCACCGTTACCAACTACTGTTTGATCCAGCGCAGTAATTTAGAACCATCAGGCTATTTGACCGGAACTTCTTTCCTAGGTGTCCTATATCACCTTTTAATGGACACCCTGCAGCCAATCAGAATCGAGTATTCATCCAGACCATGGTATAACCAAAGATAGGCTGCTGCCTCCAGACATGTAAAGAGGCAATAGCTCTATTAAGACAAGCTCCTCTTTCATCCTGGAAAACACTTGAATTTATGAGCCGGCTGTGCTGTAGCAGTTATCCAGTGTAAATAGGAAATGATGTTAGAGTGATGCCCGATGTTTCAGTTAAGCCAATCAGAGACAAATAGCATGAACCTACCCTTTCCGGTTTCTTGAAATGTTTTTCATGATCCCTGAAATGTTTTTGCAGATTGTGAAATGTTTTTTCAAATTGTGAAATGTTTTTGTGTTATGTGAAATGTTTTTTGCATATTGTTAAATGTTTTTGCGTATTGTGAAATGTTTTTGCGCATTCATAAATGTTCTTGCGTATTTTGAAATGTTTTTGCCTATTCTTAAATGTTTTTGAGTATTTTGAAATGTTTATTCGCATTGACCTTTAGGGCCACCGTAGTGCAAGGTTTTATTATAAGAACAAGAGAATAACTAGAATAAGGAGAGTACTGTGTGAACTACCTTCTTTTTTTATTATTATTTTAGTTATATTGACGTGTAGAGCAGTGTCTTGAAGATAAAATGAGCAAGACAGATTTTGGCTTACTCGTCGGGCTTTAAATGTAGTCAAACAAGGCAAGACACCGTTATCAAAAAAAGCAAAAACGTTTGCATAAGCCGCTTCTGTTGAGCTATGCCACTACCAGGAAACGTGCAGCTTTGTGTTCACCAACACGGTTCCGCCTCTTGAACGTCACCTGTTGTGCACCTGGGTATTATAGAGAAATTACTGCACGTCACAGTGTGAGTCTCTAACTTCCGAGGGCGCCTAAAGGCAGCATTGGTTAGAGGTCCAGCAGCACCGCGTCGCTTCAGACTATACGCTGAGGAGCAAACCAAGTCAAGACAGACAAAATGACACGACGAGGGACTGTATCAACAGTGACTGTAGCGACTTTTACTCTTCTGTTTTGCATGTATTCAGTAAGAGGTAAGTCTGTATGAAATCCACTGACACGTAGCCTATTCAATCCGTGCATCACAATGTGTTTGTGTTTGTGTAATAGTCTGTCAAATAATAGTATAAAAAGTATAGCCTCTTATACAGTCTGTGTCAGTGCTTCCCTTAGTCTTCTTACTCCACATAATCCACCACAGGACTTTGCCACTGAACTGTGCCATCCAGTCTGATTTTCCATTTAATCTAAAGCCTTTCAGCTTGTTGGTGTGAAAATTTTGATCAATGACAAAATAGGTGCAATTTGTTATAAATGCAGATCCGTCCTCAGTTTCTCCATGCTTCATGTCTTTAACACTACAGCTGTTTAAACTGACCATAGCATCTGTAATGTGGGTCAGTTATGGCCAACTTCTAACTTTTGAAGGGACTTTAAGTCCTTTTTTTCCCACGACTCCACCTTATTGTTGTCATGGCAGGAGCAGGCAAGTAAATATGAGGCACCCTTATTATTACACATGGGACCATGTTATTCTAGGAGGAAATGCTGGTTTGCAAAAGTTATGCGTCTTGCAGTACTTAACAGGATCTTGTTTTCCATCAAAAAAACATCATATTAGTGTTCTTATTTTTTTCTTATGCAATAATAGAATAACAGCAATGGTTGGGAGACAATTACCACAACTGTAAACAAAAACAACTGAGTCTTAAAAATATTAGGCAAACAAAAAAAAAATGTATTTATGAGAAACTCTGTGAAAATTCATGTCATAAAGATGTTAAGTCAAATATTCACATACTCTGACAATCCCATGTTAACTACTTGTCTTGCAGTAGTTAACAGGATCTTGTTTTCCATCAAAGCAACCATCGTACAAGTGTCGTTACAATATCTGAAGTTGAAACTTCAAAGAAATGTTTCAGTGTTTTGGAATTTGGGTTGTATAAGATACTTGGAAACAGTGAAGTGGCTCCCAGAAGTACTGCATCTTTAAGGAGAATAAGCTCAGACTATCAGTAAGGTACACTGCTGATGGTAGGTACAGTTACAGAGTGTTGCAGAAATTAAGAATTTTTGCCGGCCAACAGTGGAAGTTAACATCATGCTGTTCATCATGCATCAATCTGCTGTTGTGTCTTCCTGACTCCATGAAGTGAAACAGCAGATCACGCACAGGTGGATGAATGGATTTAAGGGAAATATGTTGCAAATTAATATTGTACAGCAGATGAATCTACCTGATTCAGTGTCAGGCAGAGCTATCTTGCCAAGCTCCAATCGTCAATGACTATGAGCAGCCCAAAGCAGCACAGCCCAATCAGATCCTTTCAGTGGATCTGTAGGGACCAGCTGACTGCAATAATAACCTTGAGTTTATTGCTGTATTTTCTTATGATGATGACATTCCAACTGCTGCTGCTACAGTGTAGTCTATCTGTAAACTTATCTGCATTGTAGTTTATTTATTCCCGTCACCTAACTGCTGTTGTCACTTTAACTGCTGCTTCAGTGTTAAGGTTTACCTACTAGTATTGTAGTTTACTTATGGCAATTATTCAACCTGGTTAGTGCTAATGTTAATTATCTTATTCTTATTTTTAACAAAAACTTTAACTTCTACTGTAAGAATAACTTATTATGATTGTCCTTGTGGTTGTGCTGGAAATCCCCATTGCTGCTGCTATTATTATTATTATTATCATTATTATTATTATTATTATTATTATTATTATTATTGTTATTATTATTATTGTTATTATTTTTATTATTGTAATTATTATTATTATTACTATTGTTTGTTTTTTTGCTGTATAGAACCTGTGTTTTTATTTATCTTCTTTCTACTCTTATCTAATCTGCACATCTTTTCTGTACTATGGTGTTACCTGCTGCTGGAATCTGAATTTCCCGAGGGAACCCTCCCAAGGGATTAATAAAGTTCCTATCTATCTATCTATCTATCTATCTATCTATCTATCTATCTATCTATCTATCTATCTATCTATCTATCTATCTATCTATCTATCTATCTATCAGTGCAGGAGGCATTGATGCTAACAGCTTCGGTAGGAGTTTGATCTGATCCTGACCACATTTCTTCATTAAAATACAAACTTATCTATAGAAAGGACATTTTTGCTTCACTTATGACATGTTTTGACTAAAGTGTTATCTGATTGGCCTGTAGAAAATGCTGGTTGGCAGAACAATACTTTAATTACCTGTGGAATATGCTTTTAAAAGGTTCAGCCCTCCCCAAACTCTTTGGGCTCTTTTTCAAATGGACAGGTGAAATATATATAATAAAGGTCCCTCTGCTGTGCCATGTTAGCTACAAATAGCTATTGTTTAGTTAATTGCAGTGTATGTATAATTAACTCTGCCAAGGAGGTTATATTTTTTCCAAAGTTTATTAGTTATTAAAAGGATAACGAAATAGTCGTTAACAGATTCTGATTATTTTTTTTCCAGGGAATGTTGGTCATGGCACAGGGAAGAAGTGATTAGTGTTTGATGAAGATCCAAGTCTGGATGTGGACCCAGGCATTTATTTTTTAAGATTTGTTAACATTGGGGGAAACAGGAACTTGTCCATATTTTTGACAATTGCTGAGGGTTGTGCACTCTGTGCACTTCTTGTACTGCATATTATTATCACTACATTGAAAGCTGATATTTACAATCTTATCCTATATTTCCTCAAAAGGTGAGAATGAAAATAGACCCAGGATTTAGATGTCAGGTGTCTGCAACCAAAAATATTACTTCATCTTTTTGGCATACCGTCCTTTTTATTTTCCTTAATTTTGTGTTGTTGTATAGGTACATCACACATCCCTCATTTGTACACATTATTTCCTCTTGTTGTGTAAAGCATCTTTGCCCGATAAAAACCTCTGTGGTCACAGTAAGAGGTGGAGCAGATGGAAAGGAAATAACACCATGTGTGCTCTCGTCTGGAGCAGCATGAACCAGCTGTCCACTCACCTGCCTGAAGTTTAACCTGGAAAACAGGCTGTAAAAATAGAAGTATTTTGTTATCTTTGCTGGCCTTGGCTTCAGTTCTATGACGTTTGTTTACATCCAGAGTGCATATTGTTTGGGTCACCTGTGGGTATCTAAGGTGTGCTACATGTCCTCTGTGGCTGCTCTGTCATGTTGTGTAACTGCTCAGTCCTCAAAGAGCCTCATGCATCTGTGCACCTTGGATTATCCTGCAAGCTCTTAATCCTGCACATAGACACATTGTGCTGTTAGTTTTTGACTCCATGGAAATGTTTTACTTCTTCATGAATTTGTTGAGTTTTCCATCAGTATCCATGCGTTAGGAAATATAAGTTGTTCTCATGCCTTGTTTTCTTCTTGCAAAGACTCTTGCTTAGAATTGTGACTCATAACCCTTTTATTGTTTATTTTTCTTGTATCGTGGTTGCAACCTAATGTACTGGTAAGTGTATACTTATGTTTGGCAGTGTTGATTCTTACCTACAGTTATTTATTTTACTAAATGCTTGTATCCAGAATTATTTTCATGCATGAGTATGTGAGAGAAAAAGCCAGGTTACCCAGTTTCCAGATTTTTGACCATCACTCTAAGACCTGTTCTCATGTTGGCAGTAGTGAACAGCTAGTGAGTAAAATTTGGACCACAGGCCAGTTCTAGAACTAATTTATTTTCTTAAAGATATCATTTTGGCCTTTATTTACAATGGAGTAGGAAAGGTGTCAAGAGAGTGGAAAGCGACACACAGGAAGGAGGAAGCTGGATGGAGAGAGCCTCAATATTTGGGTGCACAGACTTAAGCTACTGATGTTGCTGACTTTTAGTCATGATTACATGCCAAACAAGTTTGCAGCATCACTGTCACATTGATCAACAGTGCCTGCTTTTTTAACTTTGAATCAGGCAACAAAAAGTACATTAAAATGTCCCTGCTTCCAAAAAGAATATTTAGTATTTTGGTTAAAGCTAAGAGGAAATCATGATCTAAATTTAGGATGTCCCTTGTCTTTACTAACTTTCAGTGACCTCGACATCACTCTTGATCCCAGAAATCTGCCCCCTTTATCCTCCCTTGTGAGCAGGCTTTGCTTGTACTTGCACATCAACTACATGCATACCGCAGCCTACTGTAACAGGATGAGTATGCAGGTGTGCTGAGGGCACAGCGAGATGTTTGAAGTATGACTGTGGGCTGGCATGGGAGACAGGAGGAGGAAGCAGCCATAAATGGTTGTGTTGGGAAATCATCAAGCCTACAGTAAAATGCCTCTACTTCACTTCACTTAAGTATTGGATTGGTTCTGAAATAATTAGAATAAAATACTGCTCATATCTATATGCAGTTAAGTGTACAAGAGTTTTTCTTGCAGTTTTGAATGGATTTGCTCATCTCCTATGCACCCATCTTAACAAACTGATGAGATGGGACCCATCATACCTTTATAGCTACAAACAATTCCCCTCACTTTTTCTGGATTTGATCATGCTCTTGGGGCTGGATGAGAAGCTGTGGCAGGCCTGGTGTGGCCCCAGGGCGGCAAGTTGATGATCACCAGAGATCTTCATAATGACATACAGCATCATCATACAATATTGTCACAATAATAGGAACCAGTCAATATTTAAAAAAACGGGAAGTGGGTGTTTTGGACAAAAAACTCTCGACCATAGAGCACAACCACCAAGGCTTTTCTGACATTTTCAGCCGAGGTATCAGCAAAATGTGGAAAACTGACTGATGACACATATGATAAGATAATCCGTAACTGATCCCAAGAGGGGAAATTTGGGTATTGCAGCAGTACAAAGATAAGTACAAGGGTAAAATAGCATAAATTAAAGATTAATAGAATGACAAATAATGTAATATAACAGATGTAGAAGTTGGAGCTGCAGCAACAGGCGGCTGACTCTCAGCGTCCAAAAGTAAGATATTTAGAGATCAAAATGTCCTGGATTCGCAGTCAGATTACAGCCAAAATTGTATCACTTTATCCCTGTGCCATGAACAACAATCCTTGAAAATTTCATTCAAACCTGTTAAATACATTTGAGTTATCTTTCTAACAGACAGTAAAATTATATCAGAAACATAACCTCCTTGGCAGAGGTTATTACAACCTTACTGTGGTATATTTATCAGTGTCACGTTTTCAAAACTCATCACTTTGACTCGCTTTCTGTATAGTCTGCAGCACAAAAACATTTTCACAGTGTTTTTCCCTAAAATGCAAAAGAAAAGGACAGACTCCAATGCATCCACCGTCCAGTGCTTGGAAGGGATGAATGTAGACTGTGACGTGGTATCTATGAGTCAACAGGCGTGTAAAAGAAACACACGGTTATGAGTTAAGGTTTTATAATTTAACCTCTCCAGTGTGTGACTCATAAACCAGTGGGCTGCCACACCCACGGCTGCTGTCTCTGCCATTCTGCTCCTGACCCAGCCTGCAGGACCTGTGAGTCAGCACTCTGAGACAATGGCCAAATGTGCAGCCATGCTGTTGTTACAGATGTTTTGTCTCCACTTTTGCAGCTGATCTTTTCTTCCCTCCCAAAACAGTTTTTGATAACCTTGTACTCTTTGAACATTTCAAATATTTCATGAGATGTAACTCAAGCTCTGATACTGGAGAGGCACGCCACCAACTGTACTAATCACAGGGGCTTTAAGTGAAACGGGGAAAAACTTAAATCAACTTAAATTGAACCTTCTCATTGATCAGTCGATTGCTGCCTGATTTTTTTTAGCATAAAACTGGGATTAATTATCCTTTTGATTTTTCTCATTAACTGTGCTAAACTGATATCTTTGATATGAAAAAAGAGAATACATAAAATTCACTATTGTTTCATCCTAAAAGTTAAACTTCTGTTAAATCTGTATTCGGGCAGCAAAATGAACAGTTTACAGACCATACATGACAGAGAGGATTCAGCATCTTTGAACATTTAGTTAATGCTGTTTTACTGAAGCACCAACTTTTCTGTTGCTATGCAGCCTGGTAGATAGTGGTGCAGGGAGAATACTTTTTTTAGGCCAACACAGAAGTTAGCATCCTGCTGGTTCTCTTGGGGTTTTTTTCAATGTGTTTTGGATCATTGCTGACAATAAGGCTTGTAGGAAACAAATATCTGTTAATCTGAATGATCAAACAAGCTTTTCAGGATTTTTTATGCTTAAAAGTCAAACTACTATGGAACTACAGCATGGTGGTTCATCCAGAAACATCTATGTTTTCCCAACATATTACATCTCTGTCGAGACCTCTTGTTTGAGAATGTCCTCATTATCAAATGACCTGATCATGTTGGGTGTCATGGCTGTAGAAACAGTGTACATATAATGCTTATTAAAAAAATAACTACAAATGCTTGTGTCAGGGTCCCCGAACATTAGTCCTTTTAGCAGTTTCAAAGTGTTGGTTTAAACACACAATGTCAGATACTTTTCGACTGATAGAATGCTACCTTGAAGCTAAGACTAAAATACTAAATAAATAAATAACATGATGAGAAGTCAGACAAAGATTAGGGATGCATGATTCTGGATTGTTGCCTCATTCAGATAGGCCAATATTTCTGAACTCATTAGCTCCAGTATTGATATTTTTATCAAGAGCACAAATTCTTGAAAGAAATGGACTTTTTGCTGTCAATGTGATAGTCTGTTTCTTGTTTTGCATCTGAAATCAGGTGCAAACAAGAAAAACAACATTTCACTCTTCAAAATGGTACATTTAAAAAAAAACTTGCATTGATGATAAAGAGAAGCATTTTGGTCTATTTTACTGATTCTACAGCTGATAAATCCACTTGGCAAACATGTGATATTGGCTGATATGATATCTGACTTTTTAGGCTGATAGCAATATTTACCTTTAAATTGTGCATCCCTAACAGTACTGATGAAAAACAGACAAAATCAAAACACTAAAAGACTAAATGTGTTTTGATAATATAATAAAATACCAAAGTTATTTGTGATATATAAAAAAGAAAAAAAAAACAGTTTATAAATATAAAGAGGTTATTAGACACAAACCAACAACTCCGGCATGAAAATAGTAAGAAAATGTACAAAACACATGAAGATATTACAATTGAAATAATCTAAAAGTCGGACTAATAAGTTGGGTCTTGATTTTGCTTCTAAGCAAATGAACAGAGGTCCTCAGGTAGACTGTTGGAGTGAAGGCTGCAATAATAAAAAGATTCCTCTCCATGTTTTCAGTGTGTTTTTAAGTCAGCCAAAGGCACCTTCAGGTATTTTTCATGGATGATGATGTGTTAAGTGGCAAATATCCTCAGTTCCGACCTCAGCTGACATCTCTGTCCTCAAGCTGATAAACTGACTTCATCCTTTACTTAGAACGGCTTCAGACGCCCTCCACAGACTGAGCTGGAGTCTGACCTTTTGACCCGGGACTAAAACTTTGAGGGTTAAGTGGACAACAAGGATAGCATAACAAGATCAAGAGGCTGAGGGTTTTTACCCATGAGTCACAGTGAGGGATTCAAAACAACAACAACAACAACATGTGCATGTGCTCGAGCTGCAGCACAGCCTCAGCTAGTCTGGCCTGAGGTCCCACAAAAACCTGTTTGGCACGTCATGATAATGGAAGGGTTGCTCTTTGGGGTTAAAGTTCTGTGTGTTGTTTTGTAGGATTTGATCATCATCATCGATCTGATATTATTTTTAAAAGATAAGAAGTAATAAAGTCTTATACAGCTAAAACTCTTCTTTAAAACATTTTATTAATGAAATTACTGTTATAGAACCTGTTGCTTCTGGAACCAGTGACCTGAAGGTTGCCAAGATTTGATTTATTTTCTATTTACACACAGTATACAAATTCAGTGCACATTTAAATACAAATAAAAATAGTTGTGTGTAGAAGAAGTCTGCAAATGCCCACACCCAAGAGTCACATAGCAGGTCACACTGAAAAAACAAAACTAGATATCATACATAAATATGAAGTGAAAGCAATATCGTTCAAAGAAACAAAGAAAATAATAATAATGGCATTAAGTCACAGAGTAAGAGAAGAAAGTTGTTCAGGATAACTAAATTATGACATTTTAATAAGGACATGGGCACTGTTCCAATTCATGCTGAGCTCATCAATAAATTTCCTTTCTATTTTTGTGTAAGAGGAAAAAGTCAGTTCATGTAATTGTTCCACAACATAGCTCCTTAATATTTGATTGAAAATTGATAAAGAGAACCAACATACATATTTCAAGCTTGTCTAGTTACACAGAGCGATGAATATGAGGTAGGATGGACCGGAAAATGTGATGTTTATTTATTTTTTTCTTTTACCAGGAGGCCAGGAGCATTAAATGAGAACACTTTAATTTTAGAAATGTTCCTTTAAATCAACATTAAAACATTTATTTTGGTCGGACACTGACAAAAATAAATGATCTTGTGTGTGTGACAGATCAAACACAACATGGGTCAGAAGTTGAGTGTATTAGCAGAGGCTCCTGTCTAAATATAAAACATTTGGGAATTTTAATTTTGGTTGCAGCTTATTTAAACAAAAATTTCTGTGTCTTCTTTAGGTGAATACTGCAAGGTGAATTTCTGCCACAATGGAGCAACATGTGTGACTGGAGTAGGAGACGATCCGTTCATCTGTATCTGTGCGGATGGCTTTGGAGGGGACACCTGCAATCTGACAGAGACAGGTACGAGAAGAAGATGATGACTTTTGTTTAAAAAATTTACAAAGTATAAGTATTTCACCATAGATTTTCATGAAACATACCTCTTTCCCTCAGGACCCTGCAACCCAAACCCCTGTAAGAATGACGGGTCATGTGAGATCATCTCTCCAACCAGACGAGGAGATGTTTTCAACGAGTATGTCTGCAAATGCCAGCCAGGCTTCGAGGGAGTGCACTGTCAGATCAGTATGTTATTTTTGGATTTCGTTCTTGAGTCTGAGTTGCTTTTCTCTGTGTACCTGTGCAGATAATCAAAAACATTCTAAAATTATTAAGCAAGTAGGCATATTGTAGCAAGTCAAACAGCTCAGTGAAAAGGTCAAAAGTGATCTGCGCCTTGTTCTTTTAACTTGGGTCGTTTTTTCTTCATTGGAAGTGCAGAGAAGCAGCCTGTGGCATCAAACCTGCTAGTCTCATGTGATCAGTGTTTAGCGCTGCTTTCCACTGAACGAGATCTGGTGAGATGTTACTACAAGCAGTCAAATATTCATGGTGGAAGCAGGTAGCACTATATGGGCACCACCAACGAGTTTAGAAGCTGATGTTTGTACGTATTTTGGATTTTACAGCACGAAAGAAAAGACGAGGTGGACAAAAAACAAGTACAAAAGTAACATGCAGAATATGTATTAATGTATATCATTAATATATGATTAATGTAACTGCTTTGGTTTCAGTTCTTCATGTAAAAACAATTTTTAATAATGTACTAGATGAAAAGTCACTTTTTAAATTAACAGTATTATTTTAACTGAGATATCCCAGACTGAATAAATGTCTGAATTAATTGTGAATGAATCAATTTGAGACCAGGTGATATCGAATCGATCCATAAAATCATAATCGATACCCGGCCCTAGTTGTAATGATATCAGGCATTCTATTGTGTGACTCAGGATGGTGCTGGTAGGGCATTTGCGTTGACTCTGCTTTCTTCAAAACAATGCCATGTGAACATGAAACATTTCAAAGAAAATATGCAAATTAGTAGCTTTATTTTCAACCGAATGGGAACAAAGCAAGCAACTTACAGGTGTGAAAACCACCTAAATAACCTGGTTTCACCAGCCAGCTCCTTTCTGTTCATGTCTTGGCTCAAAAGCATATGTTTCATACAATTTATTGGAATCTGTTGTGGATGGGATCATGACCTTACTTTTGAGCAACAGAGGGATTGTGTTATCCATTTTTATATACTGTCTACTTAAACTGTGATGTTTATGTTTTTCCGTCTTTATAAAATCAAAGCTGCTGGATTAAGAAAAGTCCTAAAATGATGTGTTACTCAATGAGGAAAAGTAACAAAACATGAAATTAAGGTTAAAACTTGCACAAAGTTGTCAGTGTGGTTCACTTTCTGTGGATTTTCACTTTAAGTGTGAACGCATGAGGCTTTTCCATCCTGTCATAGCATTAGCAAAGAGAGACGTGCTGTCTGTTCAGCAGTTTCATGAAAGGCTCTCTTTCAGTTGACCCTGCGGTCACTCTCTCTGGCTAATTAGCAAAACTACCGTCCAAGTCTCTTAGCATGCCGAGGCTGTCCTCTAAGATTCAACACTGCCTCTGTTTGTGCTGGAGCTTAAACAAATCAGGTGAGGAATTTGATAATAGTAAAATCCATAGTATCCTCTTATTGGAGTGACTAAGTTAGCTTGGAAATGTCTCTAACTGTGTGATGATTGAGGAGGATGAGAAAAATGCAGGGCTGAATGTTCCTTTTCAAAGTCCTCCTGAGGAAAAAAAGTTTCTGAGCTAAAGGATGATCATTTTCCATGTATGGCACATATAAACAAGACTCAACAAATAAAGTGATTTATTTAGTAACTGTTGCCAAATGGGACTTTCACACATGCTGAGGAGACATTTTTTGTGAATGAACAGCTCACCCCAAAGCCCACACCCTGACCACCAATTGTAGTGTTTGTTCAGTTTGGTCGTCTACTCCCAAACATTTTCTAAATTTGACTCGTTCAGACGTCACAGGCTGGGCGAGTGTCGAGCAGCTGCAGGGAAGAGGAAGTGGTGTCCCATATATTATATTTAGTCAATTTACTTGCATAAGTTCACAATTAAAAGCCTGAAAACATACTCTTATTATGATGACAGAAGGACATTGAAAACCAATTCCTGTTTTGATTGTAACATTTAGCTTAAGGAGTACATTTGTCTTATTGCCTAAGATTTCCCTTCTAAATATCTCCAGCTTTGCTCGATATGCTTTGTAAAATCAAGTACATCACTCTCTCATCAGAGGCAGTCAGCTGAAATGATAACAAAGGAGTAAGAGACGTAATCATGGCAAACATGAGGTAGAAATTGTCAAAATATATCTAAAACTGGAACTGGTTCTCAAGGAAAATGAGACAGTAATTGAACAAATGTTTTGTCTGTCTCAGTCATTACAGTCAAACCTGTAAAATAAAACCTGGAGATAGTCTGACTGAGGACAATCATTTGGATCAAGATGGGTCTGCCTGATGATGGTGATGGGATCATGCAAATCCAGCTGCTTTGCTGGATTAAAAAGAAATACATCACAAACTGAAAGCCAAATAAATCCCATTTTAGCTTTTTATTAGTGCATGACAAAAATATTTACCAATTATTAAATATGATACAGTTACTTTTTAGATGCATTCATAGCAGTCAAACCTTACCACATTAAAACCTTTCAAGTTTTTTATATTTGACAAAAAATCATGTTTCATGTCCCGATGCATTTGATCTTGTATGGCATGGTAGGTTGACAAACTTAATGGCATGTTTCAACGTCTTCTTCTTGACATTTGTTTCAGATTTATGTTGATTTGGCTCCTGTGTGACCAGTTGCCTCCTTCTGGCCCAGCTCACTGATATTGAAGGTCCACATTCAAAGTTGTAGAAAAGGGTTATATTTAACTGTAAGTACTGCCAGCAGAGCTAAAAAAAGTCCCCTTATTGACCAGTGACCTATCAGCAGTGTTACCAAACAAGTGTGAAATGATCTCAGAGAAAATCAGTTTAGCTTTGTTATGCTCCTTCTCTTGATGGGATCATCTGCTGTGTTGTGCCATTTTTGTCACAGCCATACAGTAACTTGTTTTAAGTTGTAACCAATCCTCTTAGTGTTAACAGGAACAAGAATTAAAAAGACTCGTGATCCTACATCAACCTGTCTGCTTAATGTCTGGAGTCTGCTCCACTTCTTTTATGTCTCACAGCTTATGGTTCAGAGTCATTCTTAATGTAGGGGTGGGATATATTTATGTTTAATATATGTATGTATGTATATCATTTATTAACTTGACCGTCTAAAGCCAAACTTTCATCCATAAATTTTGTTCGTTATGCTCAACAATCTATTCAAAATATAATTTAAAGGCTTTCATTTAAAACATCTGTTTGTCCTCAGCAAAATGTTGGTCAGTGCATGAAGCATTGAATTATATTTGCCATATCACAGTTGGGGAATTGTGGAATCGAGTTCACCATACAAAACATGAAACCACCATTTCTCTTCTTTATGAACAATTTTTCTAATCACATTTTAGTGATTAGCATGCATATTTTAATTCAGTGATGAACTCATTTGAAAGCATGCAGACGAGACATATCTGGTGTTTCTGCACTAAGGAAAGCTACCAACAGAATACACTTATTTATATAGAAATCCCAATCTTAAGTTTCATCTTTATTTTTTTCCACCAAAAGGACTGATGGGACCATAGAACTGTAGCAGATAGAATGAGCCCCACAATCTCATATAATCATATTGCACACTCCCGACTTAAGGTCAGGAACCATTATTCTAATGTTCATAGGATGGTTTTTAAAGAGGATCTTCTTTGATCAAAAAAATGGGGTTTCACACCTCCCCTCCTCAGGTGTTACTTGGGGTCGTCCCACTGCACTGGTTAGTGTGCAGGGAAACTTCATTTATGTACATTAAATCATCAGTTATCTGAACAAGTCACAGTTTCTGATCTTAACATACAGTGTGTTTCCACAGGTTACAAATGAATATCAACCCAGGTCCCTCAGTGAAGTGGTAAGGGTGAACAGGCTTGAACTGAAACAAAACTTCTTTTATTAATCGTAATACCAAAAAATACAAAGCAGATAAATCATTTTCAGTGGTGTTTGTTGTGTAGCTTTGTTGATGAAATGTTTTTTCCTGTCTGGTTAGTATGTTGTTGTTCATTGGTTTGATATCAGTCAGGACAAATATTTTGGTATTTGTAAAGTTATTCAGCTTCAGTCCACTGGTTTACAGGACGCTGCCACCTTGTGGAGATAGACGAGCGTCACACTAGCAATGTTTTATGGCACTGCAGGGAGTGACTTCAGTCAACTTCTGCAAACCACCACTGATGTAGAAGGCTACATGGCTGTAAATGTTTTAATTATCTATTACATCAAATGTTTAAAGAGACAAAATCTCTTATTTAACATCGAGCAAGATCCTGTTTTTTTTGCACGCAAGGAATTTTTAAAAATAAGACATGCAAGGCCGCAACCCTGCCAAGAACAATCAAGCTCAACATATATTTTTGTTCAAATATTTATGCCCTATTGATGTCAGATTCATGTGTTTACAATTGTATCAACAAAGGGATAAACTAAAAGTTATCACGGGATTTAAATATTTGAAATCTTTTTATGAATCACATACAGATCAATTATGAACAAACATTTTCACATCTGAATATGGTTCCTTTAAGCCTTGGCTCTTATGGGAAAAAAGTATGCTTAGAAACTCACCAGAAAAACTTATCTCATATGAGCACTAAGTCCTCCAGACTTTTCTTTACCTCATAGAGGTATTAGTGCTACTCTTGGATGCAATTTCTGTCTTAAATTTTTTAAAGAGCTCCACGACATTACTCACACTTTCTTTTGAATTAGTCTGGGAAGTAACAGGTTTTTATCTTTTTTCTTGTTAAACACTGGCTGCTCCTAATTGGACTATACTATTAAAAAAACAAAAGAAGAAAAGAATGGGCAAATCTAATTGGTAGAAAATACTGACTGGAGGTTGTGACTTTCTCCTAATGATTGAAAACGGAGATCAAATTCTTTTTTCTGTGGAGCCACAAATCTGAAGTATTTGATTAAAACACAGCACTTATAAGGCTTAATTGAAAACATTTTGGTAACAATATATTTGACCCAAAGCCTTTTTGAATTGATAAAAGAGTGAGCTTCAACATGCAGTTGTTCTGATAAAGATGCTTAAAAAGGTTCCATAGATATAAGTTAACAGTTTAAGTGGGTGCTGTCAATATCATGGAGCTGGAAGGGTTAACCCTGTAACTTCATCACAAAAGTTTGTATGAACTGTTTGTTGTCTCTTTCAGATGTGAATGACTGTGCTGATCAGCCCTGTAAGAATGGAGGAATCTGTCGGGATCTTGATGGAGACTACACCTGCCATTGTCCCTCACCGTATGTTGGGAAGCAGTGCCAGCTGAGTAAGCTTAACAATATTTCATGTTAGATATTCCTTAACCTTCTCTCAGATAGTTACATGATATTCAAAGCCACGTATTGTTATGATACTTCTTATGAAAAACTTTATCTGTGACAAACTAAAACAAAAACAAAACTAAAGACAGATTTTTGTCTTCTGTCAGCTATGAAACAATAAGATGCACTTTCAAGAGGAAAATTGTCACGAAAGTCTTATATTATCAGTGGTTCCCACTTGGTGATGTCTAAATGGCTGTTTCCCAGGTTGCATCTCTCTGATGGGGATGGAGGGAGGAGCGATTGTAGAGTCTCAGATTTCCTCCTCTTCTATACACTTCGCCCTTCTGGGTCTTCAGCGATGGGGTCCGGAGTTGGCTCGACTCAACAACCAAGGCATTGTCAACGCCTGGACATCAGCCGCCCACGACAAAAACCCTTGGATCCAGGTGAGAGAGGAGAATGCTTTGAGGTTATAGTCATGGAGGACCCAAAAAAGTCAAGTCTATGATTTTTTTTTACAATTCTGGAAAGTATTAATATTTTTATGAATCAGCTTAACAGAAATAAAACCACTACAAAAATACAGAAATCATTAAATCTGTTGCCAGTCACTCAGGAGCAACAGATATTTTTGCTGTCTTGCTGTTATATCACTGGTTCTGACAAATATACGCTTGTACAATAGTATGTCTGAATATTCCCTGACGAAAGCTGATTTGTACTTAAGTATGTTTTTTTCATTTTAAATTTTATTTATTGGGTAAATATTAAGTAATCAAAAAAACATTCCTTATTTCTTTAATGGTGGAATTTATGCTAAAATTATTTTCCTGTAGTAAGACTTAAAACTTGACTCACTAGAAGATCTAATGGACTCCAGTCAGGACCAAATGCTTCTTTTACGTTCGTTTGGTCAATAAAAAAAGTCTAAATTCATTTGCATTTTGCAGGAGCTGATTGGTATCATTATCAGTATCATTTTTGGGTAAATGTATCAATAAAATCTGTATCATATTGATTTGAAAAAGTCTGGTATCACCCATCACTAATCAGCAACATAATCTGCTTTTGTGTTAAGACCTTAAACATTTACCAGAACTTGAACTTGAGGCTCACTCATGTCAGATGTTAAACTAAATTAAATCTGAACCTGTTTGTCATTTACAGATTGACATGCAGAAGAAGATGCGCCTGACGGGCATCATCACTCAGGGTGCCAGTCGTATGGGCACAGCTGAATATATTAAAGCCTTTAAGGTGTCAAGCAGCTTAGATGGAAAAGTGTACACCACATACAGAGTGGACGGCCAACGCAGAGACAAGGTTTGCTTTCTTCACACCATTCATAACTCACCATCTTATCCTGGGCTGTTATACCAGCAGCAACAATTTGCTTTTGTTCTGCAGATATTCGCGGGGAATATCGATAATGAAAGCACAAAGACAAACATGTTTGACCCCCCAATCATGGCCCAGTACATCAGAATTATCCCTGTGGTCTGCCGCAGAGCCTGCACGCTGCGCATGGAGCTGGTGGGCTGTGAACTCAACGGTAATATAAGACATGAGGGGCTTGAGGATGAAGAATATTAGGAGATAACTGATCGCTTTAACATCAAGAGATCACCTGCTAAATCACACCAAGTTTCAAGAGTTATGCTAGCTCAATGTGCTTTATTGTTTTTTTAATTCTTAATATCAATTTTATTACAGATCATTGCTTTTAATCTCAACATTTTGACATTTTCCTTTTTGAAATTTAAATATTTAACTTTTTCTCAAATGTATGACAATTTTATGTGTTAGAAACTTTATCTAATTTCTCAGCTCATTGTTCTTTGTACTTTTTACCTACTTTTTATTTCAAATAAGCTCTGCCTCTATCATATTTAACTTTTCGTTTGATAATTTTCATAATTTAGGCTTATCTTCTTCTTATTATTATTATTATTATTATTATTATTGACTTTTGCTTCATTGCTGTAACATTTTCAAAACTGTGATTTATGTTTAAAAACTGGGACTCCCATATAAAACAAAGTCACATAGCGTTTTGACTCAATGAATTACATGTGAGAAATTTTTTATAGTGTAAATCTGAGCTGAAATGCTTTTTAGTTTTTTAACTAAAATTTATTCAAAAATGTTTAATGGCAAAATTAACATGTAGAGAGCCTTTTCATCTGAAGAGCATTTTAAAAACTCTAAGGTGAACAATGTTGCCTGTCCATCTCTTTGCAAAGTGCCCTTTTCTCCTGTTTCCTCTTCCTTTCTCCTTCTTTTGGTCTTGGGTGAATTATTTAACCAATCACTTCCTCTGAGGGACAGAGGGTGAAGTTAATTTCTTTTCCTTGGGTGTAACCGCTTTTCTTCTCTCTCTCTCTCTCTCTCTTTCGCTTGTGGTTTCCCCCTCTCCATCTGCTCTTTAATTTACAGTCTATTCGAACACGGCAGGTTGCTCAGTCCCTCTGGGAATGAAGTCTCGCCTCATCTCTGACGGGCAGCTCACGGCCTCCAGCACCTTCCGCACATGGGGCATCGACGCCTTCACGTGGCACCCGCAGTACGCCCGGCTGGATAAGCAGGGCAAGACGAACGCCTGGTCTCCTGCTAACAACAACCGCTCGGAGTGGATACAGGTCAGGGGGGATGTTAACGGCAATGATGCTGTTCTTGGTTGAAAATGCCATCAGAGAGGATAACGGTCTTCTTTTTGTCTTCAAAAGGTGGATTTGGAGAAAACTAAACGCCTCACAGGAATCATCACTCAGGGGGCCAAAGACTTTGGCGTGTTGCAGTTTATAACGGCGTTTAAAGTCCTTTACAGCAACGATGGAGAGACGTGGAGTACCGTGATGGATGTTAACACCGGCAATGATAAGGTCAGATATATGCAAGGCTGTAAGTGAGCTGTATTTATCCTTAATGCAGGAGACTTGCAAGGGTTAAATGGCAAGAAACTATTTACACTCACGTGGCGGCTGTACCATATTTGTACCAGGTTGGATCCCTTTTGCCTTCAGAACTGCCTTAATTCTTCATGACATAGATTCAACAGGGTGCTGGAAATATTCCTCAGACACTTTTGACCACTCTGGCATGATAGTGTCAAACTGTTCAAGCTGGTCAACTGTACATCCATGACGCCAGTGTCCTATTCCACTTGATCCTTAAGGCTCTTCTGGATTTCTAGCTGGTGGATGTGGAGGCTACAATAGTTCACTGAACTTGTTTTTTGTTCAAGAAAGCAGTTTGAGATGATTTGAGTTTTGTGAGATAGTGCATTATCCTGTTGGAAGTAAACATCAGAAGATGGGTACATTGTGAATGGGGGCAATACTCACATAGGCTGTGGTGTTTAAACAGTGCTTGTTTGGTACTAAGGGGCTCAAAGTGTGCCAAGAAAATGCTCTGCATACCATTACACCAACAGCAGAAGCCCGAACAGTCAATGGATGGATCCATGCTTTCATGTTGTTTACACCATCCTCTGACCCTACAATCAAATGCAGCAAAAATAGAGATCCCTCAGACCAGGCAACATTTTGCCAGTCTTCTGTTGTCCATTTTGATGAGCCAGTGTCAATTATAGTCTCAGTTGCATGTTCTCTGCAGACAGGAGTCACACCAAGTGTGGTCTTCCACTGGCGTGGCTCTTCTTCTCTTGTGATATCAGAAAAGGTCTTCTGCAGGCCTTGGTTATTAATTTCACCAAGGAGGTTATTTTTTTGCTGTAATTTTTCTGCCTGTTATTAAGATGACTCAAAAAGTTAAGGCAGAACTTTGCAGAGCTGGTGCAACACGCTGCTTGACTTAAGTGATCCAGTAAGACAGTAAATCACATTTGAAGTTTGCATGTTTTGTACGAGTGTGGCACGGTGGTCTAGCAGGTAGCACACATCTCACAGAAGGAGGTTGCTGGTTCAATCCTTGTGTCAATCAGGTCTTTATGTGTGGAGTATGCATGTTCTCCTGTGCATGCAGTAGTTCTTTCTGGGCACTCTGGCTTCCTCCTACAGACCAAAAAAATGCCTATTAGGTTGATTAGTGTCTTCAATCTGGAATTGTTGTCTGTCTGTCCTGTGGCCCTGCGATTGGCTGTCGACTGGTATAGGATGTACCCTGCCTCTTGCCCGATGTCAGCTGGCATAGGCTCCAGCCCCCGCGACCCTGAAAAGGGATAAGCGGTGTAGATGAGGGATGGATGTATGCTCTGTAAGAGCCTAGTGTTTTAGTCCATCCACTCGTGGGTGCATCATCAGGTTTCCAAAAAAAGCACAAGGATGAGAGGAGATAAAATCATCTACAGGGTTTATGTTAATGCTAAAATTGGTCATGATTAAAGTCTAAAATTTGCTTTCTGTTCAGAAACATTTCCTCAGTCTCTTTCTTCTTCCTGTGACTGTAAATTCTGCTTTTGTCTGCAGCTTTTCCAGGGTAATACTGACAACAACACCCACAAGAAGAATGTATTCGAGCCTCCATTTTATGCCCGATACATCAGAGTTGTCCCCTGGGAGTGGCACGAGCGCATCACACTCCGTATGGAGCTGCTGGGCTGTGACGACTGAAGCCCCTCAGTTATCCATCTGACACACTCGGTCCTCGCCCCAGGTCGTCAGACCACAGCAGAGGATGGATATTAAACAGGATCATTTGTTCTGACCTGAAGATCCTGTTGGCTGCTGGGACTGTTAACACTTGTAGCACTTTCTGAATACTGACTTTATGTTGATGTTTATAGAACTGTTTGAAGGATTTGATCTTTAATGGCTCAAGACATTAACACATTATGCATAGATGTAAGACCAGTCCATGGAATTTAATGTCACTCTTACATTTTATATAATTTAAGTTATCTTTAAGTCTAGAGGCTTAATATACACTAGCTTTCAAATGTCTTTTGCTGTTTCAACCATACTTTTTTCATGTTTTAACACTTTAAACAGAAGCAGAGTATATTTTTAGGACCTACTCATCCATCTTATTTTGCACATTGTTTGGCTGCTACTTCCGGCGTAATAACACAAGGCCTGTGCAATATTGATATACTTTGGAAACTCATCATCTGAGGGTAACAAAAGTTTTTCGAGAGAAAGTCCAGATTCATTTTTACATGTTTCTTTGTTTTGATTACATCATTTATACAATAAATGTAAAAAGAAACATGTTTTTTATTCATTGTTGGATCTTAAACTAAGATCATTTAATAAATGTTAATAAAAACAGTTCTCTCTGTTTGTTTTAATCAGTGTTGATGTCAGACATCATGAAATTATGCCTCAAAAGAGAAAGGCATCACTCAATAGCAGAAACAGGAACAACAGCAAAATGGTATGTTTTTATATCTTTAATTTTCACATAGGTGTCCATTATCATTCATTTTGAGCTTATACTGATATTGGCACACATTTCATGCGTTGTTGCATTCAGCTGCTGGTATCACAGTGATCTCTACTGTTGTGGTCTTGTCACAAGTAAAAGAGCTTGTGTCCTATTGCAGCCGACACCTGCAGCTGAGACTGCTTGCTTATGGCAAAAATCATAATCACAATTATTTTAATAAATATTGAAATCACAATTTTGAGAAGCGATCACTCAAAGATTCCAAAACATGTACCATGTGCTTTTATTGAATTTCTATGCTTAAAGATCAAAGAACATCATTACATAGAAATAAACTTGTAAAAATACTCGTAAAATATCTTAGAATAGCTCTAATTACAATGGAAATTTTTTTTTTTTTAAATCTCAACGTCATGTGGCACTGTGATGTTTTTTAATCTCTGTGACTCAGTTTTCTTCAATGTTAAAGACAGTAAATGTAATTGAGATGAAAATGTAACTTATTTCCCAGTTCTACATGCAGGTTATGCCCTGAGCATCTATGGACCATTAATCATGCCATGATGTTTAGCTATGACATTACAAATATCGTTTTTAATTGTTTTACTGAAAAGAAACAATGTTGTTCATTTACCCACTGACAACCTTCTAAGCTTCTAGTAAAATACAGAGACTCCTGTTTGATAAATGTGTGTAAAAGGGGTAGGACTTGAAATGTTCTATATTTATTCTTCCTTAGTTTTTTTGTCTTCCTCTTTTATTTTTTCATTTTTAAAATGTTAACTTGAAAAATAGTTCTTTTGAAAGGCTGTTAAGATTGAGGCACTCTTCAGCTGAACATAGAATAAATAATGTTGAGAAAATAATGGTGGATTGAACTATGAACAACACAGACTTTTTCTGGCATTTGACCATTTGAAGCATTTAAAATGTTAATTATATAATCAGTCCTATGACTCTTTAAAGACTAAGTTTTGAATCTTTCTTACAACAGTAAAAAAAGACAAAAGTTACTGCAATTTTTATCGAAGAAAACTTTTGTAAACGTTTCAACTAAAGGTACCATCCGTCCACCTAAATGTATGATAATAGCTAGAGCACCCTGTGTGAAGTTAATTAACCACTGGTTGTCTCACTCACTGGATTCAAGATTATTTTAACCTTTGAAAGGCTAAAAGGGCGCATTGTTCTAATGTACTGCCGGTTTCTGTCTGAAGAGCAGCATTTTTTTAATTACTGTTTGGTATAACAAGAGCATAAACAAAGCTAATATCCTCTAATAAATGTTCTTCAAGGATAATCATTCAACAAAAAAAATGTGCTTGCTCTCGCTTTGTGTTTCCGCCGTTCAGTGAGAAGCTTTTTAATTAGCACGCGTTGTTGCCGAGTTTAGTGCATGTTTTCACTGTTTTCTGTATCATTTACCTGAGGGTTAAGGCTTTGAATATCAGTCAACTCTTTAGCTCGATATTTTGACATTACCGTCGCTAAATAGTGATTAACGGCAGTTACTGAACCGTTAGCTCAAACTACCGTTAGAAATGGCCGTTGGTCTGAATATAAATGGTGCGTTCCGGTTGCCTCGGAATTCTGAGTAGCATTGTAATTTTTTTTAGATATTTTTACAAATATTAAGAAATATATATATATATATATATTGACTTGCTTAAATGATTTTAAAACTATTAGTTGAGATGAACCTTACATCTCTGTGGCGTATGCTACGATACGACTTAAGGTAGAACATTGGTAGTTTAAAGTATGGTTTTGATGTGGATTTAAGACTCAGAACTCAAGACAGAAGTTGGACTAAGATTGTGCAACAGTCTGATTTTCTGCAGAGTAATTGAATGCGTCTAAATGTTCGTCGTTATAACAACACTGAATTTGGAATATTACAGGGCACATACAGTTACTCCAGAAAAGCAAGTACCTACGTTATATTTATCATTATTTTGATAAAACTCTCGATTTCCAACACTGCTGGTAACCTTGACCCACTCGGTTTAGTTCAATTTTTTCAAGAGAGAAAGAGGTGTTGTGGAAATGACACAGGAGAGGCCATACATAAAGAAGCCTGATAACGCCTTCATGCTTTATCTGAGGGAGCAGAGACCTCATGTTCCTGCTGAAATCAAGAAAGGCGGGAGTGCAGCCGTTTGTAAACACATTGGACAGCTGGTAAGTGGATAAACTGTTTTCAGGAAATGTTTTAAAAGTTATCTTGGTTAAACTAAATATACTGTACAGTTTAACACAGATACTTTTCAGCTGTGGCAGATACGTGTTAATAATGGGTGGGCCTGTTTCTTTTTTCTTTTCATTAACCTTCTAGTCATATACGTGATTACAACAGTTTCCTTATGCTGATCTTTAAACATACCTTTACAGTAGTTTTAAAATTTAACAAGACAGTTGTATCCATTCTTCTATTAACCTACTATTGCAGTAAAATTACCTTTAGACCCCATGTTAACTTATTCACATCTACGGGAGTAAAATAATTTAACCAGCTTGCTTAAAAACTTGAAATACGTTTCTTTAATGTGTAAAATAAAAAAAGTCTATTTTTAATCAAGATAGGGTGTTGCAAATATTTATCACTTTAATTCGCTGCTCCAACTTAAAAAAAATCAAACTTGAACTAAATCATAGCCTGTTGTTTTATTGATTTTGTTTTAAATTTATTCCTGTTTTTACCGTCATGACTCTGATTGGTTGGGCCACCTGTCAGTATGGATGGACCTGTGCACATCCCACCCATAGATCTGTACATTTCCTCCTTCATGAGAGGAAGACAGAACACAGACTCATGATCAGTGCATAGAGAGTTACACACTCTAACCTGTAACCTGATATTTCGAGACATTAAACTTAATATTTTGTAAATCAGGGATCATCAACTACATGTTTACATGGGCCAGTTTTTATGCTTTTATGCTCTGGGGGCCAGATTCAAGAAACCAGTAATAATTAACACAATTATACACAAACAATTATGATGAAACATTTGGTCCAGTTAAAATATAATTCACCATCAGTCACCATTCCTCAGTCCTGAAGCAGCCACACAGGGTTTTACTCAGCACAAGAGAACAGAAAAAAATAGAAAGTCTGTGAAAAAAGCCAAAAGTCTGAGACAAATTGTAGAATTCTGAGAGAAAAAAATCAGAACTCTAAATAAAAGTACAATTCATGTGGAAAAAAGCTAGAAGTCAGAATTAAATCATTCTTTATGTGAGGATTCTTACTTTAATTTTAGAATATGATTTTTCTTAAAATCTTGATTTTTTTTAGTCATCAAAAGTTTAATCTAAATATAAATTATATATTTATTTGCCCTGATCTTTTACTGTATAACGTTTACAGGAGGCCAGAGAGAAAGCTTTGAGGGGCCTGAGGTGGCCCCCCGGCCGCCAATTGGTGATCACTGTTGTAAATGGACTGTGGGCTGGAGACTGTGCCCCTCTCCATGTTTATCTAATACACCCCAAAAACAAACATGCAGAACTTGTAACAAGGAATCGTATATATATTATTTCCCTGATGGGACTTAACATTGTAAATATATAGCTTTATCTTTGAAAGTATAAATTTATAAACAGGATTCTTTGGAGGAGACTATGTTCAAACACTTTACTCAATCCAACCCCTGTGCACCCTGCACTCCTCTTTGGGCTCAGATTGTGCGCTGTGTGACTTGCAAAGATGACCATGCCTGAATCTTTACATCCTAAGTGCAGTTCTTGGCATCAAAATATAGTGTGGTTAGTATGTTTGTGTGGTTGTGTCTGTGTTTGTGAGCTTTCTTTGTGCTGCTGTCTGTTTACAGTGGTCTTGCATGTCAAGGGAACAGCAGTACGTTTATTACGAAAAGGCTGAAATGCAAAGATGTGCCCACAAGTTACAGTTCCCTGACTGGAGCACCACTGACAACTACGTGAGTACACCCTACTGACCATGTTACCCTTGAAATAAAAGAAAACAGAGAACAGGTCTATAAGACCACAAGTCATAGTTCATCAGTCAGTCATAACCTTGAGCAGATATGAGCATCTTTGGTCACTAAGAGGGCTTTATCAAGGTGGTGGTTATGGTGGAGCAGTCTGTAACAACCATGTATAGATAGATTGTTCAAAAAAATGTATGCTTATAGATGAAAAAAACTTTCTATGGACACAGGCCCTTAATCTTTTTGTTTAAAAAAATGATTCGTGACACATTTACATCTCCGGAAACTTGTAGAAAAATCTAAAAACAAGAACATCAAGACCAATATTTTTTTAACTGAGGTCTAGATGGGCCCTAAAAAACAGAGAATATGGAGAGGAACAACCAGTGAAAAAGAAACACACACAGCAGACAAAATATATATTTTGTGAGGTTAATGTTTTGGTGTCTTTTCTGATGCTTAAATTTGCTGTGAAGTGTCAGTTTGTCTCTGATGAAGAAAAACACACACCAAAAGTTAAGGGATTGCAATGAAAGAAAACATAAAACCAAATAAATGTTTAGTAAGAAAAATAATTTATACAATTGAAAGATGTTGCATAATTACTTAGTAACTTGCATCACTAATTATTAATAAGAAGAAGACGACATGTCTGTTTTTAATTTGTTGCCATTGTAACCTACGAGGAACTTCATGAATGTGGATTCTCTCCAACGGCTGAGGGTCAGTCAGCGGTCCCTGGCCTTGGACCCCTGTAATACTGAGTCCAAGGCCAAGGACTCAAACTAGACTTGTGGTTCCTTTTTCAAGGTTCATAGGTTACCAAAATAATGGTTTATTGTGTTGCTATATTATAATGATAGATAATAATCTCTGTTTGCATTCTCCCTCAACCCTTTAAGTTTTCTTAACCCAAATGCCCGTATGGCCAGAACCCCACTTAGAAAAGACCCAACACTATTTTGATTCCTTTTCCAGTGTTTTGGCTAAGTTGTTATTTCTGATGCAAAAATCAGACAAAAACTCCAGAAGGAGCATGACAGCTGGTCTGTTTGATGTTTTTCAGGGGAAGAAGAGGAAGAGAGAAAGAAGAAGAGCGTGCTTTACAAATGAAGATACGGAACTTAGTCATCCCAGTGAGATTTCATATAATATGCTTCATTTGATTTTTTACCAACATTTGTGTTTCCAAACTGATTAAAACCAGGGGAGATGCTTCTTATTAAAAAATAACACCAAGTCTCTAAGACATGATCTGCCAAAACCATCGACAATTGAATTGTTTTAAAAACTGACCAATCCAGAAAAGAGATTTGATTTTTCTGTAAATGATAATTATTGTCATTTTGTGGACTTTCAGTAATGAAAGACTAACACAAATTTCTTTGGATTTCATCAGCTAATGTTCAGTTGCACATTGACTACTGCTATATTGATATAAATCCTAAAGGTAATGTTTCTTATTCAATTATGCCAACCCTCTTGATTTACATTTCTCAACTTTCCAAGTTGTGATGAAGAGTATTTGTTTTTTCTCGGTAATAAAAGCTTTAGGGCTGGGATATATGGCCTAAAAACGAAACCCAGTTTTTCTTCTTACTAAACTTTATTTCTGACTTGAACCATCTTTCCCTCTGAACAACAAAAAACCTTTCATCTGACTCAGAAAAGAAGTGAAACAGGTCTTGCCCTTATATGTACCAAAACTTAAAACTACAGTTGGTAATCTGATTTTGATACACTTTTTGTAATACTGGTTAAAATTATCATTATGACCCGATGGCAAACAATTCATAGTGTGCTTAAAATAGAGTGAAACATATCTGCTACCTACAGCAGGACTAAACCTGGGAAACACCAACCAATCACATCTTTGTAGCCCACATTTTTAAACCAATTAAATCCCGTCGCCATTCTGCCCGCCTCCTGCACGTACATTTTGCTGGCGTGCACAGACTCTGACTCAGTACGAGTAGCCAAGCTGAGAGGGATCAGAGTCTGCTGGAGAATGCTTACCTGTCAAGTTTCAGCTTTGAAAATAAAGGAAGCCCGCTACAAGCCGTACCACAACCCCAACCTCCAGTATCGCTCACATTTTAAGACGGGTGTACAAGAAATCTAAAATAAACACTTTTGTTTTTCTTGGTTTGTTCTGCTTTTGGCTCTAATCTCGTGACAGCTGCCACCCAGGCTACTGCAGGTGGACGTTCTTGTGAGGCTTTTTCTTCTTCTTCGGTTTTATGGTGGTTGGCATCCATCATTTTGGAGCATTACCGCCCCATTCAGCCTAGTGACAGAGTTCAGTTTAGAGAGGCAGAGGAATGTTTTTATTATTATATCGTCACACGGGAGATTTACAGGAGAATACTGATACAGGAGGACTAAATATGTAAAATACGGTAGTTTCATGGCCAAAACAGGAGACTTGACAGGTATGTGGAGAATGGCAGAGGAACTACCTATACCCCGATCAACATCTGGTTGTGAGTACTGACTAGCTTTCCATGTTTGTTTTTTTTTACTTTACTATGATAATGTTTTGGTGTTTTCTTACCACTGACTGAGACATGACTTGGTGTAGTGTAAAACATAAACATGCTGAGGGCCAGTTTGTGGAGTTGAATCAGTCCTCTGGTTGTGAATCGTGCATTGTGCTCGTGCATGTGAAGGGGGGGGGGGGCTTTTGGAGGAGGGGTTAGGGGGAGCCCTGAGGAGATGCTACATTCAAATTCATGCTAGTTTTCCAAAATTACCATCCCTAGTTACCTCTGCCAAGGAGGTTATGTTTTTGGGAGAGTTTGTCTGTCTGTCCGTCTGTGAACAAAATAACTCAAAAAGTTATGGATGGATTTTGATGAAATTTTCAGGAAATGTTCCGCATGGGAAAAGGAAGAACTGATTCGATTTTGGTGTTGATCCGGATCAGCGTCTGGCCGCGACGGCGAAAAATGTGATTTTCATGAATAACTACTGAACTAAAATAGATATCATTATGAATCCAATTGCTAATGGTATGTTTTCATGGTCAAGGAATCTAAAAAATTCGATGAAATAAAGGTAGGACTAATATTTATGGTGAAAATCACAATATGGGTGAGGACTGTGGTGCTGGCGGAGGTCTGCGCTCTCCGTGTGCTTTTCTAGTTTTAACTGAATTTGCATCTTGGAATAAAAAAAAACATGCTGTTATTTTCTTATTCAAGGGACATTATGTACTTTGGCAGTTGGCAGGCATCCAAAGATGGGAATTGTAATGTACCAATCAAGAGGGATAAATGCATGAACATCTACTGCAAAATGTAGTTTTAATCATTAAGCCAAGATTTATCTGCCTTTTTGAGAGATACAAGCAATCTGTAGTCAGACTGCGCACACAATAATGCTGTATCCTTTTGTGAGGGACCCTATACTATCAAAGAACTAATGGATTCTCATAACTTGACATGTTTGCAAACACAGTTCTGACAAAGTGCCTGAAAAGAGATGAAAAGAGCAAACTGCAGTCAACAGACCACTGAATTTGTTTACTTACAGGTAGGACGGAGCACTCCTGGGGGCAGACAGCTGTTGTGGAGCCTAATCCTGTTCAGGCAGCCTGGGGGATGCTAAACAACCCACCTATGATTATGCAACCAGAGACACAGCCAGTCCTTCAACCAATGCAGCAACCATTCTTATTGCCAGAGCAGCTACCGGTCATACAGTCAGTGCCGCAACCATTCTTATGGACAGAGCAGCTACCATTCCTAAAGCCAGAGCCACAACCATTCGTGCGGCCAGAGCAGCTGCCATTCACACAGCCAGCTCCACAACCATTCCTTTGGTCAGAGCAGCAACCATTCCCACAGCCAGAGCAGCTATCATTCCTAAAGCCAGTGCTGCAACCATTTATATGGTCAGAGCAGCTACCATTCTTAGGGCCAGAGCACATACCATCCATACAGCCAGTGCCACAACCATTCCTACAGCCAGAGCAGCTATTGTTCCTAAAGTCAGAGCCACAACCATTCCTACAGCCAGAGCAGTTGCCATCCACACAGCCAGAGCAGTTGCCATCCACACAGCCAGAGCCGCAACCATTCTTGCAGTCAGAACAGCTACCACTCATACAGACAGCACTGGAGGCCATGATGCAGCTAGCCCATCAGCACCAGAGCTCTCCCCTGCCACCGTACCACTCTGTCCTCCATGTCTCCAGCAGTGGTTGTACGAATTTGCCTCCCTTACACACTGAATATCAGGGCCACCACAACCTATAACTAGCCACTGATGTAGGCCTGTGTTGCAGACTTCTCTCGTCTTTCTTTCAGAGATGCTTGTTTAAGTGTGGTTTAGAATTCTTCCTAGCACCTTACAACTCTGCTTCAAAAACCCCAAACTAGCCCCTTTAAGCAAAGAAAAAAAAATATTAAAAAAATATTTGGGGCTTTTATCATTCCTGTTAAGAGTCAATTTTGTTCTACCCAGCTTTATACTGAATGTTTTGGTATCATAAACAATAAACAAAGAAAATAGTTTTCAGATCATCCTCTCTTCTTCTAAGATCTACAGAAAGTGGATACTGATGTAATACACAGCAATTCACATTGATTTTCTATAATATGGTTCAATTTGTAATAGAAAACCTTTGGAAAACCTAAGTTGATGTAATGAAGTGATTTTTTTTTTTTTTTTACAAATTATTGTTGAATAAAATTGCCTTGTTTAGAATGTATCTTGGGGGATGCAATGCTGATCTGAACTGGACTGGTTCAGATTCTCTGACATGCTTCTCCCCTTCTTCAAAAGGCGTCCTCGGCTCAAAGAGTTGCCTGGGGAAGAGCCAGAATATAAGGTCTAGCAGACAATTCTTTTGGCATCGCAGTCTCTTAAGACCATAGAGGTCTTGTGCCTGGGAGTTAGCTTCTGAAACAGCATCTTTTCTAGCTGAGCAGGCCAATTTGAAAGGGAAAGACATGGCCACAGCTGTCCCAGGTGCAGGCCAAAGCCAGAGATGTTGAGGAAATTAAGGTGGTTTGCTGCTACCTCAGTTTTCTCTGATCTTAAGCAGCATCTTCTGTGGCTGGATCAAGGTATTGCTTACAAGCATCCAAAGCAGCGCAGAGGGAGGTTTGTTTGCCCTTTGCCAGATGTTAATGTCCTTTGGCACTTGACCACAATCCATCCAATGACCATGGCCCAGCCAGCAGAGATGTCACTGCTTCAGAAGACAGAACATGGTGGCAAGCCAAGATGCTCAGTCTATGCTCTTGGTGCAAGCATGTGGTCCAGACTTCACTGCCATACATGAATGGGCAGACATCACAGGCTCTGTACACCTGTACCTTATTGTGGACAGTAAGGTTTCCAAAGGTAGGGGCTGTCCTGCCAATGCTGCTAACTTCAGCATCTAGTGTCAAGTTGTTGGTTATGGTCGACCCAAGGTAGGTGAAAACGCTAACATCTTCCAGTGTAAAATTGTTGATCGTGATGAAAGACACCTCCTTGACCCATCATCTTGGTTTTGTTCAGGCTGATGGTGAGGACGAAGTCCTAGCATTCTTGACTTAAATAGTCTGACAATCTGCAGGTGTTCTTGGGAGCGTGCTGCCACTTCTGCATCATCAGCAACTAGCATGTTCCGAATGATGAGTGACCTGAACTTGGTTTTTGCGTTCAGTTGAGAGAGGTCAAATAGCTCATCTATTCCTGTTGTGAAGATTGACTCCCTTAGTTGTACCAAAGGCTTGGCTCAGGAGGAGAAAAAAGAATATCCCAAACAGAGTGGGGGCCAACACACATCCTTGCCCGACACCAGAACTGTTCTTCAGTGGGCAAGAAGTATGGTCATTGTGCTGGACAGTGCCCTTCATGTCAGTGTACAAGAGCTGAAATACCTCTTTCACGTTAAAAATTAGCGGGTCCACGCAGGTTTTTTTCAACGCGGGCTAACCATGCGAACAATCAGCAAGTGCCTGCTTTCCCACTGCCAGCGGACCTGGGTCTACTCAGCAGCAGATGAGCTGCCTGGCTGTTTTTTTTCCTCTGGTGCATCATGTTGATGACATCAGCGCAACGAAATACTGCCATGTAAACAATAGAAAGGAGCATGGAAGACACTGACACGGTTTTCTTGACTTCGTACTTTTGTCCCTCTTAAAAAATGTACAAACTCGGCACTGATGATACAGAAGCGGATGGAATTTGTTGCTGACACAGCAAAGAGTCACTAAAGTTAGAGACGAAGGGACGGGCAGGTGACATTATGCCGCTGGGACATTTGCTGACGTCATCCGTAAATTAGCATCAACCTGGGTGTGATGTTCTCACTGAAGCTGATTTAAGGCAAGCCCATAAAAACTTGCATAGCTTGTAGGGTCAGATGACCGGGGTCAATTAAACCCTTTCAAACTGTCGACAGGAGCCGATTGTTACAGAGTTTAGACAGGGTTTTTGGCCAGTCTGAAAGGGGTAAAAGATGCTGAGGGGTTTAAGGGGGCAGCCTATCCTCTTAACCACTTGGAAGAAGTAGCCCCTGCTTACAAAAGTCTATTTAGCACACAACTCTTGCAGATAGCTTACCAGTGGTACTACGTAGAGATGCTGTGATAGTTGTTGCACTTTTATCCCCCCTCTTTTCTTTTTTGTTCTTACACAAGGTGAAAGCGTTTGCACGCCTCATGTCCTGTGGGACAGAACCTTCTCTCCAGCACCCGCAGAGGAGCCTGTGTAGAAGAAGAGGCTTCCCACACTTCATGACCTCAGCTGGTATCCATCACAGACCCAGCTGTTTAAAAATGGCTTGCTATAAAATATTTAAAGATTCAGATCCCTCGACCCTCATAGACGACACTGCCCGAGTTTTTGTGTGTGAACCACAGGTTTGGCTCTGCTAGAGAATCAGCTCAATCTTTTACTGTACATATATTCTGGTTGTTGTTGAAACCACAAGACAGGCCTGCCCTTTTGGAACTGTTGTCAACTACAAATTGATCACAAAAAGTACTTTTTCACGAACTGTTAAAGAGGTTCAAAATTGAAAAACAAAAAAAGAAAGAAAAGCACTTTTACATCAGCCACTGTATGAGTTTTATTCAAACAAAAATAAGCAGGTGTGGTTTCTTGGGCATACACATTACAGCTTGATGTCCTATCTATTAAAGAACAAGGTTTAAACAAATGAATAAAGAATCTCCTGCTATGACAGTCTTGCTTTATATTTAATGACTGAGGTAGACATTTGTCATCTTTGCTTGTAACATAAAAACATAATAAAAAAGTATTTTTTTTACATGTGCTCTTTGGAATAGTTTAGTTATCAGTTCCCTGTTCAATAACAGCACTTATCTTTGTTGTGATGATGGCAGTAAATACAAAACAAAACTTAATACAACCACAGACAAACAATGACTTTTCAAACCTGAATATGGTCCGCTCTAGCTGTGGCTATATGGAGAAAAAAACCCACTGCAGACAGTAACTATTTACATATTCACACTTTTTTTCCCCAGACAATTTCTGCTCCACAGTTAGCTGTGCCACATTTGATCGCAATTTGTGTCTCAACTCATCCACAGATCCACAGATGTAACGTTTCAGAATAAAAAGCAAAAGTTAACAACTTTGTAAAGGGTTACATTTGACCATTTGTCCTCTAAAGATCAACAAAAACTGGGCTTGTCCCCATAAAGAGCCATTGAATGGTTTAAGAGACAAAAGTAAACCATATGGCTGTTACATCCCATAGAGTTGGAAGGATTAAAGCATCACATTAATTTTCCACCTTTACATATTAATCTCTGAGCCAGTCTTGACTTCCCACAGTGAGAATCACATCCATCACATTCCCACAGGGCTCCTGCTCTCAGCATTTTGTAACTTTGGCTTAGGCTTCAGCTTCCTTGAGACTGTCTTGAATTTTTAATTCAATGGTGCAGAGAAAGGGTCTGTTGGAGGAGGCAGTCTGCACTCCACTCATCCCCAGGATTTGATGCAGAGCAAAGGAGTCTTGCTAATCCATGGATGCAGCCATACTACACACTAAAGCTGGGGAAAAACCTTGAAAAAGTATAGTATCACAATATTTTACTGACAAGTGTTAACATTTTGAACATTAATTTCAAAAATATGAAGTGTTTAGTCCAAAGAAGCAAAAGAAATTCCTAGCCAAGTCCACATGATGGCGCTGTTGAGCCAGGTAAGACCAGTGATGTTCACTGTACGAAGAGTTAGATGTAAACAATCATGGCTGCTCAGGAGAGAGACCTAAGTAATGTACCATTGGCATTTAAAAACATTTTGAGGAATGTAGTTTGCACTTCGAAACGGACATACATGCACAAAACATAGGGTTTGTAAGAAGTAATGCATGAGAGTGAAACAGAGTAGACTCAAGGTTCTCCTCACTCAGCCATGTTGAGGAAAACAGGCTTTATGACATGCTAGTTGGAGCACATACATGTGCAAGTATATGTAAAGTATCATGACTTGAAAAAGAGATGGAAATCAATGGGAGATATTAACAACATACACATCCACCTTTAATACAGCGGATAGACAATCAAGTTTTTCTTTAAACAAGGTAATAGTAGGTTTACAAAAATATAGGGTGGAAAAATGTTCCACTGCAGGGGGTGCTGGTTTGGTGGAGTGGTAAGCTACAAAGCATGACCCAAAAACATGCTGCTGCTGCCCACCCAGGTTTGAATCCAGCCTGTGTCCAGCTTGCAGAGCGTTCTTCCCCTGCTCTCTCTCACTCCCTTTCACAAGCCTTTTCCTATCCAGTCTCTCTCTCACCTATCAATAACGGCACAAAATGCCCAAAAATAGCGGGAAAAAAAGCTCCACTTTATAATTTGAAAAAGACTTCAGCCTGGGGAATAAACCTCTGAACTCTTAAAAAAAAAAAAAAAAGACAAAAGGGGCGAAAACCATCCAACAATCCAAATCCTTTCATGAAAGTGTGTGAACTTTACCTACTCAAACCCTGCTTCAAGGAGGATGCGCTCAATTTTCAGCCTGACGTCAGCCTTCTTCTGATTGGACAGCTTTTTGAACAGCTTGGCGAGGTTCAGGAAGTAGAATTCGTCACAGTCCTTAGGTTGGTCAAAGTTTGTCTGCACAGTTTGATGACATGTTGAGGGCTTTTTCTGCACATTTACTCCACCATGGCTGCTCGGTGGGTGGCTGCCAGAGTGTTGGTCTGAATCTGAGCTTGCGTTCAGTTCCTGAACATCGTCCATGTTCTGCAAGGTGAAGTAAAAAAAAATTCACAACAAACTCATTGGTGGGTTAAATGGTGCTGTTAAACAACTCAGAGCCAGTTAGTCTGTAATATATACTAAACAACTAATATTTAAGAAAAGTTTTCTATTTTGGGGGTTATTTTAGTTGCTTTACTCCAAATTTTGCTTTGGTCAATATATCTACCTGAGATAATTAGAAAATTAGTAACCAGCTGGGATATGCAAATAGTCTTAAAGTGGAAACTAATAATCTGAACAAGTGCTTCAACATTAATGCTATCAAATATGACCAGAGACTTGTCCTTCCAGTTGACATGTTCAAGATTTTGCATAAATAATTGGCTCATTTTAGATAGTTGTAAACAAGGATCCATAGATATGTTTATACATATTAACAAACACAGAAAGCCCATGTGTGTCAGAGCAATGCTCCCAAACAATCCAGGTGAAACACCAACATTAGTATGATGAACGTTCACGTTATGCACGATCACTGTCTTACCCAGTCTAAAGAAGGGATCTCAAGTTTGGCAGAGGGGGCCAGCCGGCCATCAGCTTGAGCTTTGAGAGCTGCCTGCTTAAAGGTCTTGTAGCATATATACAGATGTCTCCTAAAATCTAGCTTTCGTATCAGCGTTCGTGGGCAGTATAGACAGTGGTAATGAGGGTGGTCTCTGCACTCCAGTGCGCACCTATGGATCATGAATTCTGAAAAAAAGCAGAGTATTTAGCCAAGAATCAACTCAGGTATGACCAACAGACATGATTGGAGTAGGTCATTGTTCTTACTTCCTGCAGAAATTGCTTTCCTGAAATGGTGTTCCATGTGATCCCGTATCATGTACAGTCTTGCTGGTTTGAAAATAGATGGTTGACAAAAGGGGCAGTGAATTCTGCTTGGGGTGCAGCAGTTCTCACATTTTTTCAGTAGAGGATGGGAATACCTATTCTGGATCGATACATGAGTCTTAAAAGAAAGGACAGGGACAAAATACAGTCAAAATCTACAGACATCTTTTTATTTGATTTGATGTTAAAAAGGCTGAGCTGTTACTCAGGTGACTGTAGATACGATACACATGAGCAGGATCACAAAACAATCACATACTTTTTTACTTCTGTTATGGTAATACATATACAAATAATGTAACTCTGTTAGTAACTATGGATCGTAATTATTTTACTTGCCAAGTATTAGACATACATAAAAACATACTTGGCTTTAAATGCATACAAATACTAACATGCACACACAGACACACACACACACGTGTGTGTGTGTGTGTGTATATATATATATATAGCCTATATACATACATATACACACACTCGGTGTATTTTAGGATTTAAGGGATCCTGTAAAAAGTGACTGAACCCTTGGGAAGGCAGCAGTGAAGAAATCTTAACTTATCATAGAATGCAAAGTTCCTATATGTTCTAGTTGTTCCCGTTTAAACATGCTGTCGGGGCAAAAATGCAATAATAAAGTGTTAATTAATAATTCACTGATTCCTGTTCCTCCTGCAGAGTTCAAATAGTCAAAGCAAATGGGCGCCATCTGCTGGACACAATTAGTACTACAGTAATGTGTATTCAGGCGTAAGTGTACTTGTTTTATGTTATCCGCACTTTGTTATCTAAACTAACTTCAGTTTTAAATCATGTGATAATACATATATACAGATATATCGGTTGATTTTCAGCTCACTAAACGTTTATCTGCTGATTCATCATCGCTGTGATGTGATCGACGCCATGTTACGTCGAGTGAGCAAAGTCGATCACTATGTTGATATCAAGGGTCAATACGCTTTACATTTTATTATGTTTCTGAAATCAGAGTCGTTTTATTTTTTTCGTCTTTAAATAGCACCTTTAAACACATATATGCATTTACGTGACTCCCCCGGTTAATTAGCTACTTAGCTTAGCAACATGCTAATAAGACTGGCGTCTAAGGGGATCACATTTGTACAATATTTAAACCACAGTTCACAGAATCTAAGGCTTAGAAATATTTTCAATACACAGTTAACCATTTTTTACAAGCAACAGTCTTAAACAGACATATATATTTCCATACCTGCAGCTGTAGGGGATGCTCCATTGTGTTCAGAGGAGAGTTGAAAACTTCAGTCCGAGGTGTTTGTGCTCGGCTGCTCGTCTTCTTCTGCTGATCACAGGGCGGCGGGTCAACTTAAACACACGACAGCGCCCCCTCTGGAGGAGGGGCGAACTGAGTTCATTTGACCACCCGAGACACTTTACTTGTAAAGCTCCTGACGTGAGAGGTTCTGCTTGTATAATGTTCAGACTGATTAATTCAGACTGAAGGGAGTCCTTCTGTATGTATTTACTTCCAACTGGTTATTCTCAAAGACCATCCCAGTTGCTTCAGGCTCAGACCAAGGACGGGCAACTGGGGCACACCGGTTAACTTTAAAAGCAGAAAATAAATGAACATGAGAGAAAATCTGACAAAATTGGCCATAATAATCTTAAATATATTAATATTTCTAAGAATATGCAACTTTATTTGAAAGTTAGTGCATTTGTAAACTCAAAAGTGCATTTGTGTAAAAAGACTAGAAATGCCAGTAAAATATATATCAATAACTAGGAAACACCTTACTTGCATTAAAAAGGGTCTTGAGCTGTTTTGAATTCTGTGTTTTGCCAATTAAAACAAGTTTTTGCAATTGTGTCTTAGTTTAAACCCACTGATTGAATAACATTTTAATATCATATCATACATCATGTTTAAATATAATATTGGTTAAGATTTAAGTTGATGTGAAAGTGAGAGTATCTTTTGACACATGGGCAAAACAGTTAAGCACATAGCTCACTTTTTTGTCGTAAATGTTAACGACTGGTAAGAAATGACTGATAATCCCAAAAGTAGATCATCTGGTATGTTTTTGTTTGGAGGCCGGGATGTGGAAACAGTCTTTGATGATAAGATTCCATACAATAGATAAAATAACTAATTTTGATTTGAAAGAAAGTAAGAAAAGAACACTTCTCATGACTGTAGTCTGCTGAACAAAGACAGAGGACACTGCTTTGTCCACTTGAGGGCGCCCAAAATCCAATGACTCTCAGAAGCTTAAAGATGAAAAACCAAAATATACATAGTTCACTAATTTTAAAGAGCAAGCACTGACAAATTTAAACAAACAAAAAAAAAACATAAACATGACACCCTGGTCCCCAATCTAGGGTCTGAAGCTCACCATGGGTAACACCAGAGACCTCAGTTGGGGTTCACAGCTCTGTCTGCTGCAAAGTTATGTAAGTTAGGTTTGAATATATTCATGAAAACAAAGATATTTCACTTACTGTGTACTGTCTTTCAATAGCTTTAGATTTGAAACTTGTTTGTGTTTGTGTGAAGGCTTGTTCTTTCTGGATTTTATTAAATAAAACTGTAAAAATCAATGATGAGTTTGAACAATAATGTGTTAAAAAAAGAAAGAATGGGAACCACTCCACTGAAGAACCAACTTGTCATTTTTATGTTGAGTACAATCAAAAACAGATCACACTTTTTAAATTGTGCAAAATAATCTCCCTGAACAACTCTTGGAAAATCCATCATGTAGATAACACACACCATAAGTTTAAGAAGTGTAGGAATCAGAAGCAGAGAGCTTATCTGCGCCTGATCCTCCTTACAATGTCATATGACTTTTTAGTAAAATAATGTTTCCCTTAGCACTTAAACTGCAGTCATATTTACATTACACTAAAACGCTTGCATTTAAATTCTGTGATTTAGTGAAGTTGTCCTTTCTGTCCCTCTAAAACAGCACACCCCAACATTTTTGTATCACAGTTTCATATGAGACAACATAATCACCGACAGGACTTTTCGTGGACCGACCAACATACATGCTGTGAATAATATAACTCACCATAACACAAGATAAAAAGGGGCTATGGGCTTGTTTCACAACCGTACCAAGGAGACATTCATAAGACTCAATCTGTTTTCATCAGCTGTGTAACATCAACTAAGAAACACAGTCAGCTGAGAGTCACTAACTGACATGGTAAAAAAAAATAAAAACAGCAAATGACACTGCAGACAACACGTGTTAGAACCATCAGTCATTAGTCCAAGTTAATCTGATTTGTCTGATGATCATTGATCAGTATTTGTCTGTTCTGTCCTCTGAATTTTCTCCCTCTGTATGAGGAGCTGAGTGTGGGCCAATAACACACACCAGGCAGTGCCAAATATTTTTATAGCTACATTCAGTACACTGGTGGGCAGGTGTGCAAAAACATGGCTTCACAGTGAGTTTATCCCAGGTATTACTTTTTCATTTCTCACAGAGATGATTGGGAAAGAGAGCCTGTGTGTAGAGACACAGTTATTCAAGAATCTTGTCAGTCTTTCAATAACTAAAATACCCCCCCCCCCCCCCCCAAAAATAGCAGAAAACAGTTTTTTTTTTTTAGTCTCTGGGTTGGGGACAAACTTAAACTATCTCAAATTTTACATTTACCATTAAGATGTCCTTGTTTTCGTACTTTTTTTTTTTTTTTTTTTTTTTTTTTTACAAAACTTGACACTCTGACACAAAACGTTCATGTTTGATTTAACCCAGCCAAAACACACAGGCACTGATTGAGTTTAAAATAACAATAACTGTTGTGTCGGTGTCAGCTGCTGGTTGATTAAAAAATGTTTGTTTTTTCCTCTCAGACATTATTTTTTTCCACTCTCTTAAAGTTAGAGTCTGTAGAGCTGGTTACGTTGTTTCACGCACATCCTTTCATGCCCCTCAGGAAACAAAAATGTACTTGTTGTTAAGATTATGGAAACCTCTCAAATAATAAGAATTCAAAAATCTGTCTTTGTTTTGACTGTTACAAATGCAGAACATTAAAACTTATTTGTGGTGCATGTGGCTTAGTCTGGTAGTTTGCTCTCACATCAGCAGGGAGGTCAAGGGTTGACAGCCCAGCTCTGGCTGTCACATGTCGATGTGTCCTTTGGCAAGGCATGCTACCCAAATTGCTCTAACAGTTTTAATATTCTGTGTTAATGGGTTAGAAAGGGAGTAAAGACGTTACCTAGTACTGATGGTCTTACAGTGTAAGTAAAATTAGTGAAGTGCTTTATAAGGCTAAGACCATTAACCTTTAATGAATTAATTTCTCGTATCTTTAACCACTAAGGAGCCACAACAAAGTCATTTATGTGATAATAAATTATGTCCTCAGGTAATCAATGCACCATGATACTTCACAATCATGAGGACACAGCAGCCACATTTTTCACCCATTGTGGAATTGTTGTGATCATACTGGTCAATATAAGTACAAATGTTTTTACATTAATTTCAACATAGCCATATTTGAGTTTTGTGGCAGTGAACAGATTTAACAATTTTATTTCTGCTTTATATCATGGAAATTAACTTTTACATTTGAAAATTTCTGAGTAGTCTAATCTTTAAATCACTCTAACATTTCTTTAGGTACGCTGAACTTTATACACTCACAAATGATTCTGAAAAATGAAACAGAGAACACATTATACACATTTGATCATTTCTTGATTTCTAATGTCATCCATTTATTCTTAGGAGGCTGACGTTTGGGCTTTTCCTGGTATTTCCTTTATCGCCATTCTCCTCACATGCTGTCTTTTGTTAATATGTGTGATTAAAAATAGCTTGTATTTTACAGCAGACTCTCTGTGGTGATCTGAATAACTATTGAAATCATATTAGAGAAAACTCCCTGTTGAAGTCAAGTTTAATCATTCAAGACCTTTAATATCATCTGGACTGACTTGTCAGAGAGGATGGCAGCAGGCAAAGAGTTGTAATGGAGAGAGTACAATCAGAAAATGTGAGAAAGAAACCAGCACAACCAGTTTACATTACTGTTAAGAGTCCTTTAAACAGTCATGGCAGCCTACATATATCTTTCAAAATGTATGAATGTGTGTTTTTTCTCTCCATGAAATCCACAAACAGAAGACACTTGCCCTAACCTAATAAGTCAGCGCGTCTATGTTCAGGGCTCCCTACCATTGGTGATACCTCAGATATGCAGATGTACACACATCCAGCAGATGTCAGTGAGGAGCCTCTAACAGCTTTGAACAATCAACGAAGGACAAAATGTGCAGACTACTCCAAACTAAAGAAAATTTTGTTTTCATGCACAGCCTTTGAAGTTGTTAATGCTTTATGTTCATTTCACATTTTCCACCATAGGGCTCCTGTGTTTCATCAAAACCATCCAGAAATTTCATCACAGGGCCAGATTGGAGAGTAGATTTCCTATATTCACTGCAAACACGCTGCAGTCATGCAGAAAATCTGGCATTCATGGAAACACAATCAGATTAAACGTGAAGAATGGAGGCTGACACAAATGTGACTCTTTGAGGTGAAATGTGATGTTGGAGCAGCTAGTGGGGGAAAAAAATCAGAGCAGGACACAGTGTACAGTTACACAGCCCGCAGTATCTGACAGCTTCATGAGGCATTCATATGAGGGACAGTGCGATGTTTGCTCTGCAGATGATTCGACATATTATCAGGTTCATGTCAGGAAACACCGGGATGATACCTTCACCCATTTAACTACAACAAAGGGGTCACACAGGAGGACAGAGTGGCACAGGAACCTCATCATGTAACTAAACACCAGGTTTAATGTACTTGAAGCTCTTTACAGTCTCTGTCACATTAAACAAGTGATGCACAAAGAAATTTATTAAAGACAGCAGACCCACATCTGAGATGTGTTACACAACAATGACGAGGGTGAACAAACTGATCAAGACTTTCATTGATATCTATACAGCTTCATAGCTGTTTGACAGCAAGTGCAGCTCTGAGGTCATTTTACAAATAAGTAAATTCTTTAAGAAGTCCGTGAGTCTTTGATTGGTGAAATGAACAGAGTTACATATAGTAATAGAAGTGCCACTTGAAAGGCAGCTTAGAGAGACGACCAAACCCATTCACTCATACCAAAGGGCATTCTAGTGTCACTAATAAACCAAACTGCATGTTTTTGCTCTATGGGAGGGCGCTGAAGCGCCTGAAGAATGCCCATGTATGAGAAAAGAACATGCAATCCCCATATAGAGAGGCTCTGGCCAACAAGGGAATTGAACCAGCAACCCTCCTGCTGTGAGGCATGCACACTACCAGCTACACCACTGTGCAGCCCACTCTTCTGTGCTGAACTAGATATCTACACCTACAGCATGTGCAGTGAGGTTGCTGGTATTTCTAATGATTCGAGAGGAAATAGCCAACATGCTGCTGATGCCCAGCCAAGTCAAATTTTGCTTTGTAATGAGTTGTCATTAAATCTCCACAGAAGTATATTCGCAAACTGGTATATCACTTATTTCATTGAAAGTTTATTTATGACAATTGGAGAGAAAAGCCAACTGAGGTGGTGCTAGCCTGTAAACTTGAGGTTGATTGACGCCCCTTCATTATTAGTGCAAGCAGTTTCACTGCGAATATCATGCAAGGGTATGAGCCTCATTTTAAATGCAGTCCTTACGCGCAGTGCATTATAAGTTTAAAATAAGAAACAACAACAGAAATCCTCTTTAACATATATAAGACATCATTTACAAAGTTTATCAGTGTTATCAAAAAGCATGTCAGTTGCATGTTGTGTTACTTACTGTAAACATAATTTTGAAGTATTATGCTTGGCATCAATTTGTTCTTTTTAAGATAGCATGAACACGACCAATATAGATTTGATCAATTTCATCTTACCCTTTATCTCATTTGAAAATACATATTTCAAAATTCATCCATTTTCCCAGCCTTAGCTTGACCCCAGTGAAACCCCGTACAGTATTCAGCCCACAAATATGAAAGTTCCTGTACAGCTGGGCTTAGCAGATTTCAGGAAAATCTGGAAAACCGCAGCCTCAGGTTCCAAATTGGCAGAATAAAGCTGCACCAAACTATGAATAGAAATGTTAAAATCTGAACTGAATTTCACACTTGGCGACTTCCTCTTCATAGTTGAGGTTCTCAAGGGTGTAAACCCTGCATAAGTAATATTTTGGTTCAACCTCAGGAAACTATGTCATGGAGTTTGTAGGGAGTTTCTAAACAAAAACAGAGGTCAGAGGCAGGATGGTGAAATAAACACCACAGTAATGTTTGTGCGTGTCCTCTGTTTATTCTGAGTTTTGTCTCTGCTGCAGACTGTTATGAGCTCATTTCAAGGCCAGTGCAGGTGGCTTTATCAGGAGTTTGGTGAGAAGTGTCTGATAATACTGCAGTGACAACAACGCAGTGAGGCCGACATGATGAAATGACAGGTCATCTGCACTATTCACACAATGTAAAGGTGACTCATAATTAACATGTGCCGGTGAGGGTCTCTACAGTTGAAGAGGGGGGAAAGTCGGTCTATAGATTAGAGCAGCGTAATGTCACTGTCAGGGATAATGCAGAATGCTATGTGAAATTATTTGCAAAAAAGCATGTGCATAATTTTACTTTTGTCGTGTTTTATTCCCCAAATTGTTCTGAAAGTAACATCTCTCAAAAGTACAAAAAAAAGAATTAATTCTGGGTATGAACAAGTTACTAACTGCTAGTTAACCAATGAAGTATAGTTAACTTATTGCTAATTAATCGGGCAACCCAGAGTAACATATTACTAATTTACCAGTGACAAAATTAGAAACTATTGCTAATGACTAAATTACTAATAACTGAGGAGTAATTAATTGCTAGTTAACATGGTTGAGTACTGCTAATGAATAAGAAAAATAATTAATAATAAATTGGTGGCTAATTAGTGAGCAAATGAGTAACTGACTGCTGATTAATCATAAAAATAAAAAGGCTGCAGGCTCATTGTGGAAGGAGAAAAAGTGTCTCCCTTTCTGTACCAGCTTGAGAGGCAGTAAGAGAATTACAAAAGTGAGATGGAAATGGCAGAACCAGTGGGGAAGCACAGTGCTGTGTGTCAGGATCCAAATCAGAAAGCTTATATAAATCGCCAAGGGACTGTTTGGTTGCTGCAGTTGCTCCTTCAAACAGTACAGCAGTACTGCAAACCTGAATAATTGAAAAAAACATTTAAAAAATAGAATAAGTAAGTTTACAAACATAAGGTAACTCAAGCACAAGAACATACCAAAGTACCAAAACTAAAAAGCTGTACACGCATAGGGTACAGACACATGTACAGAGTGAATATAAATACATATTGTTGCACAGGAGAGATAATGCACACATTTCTAAATCGCACCAAACTCTGTGTGTATGTGGAGCTCCTGCTGTGCTGTCTTGCATTTTAGCAGTGACCAAATGCAAAGTGAAATGGCCCCATCATCACAACATAGCAGCGTTTTAGACAGCAGAGTTTAGTTACTGCTGTGAAAAAGGGATTTTAGAAAGACTGCAATATTTTTTGCACTTGTTTTGAGGATAAGTACGACTTGCTCTTCCTCAACGTAACCCACTTTTTCTATCATGATACTATAATTCATATCATTATTGATCAACATATTTTAGGATACATGAAATTGACTTTTTGGTGATATCTGATATGCCAGTCTTTCCCAACTCACTGACTAGGAACTCTAATAGTGACAGTCTTTCTATGTCAGAAACAGATTTGCAGCAAACATAATTTAAAAAAAAAGATTATGTACTTTAATTAAAGACAATTTTGATTTGTGAAAGTGTGAATATCTAGTGGTGAGGAGGTATGGTGGTACATCTGTGTTTTCTGCTAATATTTAAGCCAATATGTGAGATATGTGTAAATTTGCACAGCTAAAATGTCAGCTATTAAAATGCGCAAACATTCTCATTTCTGTTGAAACCAATTATCTGCTGATAATAATCTGCATCATGCAACCCTTAAATACTGACTACAAATTCATTTTTTTTTTTATTGTATTTTTTGGGCATTTTGTGCCTTTATTGATAGGAGGGAGACAGTGGATAGGCTTTTGAAAGGGGGTGAGAGAGTAGGGGAAGACACTCTGCAAACTGGTCACAGGAGGGATTCAAACCTGGACCGGCAGAAGCAAGTACGTGGGGTGCCTGGTTGCTAACCACTCCGCCAAACCAGCACCCCTTCAAATTCATTTTAAATCCCATCTGTTATTGGACAAGAGGCAGGCGACACCCTTAAATGGTTGCCAGTTGTTGCAGGGCTCCAGAGTGACAGACAACCATCTACACTCACAATCACACATAAAGGCAATTTGGAGTCACCAATTAAACTAACAAGCATGTATTTAACTTTGCACTTTTAGTGCACTTTAAAATGATAATATAATATAATAATACATAATACATATAAATAATAAATAATAATTATTATCATTTGGTCTGTCATAAGAGATTGTAGTGCCCAGAGAAAATCCATGCATGCTTGGGGAGAAAATGTAAACTCCACACAGAAAAGCACTGAGCAAGATGGGTTCGAAACAGCAACCTTATAACCTGCGAGGCATGCACGCTCCCTGCTGCATCTCCGTGCAACTTAAATTTATCAATTTATTTGTCCTGAATAGCATTGCACGTCGTTCTGCAACATTCACGCCGACAAACTTCTTCTGAACTGAACTGAAATAGACAAACTGAAAGCATTTCAATATCACAACTTGCCTCGGCACAACAGTAGAAATCATTATGTAAATACCGAGGATAATTATACTCAATCTTCAATAGTTTTAAGTATAACAGGGCGTCATATTTCATATCCTTAAAGAGCTGCACTTTCAGATGGACCTATAAACAACACACAATTATATAACAGCCAAATAAAGAGGAGAGATGGTTTGTACAACAAGTACTTTTTTCCACTTTTCACATAAAAAAACCTAAGTTACCTCACCATGGCTTTGGAGCAGCAGAAGGCTGCAGAGTGGGCGACTGGGCACAGGGTAGAAGGGGGCGGGCCCTGCGGTCACTCTCACCTCTGATTGGCTGATAGGGATTCTCTGTGAAGCTCGAGGGGTTTAAATAGCCAATCACGGCGCTCAGTGCAGTATGTGTAGCAGTAGCTTGTAACAGCCGGTTCTTTCTCGGTGGACCGCCGTCCGAGCGACAGCTCCGTCCCAGCGCTTAATACTCACTCCACTCAAGTACCATGGAGGAATCGAGTAGTTGACGTTTCCTGCTGCAACCTTCTCTTTTTAAGCTTTCTTCCCGTCCGATCACCGGCCCGGTTTTGTTGACGATTCAGAACTTTCGCTGACTTCCGTGACGAGCTTTGACCATCCTGACATCATGAAGTACATCATCGGCATCGGCGGGTGAGTCCGTCTGAATGAATGGAGCTACAGCTAGCTGCACGGCTAACTGAGCTGCTGCTGCTAGGCCGATACACGTGGAGAGGGCGGTCATGACATCCGCTTTTTATTGCTTTGTGCTCGTTTTCATGCTGTTCAAACCGTGCTTCAACTAAAATGTCACTTTATGTTATAATAACACTGTAGTAACTCTGGTTGTTGGTGAACAGTTAAAGCTAATCGTAATAAACATGCAATATTGATCAGTGAAGCCGCCATATGACGCGCCCTTTTGACATGATGTAGACGTGCAGGCTTCAAGTCATCTAAACGTATGAATGCAATGTTCTCTAGAGAAAACAAGTACACTGATATGTTTTCATGTCAGTGTTATCCATTCAGATTACAGTTAATTACATATAATCCTTAAGAACCAATTAATTGGACTAAAACATGCTCTCCACCGAAAAATGACAGTTGCCTCTTTACTTAGTGTTTGTAGTTTGCCCAATATCAAAACACCAACCAGATATATCTCTCACCTTCCATATGTCAGCAGTGTAAAAAAAAGGTGAAAATATGTTGATTAATGCATATTAGAAGGATATTTTTCCAAAAATCATGATTGCATGCCATACACATCAGTGTATGCATCTCAGATGTCATTCACCCACTGAGATATGTTATCTATCAGTATTTCCGAATGCATTATCTCTGATCATTATATATTTCATCAAGAGCACAATGTCATCCATTTACAAAGTTAACCTTTGGCTTGCATTGTGACATCTATTTGGGTAAAAAAAAACATGTAAAACGAGGGAAAATATCCAACTCTACAAAAAATGAAACACTTTATACTTTATTTGAAGCACTATGATATGTATGTGTATTTTGTAGATTTTGTAGTCGATATATGTCTGATATATTGGCTGATAATACTTGAAAAATCTACAATATTCCTTTAAGTTTTAAGGTTAAAATATTGGCTGATACTGATATCTTAGATACTAGTGTCATACTTTTTGTGAAAACATATCAGTTTGCCTGTAAATGCCAGACAGATATTGACTCACCTTTTAAAGACAGCTCTGAAATGTAAATTGCCCCAAAAATGGTGTAAGACTTGTCTGTCATAATTAAAAATGGATGCTTCAGTAATCATTAACCATAACTTTCCCTGGTAGTTGGCATATAATAGTTAACTGTAACTGCACTACGTGTGTGCTTTGAGTATAAAGTAATACACTTGGGTTAATAACTATCCACACAGCGTTGTGTCCTGTAATGTCAAAGAACTGAACACAGTTGCCATTGAAAAAGGAACAAAAAAAAGAGTTTACCCTTCACCTTGACTGAATTGGCAACATGTAAATATCGTTACAAACACTGTAATGAAAAAATAACACAATATTAAACAGAAAACGCAGCAGAGGCCGATCCTGAGCCTTCCATGTGCTTGTGTGCAAATGCTCTCACCAGTGGTTGCATCATCCATTCATTGTGTACTTATTGCTTTGTGCCACGCAGCGTAACCAATGGAGGGAAAACCACCCTCACCAACAGACTGATCAAAAACCTGCCCAATTGTTGTGTGGTCCACCAGGATGACTTTTTCAAGGTGAGCCGCACTCACATGCCTGTCCATTGTTCAGTTTGATACAGTAAACTTAAGGGATTGCTCTGAATAGAAGAGGGTAAACATTGCTGCCTTTATTTCAATATGAAGTAAATGTAGAGTGTAAAAGTATCAGAGCCTTCCATACAGCAGAGTGTAGTGGTATGTACCTTGGTACATCTTATCAATGTATGTTTCAGCCCCAAGATCAGATTGAAGTTGGTGAAGATGGCTTTAAGCAGTACGATGGTAAGCCTGGGTTTTTATGAAAGGGTTTGTGTGCCTGTGTTTGTGCCTGTTTGTGTCTTGTGTGTTTGCTCCTGTTGTCATTTGTAATCTGCATGCCAAATACTACAATCAAATTCTAAACATGTTTCTTAATTGCGCTTTGCAATTTTTCCTATACGTCTCTTTTTTCCTTTTCCTCCCTCCCCTACTTTAGTCATCACTGCCCTGGACATGGACGCCATGATGAGTACTATCTACGCATGGTTAGAGAATCCGGTAAAGTTTGAGAAATCTCATGGCGTTAATAACACCCTGGATACTGAGATCGTCCCAAAGTCTGACAATGAGGAGGAGGAGGAGACTCACATCCTTATTGTCGAGGGCTTTCTGCTTTACACCTACAAGTAAGAATGTTTGCTGGCCATATTCCTGCGTGTTTTTGTCTGTTAAGAAATGTTTCCAGTAAACGCTTACGCTCATTTTTGTCTCTCCTCCCTGCAGACCTTTGATCGACGTGCTGAACCAACGCTACTTTATTTCCATCCCGTATGAAGAATGCAAAAAGAGGAGGTGGTAAGTAATCGTGGATCACACTGTTTAGTCATCTTTCATTGGCTTTTTTTTGTTGTTCATTTTTTATTTTTGTCTCTTTTCAGCTCTAGGAACTACGCAGTGCCAGATCCACCCGGCCTGTTCGATGGCCACGTCTGGCCCATGTATCTGAAACACAAGAACATCATGGAGGCATCAAATGTTGACGTCTGTAAGTCTGCATTTTTATGGTCTTGTAACTTGTTTGTAAGCATGCTTTTCTCCTCAGTTAAAGTTCTGAGTATGTCCTATTGATGACATGTTTATATTCTGTTACAGTGCAGCTAGATGGAACCAAGTCAAAGGAGCAGCTGTTCAACTTTGTCTACGGTGACATCCTGAATAACATCCAGAGGTCTCTGTAAAAACAAAGGTACACACTCTGTCTGAATCTCCTGATTCAGGTTCACTCTGTAAAGGCAGTTTTCTAACCAGTTCTCTCTGTTTCAGGTCAAATGATCGGCTAAAAAGAGCACATACTCAGCCTGCAAGCAGAAGACCATCTTGCCTTAAGTTTCTACCTGGCAGCTCGTTTAGCTGACTGCTACGAATTTTTTGTAAATGTTTTTTTAACTGGCAGCATTCAGTGCTGAAATGATTTTATATCGACCATATTTATTGCTTTGTTACAGCCTATTCTCGAGAGAGTTGATGGAAATGTCCAGAGGATGGTTGCACTTAGTTGCTTAAGTCAATAAATGATCCTCCTGCCAATTTTCTTCTGTTTTGTGTTCATTCTAAGCAGAGTATTCCCCTTTTTTCTTTCAACCGTGGTAGTAAACACAGTACAATTTACATTGGAGTATGTTTGAGATGTGAAGTTCAGTACAGTCCTATTTTCAGTACTTGCCCTCTTTGAGGCCACTTTGGTCACACCAAGCAGGCGACTCTCACTATCTCACTCCCACAGTAATTAGTGTGAGCGATAAGAGGAACCACACGTTTATAAACCTCGTGACCTCACGTTCAGAGCACAAGTCTTATCAGAGCTAACACACCTGCGAGCTTTGTCCCTGACAGTGTTGGTTAGAACACCATACAGAGGAGGTCTTTTGTAGTGGTTTACTGACACGGTGCACAATGTCATAATGCACATTACTGTAGGTTCAAACAGGGGCAGAATTGTATTTTTAGAAACGTGTGAAGTCACAGCAAGGTACCCACATGAAATGATGTCTGGGAATTGTTTTAAGCCATATTTTATTGCTGAAACAAAGGGAAAATGAGATGGAAGCAGAACATCTTGGAGACAACGCTAGTCCAACCTTTCACTAAAATGTCTTCAGAGTTTATGTTGCAAAGCGAAATGGGTCAAACCCTTGCATGAAGATATTTATTTTGAAATGGCCTCTTTACCCCTGAAAGAATAAACAACTTTTTTGGTTAGGCTGCCCAAAGCTGTGGTGTCAATTATGGTTGCTCAAAGTTTTTAAAGCAAACATTCACATATAAACATTTCATCACACAAGGTGACCATAATGTGAGAAAATAAGCTAAAATATATTTGTCATTGTCAATAGTTCAACAATAGGATGAATTTACACTTGCTTTCAGTAGAAGAAATATTTATTTGCCTATAAATATATAAATAGTATGAATGGCCTTGTGTATAAACTTGTGGATAATACATTCTTTGTACATCATACATCAGTCAATGTACTGAATTACATTTAATGAAACACATTTACTCTATTATTTAATCTGAACTAAGTTATTCAGTGTTTATGCTAAAATCCTTACATGTACGCTTGCATGATCACATAAACTTTAGAGGTTCCCAAATTTGTCTGCTGGGCCCCACTTGGGCAGATAAAATGTTTTAAATCCCCCATTTTCCTTACCATACAGTCCAAAACATATAACTGTAAAAATACTGCAACTCCTGTCCTTTACAAACATCCTCTGCAAAGATTACAGAATCATCTTTAATTAATGCGACACCACAAAATCAGAGCTCCGATATTTTAGGTCAGCATTAGCTCAGGAGATCATTTACAGGTTAAGGTGATTGATGACTCCATATATCTTTGTTTTTTTTTTTTGTTTGTTTTTTTAAATGTATATTTTTGGGAATTTTGTGCCTTTATTGATAGGACAGAGACAGTGGATAGGCTTGTGAAAGGGGGAAAGAGAGTAGGGGAAGACACTCTGCAAACTGGTCACAGGTAGGACTCGAACCTGGACCGGCAGAAGCAAGTACATGGGGTGCTAACCACACCGCCAAACCAGCACCCCATCTTTCTGTTTTTTAAGTTGTGTTTAGTGTAGTCAAATCTTTGCCAAAAGGCAAAATTACAAAATTAGAAATTTGCAAGTGCTTAACTAGCATAACACAACTGTGTGCGCTGTAGGGGCGGACATTAGCTCAGTTGGTGGAGTGTCCGCCCCATGTACGGGGGCTGCCAACCCCCAGCAGCGGCTGCTAGTTCGAATCCCGGCCTCAGCCCTGTGCTGCATGTCATCCCCCCTCTCTTCACCTGCTTTCCTGTCAATCTTCAGCTGTCCTATACACAATAAAGGCCATAAAAGCACCCCCCCCCCAAAAAAAAACAAAACAAAACAAAAACAAAACAAAACTGTGTGCACTGGTTTCATCCAGTCCCCTCCCTTATAGTTGTGGGCCAACTCTGGGAATCACTGATGTACTGTTTAATAAGATATTTGTGACTGTCAGGTGTTCTGTAGATTTTTTTAACAGATACAATACCAAAAGCATACTGTATATCAATACATTTATATTTATTTATCAATGGTGATTGATCAGTAGGTTTAGTTATATTATCAGGGTGCAATGCAATTAAGACTATACATATGTGCGTAATACATCAATGTGAGCATACATAATGTATGTCATAACCCATTTGAGTTGATCCATGTGTATGTACACATACATGAACTTAAACAATATTAATAAGTAATTATAATTCTATTGATGTATACACATGTACATCATTGTGAGCATCATTTTAATACCCAATAGTATTTATGTCACTGTTTTTTATACTCACATTTACATATTTATAACATAAGTTATATATTATATATGTAAATTTATGTAGGCACAGAAGTTTATGTATTTACTTGTATTATTTCCAGTATTGCATAATTAAATCAAAATTAACATTTATAAAATACCATTTTTTTTTTTATCAGTGGATCCATATTAATCATCAGTGTGAATGTTAGAATATACAAAAAAGTGCATATTTATTAGTAGTAGTTCTAAGTGTATAAATAAACATATACAGGTTATTAGTGAGACATATAATGGGTTGTTGTTTTGGTAATGGAGTAACTCCACTTACAACCAGCTTCTGTAGTTATGTAATATTGCTGCATTGCCCCGAGATGTATATGTTGGAAAAATCCTGCTGAAATGTAAAGGCAAACATGGAGACAAAGTCTGAATCTATCCAAGTCACAGCTGTGCCCGGCCCCTCAGAGGGGGTGGAATTGGTTTCACGCAGTCCTTTCTCCGCTCTGCTGTGAAAGCACAGGTTATGTAATATTTCCACAGAAATGTATGGAAGTAGGTCAGAGCTGTATGGAAGTCAGCAGGTTAAACACCGGCCTAAATCTGACACCTTTCTTTGTGACCATTAGTGGGGCCATGTGAACCTTCTTTTGTGTCATACTCTAACATATTACATTTCTCCTCTCCCTTCATTATGTAACAATTTGACTGGGAAAAAACGTCTGATGATTTTTCAACAAGCAATGAACTTGATCTTACTTTTAAAACAATTTGCCGTTTATTTTTAGACATAAAGCCTGAATTGTTTTTTCCATTAACAGTTACTGTTTTGCCACCCCTGGATGTGTCACTGGAACAAAAACAAGGCTGAATGTTGATATTACGCTGAACTCAGGGAAAACAAAGGTCTGACTAAGACAAAGACACGTGTGGGATTATTCACAGAGCACAAAGCAGCTCCTTTGGGTTTCTCTGCTTCCAAATAGACTGCAGGTTTCACACACCTGCGTTTAAGCAGCAACACAACGGACAGACAGGCAGACTGAACATCTGTTCTTCAATGCAGACATGTACAAATGCTGGAATTTTCTCCAACATACTGATGGGAGATAGGTCTGGACTGCAGGCAGGCCAGTCGAGTACCTAAACTCTTTTACTAGAAGGCTTCACTGTCGTAACACATGCAGAATGTGGCTCGGCATTGTCCTGTTGAGACAGGGACGTCCCTGGATGGCAGCATATGTTGCTCCATAACCTGAATGTACCTATTAGCATTAATGGTGCCTTCACAAATGTGCAAGTTACCCATGTCATATAGGCACTAACACTCCTCCATGTCATCATAACAAAGATGATGGTCCTTTTCCACTTAAGTCCAAAGGACATGATTTCTTAGAACAATTTAATATTTGGACTCATCAGTCCATCTCAGATGAACTCAGGGTCAGAGAAGCTGGTGCCATTTCAAGGTGTTGTTGATATATGGCTTTCACTTTTAATGATAGAGTTGAAACTGCACCTGTAGCTGTACTGACAAACTGTGATCACTGACGATGGTTTTTCCGAAGTGTGAGTCCACATAGTGATACCCTAATGATGTTTGATTTAAGGCAGTGCTGCCTGAAGCATCAACGGTCACGGGTATTCAGTGTTGGCTGTCAGCCATGCTGCTTACATGCAGAGATTTTTTTTAAGATACTCTGAATCTTTTGATATTTAGGACTGGAGATGATGAAATCCTTAAATCTGTTGCCATGTGAAGGACTGAGCCCTTCATGGAGGCTCCTTTTAAGCCCAGTCATGACACTCATCTGTTCACCTGTAGAATGTTCCAATCAGGTGTTTTTGAGCAATCCTCAATATTATCAGTCTTTTATTTCCCCTGTCCCAGCTTTTCTGGAAGATATTTCATACATCGTATTCAAAATGAGTTAACATTTGCATAAAAGGATGAATATGATCAGTTTGAACACAAATGTTCTTGACTTTGTTGCATATTCATCTGAGTATATGTTAACAATGATTTGCAAGTAATTGTTTATCTGCTTTTTATTTTTGATCTACACAACTTCAGTGGTTGTAATTTATTATAATTCAGTGTTTATACAAGCTACCATAATGTAACATTACATAAATATACTTTAGTTTATCATGCACTGCTTCTGTAGCTTGTGTTTATGACTGCCAAAAAACTATAATATATGACACTTAAATTATTAACATCACAACAGCAAAATATTATGATTGATTAATTAATTAAAGCTTTGGAAAGCAACAGACAGCCACCTCATACAGTGGTTCATGACAGGGGAATAAAGAAATAACCAAAAAAGAAGTGAAAGAAGCAGAGAGAACTGCAAACTGCAGCATAAGAACACCGTAACAACCCAATGTTCAGGACAATTATTAGTACTTTTGTGTAATCTTATATCAAGATCGGTCAGATGGAGGTGAGGATTTGATCCTGTTACACTCAGAGTGAAAAGCCACAGAATGAAAAACAGGCGGGTGGTAGACCAGAATGATTGCTGCAGGGCTTTTGTTCACAGTGAAACAGTCTTTCCCTTTTTTTCAAAGGGGGCTGTGGTAGCAGCCGTCAAGGTTACATAACAGCTTATCTCTCACATTTACGTCTAGACCGAAGCAATGGTACATGTTGTGAAGTAACACCCGCTTTCAAATGAGTTAGCTGCCATTTGAGGATATGAACGCCAGCCCAAAATGATTTCTGGCTTCAAAGTCCAGCATATAATGACGGGCTGTGAAAATAGGTGAGCCACATGAAGACTGGGACACAAAAAGTGTTCAGTTTTGTACTGGGATCTACACGGAGGGCATTAAAACTGGAAGACATAAGATCAGACTTTTAAAGGTTTTGTGAAAGTGTAAAGATAGCATTGCAAATAAACAGTATGGAGCAGGTCAGTGTTTTTCCCACTGATACTAAAGTAGGCTACAGGAAATACTCAAGATGAATGGGACTGTAACAGGATCTCCCACTCACTATCTCTCACTGCCCCTTCCTGTACGTTTGAATGGAGTACTTCCACTCAGTCCATATGACGACTTAAAAACTATGGTTACATCTAAGTTTGAATGATAAAGAGAAAACAACAACATAAGGTCACATAAACCACGTGTTGCTCTGCCTGTTGTTCCATTCGTAAAAAGTTGGGGGATGAATGAAACCTCTTCACAACACTCCCTGGCTGCACCGGAAGAGCCGGAAGTTCACACAGATGTGAACATCCGTGTGTAACAACACAAATGGCAGGTATTTTATTGCAGGTGGGAAAAATGTGAAGGATGTGATGAGGCTCTCTTAGGCCAAAGAAATGTAATGACATGGTGAAGACACTTTAACTTTTCACATGATAATACAAAATGTTAAACAAAGAGGTTTGATAGTTGAAAAGTGGAATCTTTCTTGTATGATATCAATACTTAGAGATGAAAGTTTAAAAAGTTGATTTATGTTATTGGTTGATATGTCATCTTCTCTTAATATTGACTACCAGTATAGTTCAGTAAATATTACAGGACAGTTTTTCTGAAACTGTGGGCAGCAGAGGTGTGGGGTCATCTACAATGAATAACAAGAAACATTAGAAGAGGGCAGACAGCATGGCAGCTAACCTTAAAAAACATATTAATGTGCCTTAGTTGTATTTTTAAATCTTTGTTTGATATTATTTTCTATGAGACCTATGAATTAAGCATTGTGGATTCAGAGCATAACTTGTGTAGTTACAAGCAAAACTGTTGAAAATGGTCCAATTCAGCAATGGTAAGGAATTCTTTAAAAATCCTGGATCCAGGCAGTGACCCAGACCATCCCCTAAATCTAATCTATTGGTCCTTGGCTCATTTCTGCTCTATCCTCAAAGTTTTTTTTGATCAAATTCTGTTCTTGACTTAGAGTTATCTTGTTAACAAACAAACAAACAATTGCAAAAAAATTACCTCTATGGCAGAGGTAAAAGAATATAATTTAAAATCACATTTGAAGTGGTTATAAAATGCTAGATTACATTTGCAGCTCCCAGAACTAACAAAAATTGCCGGGAGATTAAACTTTTATATGTTTTTGTTATTTATTTTGTCTTATTAACAGAGAGACAGTCATGTTTTATTTGGTTTTGAATTTACCAGGGGGCATTTCAACTAATAGCTCACTAAACTGCTTGTTTCCTGTTTTTAAGGATTTTTCAATGCTTTTGGAGGCAAGAAAAGTAACAGGAGAGCATCTGCAGGATGACAAAGTTAGCTTAAAAAAAGAGAGTGGAGCCACTTTTCAAAACTGCACACAACACTCATCAATCTTTTCCAAATGTAGAATGTAGGAAACAGCATGCGGACATTTGTGAAAAATCTACTGTATGCCATGAATTCTTGGATGTTATTATCACAATCTGAATCTGAAGCTCCAATGAGGTTACGGCAGCATATATACATGGCAACAGCCTAAGCATTATAAATAGTATCATTAATTTCATTACATTTATAGAGCAGTGAAACAGATCACAACTTGGCAGATATACATATACAGAGTTGTTTCATGGATGTTACACAGTTAACAAGTGAATGTTTATCTGTGCAATTGGTAAAGATCGAAGTAAATCACTCATTAGACTTTTATTAGTCTATTAATTGAAGCTAATTTAGTGAAGCTTACCCTGAGTTGGTTGTTTTGAAGACAACCTATGATTAGAAAATATAGCAGCAAAACTGAGTGCTCCAATTAAAACCTGTCTTTGAGTCTCAAGCAATGGTTGTATGATGGTTTGGGGGGCCCAGATCCCTTTCAGGTTTCAAAATGGGTCACACTGTGCTTACATTTTGAAAAGGCTGTATTGGGATGTTTAGATGGATGGTACTGTTTTTACTTAAGGTTTAGCCACAAGTGGACCATCCAGGTCTGCACTTTCTGCACTTCCGAATTAGCTTCATTTTTCAGCGCAGAAGGTTGTTGTAATAGAAACTTTTCTTTGGGTAGTAATTCCTGCTTGGGTTAGACCATCTTTATTTATAATATTAACTCAGGTGTAACATAATTCCCAGTTTCAACATCCTAGTTCCAAAAAAAGCTACACACCATTACATTAGGTTGACTTGTATGATGAACTTTTCCTGTGTAGAATCTGGTACAGGGTAAGAAGTGAAGGCTGTTTTTTTTCAGGTTTTTCTTTGTACTATTTTTTACTCATTGGTATAATGCATCCTTACTGTATAATTACCTGTGGCAGGGGATCTGGAGCAGGCTGAATTACTTAGAAGTATTTGTTTTTTGTTTACTTTGCCTAAAAATAAAATGTGGTCAGTGAAAGAATTCCAGTTTTGCAGCTCCTTTTAAAATCATTGCTGCAAAACACAGAAATCCATTGGTTGCATAAACACCGAGATTGGACTGGTCTCTGCAGGGCCGGCCAAAATGTCTAAATATATGAGCAAAATGCTAAAATTGTATTTTCAGTAAACTGGGCTCCAGCTTACATAAACTAGGTCACGGTGAACTCATTGTCCAAAGATCAAATATCTCACGGACCAATAGCACCATGGTGATAGAAGACTTCGTCCTCTGACACCTTGCACCGCCTCCGGGCTGCAGCAAACCCTGTAGTTTTCTAAACCACACCGACCACCACACCATGAGGCCTGCAGCACTGGCTCACACTGGATGTTGTTTGCGTACGTGAGTGTGTGTCTGTCTGTATCTGTCTCCTCACATACAAACAGACACAATACACACACCTCTCCACACAGTGCATCCAGAAATCTGAGGAGGAAGCAACAGTCTGCTGTGGTTGACTCAAATAGAGCACATAAACAACACCGTAAATCCTCCCTTCAGACCTCTAACTCCATAGAGTTAAGGTTTGGATTATCACATCTCCACCTCACACAGGTCAGACGGGACACAGCCGTGAAACCTCAAACCATCCTGACTGTGGAGGTGACTGAGGCTCTGTGGTCGCCCGTCTGAATACAGCTTCTTTGTCTCAGTCCCAGCTGTGCAATGCTTCCTTAATCAAATGTCCGTCAGACTTTCTTCTGTCTCCCCACGAAAGAAAACAACAAAGACAGACAGGCTGTGTTTACTTAATGAAATCATCCTTTCCCTCCAAAGTACACGTGCACTTCAAAAACTCTGTTTCATTTTATGTATTTGAGGCTTTCACTGCTGTCTAAGAGTGAGTTTAGCTTTAAAACTAGAAACTTAAAAACTCCTGATTAGAGCTGGTGATGACACGGACTGTATGTAACGCTGATGCCTTCTTACAAAAGCGACAGAAACCAGCGGTAACAAGTTCATTTTTTTTCTCTGTTATTTTTATGTCTGTAAATGCTTCCAAAATGTAGGTGTCAGACAAAGGGATAAACACGTCACTGCTGGAAAAATTTAATTATATTTTCTGTTACAGCAATTTCTTGCTAGTGCACCTACATGCTAAAGTAAAACTAGAATTACCGCACAGCTGTTTTAAGCCTCCACGTCTTACACTGTTGCAAAACAGTGACAGTAAAGTGGTGGGTAAGGAATAAAAGAACTGGTTTTGTGGTTCGAGTGATTCATAGAAATATAACAAAGGGATGAACACAAGCTCAGTGACCTTGGCCTCTGACCTCTTTCTGTACTTTGAAGTGTTATAAGTTAGACGTAAAACCAGAGAGGACATTTGTGCACAATTTTACGAAATCTTTCCAGGAATTTTTGAGGTATCAAGTTCACACCAAGCATTAACCTGACTCACCATGGACTGTTCAATGTATTTCACTGGTTCATTGTGGTAGCAGTCTAAAAAACCTGTTTCAGGATGGGTAAAAACAGTCAAACAGGTGATTGGATGATTGTTCCATCAATCACATTTATGATGGGCCAATCGGATAAAGTAGTGGACAGGCGCTTTTGTGGCAGCATGAAATACAAAACATGAGACACTTAGCAAAACAAACTCTTGCCAGATAATGTCAAAAGTGGAGGGAAAACATCTTTTCTATCAAGAAGTGTTCCAGTGTTGTTTTTGTGTTTTATTTAACCCTTTAACTTCCAGTTCAACTGTTTGACAGGGGTCAGTAAATTCAGAATTATCTAATGTGTCAAAAAATACCACATCATTGTTTATTTTGTCAGTGTTTTAGAATACAGAAAAACTGCAAACAAACCAAAAGAACTGATATTTCTTTTGTGTGGGATTCAAAGGTTTAAAAGTGAAAAGCTTTTATAAATATCACCCTAATTATTATTTTTAATACCTAACTTTAATGAGATAATATAGTTATTCATCCAATAACATTTATTGGTTTGTTCGTCAAAGTCAGTATCAAATATTTTAAGTTATTTTTATTGCTATTTTATTTGCAAACATTTATGCCTATTGGTATTGGTGCATTTTAAGTCATCAGGTAATCAACTTTTAACTTTTAAAACCTTTAAATCCCACACCATGAAAATATCTGGTTTATGGTTTGTTTGTAGTTCTCTCTGTGTTAAGGGAATCAAACAATGATTTCATTGTTTTGTTTTATAAAGCATTAAATATCTCTGAGTTTATTTTTGACCTCTGCCAAACAGTTGAGCTGGTAGATAAAGGGTTAATAAAGACATGTGATCCAGATCTGACAAAACTGCAACCAAAGCTGTTAGCCTCACTGCGTATCTCTGTCACCTCCTGCTATTGTCTCACCCTTAGCTCCCATCTCTTCTTGCTTTAAAGGACAATGATTGGGCCGTGCCACTTTGGGACGCTCAGTGGGAGCTTGGTGTATATTAAAGGCAAACATGTTCTGATTATTATAATATTTTATGGTGAAAGTATGTTTGCAATTTCTTTCTTTTGTAACATGCAGACATAGAGGAGCATCTGGCATCATTTATCTGCTATTTGTGTCTGTCCAGGCCTGAACTCAGAATAATAATCCTGACTTGTCCTGCTGATGAGTGCATCCAATTTAAAACTATGTCAAAATAAGAAGAGGAAATACAACTTTTTCAACTTACAAGTGCAGCAAAGATATCAATTTCTCTACATCTCACAGCACTACAACGTGTTTCTTGGCCCCCAGAGTGGTGTTGCACCAATATGTGAAGTCAGGTGAAGGCTATCAACACACTAAAATTTTGAAATGGCCGTTTCTTCCCAGGCCTTTCAAAAGCTTTTTCCCCATTTAGACAGAGTTAGCAGGGCCTTCATTTATTTTGATCTTCATGTCAAACTGGCCTCCATTCTGAAAAAACATACAACAACATGGTATTTAAGCAACCACTGAGGTTGGATATTCACTGCAAACATGTCAAACAAAACATAAATGTACTGAGACATGTGAAAAGTCTTGTTTCTCTTGTATACACCACTAAAGCAATAATAAAGAAAGACAGGCATTTATTTAATCAAATCATCCTTTCTCTTAACCACAACAACACTTCTCTTCAAAGCCCCCCTTTCAGTTTCTATATATACAGCTTTTACTACAGCCTCAGAGGAGCCAATGAAACCAGCCATTCAAGCCATAAAATCTTTTGTGATGTTTGGAGCTGTCAAAAGGGCTTGTTTTGAAAAGTGTGACCAACGCACAGGCTGACACAGTGAGCTGAGCAGGGGTTAATACTGCACCTGTGGGGCTCGTGTGAAAACAGCTTTTCACCCTCTGCGTGGCTCACCCGTCTGTCTGTGTTTACCCGGAGCTCAGCTAGAGTTTGGAGAAATTATACCACAGGCCAGACACAACAAGACGCTCTGTGACCCACACATGGAGTTAGATACTTAAATTGTGCTCATTTCACTGCCGTAACTGCAACACTGAGGTGGCGGAAGAAGTGTTTGGATAATTTACTCCAGGAAAAAAGCAGCAGTACCACAGTCTAAAAAACACTCTAGAGCAGAAAACATGTCGTTATATAAGTCTTTAAAGGTCAGAATTCTTGGTTTGTCAGAGCTTCACTTTTTTATACCAGTTTATACTTTTCGCTCAAGTATTGCAGCTAAACCGTCACGACATGTAGACAACCAAGAACTATAAAAGCACCAAATTTTCCACAGTTGGTACAAGACAAACTAAGAATCATCTTAGGAATTTGCACGTCTACACATACACAGACATGAATGTATGCTTTGGTTTTGAATAAATAAATTAAAACTACACCAACAAACTTTATGCTGATACTGAAACAGACAGATGAAATGACTATTCAGACCAAAAAAGCAAACAAGATCATTGGCATAAAGTTTGTAAGTATTTTTAATGTCTGAGACTGCTGCTGCAGGATAAGGGGCATCAGACAAAATGACTTACTGCCAAAAATAGTGCTTTTTAATATTTCTACTGCAAAGATTCCTGATGATACAGTGACTGTTGCAAAAAAATCTGTTTAACTGTACATTTGTGTACAAACAGGCAAATAAAAGAGTACAACCACTTTGACCACAGGGGGCGTTAAAATCAACATAGTTGATTAGTTACTCACAGAAACTTAAACTAGAAAAGCACTGGGAGAGTGCAGACCTCTGCCAGCGCCACAGTCCTCACCCATATTGTGATTTTCACCTTAAATATTAGGCCTACATTTATTTTATCAAAATATTTAGATTCCTTGACCTTGAAAACATACCATTAGCAATTGGATTCATAATGATATCTTTTTTAGTTCAGTAGTTATTCACAAAAATCAAATTTTTTATCATGGTGGCCAGACGCTGATCCGGATCAACACCAAAATTCTTCTTTCTTTTCCCATGCTGAACATTTCCTGAGAATTTTATCCAAATCCATCCATAACTTTTTGAGTTATTTTGTTCACAGACGGACAGACAGACAAACAAACTCTCCCGAAAACATAACCTCCTTGGCAGAGGTAATCACAATAAACTCTGCAATGTACCCTGCAATGTTAGATCTGCTGTACATTGCAATATAATTCTCCAATATGATATCTGTGGTATCCTATTATATTATATTGTAGACTTCCTTTCCAATCAATGTATAAGACATGAATTTAGGCAATCATAGATTAGTTTTAAAGGTTTTCATCTCTCAAGCAAAAGGTCAGGGTAAGATTCCCTGCAGTCATATATTGATGTGTCTTTGGACAAAGTTGTTCAGACCAAATTAATATTTACTTCAACCTGAAGTCAATACAATGTTGTCACTATCAGACAGACACCTCTTCTATCTAAAATTGCTTTTTTTAGGAAATGAAAAAAATCACTCAGTGACTGAATGAATGAATATTGAACCCCTGATCCAGCTGTGTCCTCTCTCCGTCTAAGACCCTCCTGTCCCTTTATTATTCCCCTCCCCATGTGGACCTTGTTTGCTCTGATTGGTTGAAAAGGGATCAACAGTTTCGTCAAAAACTATGCCTTCATACTACAGTCTCCTTTCTGGACAATGGTCTTAAACTGATGACAAAACAATGGTATGACATCACACTGGTAGGGTTACTTAGGGAGCCAAGGGAACCAGCCATTTTAGACAGCTTCTAGTGCTGCAAAAAACAGGAGAGGAAGAAGTCCTGATGCCTTGTGCATAGAAATACTGATGTGGAGGAGACATTTTAACCACACTGTAGAGTGCATGAAACTCCAAAAAGCATAACATGAGCTCTTAACATTGAAAATCCAATCCAATATTGGCTAAGATATGCTTTGTAATTAAATCCGCTCAAAAATGTAATCTGCCTTGATCATGGCATTGCTCAAAAAACTTACAAAGATTCCCCTGAGCTTCAGCATCTCTTTAACATATCAGAAATAAATGAATGTTAAATTACTGTTTTCAAGAGATGGGTTGGTTACAGTGTAAACAGATCTTCTTTTAAATATGCTCCACCATTTGTTGAGTCACAAAAACCTAATTACTAATGTTCTCCTCGCCCACTTATTCAGACATGCGTATGCAGCGTTATATAAGACCCAATGGAGAAGGGAAAGTAACCTCATTCACTGTCATTTGGTCAAAAAACACCAGGGGGATATGTTTTCCAGAGTCTTCAGCTCAGCTCTCCACACAGTACACAATGTGCATGAATACTACCACACCAACCAACCAAATGGTAAAAACCCGAGGGCAATAATAACATGATTCAAGTGTGCGCCTCAAGACTATATCCTGTTATGGTGGATCAGGGAGCGGCCTGGTGCTGCCAGCCATGAAGGCGACCACAGCCTCCCACTCCTCACCGGTCTGAATCACTGTTTACTTAGACAGGAAGGCCAGCCGCTTCACAACATCATGATCTGCTGCTGCTCCTTGTCTGTGACTCGCTTGTGGCTTCACAGAGGGAGGGGGTTTGTGTTTTCCCCGACGGCCAAGTTTCTAAAATCAGACACAAGTTAAAACCAAAAGCTTGGAGGAGTTGGGCGCAGCCTCGGAAACCACACCGCCTCTCTGAGCTGTCTGACTCTTGGGCTTCTTACGGCCCCTCCTGCTGGAAGAACAGTGGCTGATTTAATCAGAGTGTTACCTAATGAAGAGCAGAGCCTGTCAGAGATGCAGTTGACATGAGTGAAAGCAAAACAAAAACAAAAAGAAAAACAAAGGCATACAGCATACATTTTACTCAAATGACCAACTAGAAATAATTGCACCTTGAAATCCACCCCTGCATATTCAGGAGTAAGTGCATCTCTCCAAAATGGACATACAGTACATCATACATTTTGTGTTGGGAAGCACTCACACAAGGACCCCAAAGTCCAGTTTGTCTTGTGTGAGTGTTTTTGCACACCTCTGGTCATGGCACAGTTAGGCCAGGCTCCAGCACAATATGGTTGGTCACAAGGACAAAACAGATTATTTATGTGACCATGGCTCTCGATTGTCAACCAGGAGCTTGAAGGAAAGTTTGTCTGACAAAAAAAACTCATTAAAGCCAAAATGTCACCAGAGTTACTGTGTTTTCATTTTGCTGACTCTATCCTTCAGCTATGCATGTGCCATGGCATGTGTGATACAAGCGGTGCCCATGCTAAGGATTTATTTTTGCAGTTATCTTGAAACAACTGTGCAATATCCCAATAGATTGTTCAAAATATTACAAAAGACCTGAATGATGGCAGCTGTTTAACTACTGAAGTAGACAATAAAAGTTGATTTTTATCTGCCCCATGATGAAAACTCTTCATCAAGGAGCATATAAGAGGATTTTTGTCTTAAATGCTGTTTAGTTCATTTTACATGTCTTTTTTTAGGTGATAGAGTACTTCTAGGCCGAAGACAGCAAAGTCTGCATCATGGACAGTGCCAATAGCTGCCCGGGGCGGCTCATTCCCCTTACGCCCCTAAAAAAACCTACCACTGTGATGCCTTACTACTGCCTATTTGCTTCTGGTGGCAAATCCACTTACGAGTATTAACTGCAGAAAGAATACAGAGCCATTGAAAACAGGGCTGAACTGCACTGGTCTTCAAGAAAGAGCTGTCAGACTCAGGCAAAGAGAATCAAAAGAAAGGAGGCTGGCCTGTTATCACTGGGCCATGTGGTTATCTGGGTTAAAGTGCACAGGAAAAATGAAACAAAGAGCCCAATTCGCTTTGTATCTCAAGAAAAAGTACAAACCTGAATTCTAGTAAGGTGGGGTGTTGTATAAAACAAATAAATTCAGATTACAATGATTTGCAAATACATTTTGACACATGTTCAACTGAATACACTATAAAAGGTATTTAATGCTGCTTTGGAAATATGAACTCTTTTTGAATTTACTGCCCACAACATGCTCCAAAAAAGCTGGCATGACTACCACTGTGCTACATCATCTTGCCTTTCAACAATACTCGATATATGTTTGGGAACTGATTGTTAAAGCTTTGTAGTTGGAGTTCATTCTCATTCCTACTTGATGTGTGACTTCAGTTGGTCAACAGTCTGGGGTCTCCGTTGTTGTATTTTGCTCTTCATAATGTACCACAGATTTTCAGTGGAGGACAGGTCTGGACCGTCAGGACAATCTAGTACTCTCAGTCTTTTACTTCAGTGTCACACTGTTGTAACAGGAGCAGAAAGTGTTTTGACATTGTGACGACCCTATCTACTTGCTGTTTTGCTGGCTGTGACTCTCTGTTTCAGGTGCGGGTGGGTGTGGCTAGATGGGTTGATGAAGATTTGGAACACCTGGGCCTGGTGTTCCTAATCTATATAAAGCAGGCTGGAGCCATTCAACTTTTGGGGAGTTCTGTTTGGCAGGCTGCTTTCCCACCACACTCAGTTTTGTCATTTTGTTTCACAGACAACATCCCATCAACATCTCCTCACTCATGCATGCACGCATTACACCACTGACTTACTAATTTCCATACAACATACTATTTTTGTAAATAAATGCTGAATTATTACATTTACTCTGTGTCTCCCCCCGGTCTTTGTCTCTGGCTTTGAGCCAGCTGTGGCAACACTGTTTAGCTGAAATGAGCATTGACTTCCCTGAAAAAGAAATACTTAGATGGCAGCACATGTTACTCCAATACATGTATGTACCCATTAGCATTAATGGTGCCTTTATCAATTTACAAGTTACCCATGCCATGGGCACTAACACACCCCAAACCATCACAGATGCTGGATTTTGAACTTTGCCCTGAAAACAATCTGGATGGTCTTTTTCCTCTGAGGACATTTTTTTTTATTTCAAAAACAATTTGAAATGTGGACTCGTCAGACCACAGCATACTTTTCCACTTTGTGTCGATCCATTTTTGTTGCTTGCTTTGCTGCTCTCACGCAGAGATTTCTCAGAATTTTCACCTCCACCAAGGAGATTTATATTTTTGCCAGTGTTTGTTTGTTGTTTTATTTTTTTTTTTTGCAAGATTAAAAATCTGCTGGATGGATTTTGCTTAAATTTTCAGATGTTGGTAATTACCCAACTTCAAAATGATTAGATCCTGGTGGTGATCCAGATTACTGCCATTAGAAAGTAATAATTTTTTATCTATAACAGGGTAAATAATGATATCAGTATGGTTCTGAGTGCTGCATGTGGGTTTTAAGGGGTTTGTAGGAATCACATGATGACGCTAACTTTATCATGAAACTACTGGTTATAACTGTAACAGCAATATGTGAGCTATACCTTGGCTGAGGTTTGCGCTTTCTAGTTTGATGATACTATGGACTGTAGATTATGAAATTCTAAATTCCTTGAAACTGTACATTGAGAAACATTGTTAAACTGTTGTCCTCAAAGTGGCAAATCTCACTCCAACCTTGCCTTTCATAGATGCTCCTCATATACCAAGTAATAAAACTCACCTGTTTCCAAGTAACCTGTTCGTTGGAGGGATAAAAAAAAAAAAAGCATTTTAATGCAGACAGTTGAACAACTGATGAATTAAGTACTATGTGTAACACTTCAAAAAAAAAGGGGCAGTAATAAAAAAAATGGGCAGATGATTTATGGCTGCATGTTTCTTTGTTGGTTCTTGTTAGGAATAGGTCTACCTCTAATGAGCACCTGCCTGACATTATACATGATGACCAGCCAAAGCAGAACTACTGAATTTTCCTCTTTTTAGTGAAACTTCACACTGACCCACTTGCAGTGGGGCCAAGACAACACACAGCTATAAGCTGTTTTTATATGTAGCCACTGTATTTACAGTCACAGTGAAAACATGTCAAACAAACCCAAATTCATTGTAATGAAACTATATTCACAGTGTGGTTTCTGCTCTGGCTCACTTTCATCAGAGTTTCATCATGTTGCCCCTCTCCGAGTCCTCGAGTCCTGCCCGGTCCTTAGCCACACTGTGGTACAGTTTCCGCTCTAACAGGCACCGAGTGTGGGCGGGCCAAGCCATGTTGGTTTTGACTAAGTTTCCTGCTGTAGTAGTGAGTATAAAATTAGATTTTTATGTGAATTGGACGGGGGTGGGACAGACACATGCTTGTGTTGGGGAGAAGAGGAATGTAACCTACTTTTCCTGTCAACAAACTCGTGTTTGTGCGGCTGGTGCGAGACAATGAGGCATGGGAAGTGTGTGAAAAGAGCAATGTTTGTTAAAAACATGTGTCCGGAGTTGACCAATTCAGTTGCAATTAAGGGTTTGTGTGGGGAAAGATGACGCACGCAGGAACCATGAGGACAAGAGGCAAACAAACTTCAGCCCTTCAGATTCACGCCACCACTATAAAGATCATAGTTGATTTAATTCACACAATCTGGTGGTTCCTTATTAAATAAGTGCAATTAGAAAAACATCAAGTTCACATCCGAAATTTTAAAGTTTATGAAATCCATGTTCAGCACATTCTTATGATGTAAAGTGATAAACTTAAACAAAAAATCTACCTGGTTGTAGGTGCGACACCAGCAGGTACAAAAAAATCAAGGCAGGGATCCATTCATGGTTGTAGGTTTCTGTATCTGATCTTTGCTGACACCTGCTGGACTTAGAGGCTTAATACATTATTTTGGACTCAAAGGTCCTAACAGGGGTGGTTCATACCGTTTTATGCACAATAAGCTGAAATGATTGCCACATTTTATTTTAACTACACACTTTAAAACATGAGCAAAGGTTAAAGCTTATCTAGGCATCTACAAAGCATCATTTATGACGATGCATAAAAGGTAATCCATTGACAAAATGCTTTACCGCTACCTCAGTGAATGGCTAGGTTGAGACATTTTAACAAAAGTCCATAACAACTGGCCTATATTTAATATAACTGCAAATTTTTTAATGTCAATTCATCATTTATAAAGAGTAAAAGTAAGATGGTTTAACACATAATGTAAAGAGGGAGCATTTAAAAACTGAGTTCATCAGAAACTAAAGACACTGCAAAGTTTTATAGATATTTAGTCCAGGACTTACCAACACATCACTCACATCAGTTATGCATTTACATACCAGTGTTTTTGAATGACATAAATCAGTTTATAAAGCTCTGTATCTCCCATGTACTTCCATCCTGTCCTTGGAGAGGTTTGTGTGTCTTTGACAATCTGAAGTTAAGCCCCTGCTATGGTTTCCCTGAGTGCATATGTTACAGGAGAGGGTCCAGACCAAATGAAAGCGGCAGATACTGCATCAGAGTGACTTAATCCTCCTGGAGTCAGACCTACAGGCAGCTTGATGGCCAGGTGACTGTTTCTCTACAAGCAAATTTGTCTGGCTCTACCCTAAAAACTAACGACGAAGCCACCGTCCTGTGGGGCATGAGCCTTGCAAGAATGGACATGGAGGTCCTGTGCAACATTCACCAGGTGAAAGGCAAAGCGGAGGCTGACCTCCAGTGGCATGAACTGGTATCTGAAACATCATTCCTCTTTCAAGGAAGAAGCTGGAGTTGATCATACGCTCTGGGCATTGGTGAAAAATATAGAATCCTGGTTACAAACAGCTGAAATAAGTTTTACAGGGGACTCAATGTTAGAGATAGGATGAAGGGCTCGCTTATTTGTAAGGAGGTTGGGAAAGAGCCACTGACTACTCTATCAAATGGAAAAGAGTTTTGGACATCTCTTTGAGATGTTCTGGAGGTACCCCAGGATCATCCAACTGAGAAGAGACTCCAGCCAGACCCAGAACACTTTGGATGGATGTATATCCCACAGGAGGGAGTAGGAGAGGGACAGCTTGGTCAACTCACTCAGAAAGCTGCCTCAGCAGCCTCACCCAGATAACTAAAAGAAAATGGATGGATCTCCATGTGGTATTAACTCAGTACTCGCTTATTGGGTATTTAATGTACTTACCATCGTTTTACTCATGCTCAATTGTGTGTGGTTACAATGAAGGATTATCAAGTCCTTAAAGATTTAAGACATAAATATGTGTAAATATTAAAGTGCAGGCCATCTCTAATACATTGTGTGCAGCCCTGCAGGTGCATTAAATCAAAAATTTATTTAAAAAATACAAAAAAAGGCTTTAATATGTTTAACACTGTGGCAGCATGATGGCCCAGCAGGTTAGCATGATGCCTCAGAGCAAGAATATTGCAAGTTTGACTCTGTGTGTCAACCAGGGTCTTTCTGTGTGGAGTTTACCCGTGTCTGTGTGGGTTTTCTTCAGGCACTCTGGTTTCCTCTCATGTCTGATAACATGTTTTCTCGGTTCATTGATGACTCTAAATTACTCTGAGGTGGGAGTGTGAGCATGAAAGGACAAAGCCGTCCAGATGGATGGATGTGTGTAACTGTTGTTAGTTGCCTGTTGGGGCTGTCTTTTCCTAAAAAAAAAAGTTAAAAACCAATAAAGGAATCATGGAAACAAAATCATAACATCTTGTAGTTACAAAAAAAACAGAGTCTTATGTTCCTACAAACCAGTTTGTTTTACTTTTATTATTAACTGTACAAAGAGCAGAGGGGTCCAGGTGTAAGTCGTGCATAGAGGCCTTTGAAATGTCTAATGTTTCAAATTGCTTCATCTGTGAATGTAAAGTTTGGTATATCCTTCCTGTTTTATCTGCACCCCATCAGTACAATCAGTTAAGCTCAAATAACATTTTTTTAAGTAACTAGCACTAACAGGGTAGCAACAGTGTATATCAATATCAATATCACGTCATGTTAAACAGTAAGCAGCGTACAGTGACAGCCAAAGTGTCTTTGAGGGTTTTGTTGTCAGGGAAGTGCTCGTGTTTGTCATCACAGGTTGATTGTGGAAGAAACCAGCATTTGATGATTGAGTCCATCATGTCTTTGGTTTGTGTCACCTTGGCAAATGTCAGATTTAAAGGACCATAGCAGAGTTTTTAGAAGTTCTAGTCCATTCGCTACATATCTCATGTACCTCATATGAAGAAAACCATTTTCCAAAGTATAGAACAGTGATAAACAATTAACATAAAGATATCTTTGTATCTTTGTCTCCTACCTCATTCTTGGTAATTATATACATGGCTGTCATCACACAAGTGAGAACAAAAATGAACATGAGCCACCACAGATATGCATCCCCTGTTAAGAGAAGCAGAGACACTGACTACAGTCCAGACACAAAATAAGTTTTCAAAATGCAAGAAAAAAAAAACGCTGAGTCCACAGCTCAGAAAAAGACAGTCAGAGCCACTAACTGTAACGGGACTGTGTAGCAACTAGATCATTAAAAGGTTGGATCTAAAAGGGGAATTATTATTATTCAGTTCATGTTATTAAACATCTTTCCCCACTGTTTGTGCTTTTTATTTTTCGGTTATTTTTCCTGCAATTTTTGGATTGATGCAGCTGACTGTTGATAAATATGGGTGCCCGTGTGAGAAATTTATAAATTTATGTTTTATTTATATCTTAAAAAAGACTCTTTCCATGTTTTTTAATAGTGTAAGCTCTAGTGTGGTTGACGTTTGGGTCGGATTATATTATGCTGAAGATATGCTTTGGCCAATCCTATAAGTCTGCACAACCCTACAATGACATAAGCCAATGTGAGTAACTGATGCCAACCCCCATAAAATGTAACTACACATTGAAATACCACAGGCAACAAAATCTCATGCATTATTTTGAGTACAATAACGTGATATAATGGCTGCAGAAGATGAACCAACATGTTAAAATCACCTGCCAATATGTTAGATGTGTGTTTCTGTATTTATGTCTCCTTCTGTAGATGAACAAGCACTAAAACAATCCTGACCTCTACCTGACCTGATTCAGCAACTGTAACAAACTTCTCTGGTATCTGCTCCTTTTCTCTTTGCAGTAACTGCTTTGAAATGAACTGTTTGCTATGTATCAGCTCTGTGCCCTGACACTATACACATACAAGTAAAAATACCCAAGACAGCACCATGCATCAAGGTGCAGGTGTGGCAAGGCTTCGACAAGGACGTATAAACCAGTCTAAAGCTGGAGGACAAACAACCCTCGACATATGCTGGCTCACAAGTTGTTCTTGGTTTGTTTTTAGAATGAAGACCAATAATAAAGGTCTCTGAACATGAGAAGACACTCAAGTCTCTGTGAGGGCTGCCTGGAAATCTGGCACCCAATGACACAAAGAGGAAACTTTTTTAGTTTACTGTGCTGCTCATGGAGGCGATCCATGTTTGTCTCCAGCTTTGCTTTGCCTCCAGGAAATGCCACTTCTGATGTCGGTTGTAATGGTTGTAAATATGTATCGTGATTTGTATGTAAATATACATCTTGTATTGCCATTCAGCCAAACAATAATAAGGAACATACAAGCCATTTGAAGCAGATTTTGAGGTTGAAAAGGGGAGGAGAGTGAAACGCCTAACGCTGCAAGACTTTTTGTCGTGTGTATAGAAGTACTCAAGCAAAAGTGGCCTGTTGGTGACACAAAGGGGATATTAAGTTGAAAAGCATATTTTGGACTCTTGAGAAAGTGCAAAAATGAAACCTCAAGCACATAGAGTTATAAAGCCATATTTCAAAGTCGTGTCTACTTCATTGTTTAAATGGCAAATGTTTCAAATTTGTTGGCACGGCATGTTTAATTGGTAAAAAAATCAAACCTGGCCTGAAACATCTGTTGTGCCTCACCACATCCTTCTCCCTGTTTGCCTATTTTGTTCCCTTCTTATATTGTGTCAAATAAAGAAGGTAAGCCACTAAATTCAAATAAAAATACAATTAGGTGTACTTTGGAAAATGGTTGGCAGCAAAATAATAAATAATTGATATCCAGTGAATAGACTATAACATGCAATAACAGCTGTATGGTCCATTAATACAGCTGGCGTAATGGGATGTTGTAGCGTGAGGGTCCTACGTTCTCTTAGCAGGTTTGGCGATGAGCTGCCTCTCTCTCTCCAGCTCCTTCTCACGCTGCTGCTCCTTCTCCAAAGCCTCTTTCTGCTTCTGCTGCTGCAGCTTCAGAGCTCTTTTCTGAGGGAAAACAAAGGCACACATTTGTTTAATTTGAATATAAAACCTCTTTATCATAGAGAAACTTTGTTTACTTACAGACATACGGATTACCTTTAGCTTTGTTGTCTTTTCATGGAGCATTATCATCTCTTTCCTAATGTTCACCAGTTTATTGTGGTAAACCTTTGCCTCTGTAAACTGGATAAAGCAAACTAGGTTAGAAATATCTCCTGTACAAACATGAACAATGACAAACCTGCTATTATTTGGTGTAAGCATACCAGTGAATTGAGGTCCAGTAAGGCGTTACATTCTCTGAACTTGGTGACTTCTTGGTCCAATGTGTCTAATAATACAAGCTGATTTTGTCTGGAAAGAGAAAAAAAATCCATGCAATAGATGTGGGCAAGAGCACATTTTTATCAAGATGAAGTGTTTTTGGTGTCCACTGCATTAAGATGTAGAGTAATTCACATTGTGCTAAAGTGCTGTCAAGGAACAACAAAGCACTGCACAGCAAAGGCTCCACAAAGCGCACACACACACACACTAGGGATGTAACAGTTACCTGTAAAATGGGAAACCACAATAAAAATTCCCACGGTAATCATTACCGTGTCCAATTAAAATTACAGTTATACCGTGTTTGATCACCACACTGTGTCAATAACTCATTGTGATGCTGCTCTTTGGCTGGAAAAGCCTCGGTGAAGCAGCCGTCTCGGCGTGCATGCGCAGTTTGCAATGTTTGGCCAGTACAGCAGTTGGAGCTCCACTCAGACTAACAGGTTTTGCTACTCGAAACGGCTAAAGTCTAAAGTCTGGTTGAAGGTTGGACTTTACAAAGATGTCGAGGGGAAACTGAGTGATGACAGTTACCCTGTCTAAAACACGCAGCTGCAGTGAAAGACAAAAATGCGCGTGATTAAAACTGCTGTAACTCCTTGAGTAAACGAGCAGACTGAGAGACAGAGAGGATTCAGAGAGACATACCTGAGTTAATTATAGGCGGTTTATCAGTATTTTCAGTGAGAATAATGTATAAAGGTAGTAAATAACAGCATTAGTATTATTTTGAAGTGTATTTTTGCCGTTCTTTCGCCGTGTTTTGCCGTTTTTCGCAGTAGATCTTCTTTTCCGTCATAGTTCATGTTTCTTGCATTTAGTCAATCGTAATTTGGAAATAATAAAGAAGAAGATGTCGAGGACATATGCCATGGAAAGGGGTGACCAGATGAGAGCCATGAAGGGGGCTAACTACTTCAGGGACTATCGTTAGTAATATAAAAATTTTTAAAAATAAAATAAAAAAAAACCCCGCCTGAACATGGTCTAATTTATCGAGCTGTAACATGGACACTAATGCTGCAGGCAAACAAAACAGTGTGAGTGTATGTAAAATAGGTTACATTTATTTTTTCTCATCTCAAAACTTTGAACATGTTCATTTATGATTGTTTATAAAGAGAATACTGTTTACAGTACAAATCATTTTTTTCTTTTCTTATAATTACACACATTTTAAAGCATTTATAACAAAATATTGACAAATGCTTGCCAAAATAGTTTTTTTATTTCTCATTAAAAAAAAATTAAACAAATTTACTTATGAGACATCCTGTGAATATCCTATAAATCCTCTCTCTCTGTCTGCTCGTTTACCTGAGGAGTTGCAGCAGTTTTAATCACACGCATTTGTCTTTCACCGCAGCTTCATGTTTTAGACGGGGTCTTCAATCAGTTTCCCCTCGACATCCTTGTAAAATAACAAAGTTATTGACAAAATAAGACAAAAGAACTGTTAAAATTCTCATATGAAAGGGGTTAAATGATTTCAAGTTTGTGTTAAAGTACTTTTTGAATAATTTTAATAATGATAATAGTGATAATTTCGGTCACAATAACCACAAGATAAAATTTTCATACCGTTACATCCCTAACATCCCCCCCCACACCCACACATTAACACACTGTTTCACACTGAATTTAGGCAAAAATGACGGGGATGGGAACTCGTACCTTTATTAGGTTTATCAACCACATGGTATCTGCTTGACTCATTTTTTTTTTTAAGTTTTCCATCAGAGATTGCACCTACATCCTGGTACAGTTCACCTCCAGCAGCGTTCAAGGTGAGCTGAGACTGAACGTGACGTGGAGACACTGCTGACCTCTGGACAGCCAGAGTATTGATCAGGGTTATTGACGCTGAGATGTAACACCCTTGTCTGCTCTGGGATGTTTTGTAACATCCAAAACTCACCTCTGCTTAAATAGGATATACTTTTGCTGCTTGCAGGCATCTTTGGAACAAAATATCCTAACTGTTACAAAAAGCCACAAAGGGCCCGGCAGCTTGATCGCCTTTGCTTCTGTGAGGAAGTTTCACACAGCTGTGCCATGACGGCTCCGCCTACCTTAAAGAAATACAGTCCATCCTATTGTAGAAAAAGGAAATGGAGCATCCAAACTGTGCAGAGCCGAGCCGAGTTGATCAGATTTCACAAATGGCAAAGCACAATGATATTGTTAGCAATATCAATATTGATTCAGGCCAATACTTTATCAGTTCCCTCACTGATTCCAGTGGATTTTCTCTGTGGGCCTAAACAGGTTTTCTGAGGTAACAATGTCAAACACATGGCACTCTAGGTGAGTAACGCGGTGTGGTGCAGATGATTCTATCAGCAACTTTCTGGTTAGCATTGTTTTATGCCAAATTAATTTCAACCACATCCGTCTACTCCAGCCTGCCATGATTACATCAATAACTTTTGTGTTTTTGTTTCTGCTGACTGCCTCTGATGGGAGCATGATGTCTTTGAACCTTGACAGGCATGCAGAACAAAGTAGAGAAAATTATTTCTTTCTATAAGAGGCCTGTTAAGCCTAACGACAAATGAAATGAGTTCCTTTAGCTTGAACCACATAACTTATTATCTGTGATTATCTGAAAATCCATCAAAAAATCACAAAGTTTTTCAACACAGAGTTAACTTTGAGACAAAAATATGACATCCATGCATCAGACCAAGCCGTCTGGATTGGTCTGCCGCGGCTTACGTAGTGCAGGGAGCGCACGTAGACGTGCACTGCGGAAGTACACTATAGCACTGTTTAGGCTTGAAAAATGTACTAAATGACCTCGTTTCGAATTAATTATGGACGTTACCCGCTCAGGACACTTGGATTACAGCGGACGAGCAGTATGAAGGAAAATAGACACATTTTTGAGGACTTTTATGGACCTTTTTCTTTCGGGCTCCATTGTCCCCTGTTAGATGGAAGTTTGTTGACAGCGAAAATCCCCCCGGACCTCCGGCTGCATTTGAGACATCAAAAAAGTGCTCCAGAGTGTTGCTCAGCATGAGGGTGAGTAGAAAATGAAGGCATATCATTCTTTGGGTGAAATATTCCTTCAAGCAGCTGATCTTGCCTCAATACTATCATTGGGTCTGATTAAATCTATTTCACAATGACCTCAAATAAATATCTTTATCTATTCTGTGAAAATATGTGTATGCTTGTGCATCTTCAGACCATTTGTGCAACTGACTCCAGTCCATATTTGAAAAAAATAAAGTTTATAGAGGATTAGCACTGACAGTACAATCGAATCATTCAAGTCATAACATCATATTAGCCTTATGGGTATTTTTCTAAACTTTATTTGGGACAGACAGCTCCTGCGTTTAAGATGACATAAAACCTACAATTACTTGGCAGTATAACAACATAATTTCATCATTATGGGCTAATCAGCTTTATAAAAGCAGGTCTTCAGGAAATTCATCCTGCTACTCTCATCATATGACTCTCTGAGCCACATGTTTGTTTGCTGAATGCTGCAGTCTGTACACGTCAGTCTGTTCCTGTGAATCACGTGACTGAGAGGCAGACAGCTTGTTGTGTAAAATGTTTAGAATATCTTCACTTTACTCAATATCCACCTCAAATGACCAAACTAAATCCTGCTGGATATTGTTGAGATCTTCCTTCCTGATGTCAGTAACACAAATCAATACAAACTGGTTCAAAGTTTCATGGATGTACTTACGTGAGCTCTTGTAGGGCTCGTTTAGAGTTCTGTAGATCTGGCAGGTAGTGGGAGAGTAAACCCTCTGTGAGTTTGTCGACTGCATTTTTATCCACACACATATTTTCTACATGAGAGGAGCTTTCTGCAGGCGGCAGCTCCTGCTGTGCCAACTCTTGATCTGTCAGATATTAAGAGGAACGAAATACAAAGAATTTTTGTCACAAAAAAGTATTTGCAAAACTTGCCAGTTCTGATCCTTGTGGGTGGCCTGCTGGGCAGACTGAGCTCTAAAAAGCACTTCAGTAATCTTTCATCTTTTCTGTCTGCTGACTGTTCAGCTGGAGGACAACACTGCTCTGAAAGTCACACTGCAGTCGCTGGTTTTCCTTTTACATGTTGGAAAAATTGTTCACACTTAATGTGGCAATCTAAACATCAGAATTTATACGCCTGTTTTGATAGCAAGACAACCAAGACAGTCCTAATCACTGAATTAAGTCTAATTTCTTAGTTTTATTTACCAAGAAATCCTAATGAACCTTCGTTTGACTACTTTACAATAAAATGTTTGCAGTGTTCCTCTCTTTCTTTCACTAATTTTAACTTGAATATTTGTTTATCTTTTAGGTGTATGTGTTTTTGTATTATTTGAACACTTTATCATTTCAAAAGTATAAAAGTATAAAAATTTTGAGAAATTTGTTCTGATGTGGAATATTAAATTAAAAGACATCCATGCAAATATTTAATTAATTTAAGCTAATTTAAGTACTAGATGAACACAACTTTGATTTGGCTCCTCTGTTTTGTCTCTGGAGTTCATAAACAGTAAATCCGGTCCGTACAGTTAGAAATGTCCATCAAAGAAATGTGTGATGAGTGCTGCTAACTGCAAACTAATGAATAAAAGCAGATAGTGTCCCCTGATCCTGAACATCCTGAGGTGATTTTTCTTATTCACACTCTTATTTCATCCAGTTTGACCAAAAGAGCTCACAATTTATTCACCTGAATCAACAGGTACCGCAAGTTTCTCCAGTTCCTATAGCAGATTCCACTATTTTCAGTTCAGGCCTGCTGACTCTCCTGTATGTACTCCAATTAATATATCTATTCTGAAGTATCCAAAGTAAACTGCTGCATAAAATATAAAATGCTGCACAGCATGGATTAATTATTCTACAAATAGCTGTTTAACATCAGGCAGTAGCATCATTTTATCTACAATTAAGCCAAATTAGGATCCCATCTGTCCTCTCTCTGCCATCATTGCATCTCTTTTACTTCTTTATCATTTCTCTGTCTGTCTCTGATGAACGCATGACGTCCTTGATTTTACTTCATTTACGCTCCGAGTTTTGCCAACGGTCTGATGTTATCAACAGAAACAATTTGACCAATACCACCTTTAAATCATTGCATCAATGCATCCCTGAGATAATGAAACAAAATGGACAACTACAGCTGCAGGAAGAAGTATGTAAACCCTTTGGGATTACTTGGATTTCTGCTTAAATTGGTCATAAAATATGTCCTGATCTATGTCCTGATCTGTCCTGAAATCACAGGACAAACACAGTCTGCTTAAACTAGTACAGCACAAAAAAATTGTAAGTCTTCATGTTTTTATTTTACACAATATGTAAACAGTCACAGTGCAGGGTGGAAAAAGTATGTGAACCTTTGGATTTAATAACTGGTTGACCCTCCTTTGGCAGCAATAACAGCAAACTCACAACTGGTGTGTGTTTTTTTATAGGGCAGGGCAGTTTTAACCAACACATCCTATCTAATCACATTGATTGGACTCCAGGTTGGCTGATTCCTGGCTCCATTTAGCTCTTGGAGAAGTAATTAGCCTAGGGGTTCACATACTTTTTCCACCCTGCACTGTGACTGTTTCCATATTGTGTCAAATAAAAAAATGAAAACTTATAATTTTGTGTGCGGCATTAGTTTAAGCAGACTGTGTTTGTCTTGTGATGTGACTTAGATGAAAATCAGAACATATTCTATGACCAATTTAAGCAGAAATCCAAGTAATCCCAAAGGGTTCACATACTTTTTCCTGCAACTGTATATGATGCACAGTTCAGATGTGTTTACAGATTATGTAGATTTTTAACCATCATTTTAAACTATTCCCTTTTTGATACTAACACCCAGCCTCTGTAGATGTAAACTGTGGTGCAGTACAGTTAAAAAGCACCAGTATGATAAACAATGAGTCCAGCTCCTGTGTCAGTCTGAAGTGGTTTATCTCACATAAGTTATGCTGTAATAGGTGTCTTACAGACATCACAAACTGGGCATGTAACTCATCAGTCTTAAAACTCACTTTTTTTTTACTTGCTTTTACGTTTTACTTGCTTACATTCCTAAACTTATTAAACTATTTTTAATCTCTGATGGTCTTACTTTTCTCATCATTTTATTCCTGTTTTACCATCTTCTTATGTTTTAATAAACTCCCTTTTTTCATTTTTCATTTTTTTTTTCCTGTCTACCATCTTCTTTTCCATCTTACTCATGTGATGCTGTCAACCATCAACTGCGATCAGTTTATCTAGTATCTAAATCTATCATCAATTTATTGGATATCATCTCCTTATTGTAAATTAAACAAGACACCTTTCAAACTAATGTTCTTGATACGTACGTGTTGACATATTAAGCTGCACTGATTTAGTATATTCCTATAGTACTTCAGCTGTTTCCATTTAACCATTTTCTTTTCTTTTGTTGCTTTATTTTACATGAACCTCAGTGACTTTATGCCTTTGTTTGACCTGATTGCTGATTTATTGTCTCCAGAATTGTCTTTTTTTATTCTGTTTTGTCTTAAAACACCTTGTAAACATCTGCTTTTAAACAATTATTTGACTGAGAAATAATCTGACTGATTAATATTTAAGCTCACACACAGTCTGGTTAAAGCAGGCTCGATAAAGTTGACAGTGGAGTACAGGTGTAGCACACAGACTTTATAAGCTGTAAGTGTTTATGTATTGATGTATGGGTTTGGTATTATTGACATATTTACCCGCACTGTGAGGAGGATCACTATGGGACGAAGCTCCTTCATCTCCCATCTCCTCTTCCTCCATTTGCAGCGACTCTGCTTCTTTCAGTTTCAGATTTCTAATAGTCTAAAATGACAAAAGACGACCCTGTTTACTATTCTTGTAGTCTCATAAGGGTATAAACAGAGTAAATGTTCACTTTATGGTCATAACGTTAGCTTGACAGCCACATTAATGAGCGACATAAGAGGAAGTGTCCAGTTAGCTCCCTGAGCTTCTTCATTAGCAAACAGCTAGCCGCCCCGCCGTCTGTGAACTTTGACCACAGTCTTACCTGTCAGGCTCTCCTCTTCACAATAAGTTTTTATAGCTCTAGGAAGTTCTGCTGGACAAAAACAACTCACGCAACTGCAGGATTTTGGATTTGTTGCTGCAGCTAGAAAATGTCATGTGACTCCTGCGTCATCACGTGACCGCGTACCAACAAAACCAAACCTGCTGTCCTGGTGGGAAGTTCGACTCTTTTACATGATGCGGATTATTTGGCTTGGCTCAGCGGTGGGCTCTGGCTCTCAGCTCTCAAATGGCTTTTCACTTGTTACCCTCTCAGATTTTAGTAGTCACAGCTCCATCTAAAACTGTAAGAATACTAGACATATTAAAATAAGTTGTACCCTGATTTCAAATGTGACACCTCAAATATTTGAGTCATTGTGGGTGGTGTAAATAATTTGAGGCTTTTTGTCTGTTTGTTCTGAGACCCCAGACCCAAAAGTACAGCCATTAATGTGGGAATTTCGGCAAAAGGAGCACCAACATAAGAACATAGCCAAAAAAAATAAATATATATTTTTTTATATATTTATTAGCAAATGTATATACACTCTGTGTGTATCTAGTCCGTACTTAGAAGTGAAGTGAACTGGCATCAAATTCCTTGTATGTCCAACATACCTGGCCAATAAAGCTGATTCTTTTTATATATCATTTCTATTACAAATTGCTCTTGTGTATTTTTATATATTTTGAGGTTCAAGATTGTTTCCTTGTGATTTGTAAGCAGTGTTCATTAGAAATGAAACAAACAAACAAATAAAAATCCTTTAAATGATTCAAAAAGAACAACTTATGTCAGGGTAGTACAAATCTTGTCTGTGGGCCAACAGCAGCCTGTGGGTCATTTTTAACCATGGTAAAATTCAATATTTCCCACATGTAGACATCAGGTTCATCCTTTGTTGTTGTTCTTTAACCGAGACAATCAAAAGACAACCAAGGCTGACAAAGGCCATTGGAATCTAATTAGGAACCCTAAAGCGTTGTGTTCTGGTCATAATCTGGAGAAGCTTTTGGATACACTAGAAACAGAACTGAACAATCTGAAACAACGGTACAAGAAATTTGACTATGGAGTGTTAACATTCAGGCACTAATTGTGATAGATAATATTGAATTGGAAGGACATATGAAAATAAGTTCCTGGAAGTCGTAACTGATTAAAAATTATGAAGGAGACCACATGCTTAGAATATTAAATCCAAAATATTTCAATGAGTTAGTTGAAATATTAAACAAAACAAAAGATGCTTTTAATCCCAACTCATTACATTTATTGTCAACTCCTCTATTTTTCCATGCAGCACTTACTGTGTTGAGGTTTTGGGGAGACCATAAAATAATCACTAATCCACTTTACCTGCTTCAAAAGAGAGTGATAAGAATCATCATCAGAGCTGATCATCGAGAACCAACAGACAAAATATTCATAAACTCACAGGCACTCAAACTTAACGATCTGGTAGATTTTAAGATGCCATCACTAATGTATATTGTGTACCAGAACATATTTCTGTACTGTGTCCAGAAGTTGTTTCATATCAGAGAATCTGAGCATAGACTGAGAGGGACATGTGTTCTCACAAAAAGAAAGATCAGAACAAACATGAAACAAAAATGTGTTTCCGTCTACCAATTTATTCATTGAGTGGTTCAGAAATAACGTAAAGATTGCAGCATACACTACATATTTAAAATAAATCTCTTAAGTATAAGATAAATTTAAGACAGAAGAATGAAAACCAGAATGTAGATGCACTGAGACAGGGGTGTTCGGGTTTAGGCCAATCAGTGGCACAGACAATAGATGTCGTAATTGTTCATTTCTCCTCCTCACCTGTGCTAGGAGAGCTGAGTGAAATAAGCTAAAACTTTAGCCTACACCTTTTAGGTCCTGTTTTTGTTTAATATTTGGTTGATGCAAAAAAAGACCCCATCCTTATGTATGCATTGTTTGTTATTTGTTTTAATATGTTTTTGTATTAAAATCTTGTACAATGGTCAATGACTGATGGAATAGGATTATCAATAAATTAGGGAATATCATATGAATGACTTAGGCATATCACAATACAATAGAAATGTCCTGGGACACTGTGGTTTATAACATTTTTTTCACTGTTCTTCTGTATGTCATCACATGAAAGTTGCACTTTAGCCTGTCACTGTTTCCACATGTGTCCATGTTAAATGATCAAGTTTGTGGCTGCAGAGTTAATCATCTTCATAAACACGGGATGTGCTGGTTTTGGGAGGATTTACTTGTATGCTACATTTTCTGCAGTGTGACACTGAATAAACGAGAGAGGATACAATTGTACAGAGCTGTGTCAAAAGTTTTCTCTTCTCATTCCCTCTATGGAGAAGTGGTCTAGTACTGAACTAACTACATCAATTAAATAAAGCAGCTGAATAACATAAAACAAAACCCATGACTTAAATGCTGAATTTAATAAAAGAGGCACATCAACGTGGTACACTTACTTTTTTCCTTTATTTTTTGGTACGTGGTCCTTGATGAAAAAAGCTTGGATACCTCTGACTTTGACAAAGATGACAACTTCAAGACTCTTTTTGGTAAAGTGCGTAAATAAATATGCAGGAGTGTATGTACAAGAGACTCACTTACAGCAACTGAACCTTAGTTATGGGATAGCATTTTTATTGTGTGGTAGTTCTCACATTCTCCTTGTAAGTAATTGTTACGAACCAAAAGATGTTGAAGGGGATGAAGGAAGTAACAATCATTTAAAACCCAGGTTAAAGAACAGTGTCGAGGCAAATTATGAAAAAAGTGCTGAAAGTTTATTCTAAACAAAAATTAACAACAACTTAAATCAAGCTCATAAGCTGATGTATCAACAGAGCAAACCTAAAAGGTAAAACAAAAACACAAGCAATCGGTTCACTGCAGGCTCCGCTGCCACTGAAGGTCTGCAAAAGCTCACACACGGTGCCACCGGGGCCTCATGTACAAAGGGTGCATATGCACAAAAAACGTGGCGCACGCTCTTTTTCATGGCAAAGTTCAGATGTATTAAGAGTGAGATGACTGGGGTGCTGGTTTGGCGTAGTGGTTAGCACCCCATGTACATGCTTCTGCCGGTCCAGGTTCGAATCTTGCCTGTGACCATTTTGCAGAGTGTCTTCCCCTACTCTCTCTCCCCCTTTCACAAGCCTATCCACTGTCTCTCTCCTATCAATAAAGGCACAAAATGCCCAAAAAATACATTTAAAAAAAAAAAAGAGTGAAATGACCGTGGAAATGTTCGGTGCCTCACACCAACTCCATGGCTGGCGTACGCACGTTTCTGCCACTGTTGGTCCATTGGCAACACTTACAGGTGATGCAGGGAATTGTTAAATAAATAAATGTGAAAACAATTAGTCATTAGACTGAATAACTACACATCAGAGACATGTGAACAATTAACTCTGATGAACAATTAACACACGTGTCTGCGGTTACCTGGGTGGATGTAAAAGCACGCGCAAAGTAGTAAAAAACATACCGTTTAACACAATGGCTGCTTTGGCACTTCTTGAAGACATTGCAAAGGATGCTATGAGAAGAGAGTGTGTCTTTAGAGACAGGGAGGATCTTCTTGCTAATGCTGATGACTGGCTCATGAGCCTTGGTTCACGAGGGCGATACTCCTCCAATTGTGCGCAGAGCTGCGGCCAGCTCTGGAGTGCAACACAGCGAGGAGCCATGCGCTGCCTGTCCCCACACAGGTGTTGACCACACTGGGGTTCCTCGCAACTGGGACATTCCAGAGGGAGTTGGTTGATTGATCAGGGCTGTGCCAGTCGACCCTGAGCCAAGCCATGCCAGCCGTGTGGGATGGAATCATCCACATGTCAGCCAGGTATATCAAATTCCCATAAAAAGCAGATGGACAGGCCCACTCTAAAGTGCAATTTGCAGTGAGAGCCGGTTATAACAATATACAATAACAATATAACAAATAATCCATTTTTTCTTGTCTGCTTTTAATTTACCCAGGTGACCATAGCTACCCACTTAAGCGGTGGCTGATGACCCCACTCACCAACCCTCAGACTGATCAAGAGCGGGGGTATAATGACCTCCATTCCTGCACGCGCTCAGTTATTGAGAGGACAATCGGTTTTCTAAAGGGACAGTGGCGCTGCCTGGACAGGTCTGGGGGTATACTGCTTTACAGTCCCAAGAAGGTGTGCCGTATTGTGCGGTGTCCTCCACAATGTGGCACACCCGCATGCCCTTCCACTGCCAGAGCAGCATATCCCCCCACCAGAGGGACCAGAAACTGCACCCATTCATGCGCAGCCTACCCAGGAGGCCATCCGGACTGGACAACATTTAATTTCAACAATGTAAAAGAGGCAAGGACACATGATTCATTTTTTCAAAGGTTTAATGGACTCATCAATATTTTTTAGGACGCCAATTAGTTGATCAAGTTGATCCGCCTATTGTGCTTATAATCTCTCCCTGTGATTCCAGCACAGTGCGGGTGAGGTCACGGCCAGAGATGGTGGAGGAGGCCCCCGGGCCTGTGACGCCGGAGACGGTGGAGGAGCCCCCCGGGCCTGTAAATTCAGATGCTGCCAAAGCAACTTAACAAAGTAATAACTAAGAAGGGGAGCGGGGGACCATCAAGAGCAGGGTCCATCAGCTTCTCCTCTCTAAATCCAGCTCCAGCTCCCCAGAGGCACTGACAAGACTGATTTTTAAACACATGAGAACACTAGGCCCATGTGTTCTCAATCCACATACCAATCCCGACTGCCGCCAGACCACACCTACTGGATCCTGAGGATACAAAACACAACAACCAGCAAACAGGTGGGAGGATCTTCACAGTTGGCTGTGGTGTAGAGTTGCATTTGAGGTTGGGATCTCAGAACGGCTGTTAGGAACTTAGTTGCATTTCAAGTGTTGGAAGTGGGAGACTTATCTTCTCATCAACTGACTCAACCATGAATACGCAGGCTCTTCTGCTATCTGTCTCCTTCAGTCCTACACATTTTAAACAAGTAAGGTTGTGAATCTCCTGTGACATTAAAGAGCTGAAAGAACTCAAACCTAGCAAAGGAGTTATTGCTGTGGTCGTCTAGTACGGCATACATCTGTTTAGATTCTTCATGCTGTCCAATGGGGAAGACGCTTGCAAGGCATATCTTTTGCCCTTTTGGTCACTCCATCTCCACACACTTTAGTGCACTTGGCGGTAACCTCATCATTGGCAGGGTCATCAGGCTCCCCGCCTTGCTCTGAAATGGAAGGATCTGACCTTGACCTCAGGTGGGGCCTGGAAGTGCTGAAACATGGTGGGTGCTTTCAAATTTATTGCACTTTATTTCTGTTTGGCAATCCTTGGTGAAGTGACTTGTAGATGAGCAGCACCAGAAACATAGTATAATCTTTCAGAGACTTTGTTCAATGGCCTCAGGTGAGCCATGTGTCACCTCAAGCCCTTCCCATATCATTAAACCTCATCCTCATTAAGAAGACTCTCTCATATTCACACCCTTTATCCTGCATGCATACTCAGACAATTGTTCCCCAAGCCACTAGATGAGTATGTCAAGCTCTTCTCCTGGTGAGAGGTCTTGGCCAGAAATGTCACTCTGGTAGGATGATTTCCAGGCCCAACAGCTCCAGTTTATCATCAGAGGTTGTTAACCCTGTAGTTACCAGATGATAATGGGCCATATATTTGGCAAGGTCAGGAGTGGCAGTTTGGGCACTTTGATTTGCAGGTATAAGAGGACTGTAGTAAGGTTGGTAGGTGACAGACTGCTGACCATCTTCATACTGCTGCTGGGGCTGAAGAAGACCTGTCTGGAAGGCTCTAAGCTGGAGGCGATGTCCTGCATGCTGGATACCATACTGCTGCTGTTGTGAAGCGGCTGGATGCTGAAGGAAGTATCTAACTTGAGCCTAGTACTGCTGACTATATTGACCAGGGCCAGGTATGAGTTGTGGTTGAATAGTAGCTGGAAGTGGAAAGAAAGTTGTGCTTTTGTTATTTAGGCTGGTGAACAGATTTAATGCTAGCTTGATCATTAACATAATCTACAGCCATTGTTGGAGAAGAATGGGTATTGTGACACTTTTCTGATACTCACAATCTGCTTCCAACAAGCCTACTTCCAGTATTTCAGACTCAACTTGGGCAGCATTCATTTCTTTTTCCTCTTGCATTGCGTCTAGGGTGGATTGAAGGCCAGTGGCTTCAACATTTACGGTGGCTTGAGCAACCTTTAGTTCTATTTCTCTATCTCCAAAGGCAGCTCTGAGCTTCTGCTGTAGCTCTTGCTTGTATGGCCATAATGCTTGAACTGGGAGGTGCAGACTTTTTGGATCTACTTGAAATGCCTGTTTAGATGGCATGGACATTTTATCATTGTGTCTTGATGCATAATCGCTTGTAGACATGGTGATGTGAGATATAGGAGAGGATACTTAGCCCGAATGAAACTGTAACAAAAATATGACAGAATATACATATTACAGGTAAGTATGAGAGGTGGTAGTACAGGTGAGTATGGCATACTGTACTGTACTGTATAAACTGACAGGTAATTAATAGGTATGTATAATGCAAATTAGGAAATTATACTGTAGCATTTCACATACTGAAATGACGTAAGCACAGAGGTACCAGGTAACTGCCACTAGGGGGCTTCAAACAACAAAACATAGAATACACAGTCATTTATAGGGTCTTTAACAACCCCCCCAAAACATCTTACAGCAACATTTCAAATAATGACTGTGCTAATATTGACTAATTGTATTATGGTTTTAGTTATTGTGCATGTATTTTGCTTTTGGTTTAGAAGATTTCTAATTTGCTTCTGATCCTTTCTCCTGTGCTTTACCCAGCAGTGAGGGCTGTGGCCAAGGGCGTGGCTGACCTGCTTTCAGTCTGAGTGCGGCTGGCCACACCTGACGTCAGACTCCAATCAACTCACCTCTCCATAAAGACCGGCTCAACCTTCACTAAGCCCCCAGGTAATTCTGTCTTGCTGAGTTGTGCCAGCCTCAGTGTTTCCAGCTGAGAGTTTTGCTAGTTTTGGGTGATCTTTTAAGCCATTCCAATCATTTGGTCTCATGTGTTTTCAGATTTGTGCCTCGCTGCCTCACTTTGCTTCAGGCTTCTGAACAGTGGGTAGCCAGCTTTCCCTTTTTTGTGTCTCTCGAGAGGCAATAAACAAACTTTTTTGAACCAATATTAGCCTCCTGCCTTTCTGGGTCCAGCTGAATATTCAGACCATAACAGAACTGTCTGGCCAACATGGACCCAGCGGAATCTGAACATTTTAAGCAGGCCTTGTCTAACCAAGGAGCCATGTTGGGCCAACAGGACTATACATTAAAACTCATAATGGACAGTCTGCAGTGACTAGCCTCCAGCATGGTGCACCTCGGCAGAAGGACGGAGTCTATTACCAACCAGCTCAGAAAAAACCTGACCTCACCTACAGATCCACCACCTCTACCACCAGCTGTTGAGTCTGCTGCAACATCACCAGCCACATTGGCCTTGCCCTGGGAGCCCCACATCCCCACACATGCTAGGTACTAAGGTAGGTAGGGATGCGTCAGTTAGGTTGGGCCAAGCTGACCCCTGAGGAAAGAGAAGGACAACTAAATATTTGCATCAACTGTGCCAAGAAGGGGCATTACATCACCCAATGCCTAGCAATGCCAAAAGGCCAGGCTCACCAGGAGGCAGAGGGGCATTGGTGAGCTGAACTTCCTCAACTTTTCCTCCCACCAACTGCGTTCAAAGTAAAAGTAAGTGGCACTGGACAGAACAGACTCTGCCTGTTCAAGTTTTGATTGACTCTGGAGCTAAAGATAATATTATTGACTCTGACTTAGTTACATGCCATGATCTCCCTGTATATGAACTTGATAACCCTAAGAAAGTGCTAGCCGTTGATGGAAAACTTACTGAACAAGTCACACACACAAAACTCACCCTGCGAAACTCAAACTCTGGCAACCACGATGAACACTTGGAACTCCGTCTCCTCTCATTCTCATAGTGCTTGGGTTACCAAGACTCATAATCCGCACATAAAACTGGGGTGACAACTGCCATCAAAACTGATTATTTTCAGCTATTCCAGCTTCCCAAAGTCCTGCTCCACCTCAGATCAAAAATCTAACTAATGTTCTCAGTGAATACCAGGATTTATAGGAAGCTTTCAGTAAGGACAGAGTACTCTCTTTACCACCACAGATTGTTTTATAGATTTGCTCTCTGGTTCATCATTACCCACCAAAAGACTCTTTAATCTCTCAAAACCTGAGAAAGAGGCTATGGAGGCATACGTTTCTGATTCTCTTGACACAGGCCTTATCTGGTCCTCCTTATATCTTCGGTTTCTTCTTTGTGGAAAACTAAGTTTAGACTTTGTGACCCTACATAGATTTCACTAGACTGAATGACATCACCCTCTCCCTCTCACTAACTCAGCCATCGCTCCATGACAAGATCATACACTCTAAACTGGATTTACGAAAAGCATATCCCTTAGTCAGAATTTGTGAAGGTGACGAGTGGAAAACTGCTTTTCACATGCACCTGAGCCACTTTGAAAATGTTGTGGTACCCTTCAGTTTAACTAAAGCTCCTGGTGTTTTCCAGGCATTAGTAAATGGTGTTCAGACGTGTTAAAAAGATTTGAATTTGTTAATTAAGATTCTATATTGATCTTCTCCAAAAATTATGACCTGAATATACAACATGTAAAACTAGTCCTGAAAAGACTTCTTGAAAGCAAACTGTTTCTGAATTCTGAGAAATTTGAATTAAATCTCACAACTGTATCTTTCTTAGGTTATGTGGTCGAAAAGGGGCAGTTGAAGCCTGACCCTGAGAAGGTTAAAGCAGTTGCAGAGTGACCAGTTCCAGCAACACGTAAACAACTACAGAGGTTTCTGCGGGTTGCTAACTTCAGTAAAGAGACTGTTCGAATTGTCTGATGTCTCAACAGCATTTGAAAAGCTTAAATCTAGGTTTGTCAATGCACCTGTTTTGATCCACACATATCCTGTCCTGGAGTTTGTTGTGGAAGTTTTGCTAGTTTTGCTGATTTTTTAACCATTCTAATAATTTTTCCTTGTGTTTTTTTCAGATCAGTGCCTCCCTGTCTCACTTTGCTCCAGGCTTCTGAACAGTGGACAGCCAGCCTCCAGCAGCCTTCAGGGATTTCTTTACTATTGTGTTTTCCTTTTTTGTGTGTCTCCAGAGAAGCAATAAGCAAACTTTATTGAACTTATAACAGCCTCCTTCTTTTCTGAGTCCAGCTGAATTTTGAGGCCATATCAAAATGGACTGTGTTTAGTTTGAAAGATGTATAAATCAGTCCAACATGAGCCTATGTTTATATAGTTTCATATGTAGGCTAAATAAGTAATCAAGACATAAAAACATGTCACTTAAGTCTAGTGGACTGTCTATTTAATTTGTAGTCTTTGGATTCAGACTTCAGGCTTAACTCACTTTAAGATGTTTTGATAAATGAAAAGCTTTAAAAAACCATAAGCATTTTGCAGAAGGTGATTGGCATCAGTATTGAAAAAGCAAAAAGTATCAGTATCGGTAAAAGTCTGGTATCACCCTTCATTAATGTGGAGATGATAAACAGGCCTCGGCTCAACGTAGTTAGGTGAAAGAGTCGGATCATAAATCCGACTCGTTAATGGACGACGCACCGTCACTCGCTACTTTCTCCCTAAATGCGGAGGTAGACAGCTACTGTTAGGACTCAGATGTTTGCATTAGTATTACCATGACAGTTATCTACTTAAGACCGGAATAAGTTTGTCAGACGGAAAACCCCATGTACAGGTAAGTTCGCCTCGGATTTCTTACTCAAGCCATCTCAGTTTAAAGGCTGTCCGGTTGTCGGAAACTAAAAAGACAAGATAGCTAACCTTTGAAGGCTAGCTTGTTACTGTTTAGCCAGAGCTGTTTTTGACGGACTTCTGAACTTTTATCAGCCCAAGCAGCGATGAGAGGGATTTTTCTCAGACATATTTAACTCTCAGATGAATTTAGAGGTAAAAAGGTGTGTAGAGATGTGTTGTTCACACTGCTGAGCTGCTCTGGCATGAAATGATGCTCTCTGAAGGAGTGTGGATGCTCCGGAGTTTTAGTTTCACCAAGAAATCATGCAGCAGGCTGTGCTCCAGTGTTTGGACTGAGGGCTTTTCCTAATGTGGAGACGTGTCAAAGCATTATTTGAGATACGTAGCACTAATTTCTTTAATTAGTGTTGTCTAAAGCTGGAAAATTAATTGAAGTTACATCTTAGTTACTACCTCCCATAATAATGAAAACCGAGTAGGCCTAATCGAGATTCAAAGCTTATTTTGCCACAAAACATGTGTAACATTTTCCCCATTGCTACTATTATAAGCTTTATTTTGAGGTGTTCACATTTAGGAGCAAATTTCTATGTACTGGCCCTTTAATGCTTAAAATTATTGTGTCACAACTTGTATATGTTCAGTGAAAGTATCCGTTTCTAAGAATCAATAAGTAATTGTTTTTCATTATGGTTTGAGAGTCTTTTAAAATAATTTTGTTATGATTTTTGCTGTGATCAAGCAACCCTAGTCTTGTCTGTTAAAGATTTTTGAAGTTGATATTGGTGCCTCTCTAGGTCTGAGCTGAGCTTCAGCTTTGGCTCGACATGGATATATGTACTATAAGTTACCTGAACACTCTTGTGTCCCTCTTGACATGGGAATTAACTATTACAGAATGTCTCTTACAGCGTAAGACAGAAAAATCCTTTCAGAATAAAGTGTTATTAAGTTGTAGATGAAACGATATTATCCATGCACCTTTCTGGTCCTGGGGTTCTTTTAATACTTATTAAATTTCAAGACATTACAAGGCTTCTCTAATTGTTAACAAAAAATGTTACTGTAGATGTAAGAACATAGTTTGATATAATAGTGTTTTAATATCCTAAAGGCCTCTGTCAGTCATGGACTCCCGAGAATTGTCCTGTGTTTCCCCCATTGCAGCCCCTGAGTGTGCACACTGGTGATATCTATCTCAATGTAAGTTAGTCAAATAAGACTTTAACTATTTTATTTATCTTCTTTTAATTACTCCTAAAAAAGTGAACAGTCCAGACAAAGGGCCTGACAAAAATACATTTTTTGTCTGAAGTTGTTGGAGAGGAGGCGTTGTATTTGATCAGAGGTGGTATAAATGAGTGTGTCTGTTTTTTCTATTTTTCTGTATATTTTACATTTGATTTCTATTTCTTATCATCATTGAGAGATCCATTTAGAACAACACTGTAGTGCAGGTAGCAGTGCGCTTTATATGGCTGTGACATGTATTTTAACACAGAAGACAAATATGTTTCTTTTTAATATTCATTTTTAACCGTATTTTAAGTCATTAAATGCTTTGTAAAATGTGCAGATATCCTGCCTCCGTTTCTGTTTAGACTTTGTTGCTGTCTTCCAGGTGCTAACATGGACATGCCCTCCTGCAGCTGCACCTGGTCAGTAAAATGTGAATGATCTCCTCAGCATCAATAGACAGTCCTCACCAGGATAAACCCCCACCCCATCCAAGATGTCAGGAGGGAACTTCTTGAGCAGGGTGCGGTCTGGCTTCAGGAGGGAGCCACAGGACTGGGACCTGAGCGACACGGCCCCCTTTGACTTCTCTGAGGGGCTTGAGGAGGATGAGCTCCCCAAATTTAACCAACTGAAGGTGGTGGTCTCTGGGGAGATGTCGGACTACTCTGCTGGAGCTCCATCTAACGGGGTGGCCGTGAACACATTGGTGGTGGTGGATGATGATGATGACTCCCTGCTGGAGTCCTCTGCCAGTTCGGGCAGCCCGGGTCTAAACATGGACCCCTGTGATAACTGCAACAAGAAGAGAGAGAGCTTCAAACACAGGAGGGTGATGAAGAGACTCACCGTGGCTGCTGTGCTGTATTTTCTCTTTATGACAGGTGAAATCATCGGTGAGTCAAAGCAAAGTGAACCTCAGTCTGTGTCAGGGCTGTCCGAACTTTTATTCATCAAGGGATACATACAGAATAAGATTATCTGGGCCACTTTTGATTGATTTTAGAAGTTAAGTAGGGATTGTAGGCTGGTAAATTCAATGACAGGTTGACCCTGCTAACCACTGAATTTACCACTCGCCGAGAGGAGAATAGCAGGGGAGGACACTGACGGCTCATTTACATTCAGGCACAAAAAAACGAACCAGACTTTGTGGCAGTCGAGCTGCTTGAAGATATAAAAAGCACAGTGGATGGACACAAAAAGTGGGGATGGAGAGAGGGGAATACCATGTGATAAAGAGACCATAGAAAAGATAAGGACTGATTGAAAGTGGGCCATTGGATGCACACAGCACTCAGGCCAGAGTTCAGACACCCCTGTGCCAGATCATTTCTTCAACAGGGAGGTAATGACTGTCCATCTGAAGATAATTTGGAAAGTTGTAAACAGATCTGATAAAAAATTGTTGAGTGTTTGTAGGTCATGGTCATGGTATTCCTCATGGGAAGAGGAATACTCAGTATGCCAGGAATGCCTCGATGGTGGCCTGTGCTCCTGCAAAATGGAGGCCAACTGCCATAATTAGCATGTTAAACACAGGACAATGGAAAATTAAGTGCTTGCATGCATGTCTGTTAGGACTTCTGGAATAATACTTTTTTTTTAATGATATCTTTTTGTTCAGTCAAATGTTTGGTCCATCTAAGGTGCAAAGAGCAATATCTTTTTAAGCAGTTATTTATTCAGAAACGCCGGCTGTCATTTATTATGAGAGTGGAGGCTGGAGGGCTGGGCAGTTGGAAACCACTGAAGCTAAGGGATGGTTTACACCTTTAAGGATATTTCCTCACATCCTCTCCGGGAAGAGGACAAAATTGCCGCAGATCAGGTTTTTTGCAGGATTCTGTGGAGGAAAATTCCTTTAAAAATGCTGATTTTAACATCACAAAAGATGAACCTTTAGGCAGATCATTTAAAAGGCAAACTTTACACAAGCATCCATGTTTTTCTACAAAGGGGATCTATTGTATTAACCTGTTCTGGCATAACAAATGGCTTTCTTGTCATCTTAGTGCTGCTTTGGTAGAGGAAAGAGAGACATCTCTAAGCCTATGCATGGAACAAAATCCTAAATGTGTGTTTGAAAATGCTAAGAGAAAGACAGATCTTTGTAAATGTTTGGAAATTTGTCAGGATGACATAACGTAATTGAGTCTGACACGTTTACACGTGGTCTAACACATGACAATGTTACCATCGCCCTCACCTGAGCCTCCCTGCTGTACATCAAAATCTGTAGAGATTTCTGTCTGCACAGGATGCTCCCGAGGCCACGGTGATTTATAACATGTCAAAATTTTATTTCAGTCTCTGGAGCAGAAACCCCTCAAGCTTGTCTTGCTAGCTTGACTTGCTTGTGCCAACACCTCATTTAGCATAGTCTCTGAAAGGAGCTTGTGTTACTTTTAGTATATGAGTTATCAGGTATCTTGAAGAAGACTGTGCAAGCATTAAACTAAATAATTAATTTCAGGATTTGTTGTTAATCATCATGTTGAAGTGATTAGAAGCTTTCTGTTTTGCTGGAGTCTGGGGGGCTCCATGCAGCCCTCCTCCCAATAAATGTTGCCTGATGGTAGGCTTTGAATATTAAGAATGTATGAACAGGAAAGGAAATATGATAAAATCTGTTTGGAAATTTGAAGGAATAGCATATTTTTAAGAAAACAGCCATCATTTTTCTGTGATTGTTTTTATAAACATCACTCTGCATTTGTCAATACAGAAATGTAAATGTAGCTGAGATAATCATTTGATCGGCATCAAAAGGTAGTTAAACCTGGTTTGAATTCTGTGTTTAATTCATTAGATAAAGTAAGCAGTTAAATGTGTTTACATGTTTATAAAAAGTTATTTTCTATGACGGCTACACAGCATATATTCATCCCTTTTATTACCTTTAATATTTGCCAAAGAAATAAGCCCTCTGGCAATGAGGGTGGTGTTAATGTGGCCCTGTTGGTAATCAAAGCTGCCCGTGCCTGCTCCAGGGACACAGACAACCACAATTTTTATCATCCATTCGTCCATAATTTCACTAAATGTTCAAAGGATGAACATGTTGTGCTCAACACGATCTCAGATCATAACAAAAATTCCAGCCCTGTACTCTCTGTATGCTGGTGGCGTCTGCGGAGCCACATACTTGTAAACACGTGTGTATCTTTTAATCTGCACCTGCAGAAATACTTTACATAACCATCACTGACTGCTTCTCTGTTCACGTTGTCGTTTATTTTCAGGTGGTTATGTATCGAACAGCTTAGCCATCATGACTGATGCCGTGCACATGCTGACGGATGTGGTGGGCATTCTGTTCTCTCTGATGGCCCTCTGGCTTTCCACAAAGCCACCCTCCAAGAGGTTCACCTTTGGGCTGCATCGTCTGGGTACGTGTCTGATTTCTGAAGCCTTCTCACTTCTTCTTTTCCGCTGCCCTTCCTGTCTGCAGCATCTGTCACGTGCGAGGCAGAGTTGTACCTCTGGTTTACAGCAGATGAGTCATGTTTGAAGATGAAAGCGTGTGCTCAGCAGAGTTCAGACCTGATCAGATTTCAGAGAGGATCCTCAGATTTGGTTCTCCTGTAAGCGCAGATGCTGGTTAAAAATAGCTTTACAAAAATGAAGAAGTCACATGGTTTATTGCACACACCAATACTTAGATTTTTATTGCCCAGCCAGTGTTTATGGAGTTTATCTGTCAAAGTGTATCTGTGATGTTGTAGAAACAAATGTCTACAAAATACTGTCCTGATTTGTCACTGAATCATTGACTTTTTCAAAATGTCTCTACTCAGGCAAAAGTAACTATAAGTGCCATTTAACAATAGGGATTTTAGTTTGTAATATTTTGAGCACATTATTAACTGAGTTATATTAAGAAGCCCATTTTTGTTTGTGTTGAATATGTTTGAGGAGCATTTCTCATAGTGATGAATGTGTTGTTGTCCTTTGCGATTCTTGTAGTCAAGGGCTGGCTCAGGAAATGAAGTGTATTCTAAGGAAGTTTTGTGCTGCTGTTCAATAAATGAGGGTAATAAATGAGCGAGCTTCACGGTTGTTTTACTGTACGCAGGGAAGCCATGTGCCAACTCAACGAGTAAAACATTCTTGTCGTCACTCAAGAGTGGTTATGAACAAAAAGTAAGTTAAGAAAGGCTTCAGAAATAAGAATCTAGATAGCCACTACAGTAACCTGTTAATGAACTTAAGGCGCATTTTCCCTGCGTGGTATTGGCTCAGGCTCTGTAATTTCTTAAGCTCTTTTTTAAGGACAGTGGACGATGACTTTCTTAAAATTCTACCTCTGGTGAGTTTCCAGGTGAGCTGAGCAGACGCTAAAATGTGATGTTTATACTGTGGGGACCACTGAACGGTGAAAGATAATGTGCTCAGAGTGTCACAAGTACACAAGTGCCTCTCACTGTTGGCTCTGCCCTCCTGTATGCCTCCCAAGCTCTCCTGTACTTTTAATAACTTGTTGTTTTGCTGCTTGAAGCATTTCCTGAAACAAAGCTCATCTTCTTGCTGTGTCACAAAGCTGCAGGACAAGAGCCGTTTATCTCCCTGATGTCCTCTGTTGTTTTGTTTGGACCACATGACAGTTTTGTGCAGCTGTGCTATTATGGCTCTGCCTGCAGAGGAAGAACTATCAAAGTATACGCTGAAGTGGAAACAAAGCACCCAGTACAACAGCTGGAAAGAGCCCAGCTGGGCCAGAACCACATACAGAAAAGCAGTGGTGGAGAAGCAGAAATTACCTAGCAGCTATGATGTAAACTCAGGTTGAGGATGAAGACAATCCTTGAAAATTCTTGGATTTATAGATTGGATTTTTTCTTGAAAGTGCTTGTAATTGCTACTGCATTGGGCCCCTGTCTCTGAAACCTAACATGGTTAATTGGGATGCAAAAGCCTACACATGACTCATTTTAAGTTTTATTTCAAATATTTTTTCATTCTTCTTTAGCGTGCTATCATGACACATTTTGGCCTTTAACAACTATGGTTTTCAGACTATTTTTGACATAGAAGAACCTGAAAACCAGCCAGATTGTCAAAGCCTGCTTTATTTACGTCAGTTTAAATAGCCCTTTTAATTAATGTTATAGCATCCACCAGTCAGTTAACATATTCATTGTTACCTATAGGTGCCTTTTGAAATTATGAAAAACAACTGTATTACAAATGAAATATTTATGAATAAGGTCATTTGAGATTTATATTTAGAGTGACAGTCATCAGGAGTCATTTGGTTCTATGAATACCCTGTAGCTGTGCAAAATTTCCAAGGCACTCATAGACTTGCCTAAAGCCTTCACACCATTTGAGAATCCCCTGATTTATAGCACAGTATTGTCCATGTTCATTAGTTTAAATTTACAATATAAAGACATTTTAAGTAGCTGGAAAAGCTGAAAAAACTCATCTAAGCACAGATTTAAATGGAGTTTGAATTTTGCTTTTCAAAAAGTGTAGAAACTCCATCCCAGTTCATTTAAAATGGACTAAAAAGATTTTTATGTTTTGCTTTAATTAATACAACACTGTTCTTCCAACCTGTCTATTTTTGCCTCAAAATCAAGCTCATCATATTGCTGCCAGCCACATGTGGCAACTGTGATATTCTTGCTGTCTATTTATGGGCCCTTAAAGATATCTATCACTTTGTTTGACGCTGATATACCTTTACATCATGTGTACTGTGTGATGAAATGGCTGAAAAGTGAATTACTGTCAAGCAGATCAAATACAAAGTTATTCTTGATAGAAATGGTTTAAGTCACTCATGGTTTGTGGGATGACATTCACAGCTGGACTGATTTGGTTTAATGGAAAAAAAGGACTCTCTTGAACCACCAAGTACAATTTCCTCTTCATATTTTCTGATTTTAGTATTCAAGGGGCCTGATGGAAAGCTGTAAGCAGTGTTATTTCTTTAATGGTGCGGATGCATCGTTTGGAGCAGGATTTGAGGTCACAGTGACCGTGACTGTGTACCCCCCCAAAAAATGACTATCCCTGAAAACTGTGTGTTGATGCTTGTGCAAATTTAAAAGAAAACCTTTGAAGCATTCATGAGATGGCACTTTCACAGGAAGGCCTGGACAGACAATTGTATGGACACACAACACATAGACATAATGCTTCTGACCCTGGCTTTCCTCAGAGCAGAAGCATAAACAGGAGCTCTTACTCTTGATTCAAAATATCTCTTATATGCCACAACTTCGGGGATTTCCGTTAATTGTCTAACCACCTACTTGTTCCTGTTTCAGCTCTGTAGAAGTAGAAGTAAGGGCTGTCTCACATTCTCTGTCGTTAGCTTTAATGTCAATTTATGAGGCTCCTGGGGGGAAACAAAGGCTGTCCTCTCTGCTTTACAGTTTGGAGAAATTGACCATGTGCTATGTGTTTTACCAGCTTGATGTTTTCAATATAGAAAGTTGTTTTGTTGAATGCACCTTTTTGCCTAGGCATCCATGCACAATTGACTTTGTCAAGCCCCGCTTTCTCCAGGAAATGATCTGTTATCAAGCCCCACCCACCTGGGTTACTGTTACTATGGTAGACAAACTCTCCTGACATCAGACTTCCGTTCATTAAAAACAACAGAAAATAGCCTTCATTTTGGTAAACCTTTCACTTAAACTGCCCTCAGTGGACAAAGAAAGAGACACTTGGGTGTCAGAGGATTCTTCGAACCCCCCCAAAACTTGTTGGAATTGTGTAGATTAAATTGTTGTCTGATGCTGAGATGTGTGCTAATGTTAGTCTCCCTCTTTCATAACACAAACATAGAGCTTGTTGAGCAAAAAAGATAAATTAAATCATATTTTGATTTGTCTTACCAAAATTGCACAAGTCACATGTTGCTGTTAACACTTAGCTTTCAGAAGACCACTGAACATTATGAGATGCTGTAACTCGTCATGACATCGGTGAAAATTTGCTTTAAAGAAGTGTTGTTGCTATTTAACATTATCAGAACATCACATATTTGAATTATAGATCCCAATACTTCAACTCTATGATAGAATATTTAGTTTTTAGTCACCCTGGCAAAAAAAACTCTAGCTCAGTTTTTTATTATTTTCTTTTCTTCTTAAAACAGTTCTGTTGGTCACCTTTCATTTTGTTTTTAGTGGGTTTGATGAACTTTTTACCATTTTATTCAATTCCTGAAAAGCAGCAATTATCCCGTTGACCTGGGAGCTTTAATTCCAAATAAAACTTAAATCCTCTTTAAAAGATAAACAATGACCATGTAAACATCTAATTCTGAATGAAAAAGATAATTCTGAATAAAACTTAACTCCAAAGTAAGTGGCTGGTTTCTTCTGATTTGAATTCAGAATTAAATAATTCTGCAATCATGTATATGTTCATTCTGCTTTAAATGAATTCCGGTCTTTCTGCACATGCTTATTTCCTTGTCATTTTGCAATGCCTCATGGGATACTGACAGGAACAGGAAGGCCTCCGGAAGCAAGAGTTGGACTTGAGCCGAGACAATGTATTTAATAAGAGCCTTAGAAGATTTGGAAATAATGAAATAGTGGATGGACATTATCATTAAAATGTGGACCTTATTAAAGTTGTACCATTCAAGTTGGACAAGGTTTCCCTGACAGAGGCGCTTTACTGGAGTTTTTCTTCTGGCAGACTTAAATACGTCAATACATCACATCCACCCCCTGTCCAGTCAGAACCATTCCCAACCCCCAGGTCTTTAATAAAGGTGACTAAACATGCTTTTTATCTAAACCTCAATTGGGAATCTCTATTTCCATGTAAACAGGAAAGAGAATACTGTTTTTCAGAATTATTTAATTCTGAATACTTAAGAATACTGAATACTTCTGAATCAATAAACGCCATGTAACTGTGACCAGTGTCAAAGCCGCCTTTAACCACACAAATAAAAACAAGGGTCCCAAATTCACTGCAACTCAATTGAAAGACTTTGCTCTGACTTTTTTTTTTCTAACTGAAGCAGCTTAGCTATGAAAGGCTGTTACTCTAACCTAACCCTCAGTACACTAAACTGCCTGTGCTTTCCTGATCCAGAGGTGGTATCTGCGGTCGTGAGTGTTTTGCTTATCTACATTTTGACGGCCATACTGCTCTACGAGGCGATTCAGAGGACGGTGCACCAAGACTTCGATATAGACGGAGATGTCATGATCATCACTGCAGCTGTAGGGGTGGCTGTCAACCTCATGTGAGTGAGATGCTGACTTATAAATAACTGTTAGGAGAGAAACTCTTAGTGTTTTTTCCAAAATAAGAACTGAAGTGACATCGCTGACTGTTTGCTGTGAGTGTGACAGTCAGCAGAAATCTAACTGCTGAGTTCAAAGTGCTGTTTAAAGGCACTTCATAGCTTTGACTTGAGTAATGTTTGACCACAGATGAGAGGTGAGTAGATGACTGGCTGCCAGCTGTCACTATCTCAAAGGTGGTCATTTATCATGATATGGTGTCATTAAATGAATCTCTCTCTATCTCTCTGCTTTCTCTCGTCTTTAGAATGGGTTTCTTGTTAAACCAGGGTGGCCACCTCCACTCGCACGGCCACGGTCACTCCCATGGCCACGGTCACGCCCACGCTCCTCCTGCTCCCTCCGCTTCTGCCGGCTCGGGTCAGCAGAGGCAACATGGCAGCCTGGCTGTGAGAGCAGCGTTTATCCACGCTTTAGGAGATCTCCTTCAGAGTGTCGGGGTGCTCATAGCTGCCTACATTGTCCGCTTCAAGGTATCTATCCTTAAGATCTAAAAGATATTGCACAGGTTTTTGTATCTGCTTTTGAAACACACTGATAAAAAAATTCCAATGGGTCTTTACGAGCTTCAAAGCCAACCAGACCATCAGCAGCAAGATAGTTTCTATAAAGTAATTTTTACTGTCTTAAGTCACATGGTATGTCACAGTAAAGTGAGTGAACGCACACTGAAGACCACAATAGTGTTAATTTTGAAATAAAGAACTGAATGCATTTTTTAATTGAGTATTTCATCCATCCAACCATCCATCAGTTCTGCTGATCCAGCTTTGATCACAATAGGCCTGTCCCACCTTTCAGCAGCCATACCCCGGACTAGTTGCCAGTCAGTCACACAGCTAACAGATAGAGACAAACAACTTGACACTAATATTCAACTCTATGGGCGATTAGGAATCCCCTTTTAGGCCATAAAAGTATGTTTTTGCGCTGTGGGAGGAAGCTGGAGAACCTATATATGCACAGGGAGAACATGCAAACTCAGAAAGGTCCTGACCAAGGGGATTTTGAACTGAAACCCTTTTTTGTGTGGTATATTGTTAACCCCTGCGCCAATGTGCAGCCTTAATCAAATATTAACTTGGATATTTCCACAAGTTATAAGGCAGCCTCCATGACAAGACACAACATGTTTCTTGTTGCCATAGAAACACTTCATGATATGCAAAAGACAGTCAAAAGAAACAGGTGCTGCTACTGGAAGTGGTTGTTTTGTTTTTGTATTACTTACAGCTCGCTTGTGATGGTCCACAGTTATTCTTTGGCATCGGCCGATCATTCGGTTGCCCAGTCTCCTCTCAGAAGTGTTGTGGAAAAAGCTTATTTATGTTCCCCAAAAAGGTGAAATGAAGAATCTTGAACCAAATACTGCCTTTGTGAGTTTTTATTACAAAAGAGGGAAAATACAATCAAGAATCAAGACAATCTGAATGATCAGCCATAGGCCGTCCGTCAGCTAATCACAATGTCATTTTAAAGACATTGAGTTATGAGTTTGTTCAGGGAGTGTATGTGTGTATGTGAAATGGGCCTGTGAGGTACAAAGTGTGTACACATATAGTTTGTGTGTATTTGGCCTATGTGAGTGGTCTGTATGAGGGCATACAAGTTCTCGTGAGAATGTGGGTGTGAGAAACACAATATACAAAGATTTGGAGACATCTCAGGAACACTAGCCATAAACAGCTGATACTGAAACAGAAGGTTAGGATTCAGCCAAGGTCAGACACCTGGGCCCCTGTGTAGCTGTGTGGCTCTCTGGAGCATGAGCATTGCAACTCTATGAAAAACTTTTGGTGCTGACACCGATGACTTTAAGTAAAAAGTGTGAACTGAAAGCTTAAGCTAAAATGGCCATGTGGCTATATATGTGTTTAAGACATATTAAACATGCATGAAATAGTAACTTTCCACAGTAAAAGGCATAACAGCTTTTAGCAGCTGTTTCCCTCATTACATAGAATTTATCTTTGAAGTCAAGACAATGGTATAACATTTAAAGGCTCACACTTTCTGTAGTTCAGTTTTTATTGAATAGAGTAATCACTTAACAAAAAGAGAGAGCAGCGTACTGTGGATTGAAGTACTTATCAATCACATAAACTAACATTTCCTTTAATTAAAAAGAGGGATTCTGTTTTATAAAGAACTATTTCAGCAGTATTTATTTGACTCAATTCTGAAACAACTGTATTTTTACACTGTAGAGTCATTTATGATCCTTTGTCAACTTTTTTAATAACACGCTATTCTCATTGACATACATTTTTAGTTCATGTTTCTCTGTTTGTCCTTATTTTTTCAAACATATAACAGCTACTCAATAAAACAACAGTCATTTGGACAAAACCCAGCTCCAGTCGTGAGTTGATAACATCTTCCTCAATTAACTGATATCATCAATCTTACTGCTTAACTACTCCCTTATCAATTCTTTCCTCTTTGTTCCGCGTGCTTTGTAAATCAAGGATGCCACGCTCTCATGAGAGGCCATCAGCGGAAATGATAACAAAAACATTTACGATGCATTCATGGCAGACAGTGGGAGAAGTGGCCATAAATGTTGCTCAATTTTGGACAAGGATGCTTACTGCACAATCTTTAGAGGGTAGAAACACCAGAAACCTGCAGAGGCATTCATCTAAGCAGTGTGTAATGAGATCAATAGTACGAAGTGTCTGACATTGTTGCCCCTAAAAACCTGTGGAGGCCAAGTTCTGTCCACACAAACAATCCACAGGAATCAGTAAAGAATTACACCGATAACCAGAGTTCATTTTGGCATTGATGTCAATAAAATCATGTCACTTCCCTTAATAAATAAAAAAGGAAAATAAACTCTGCATTTTGCTGATGTGATATTACTGTCTGACTCCACAGCCGGACTTGAAGCTGGCTGACCCGATCTGTACCTACATCTTCTCTGTGCTGGTCCTGTGCACCACATTCAGAATCCTGAAAGACACAATTGTCATTGTGCTGGAGGGTGAGTCTTTAGTTACACAGTAACACAGGTTATGTTGCTTGGAGTGGTGTCAGTGTTTTATTGTTTTGTTGACATGCTGTTGTTATAGGTGTTCCCAGACATTTGGACACTCAGCGAATCAGAGAGGACCTTGAGAAACTGGAGGATGTCCACTCAGTGGATGAGCTGAATGTCTGGGCGCTGACATCGGACAAAACTGCAGCTGTAGTTCATCTTCAGCTCAGTGAGTAGCTCCATAATAATTAATTTGGATGGGGCTTTGAAGAAACAATAACATTTGAAATCCAGCATTATCACATGTAAAGCGTCTATCTGATGTTTGTCTCACACACAGATTTTGCCATTGTTACTATTATGTTCCCCAAAATTGCATCAAGGTGAAAGTAGATGATGTTTTAAGGACTTATCATCAATTCTGAATATTTCGTTAGAATTCTAGTGTGGTCAAAAATATGCCTCATAATCATTAAAACCCAAAGTAAGAGTCAAATTTCTTGTTAATTTCAAAGAACTGTCCAAAACCACTCAAGCTTTGCTTTTAATTGATCCTCCTTAAATAGCATATCATCCAGTGAAGAAGTCTGAACTTGAAGATTTAATAGAAATAGAGTGAACTCCCTCAAAAAATTGGATTAGAACATTTTATCAGGTCAATAATGATGAGTTAAAAAAATTAATATTGGGGATGCACAATGATATCAGTTTGATATCAGTAGCGGCAGAGTATTGCTTCAAATGCAATATATTGGTAATAGTAGATAAGAAAAAAATTGCTGAAGTTTACTTCACTAAATATTTCAGCCCTGCATATTAGCAATAAATTTGGAATAATTTTGTGTTTTCATTTTAAATTGAAAAATAGAAACTAAGATATAGCTGGTTTTTGGTCAGCAGATTAGTAAATCAGTGTTTGTAGCTCTTGAAAAGGCCATACAAATATTGTTACACATAATGTAGGTGTTATACACTAAAATGTACTTTAAATTATTTCTTTATATCAGTATCAGTCAACATATGATAGGAATATCAGCAAAAATAACAGTAACACACATGTCTTGTTGAGGATTATAAACTGGAGCTGCAGGAGGAAGAAACTGGATGACTGATGAGATCCAGTGTGTAGATATTTCAGTTGATCCCGGAAATGATATTTACACATTGTTTGCCAGGAACACAAAGTCTGCAATCACCTTTATGTGTCGTTCAGTTTATTTTAGATGTAGAAGTAAACCAAGAAAAACAACATGTGATTCATCCATAAATGATTATGTTTTATTTCATGATAGATATTCAATGATGGAAATCAAATAATTCATTTGGATTTTAACATCAACCCTATGAAGTGAAGTGTTGTGCCACATCTTTACATTTTGCTGATACTAAAATCAATGAATGGCATGTATGGCAAAAATGTCATCCTTTTAAAATTACTTAGTTGTTGGCCTTTATTTAACGAGGAAAAAAAACTAATTGGAATTAAAAATCATTTTTTCAAGACTTTCATTAGTTTTAGACAAACACGCACAGTCATCAAACACTGAAAATGTCAGCTTATGTTTTCACATCTGCTTACTTTTTATCATAATGCATCCCCTCCAGTTACTTTGTAATTGTCTTCTTTGATCAAGAACTTAACATACAAAAATGTCATTAAAATAAATGTTGAACTTATTTAACAGTTCATCTGAAGTGATTATAGCATAAAGTTGGGGGTGTAGGTCAGCTTGGCTTCACACTTTTACCCTTTAATTTGTTTCTGTTTGCAAAGTTAGCTGGAGACCATCCTCAGACTTTTTTTTTTTTATCAAACTCAGGGTTTTATGGTTGACCTGTGTTTGTTTTGGCCTTATTGATCCAGATAGTGTTTGTATGGAGTTCAGAATTGTTCGTTCAAGGTTTTTATTACTCTAGAGGAAGGCTGGGTTTACCTGGGTTTATCTACCTTTATATTTATTTAATTGATTAACCCCCATCAGGTTTTCACTTGGTGTTCTGAGATTGTTTTTCTGCCACATAGTGTTTATTTCATTCTACTAGGTATCCTTTTTTTCTCAGCTCGTATCAAGGACTTAGCTGTTTTAATTATTAATTTACCAAAACTGTCGTACAGTCAAGTATGGCGTTTTATTGTGGATGACACTCAGTGAAAACAATCAAGCACTGAATGCTTGCCATCCATTTTCTTAAATTACCCAGGAGTAACAGGAGTGTAAATCTGAGACTGTCTTCAATCCTTTTATTTTTTGAATATAAAAGCTTGGAGCTGATTTTCTGAGTTGAAGTACAAGTCGGCCAGTAGTGTTTGTCAGGGTCCGGTGTGCAGTTTAGTATTGAGGTTATGTGAGATAGAGAACATCCAATCAGAGATTTATTGACAAAAAGATACCGGCATTTATGACACATCCATGCCAGGGAACACCAGCCAACCTTTTTTTTTTTTTTTTTCATAGAGAATGAAACCAGGAGATATGATATTTAAAAATCCATCAATAAATCTGAAAGCAGAGCTACAGAATAAGTTCAAGGAAGTGTCACATCATAAGAGGCCAAGGCCACCAGGAAGAGGCGTCATGGACATGGGCCATGTTTTAAAATGTAAAACCCTATCATCGTTAAAGGTGTGAACTTAAAGAGACTGTGAGGAGTTACTAATGCCTAAGTCACACATTCCCGTTTCTCATAGCGACTGTGCATGACTGTACACGATTGAGGAGGCTGGTGTGATCGCTATGATACGGGATTAAATTACTGTCTCACCCCTGGAGACACTCCGTAAATACACCGTCAGTGGCGCAGCTACAGCGCTTCAGGGGGCGTTTGTCCCGCTCCAGTTAGGTTAATACAGCGATATGACGAGGATTCCATCCCGCTGGCAGGACGTCAGCCCCGCTCGAGCTCAGTTCGCGTCACGTAAGCCCCGACTGAGCCTCGTCGCTTGCGCCGTCTTGAATGGGACACAGTCGGGGCTCAAGCGGATACATCCTTGTCAGTCGTCCTCATAAAGCTTCCAGGATTGAGCCAGGATTGGGCCACGATCAGCCCGACTGAGCTCCTTACATGCCATGCTAATACCGCTCGCCTTAGGACTGCATTAGGCTTCCATCCCGCTATACCGACAGCGGCGATTCTCCACGACAGTTTTGAACAGTTCAAAACTGTCGTGGAGCTTCTACGTTCCCCTCCGTTCATCCACGACTATACAGGGCTGATCCAGACCAAGTTGCGCATGCACCACGACCAAAGCACGCTTTATCAGGATTATGACAATCGTGCACAATCGCCATGAGAAACGGGAATGTGTGACTGGGGCTTAAGTAATTACAAAAAAGTCTCCCTTTTGGATATATGCCTGATCGAAATACACACTTTAAGATGAGTTTTAATACATCAAAATAGGTTATCTGTAAATGCTATTCCTTAGCCTTCTGGTTGGGTCGGACAGGGCTGGACTGGCCTGGATACTCAACTTCGGGAACAAAACAATTCAAACTAGAGCAAATTTATATTATTTTATTATTTATATTGTACGTCTTGGAGCACCGGGCTGTAAGAAGCGATATATAGCCGGCTACAAAACTAGGATAATAAGTTCTTCAAAACTTGCTTGTTGTCACACATCAGAAACTACCACTACGTAACTAGAAATAGATACATAACGTCGTTGCTTTGCGTCCTGTAAGTTGTTGAAAAAAGATCTTGTAAAGCAATGCAGAGTTCTGAGGAAGGTCCGAGCTGCATTCATTATAGCATCACAACAAACACACGCTTTGGCTTGGGTCTTTTGGTGCATTCCAGTTGTAGTCAGAAGTAGGAATTTCCGAGTTCCGAGTAGGAAACTGCAGCTGAAATGCCCCCCGAAGTCGGAATTTCCTACTGAGAACTCGGTGAAACCTCGCCACTCCCGAGTTGACAATCGAAGATGGATGCCCCCAGTGTGAACCGTTATTTAGCTCCTGTAATAATCTATTTATTTGCACTTCTGACTGGGTTGTGTCGCTCTAGATCAGCTGTATACATAGTATTGTTAGACTTATATTTACAAAAATGCTGCCATAGTGATAATCACATTCTTCATGTGATATTTGTGAACAACAACGCAGGGCGTGCTAACAACAGCTAACAATAGCCTGGTAGTTCCAGTTCCGAGGTTACTGGAACGCAGCATTACGACAGTCGCTGTGCGTGCTCATAGGTAGCAGAGTCCTAATGTCGCCGCAAATAGATTCTCTTCATAGCACCTTTAAGTCAGAAAAAATGGGTAAATTAGTAAAGCTCATTATCATTTATTGATTATATTGATGATATCTCAAATAATTTTTTTTACTTCAGTCCTGAATAAAAAATTCTAGACCAGGGAACACTAGCCAATATTTTGATACAACCATGAGAATTCTTAGCAAAAATTATAAAGCACAGTGACAGAATATGTTCAGGGAAGTGTCACATCACAAGAGGGCAAGGCCACCAGGAAGAGGTAAAACTCTCAGGGGCCAGAGTCATGAGGGGTCCCTGGAGGTCATCATGGACATGGCCCATCCTAATTTTAAGCAACAATTACTATTTTTTCTAATCAAATACTATCCAAAGGCAAAAAGGGACGGCTGTGTTACTGTTGCATGTTTCAAAATGTAAAACCCTCTCATCATTAAATGTTTTGAACTTATATTGTTGTGCCTACAGCGCCCTCTAGTGATGCCAACTGGGAGGACGTCCAGGCAAAGGCCCGTCACCTGCTGCTTCACACCTATGGCCTCTCCAGGTGCACAGTCCAGGTTCAGAGACACAGACAGCGGCAGGTACGCAACTGCATGAACTGCCAGCAGTCCACAGCCTGATGACCAGACATCGAACTACGCTCGCACTGATTTCCACGGACAGCAAAGAGCACAACACAGGAGGACTATGTCGCACCCCTATCACAGCTTCGTGCCATTGAAGGAGCCTCAGTATTTTTTAAAAGAGGAAACAGATGGGTGCCAAAGGCGGGAACGACACCGGATGCATATTTCTGATTAAAGGGTCACTTCAGCCTTCAGGGACTTCATGCAAAGGTATTTAGGTGGAGTTTGGACAGTCAAAGATTCTGCTTATAGAAGAATGAAAAATTTGCTCTTAATTCACCATTAAAGCCTATTCCAACAGGTCACTTTTTATATTTCACTATTTGATTTTTCTCTTTTTTTTCTTTAGATGTAAAATTTAGTTTTTGCTACTAGCTGGAAGACTGTAAACTAAGACTGTGTTAATGTACTAAGAATGTCAGTGATGACACCGTACCTCATGTTGTTTGAAAACTATGGGAGCCTAAAGAGGACATGCAGCCATACACTTTAATCCACTGAATTTTCCAGTGATAGGTAATCATAAGTCATGTATGGGAGACTGTAATTGCTACATTTCGTAGTTTTTGGATAGCAAAGCTTGTTCTATCAAGGAAACTTGGGGATTTCTGTCATTCATTAAGACCTTAAAAATTAACTTATCACAGGTATCAAGTATTGGTGAACTCCATTCACACTTTCAAAAACTCCTGAAATTATCAGGTCAAGCAGTATGTGTGAATGCCAACAGTCGTGTTCTTCACTCAGACTTTTGACGGCTAGTTTTCCCGCACTCCCTAGTCTTTTTACCACGTAGTCCAAGTCGGCTCATGTCTGAACACTGCAGCAAAATACCAGAGAAATTTATTGAGATGAGTGGAAAGAGCTGGTGACATTTCCCGTGTGACAGGTGTGAACCAGGGAAGAGAGAGAAAAGATGGATCTAACAACAGCAAAGTTAGTCTTATTGTAAGGGGGTAAGACACTCAAATGTGCGTCTGGACATCAGCAGTGTTGTTTTCACTAAGCATATGTCTATCAAAAGTGGTCTAGGGAAGAAACAGTGGTGAACACATGTACGTAGGGAGCAAAGGCTGCCCTAATGTCTTGTGATCCAACGGAAGATCTTATGTCGCTCAGATTGCTGAAGAAGTTAATGCTGGTTCTGCTAGAGAGGTGTCAGAGTATGCAGCCCATCACAGTGTGTTGTGTGGAAACAAAAGGACTAACAGCCCATCAGGCAGGTGGTGATCTTGTTTTGCCTGATCAGTGTATATTTTTATAATTAAAATCAGCCTGCACTGTATGAGGATAAGTATGCAATGTGTTATCAGAGGAATTTTGCGATAACAGTACAAATTGTGGTAGCTTAACAGAAGCTAAAGAGTTCATCTGCAATATGTTTCTTCAGAATCTGAAACTAAAATATTTTTTCTACTTGACTGCTTCATATAAATCTATGGAGAGTTTATTCCATAGAGCTAGCTAACTGAAGATGATTTCATTGATATTACTGCCACGGAGTTGTTAAGCGATGATGTGTTTTTTTAGGCTTACCAGGTAGTCAGTATTGTGCAGGTTCCCTTGACTAAAGCTGATGACATTTTTTAGCTGTGCTGTAGTATCATCGCTGACAGTGAAGTCTGTAGCAAACATAATGTACAAAACTTGCATACTTTGAACTTCATGATAATCTTTCTGAAGGCTTAACAGTAGTTTTTCAAAGCTATTGTTTATCCACTATTGAGCTTCCACATTCGCATAACACCACGCTGTATCCCTGTTTGAGAATTTACTCATGAGTGATGAGATCAAGTTTGTACGCATGGCTGTGGCTATAATGTAGGTAATATTGTTCATTTAAAATGATTAGAAATTAGTGCATTAGTGTCCCCGGACATTTTTATGGTCCTTGTTAGCAACAGTCAGAGCTACAATGCACCACATTTTAGACACACGTTGTCATTTATGTTGACTTGCCTTTATCTAAGAGCTTGATGTCATTGTTTTGATAGGCATACAACAATGTGGAGGACACCAATAAGGCCTTTTCAAGCTTCAAGCAAGGCAAATGACATTTAATATTCAAACAACTATATCAGCTATAACTGATTCAGGATTCCCATCTCAACTGAAGTGTTAATTGCAAAGACTCATGTCTTTATTACAATCAAACAGGTGTTCGTTGTGCAGCTCATGTTGAAAGCAGTGTTGGACATATACCTCATCGTTGACACTCACAGATATCAACCTCATCTTGAGAGCCCTTGTAGCATCAGGCCCCTTGCCAAATGGTAGCAACTCCTTATTATTACAAGAGAAAGTGTATGGTTGTGTGTCTGTTTGGGACTTCCATAGAAAATAACTGTGGTCACAGTGCATATAAGCTGTACTCCCCACTCAGGAGTGTCACTTCTGAAGACATTTCATCTCATCAAATGCACTAAATCATTAACATGCGTCAGCCTGAGTCTGTTTAACAGCAGGTTTTTAGATTATGTTGACCATAGCTTGAAATAATTTTACCTTGATTACTTCAATTTTATTGCTTGTCTTATATGTTATTTTGTCAAACAGGCAACTGACAATCAAAGTGTGACTGACTTTGAATTTGACTGGATTCAGTTTGGTCTCAGCCTTACACTCTATTCTCTGCTTTTTTTCCACTTCAGTGTCCAACATAATCACAGAGACAGTATTGAGAGAGTTTCAGGATGCTAGATTTGCAGTGTTTTAAAGAGAAAGCTGTGAAGTATAATCTGCCAATAAAAGTTGTTTAAAGTGTTCTCTGTCAACTGTTGAGAGGCTGTGGTGGGTTTTGGATAAATCTTTCCAAGCCTCAGATGTTAATCATGAAGAAAATGCAGGAACTGGATTGCTGTTTTATTGTTTATAATAAAGTATTTAATCTTTCCTGCCTCATGTTAACTTGATTTCCTCGACTATACAACATCAGGAAGCTTTTACTTTCCGCGTGTGTTTAACTGTTTACTTCATTTCATTAGTGTCTACTTAAGCAAGGGTTGTATTCCAAGTAAAAAAAAAAAATCAGTCTGTAAAGGATCAGGTGCAGCCCTGTTTCCCTCTCCTTTGGAAACGCTTGAATCTGAGGGGCAGGGAGGCCACAGTAGGCTATGATGGTGAGCTTTTGCACGGACTGGCCCAAATGATTAGAAGGGGAGGGGAGTTACTGCAGCGTGGACTTTCAAACAGCCACGAAGCTACAGCAGAAGTTCAAGCAGGGAGACCTAAAGATTCATTCAGTCCCCTCATTCATTTCCTCACCCTGCCCTCCTGCACAGGTGATTCAAATCTGTAGCAGATAAGGGGTGTACACTCACTTTAGCACTGAGCCAACCAGATTCTGCCCGTCAGGCCAATCAGCCTGCTGCTGAATCCCGTCTTTGCTCCCCCACAGTCAGCGTGGTGGTGATGTGATGTGTGATCTTTGCTTACACGCCTGAGCGCTCTTTTACATCAGCAGCATGTTTTGATGATGAGCAAAGGAAAAAGTTCCTCCAGTTTATCCACACTCACTCACCATCTCAACATCATCTGATGTCACAAATGCAGTTTCTGGTAATCGTCAAAGAAATCCGCTCCTTGTCAGTGCCCCAAACCCATCATTTTGTTATTTTTTATATTTTTTTTATGTCATTGCGCAGATAAAATGAAACACAATATGAAAAAGAAGGAAAAAATAATACATAATGATTGGGACAAACAAAACTTAACAAAGCAACAACAAAAAAGGAGATGTGCATAAGGGGCCAAAGAAACCCGTAAGGGCTTATCGAGTGGCCCTCTTAAACAAAAGAACAAGAAAAAACTGAATCCTCTTACTACTCAAACAAATGATATTTGTGTATCAGAATAATACTCAAGTCAGAGAAATGGGAGAAGAGTAGAATAAAAGAAGAACAGGTACTAATAGATATGATGGTGCACTGGTGACTTGATCCAATGTAAACTGTATGGGTCATTGAGTGACTTTGAACTGGTGCTGGTTCTGATGTGACTTGGTAAGCTCTTCCAACAGTGAGGTCCTGAAATCAAATTAAGAATCGAGAAAACTGTTGAAGATTTTTGGCTGATCTTGTACTGTGATGATGATTTGGACACAAAACTGAAATAAATTTCAGAAACAGGGAGTTTCATTTCCATCTCATTTTGTTCATCCACACCAAACATGGAGGCCTCCTGCTGCCTTAGCCCAGCCCAGGTGAACAGTCATAATCAAATGTTAAATGTAAAACATGCAAATGTCACTGTGGGTCTTCAGTGGCTAACTATATACAATTAGATCCAGTGATTTGTATTGGCTGATTATCTGAAAAAATTAGAATATGTTTAATAAGTGTCTGGAAAACCAACTCGTTTTCACATTTCCATAAAAGTTTCTCTGTCTTGTTTATTGTAACGTCGATAAAATGTGTATATAAATTCAATTCAATAATACAAAATGACACTTTATTGCCTTCATATTTTATAAGTGTAATGAGCACATAAGAAAATGTGATTTTTAGATTTAGATGACTGCATGCTGCTCTGACAGGATGTATAGCAGCCACCCTACAACACTGGGTGGTGCACTTCCACAGCAGCAAAGACATTCTTGTCATGATGGACTCCCTCTGGATGAGATAGCATGAGGAGGTAAGCTCTATATATTTACAGTAGTTTGCATCACCCCTCTCTGTTCCTCAGCTTCTTCTAATGGTGCACACATTGACTAAAGAGCTGTATAAAAATAACCTTTCATATATTGTTTTTTTTATTGTCTTTACAACCATTTTTGTATTATTCTGCAAAAAGTTAGTTTGTAGAGAGAAGAGGCTTTTTAATGAGGGATGTGTTTATGTGGCTTAAATGTGTTGAATTTACGTCTTAAATCACAGTCAAAACTTTTACTTTCAAGTTTTTTGGGAAAAAAAAAAAAAAAAATGCAAGACTGACCAACCTCAGTTATATCAAGGTCTGAAAAGTGCTTAACTTCCAGAAAGGGTGCTTGAACGTATTGGAGATTGTGGTTTCAGTGAGTGCCTGTGTGTAATTGTTCACAGATTCAACAACATTAGAAGGACTTCAAAGTGTGGACAGTACATTTTAAAAGTTATACTTTTTTTGTTTGCATATATTATTTCCCCCAAACACAGTGCTAATATTTTATGGCATGATGTTGTTTGTTATGATAACATAAATAATAAATTCTATGTCATGACCAACACTTTTCAAAATACATTTTTTATGTTATTATACAAAAATATGTACACAGGGCACATTTTTCAAAACTAGATGTTTTGAAAAATGTGCTCAGTTAGATTGAAAAATTTCCCCATGATGATGTCAGTAGGGGATATGCCACCTCCCCCTGAAGTGAGACAGTTTGAGCTTGATGTTTGCTCAGCCCACAGCTAATTCTTGTTAAATGAAAATGTCTCTGTCTGTAGAGCAACAGTAAACATTAGAGTACTGCAATGGAAAGCTGGAGCCACTTAAACTTTTGATATGATCCTAAATATAGCCTGATCTGAGCAGGGCTAAAACTGAGGGGTTATGGATAGATAGATAGATAGATAGATAGATAGATAGATAGATAGATAGATAGATAGATAGATAGATAGATAGATAGATAGATAGATAGATAGATAGATAGATAGATAGATAGATAGATAGATAGATAGATGATAGGTACGTAGGTAGGTAGGTAGGTAGGTAGGTAGGTAGGTAGGTAGATAGATAGATAGATAGATAGATAGATAGATTGATAGATTGATAGATTGATAGATTGATAGATTGATAGATTGATAGATAGATAGATAGATAGATAGATAGATAGATAGATAGATAGATAGATAGATAGATAGATTGATAGATAGATAGATAGATAGATAGATAGATAGATAGATAGATTGATAGATAGATAGATAGATAGATAGATAGATAGATAGATAGATAGATAGATTCTTAATTGATGGACCGAGGCTCAAAAAAACCAAACATTATCATAAACAGGCAACCAGATATTTACAGATAAGTCAAAAACTAACACTTGATAAAAGGATGAAGTTTATGACTGGTGTTAACTCTGTGGAAAACAGTAAAATCTGTAACCTTGAGATAAAACTAATTTTGTATCAATTCAATCTTTGCAACAGCAGAAGGATTCTGGAAAAAAACACCTAAATACACCGTGAGGGTGATTGAAAATGCTTAAATTGTGGCTTTAAAAGTTGTACAACCCCTGAAATCTGACCTACTTTCTCAAACCCACTGAATAAGGGACAAAATTGGATATGACCTATTTGATGAGGCTCTTTGGCTGTGACGCAGTTTTAAAGACCGGTCATGGTAAACTGGAGACAACTGAAGAAGTACAGGAATAAACTACATTAGTACAGATTAAATTGTCAACGTGTACATATGAGTAACAGGTAAAGAAGGTATTTCATTTTATATAAAGAGATAATAAGACAATAAATAGATGATAGTTGACAACAGTTGGCAGTCAAAAAATCACATCATGAAGATGGAAATAAGAAGGTGAGGACGAAGAAGGAAGAACATCAAAACATGTAAAGATGGTAAAAACAGGACTGAAACACAGAAACTGGTGAGGGGATAAAGAACAGCAGAGATTAAAAATAATTTACTAAGTAACTGTAAAATAAGTATGTAGATGAAACTAGGAGGCTTGTGCTGTGTCTGCATGCTGCCCATCAAGTAGAACATTCACCCGCTAAAATGATGTGTCTGAGAGATATGCAAGTAAATAAATGCACTTTGACCCCTAAATCAAGAGATAATATGTTTAAATATTTATCTTTCTGTAAAAATATGTTAATTAATGGTTTTGGTTAAATAGCTTCTACATACTGGTGTATTAACCATTATAGAAACATAAAAAACATTTTGGTACGAATCAGAGCCTTTTCATTCAGAGCAGCTGTGGCATAAACTCTGTATTTTTCATAAATCATTTACAACATCTGTGAAGCATTTTGTAACTTTGTAAATGCACATGCTATATAAATTCAGGACAATAGTTTAATATATAAAACATACAGAAGGCTTTACCGAAACAACCAAAACCATTCGAACCGAATTAACATATCAGTGGTTTCTGATTGACAGCATGAGTATGATGGGAGTGTTCCGGTTACCTGGCAACAGTACAAACATTAAACCACAGAGGCGACGCTGGCCAGCTCCTCTGTTTGTGCTACAGAAGTTTACAGCATCTACCTGACTGTGTGGTTGTGCTTCAGAGGATAATAAACTGCAGCACTTAGCTTTGAAAATACATCTTCATACTTTCAAACCCAGACAGGTCACAGAGGTCAGAGGTGCTATTATCTCTGATATCTGCTGCTGTATGTGACTGATATTCACTAACATGCTCACATGGCCTGTGGTGTGATAAAGTCCGTCTTAATCATTTAGGCTACACAAGAATCCAACACCACACAATGCATCCTTCCTCTTCTCTCATTGTTTCCTTAAATAACCTCTAACCTCAACGTACTGTGTCTTGATTGGTGAGACTTACTTCTGACAGCTGGCTGAATACGTGACTAAAAGCCGTCAGCCTGCTTAAAGTACCACCTACTCACTCTGTGAAATGTGACTGAGAGACATCCTCGCTCAGTCAAAATGCACGTATGCAAAAACCAAAAAGTAGAATGGCTTCCTGATTAAAAAGCAGGTTCATCAGATCAGGCAGGCTCTCCCTTTTCTCTCCCTGTCTAACAACTTCCTAGTTTCTGTTTAATTATTAAAACGACTCTGATTCCTTTGAAGCAAACACACCCAGCTGATGTACTGTGTGCTGGGCAGGGCCATGACCGAACACCCTGGAAAGCAGGAGAGTTTATGGTGTTTTTTCTGGTCAGAGACACTAAATGGAGGTTAAAAGGATTGTCTCTGATTGGGAAACACAATGGAGGGATTGACTGGCCACACAGCAATAAACTGAGTAGATGAGTGCATTGTTTGAAGGGCAGTATTTTTTTATAACTGTGTTTATCTGGCATCATCTCTGTACTCTTATGTCCGCAAAGAAAACACAAACATTTCTCAAAAACACCTCCAAATGAAAAGAATGACAGATAACACGACAGTCGTCACAACTGATGTGAGTATGAAATGGTCCATTTCCAGTCTGCAGCCACTGTCAGATGTGGATAGTCATTTTTAAGTTTATCGGACGAGGATTGCAGCCTGGTTGTTCTTGTTAAATATTAACATTTATAGTCATTTAAAGCAAAAGATTTCTGAAGGTATGAACTTTGCTGCCAAGATGGAGGGATAGATTGAAGCTATGCAATAAAAAGGGTCTTGTGATTAACACTGAACACTAGCCACTTGAAATTTGGCATTTTGGCCCGGTTCAAGAAGAAACATGTCCACCAATTCATCAAACCAGGAGGAGTAGAAGTGTTTAATTAATATTCCCTGTCAAGCCCATTTAGAAAACAATCAAAGTGCTATTGTATTAATGTCATTGTCAGTCTTTTCACAGCGCATTTTTCCAAAGGTGTTGCAATAAACCTTTTACTTTTACTTTTTATTCATTTTTTATTACATATATATTTGATTATTTTATACATAACCAACAATAGCTTTTGTAAACTATGGCTGCCCCATTGGCCCATTTGAGGATTTGACTGTAGTATATGCAGGTTATGTGAGTGTGTGTTTTGTTTACTTAAATTTATCCTAGAAATTAAAATAAATATATTTTGGGATGAAAAAGGATGACGCGCTCTTTGTTAACTTGGGTCTACTCAGTGGATTTTTTTTAACTATGTTTGCATGTATGCAGCTTCTTTTTTGACAATGACAAATTAACACCAATAGAGCAGCATGACCTTAAATAATTTATTGACACTGTACAGGACATTATGGTATGAGCACACATTTTCTGTCTCTTATTCAGATACCTAAGTATCTTTACATCTACAGAGGGAGAATCTCTGTATCCACAACCTCCATTTCTCTATTAATGAAACACTACAGCTTATTCAATGTAAATATGTACCTGTAAAGCTTTATTCACAATGTCACAAAGCAAGATTTTCTTCACATGGCTGTAGGAGTGCTTATCACCTCTGTGGACTGCTGTTGGTGGGCTGGGTCACTACAGAGCGAGTTAAGCCCCCAACAGTGGAGCAGAAGCATTTCCGCACACTGAGTGTCAAAGTGTCCTAGTTTGTGCGGAAAGGATTCTGTTTTACTGATGGGAGGGCAGGAGAGAGGTCGCTTTATGGATCTCCAGCAGATGCTCGCCCTTTATTTTTCCTTGTAGAGGCTCTTCACCAGCTCCAGCTCTTCCACTGGTTTCCACTGCTGATTGATGGTGATGAGCTGCAGTAAAATGTCAGAAACAGAACATTAAATCCCACCAGATCTCTTTGGTGCCACAACTGACACTGTAATAGGATGAGCTGCAGAGTTTAAAAATTACCGCTGGGGTGGAAAGACACTAAGTACACTAACTTGTGTTCCTGTAATAGAGTAATTTTAATCTACTTACATTTTTTTAGTTATTGTCTTCATCAGCAATTTTACTCTTACTGAAAGTTCCCATTTCCTGTCATTTCTGACCATATCTGACAGTGTGCCTTGTGTGTCTGTTAAGTAAGGATTCAATTTAAATTGAAAAAAATGTTGTTTTTCTCTGTAGAGGATCAGATGCAGCTCTTTTTCCCTCCACTTTGGAAACTCAGATCTGAGGGGGTGCAGAGACTATGATAACAAGCTTGGTGCATTTCTCCGTGAACTGAGGGTTTTGTTAAAGGTGTCATGTCAACAAAAAAGCAAATAAAGCTGATTTTGCAGGACATGGGACCTTCAAGTATATTTTAAGGTAAGAACTGATCATAGATTATTTACTTATTTATTTACTTGCACACTTATAAATCTCCTCCATGGCAAATTTGTAGAAAAATGTGCTCTTGTTACACTTTTATACATGTTTAAATTGCTCATATTTCTAATCTTAGGTTGGTTTAAATTACCAGTGAGCAGAAGAACTACTCTTTCCTTTAGCCTTCATCTATTTTGTTTGTCCTTCATGGTCATGGTCATATCTTTTTTCGATTTACTTTGCAATTAAAAACACTTATGACTCTATTTGCATTTTATTAATAAAATAAAAATTAATAAACAAATGGTGAGACAAGTTTTGAACTTCCATCAACAATGTGAAACTGCAACCATAGTTAAATGCACAAAATGAGATGATCTTTGTTAAAGCAGGGGTATGTAACTTGAATCAGACTTCATTGGATGCAAATTTACTCCTCCCTTCCTTCCTTTCATGGTTGTGCTCCTACTGACGGCCAATCCCTTATGCACAATCAATCTGATGTGTTTGTAACTTTAGCGACCATTAGCATCACGCTAATGTGATGTTCAATGCCCAGCATCAATTAGTATACCCCTATTAAAAGTAATGTGTTAATCAATATCTAAATGAACAAAAGAACAATTTCCAAAGTTTGACAAAGCTGAGTTTAACACAACTTTTTTTTTTTTTTTACCATAAGATGAAAATAAGAGTAATAGGATAACTAAAATGAAGCTTTGCTTCCATTGCTTTGATTGGGTTGCACACATTTTTGCATCCTGATCTTAACTTAAGAAAAACAGTGTTTTGTGTACAACTTAAAAAAAAATTACAATCAATGGCCCATATTTGGGGGGTATTTTGTGGTATAGTATGCCATAGAAAATGTTGATTTTGAAAGGAAACAAAATTGTTTGACAAATCTGAAGGGGTGTACTCATTTATGCACATCCTTTCATAAAATAAACATTACACGTACAATCTAGACAACAAGACGATCCAATAAGAGCACTGTTCCCTGCCACTGATTGGCTGAAAAGTGGGGTTCCCTTGCTAAATTTTCTAAAGGATTCATACAAAGCAAAGAGGGACACATACGTAAATGACCTTTCATGTCTTTAGTAATAAGATGATGACAGGTAAACAGAGGTTTCTGGGCCAGTGACACACAAATGAATGACATACTGAAGCTTTAAAACAAAAACCCAACCAAACCCTCTATCAGGTATGTCCCTAATTTAACAGCATATTTGCAGATTAATATTGTGTTTGTCCTTTAACTGAATCAGAATGCTTGAAGGAAATGCACCATAAGCAGCACTACGTCTTTACCGTTGCAATAAAATGGTTAATACCCTGGTGACACAGTTGTAAGTAGTATAACCTGATGTTACTTCCTCATAGTCAGAGGATGATTCAGCTGAATTCTAAAGAAATGAAATGAGGGTATTTGAGTGCACAGGGCAGCTGTATGACCAGCCATCAAAACTTGATAAAACTCTATGTAATGTAGAAATGTGTTTAGATTACCTTTTGGGGTTTTGACGGGTCCACCCTCTCCCAGGGCTCTGGGTTTCTGGTCTTATTCAATCTGCAACCAGTACAAGAAAGCATTAAGTCGACATAATATCTTTCCAAGCCTAGGGGGTTAAAATAAGCCTCTGGAGAAATACAGCTGAATATGATTCAATCAAAACACACTTACACCACATCAGGTTTAGTCAGCAGAAAGTAGAGAGAAGCAGAGGTAGCTCCTGTTGCAGCAAAAGCCATGAAGCCAATCAGAGGAATCAGCTAGAAAATACAAACAAAAATACATTTTTAGCCTGAAACACTTTCTCTTGCAGGCTTAATCCACCATTTTTAATTCCACTCTGCTCACAATTAAACAAATTCTTGAGTCACTCTAATGTCTGATATTTATTTTTATCATTTCTTATTTGTTTTTCCAGTCCAGTATGAATTTATGACCATCAGCCATGTTTGAGATTATAACCTTTAGGTTTATATGACATATGTAAACGCTAGTCAAGAAAATACAAGCAAAAATACATTCATAGCCTGAATTACTTCCTCTTGCAAGCTTGATCCATCATTGTTTAAGTCCACTCTATTACTCAACTTCTTGCGTCACTCGGATTCTTTTTTATTTCTTATTTATGTTTATTCTGTATATTTCAGTATGTATTTAGATCATCAACAATGTTTGTCCTCAGAGACATCACCATGTTTGAAATTATAACCTTTTGTTTTTGATGACCTATTTATGTAAACCCTAGGCAAGGACCAATTTAGGGCAGCTGTGGCATAAACCCTATGTAGTAATCTAATACATTTGTTAAGCCCTGTACTTCTCTTCGTATATTAGTTTAACAATAAATACAACAATATAATAACAATAAAAAAGGAATTCCTCACCTCCTTCTTCTTCCGTAGCATATTGAAAAATCCCGACATTTTGCTCACTTCTCAAAAACCTAAAGAGAAAATGGCAATACTTCCACTGAGAGATGCTGAGAATCAATACAGTGAGGTAAAGTTAATGTGTCCCGGAGGCAGTGAGGTGCAGCAGGTCTCACCTGTTGTTGCCGAGCAGCTGTTAAGTTGTGATGAAGAAGCATCCTGTGGGCCGGCTGATGTAGGCTTAATGATGAGAGGTAGTACGAGGTGAGAGGCACGTAGACAGACGCAGCTTCCTGCACTGAGTTGCATTGCTGAAGGTCAATTTATCAACAGATCCACTTTGCTGATGATCAATAGTTTTTGTGGGTGAGGAGCGCCCTCTTGTGGACACATTGTAGAACTAAGACTCATTTCTAAAAGATGCTATGAGTTAAACTGACACATTCAAAGAGGGAAGAAAGAAAAACAACAACACAGGCTCAGTTTGATGACTTTATTTCATACTAGAATCAGTGCAGTTGTCATCTGGGTGGTTTTTGATATGTGTTTATCTGTTGTGCAGTGAGAGAGGGGCTCATTCTGCTGAGGGACCTTAGAAAGTATGTGTGTTTGATTTCTGTAGCCTTCATGTTTTCATCTTGTAGCGCCAACAGAGCAGCCTAGAAAACAAAACAGCTGTGAGATATTTAGGTACATGGATTCCAATGTGCATTTATTTAGCTCTAATGTAAGAGAAATGTGTGTATGAGTGCAAATCTCACCTCTTTGCAAACATTTTCCAGGTCGGCTCCAGAGTAGAACGTTGTTTTTGCAGCCAGCTCCTCCAGGCACACATCAGCACCCACAGGCATCGTCTTTGTCAACAGCTTTAAAATGCAGAGACGAGCCTGAACGCAGAGAAGTAGCCACATAAGAGTCATGATATGGGACGACTAATTGGAGTTAATTAATTTCACCTTGTTCCCAGACACCTATGCTGATTCTTCTCTGTCAACCCCACTGCCTTTGCCAGAACTTTTTTTCACTATCTTCTAGTTCACTACGAGAGGTGAGGGCTCTCTGACTTCCTGTGTCTATATACGTCTTTAATTGGCTTTTATTCTTGTCGTTTGTGTTATGTTTTCATGGATTTTTATGTTTTAAGGAATTAACAGGATTGTTATGTTTGAATTGTGTTTCTTTATTGTATGTTTTAATGCTTCTATTTTTAATTTTACAGACTGTACAACTCAGGCGAGGGAATAGGCTCTAGAAATGGTGTTGTAGTGACCACTTGTTTAAAAAACTCAAAGAAAAAAAATCGAAATATCAAGCTGAAACTTTAACCAAACTGAATGGATCACTGATGCACCGTGGGGAAGTGATTTACGCAGGCAAAAGAAGTCCAATGTCCAAAAGTTATGCGATTTCCAATGGTTTATTCTTTGGCAAACAAGCAAACAAAAGAACAAAGGAGATCCGCGGCTCCTGCTGCCTCTCTCACGCTGGTAAAACCATAGGCCCACCCCGGTGCATGCTGGCTGGCTGTCACCTACCTACCTAAATAACATCCGGTGCCCACAGTTTGTCATTACCAGACAAACAAAACTAATAATAATAATAAATATGCAAAACATCTAATTATGGAAAACAAATAACTAGCCAATATATATATTTATTTATGTATTCAACCCCAAAAATCTAACCTAAATTTATCATAAGACAGAAAAATGTAGCTATATCTAAAAACTAATACTTCAACTTACTTCCAAATTAAAGATAAACCACTAAATACAAAAAATAAACAAATAGCTCCAACAGGTGTCATTGACTCCTGACACCCAACATGGATTCTGTTTAATTTATTTGTACTATCTGATTATATATCTGCTGTTTGATGTATTTATTAATTACATTTTAAAATATCCTGTGTATTTTTCATGTTTTTCATGACCTGTGAGCTACAAGGTACTTGAATTTCCCCAACGGGGATGAATAAAGTATCTCTCTCTCTCTCTCTTGATCTCTCTCTCCATCTCTCTCTCTCTCGATACGATAGATGAGGAGGCAGACATAGCCAAGCTGGACCAAAATATCACAATTCAACATAAATGTGACTGCTTTTCAGGATTATTCCTGAGAAGACTTTCCCACAAATTGTGCAATGTTTTCTAAAAAAAAATTATCTCTCATTTTGGTGCAGTATTGTGCTTTTATTGAGAATGGACTGTGGGGAGAGGTGGAAACTGGGAGGAGAGAGACTGTTGTAGGAAATGTGGGAACAAAGCCTCATGAACATTTCTGTGTTTTATCAGTACTTCTAAAACTTGTCTCTAGTGCAGCTGTGATGTGCAATAAAAACAAGGCCTGAGGCAAAGCCATGATTGTTTGCACTCTCGCTCGGCTGCATCAGAAGTAACATAATAACCATCAATAACTATCAGCAACATCAGATCATCTAAGACTGACGATCAGTGGAGAATACAATGTTCCAACTGTAACTGTGACTTTGGCTGATCCTCTCCCCCTGGACATGGACTCTTTGAGATCCTCCCCTCAGGCAAGAGGCCACGGTACATTGAGCCTGAAACCTCACACCACAAGAACAGTTTCTCACCCTCTACCATCACTCTTATGAATAGTAGCCCAACTCTACCCCACAGACTGTCATCCAGCCCACTTCTCCATGTTAAAGTTAATCCAGATTTTATTTCATCTATGCGCTCCATTAAGGCAAAAGTATTTCCCAGATTCCAGTGCTCATTGTAAATATATGTATATGAAACCATTGTACTATAATACCAGCCACTGCTCCTCATTTTATCTCTCTATATGTCGTGCTTATTGTATACATTTTCATATTCTTTCTATGTTGCTTTCAGTCTTACCTACTTCTATTTGCTTTATTTTCCAGCTATTTTTGTTTATTTTGTCATCTTGACATTTTTATCTTTATTCTGATTTTGCATTAATTAGCCAAGTCAGATTCCTTGTATGTGTTTTTTCCTCTGTGTTTGGCACTAGACCACTGCATTAGACTCAAATAAACACGAGACTTTACCTTTAACAGGTAAATGACCATTTTGTTTTGCTTTATCAATTCAGTTAAAACTTTCTTAAAGTGACCGTTAGTGACCCCTGGTGTTGTGGAGGTTTGGTACAGGAAATCTACATTACAGAATCTTCCAGTGAAAAATAACTATAGTTCTTTTAAATATTTTTTTTGCCATTTTTATTAACTCTGAGACAGACGTTTACCTGCTGGTCCGGTGGTGGGACGTAGATGATGTGGTCCAGCCTACCAGGTCGTAGGAGGGCACTGTCTAAGCAGTCAGGTCTGTTTGTGGCAGCAATAACCATCACTTCTTTGTTGCAAACTTCCTGGCAGTCCAACTATCAAAACAGGAAAGAAGAATCTCCTCAAACTGAGCGAGTGTTGTGTGAGGCAGTATAGTAGACAGGCTGACATGCTAAGGCTCACTAGCATCATTCTGACCTCTTCCTGTTTGTGACTCTCCTCATGTCCCTCAACCAGGAGGATCTTGTCCGTCCCTCTCCTCTCCAGTGTCTTCAGGCCAACTCCATCCATCTCATTGAGGAGCACAGACAGGAGGCGGGTCTGTACACCGTGAGCTGACTGGCTGTTCGACCGAGAGCCAATGAGCGAGTCGATCTCATCAAGAAACAGGATGCAGGGAGCACAGGCCCGGGCTTGACGGAAGAGCTTCAAAAGACAGAACGAGTCAGGGATTTATAGACACATGCGAGGACACAAACATAGCCGCTTCATTCAAATGAAAACAGATGAAGAAAAGGCACCTGTGCTAATGCCTTCTCCGAGTCTCCCACAAAGGGGGAGTAGAGGTCAGCTCCGCTCACAGACAGGAAGGCACAATGAGACGAAGTGGCTGCAGCCCTGACAAGCGTTGTCTTTGCACATCCTGGAGGACCGTACAGCAGCACGCCACGAGGTCGACTCAGACCCAGTCGAACAAATGCCTCTGGGTATCTCATTGGCCACTCGATACTCTTTGAGGTTTACACACAGGAGGGGACAGATGAACTCAACTGACATCACTTACAGTCTTCTGTTCATTAATTAAAGCACTTCCTGTCATGTACCTGTCGTAGCTTCAGTTTGACTTCATCCAGTCCTCCAACCTGATCCCAAGTTATAGGAGACAGATCTGTCCTGCCCAGGCCGCTCCTCAGACAGGATGGATGCACTGACTTCAGAGCCTCCTTGAAGTGCTTCAAACTCACCGCCTGTTCTCCTGAACCCTGCAGAGATCGACAACGACAAAGCAAATAAAGTGATTACAGCATCTCTCCATGCCAAACCTCAACTTTTTTTTTTTTTTTTTTTTTTTTAAATGTATATTTTTGGGCATTTTGTGCCTTTATTGATAGGAGAGAGACAGTGGATACGCTTGTGAAAGGGGGAGAGAGAGCAGGGGAAGACACTCTGCAAACTGGTCACAGGCGGGATTCGAACCTGGACCGGCAGAAGCATGTACATGGGGTGCTAACCACTACGCCAAACCAGCGCCCCGCCAAACCTCAACTTTAATGCAACATGGTTTGCTCTTTTTGAACCGGAAAAGCTGATCAGTACAAGCAGTTCCATTTATGAAGTCTTTGTTCTGTTATAGTAGAACAAACAGAGCTAAAATTTACATTTGAACTAATAAGATCAGTTTTCAGAGGCACAGCTTGACATCAGCACACAAAATGCAAGCCATGAGATCAACATTTTAGATTCAACACTGGAACATAGTTATATCAATACACTGCTCTGTGATAAGTGCACCTTTGTTGTTGCACAGCACATTGACCATTGACCTCACAGTGAAAATGCATTACCCAGTTTCCCAAACTATTGATATAGTTATATCACGACAGCAAATCTATTTTTATTGTTTTTTACAATGAAAGGTTTCTAAAAACTACTTTAACTCTGTATGAGTAGTGAGTACCCTGTTGTTTTGACATATGTTAAAGTTCGAGATGAATAAAAAAAAAAACGAATCTGCATTGGTTTCAGCTGTTTGCAACATATTTCTCATGAATCCAAAACAAATTAAGCCTTATCATTTTAATTTAATATTGGCTTTATTTGATCAGGAAAGTGTTGTTGTTATGAAAACTCCATAATTCAATAGATTCCTGGCATGAGTTGTACATGACGGCATGAAAATGGCGTGAGAATGTAAGATGACCTGTTGTTTGTTTAAAAGCTTCACTTGTTAGAAAGCTTTACTTGTTTGAAAAACGTCCTTATTTATTGGGATCAATTTAGAAGTATGTGATATGCTTTTTGGTGAAGCTTAGATTTTAATGAAAATAAAAACAACTAAAAAATTATAGTGCAATCCTAATCTAGACAGATGCAGAGACATACTGGAACATGTAAATTTAATGGACCCTAAATGTCACTAAAACACATATATATTTTGGACACCATGCCCCCCTGACTGAGTGAACTGACTTCTCCCTGTCTGTTTTTTCTCTCTTTTCTTGTGTATATGTGTAAAATGTTTAATAAAAATGTTAATAACAAAAAAAACAAGAACACATTTATGATTTGCTGTTTATATTCATGATTTTCTTCATTTACCTTTGAGCTGTCCCGTATCGCGTGCATGGCAGCCTCTCTGCACAGAGCACTGAGGTCGGCTCCTACATATCCGGTAGTCCTCTGTGCCAGCTCCGTCATGTCCACACTGGGACACACAGGCATCCTCGAACACAGAGCAGACAAAATATCTTTTCTCTGCTGCACAGTGGGAGCTCCGATAATCACCTGGAGGAACATCACAGCATGCAGACTCTTGAAGATGAACTTTTACGTTTATGTTTGCGCGTTGGTTCACCTCATCATGTTTACCTCTCTGTCAAATCTCCCAGGCCTGCGCAGAGCGGGGTCCAAGCTGTCTGGTCGGTTTGTTGCTCCAACGATAAGGAATTGGTCAGACTGATTCATCCCGTCCATCAGAGTGAGAAGCTGAGCCACCAGACGGTTCTCTGGAGCTGAAGAGGCCGTTCTCCTCGGGCACAGAGAGTCTAACTCGTCTAAGAAGAGCACACACGGTCCCTCCTCAGCTGCTGAGCGAGCACGCTCAAACACAGCACGCAACTGCTCCTCGCTCTCACCAGGCCGGGATCCCACCACCTGAAAATCAAATCAAATAAATTATAAAACAACGGAAACCTTTTTTAACAGGTTACATGAATGTGATGCAAGTGTTGAGTAAAAACACACCTTAAAATTAGGTATGCCTGTTTGAGGTATTGAATCACGCAAGCTTAAATAATAATAATAATAATACAAAAAATAATAATAATAGTAAAAAGAAGGTTATAAATGTAGCACTTTCTAAATCACAGTTACAAAGTGCTTCATAACCAGGAGAGAGAACAGGAATAACATCACAACAGACAAGTGTGCAAGTTAACATGCCTTGAATACAATCAAACCTTAGCAAGGGCAAACACAATCAGCATGGTACCAGGCTTAATATTTGTCTGTGATCAACAAAGCATGTTTAAAGTTGTTTTCACGAGAACTACATAGAATTTTTGATTCAAGATAGTTTAAGTTGTTAGCTCCTATTTGATATACATTGATTTAAGTTTCTTTGAGTAATTAACTCTAAACAGAAACATTATGTCCAATGGTAACATAACACTGAAGAATTTTGAAGTCATGAAGTAACACATACAGTGATTAAAATGTTCTACAGTAATAAAAAAAATACCTTTGAAGGTAGCAATTTGTTGTTTTTACTGGAACATGATGGACTTAAGTCATGACAGGATGCCTCTTAATTATGGGATCTACGCATGTTGCAATTTAGGAAAAAAAAGAATACAATTATGCAGTATAAGTGCACTGAGTATTTTTCTGGGTTAAATCTACGTGATAGATTTTAAATATCAGTTAAACTATGGAGGACTCAAGAGTTTGTTTCTATCTGAGGCATGGACTACATGAGACAAACAAAGATCACAAAATCCATTTTAACATGAATATGGTGGTGATATTGAGTGTTATAAATAAACTAATAACAAATGCACCTTGTTAGATTCACCTATATTTAGTTGCCAAATGATTCTTTGGAGTCAAAAGGAAATCAGGCATTTTTTTTACAACAAAATCTGCACTGATTCACTCTGAGGGTAGCTAATGGCACGCTTAAGATTCACCTGGCTGCATAAAATCTATGCAGCCAGTACACTTACTGAGAAAGTGTCTCACCTCTGAATCAAATCATTATCAATTTTTTTAATATCTTAGGATTTTGGGACGCGCTTACTGCAAAAGATTATCTTTGTGGCTCATAAAGACTTTTCAAAATAAAATGTAAGACTTAAAAACCAATATTGTGAAAAATCAACAGCATTTTGTGCCATTTTTACATTAATCAACACAAATGTTGTACACTGATTACTTATTTTAAAAAATTGTGTCAAAATGTTGCTTTGCCAAGGTAAGCTTGTTATCACACTTAATTGCTAAAAAACAGGTTGCTTAATTTTGATTTATGAGAGGAAATGAGAGTCCATTGTGCCTTGAAGAGAGCAGTGTCTGTCTGTCTCACATCAAACCAAAACGCGTCCATCAAAGATGGCCTCAGCCATGACACAGCACATTTAAAATATTTCACAGACCCCAATGTCTTTTTATGGCCTTTAATTTTGGAATTCACACTGAAGATATTTTGCAGGGTCTGCATGAGCCCCAACAATGCAATAGTTATAATAATGCAACAGTGTGCAGGCCTAGTGTTTACCTCTGGCCCTCGCACCACTACCAGGCTGGCTCCCACCTCTCCCACCACTTTGCGCACCAGCAGGGTCTTGCCCACACCCGGAGGCCCCACCAGCAGCACTCCTCTGGGACACGCCACACCGAGAGAGCTCAGGGTGCCAGGATAGAGCAGGGGCAGCTGTAGCATCTCTCTCAGGGAGGCACTCACCTGAAATACAGCAGCGGAGAGAATCAAGAGGTAAATCTGCACACTTTTTCTATAAATATGAACAAAATAACAGCAGTGAAATGTTTCTTACCTCCTCGAGCCCCCCCAGCTGGACCATGTTCTGGCCCTGCACCTGGCTCTTGTAATGTCTGACCGTCTGTATGCCTGCAATCTCCACACCTGTCTTTGCAGTGATCAGTCCAGCAGTGACAGACTCTGGATTCACGCTCTCAATAACAACATATTTAATCTCTGTATCAAAATCCTCCAGGTTTATCACGTACTTCTCATGAACATAGACACCTTTCAACATGTCTCTCACAAGCTCATGAACGAGGCGAGGAGGTGTGTGTTTCCTAAAGTCAGCACTCTGAACCACCACAGTTATCCTAGCAGTTTTAAGTTTGGGGCAGGGCACAGGTGAGAGCTGGGAGGGGTCCAGGTTCAGGTGTAAAGGTGGGTGAGAGATCAGGTTGGGAGAGGAACATTTCAGGTCCACTTGTAGGAAACCCTCTGCAAGATCAGGCCTGGGCCAGGCGGTGCACAGGCAGCTCCCACCAGGCAGAGACACCAGCAGAGGGGAGCCCAGACTCAAACCCAGAGCCGACATCAGCCCTGGACCCAGTCTACATCTCTGAGAACCTTGGTCGGAGGGGTCCAGGGACAGCAGCCTCAAGGACATCCTCACCCATTAACAGCCAACAGCCTTTCTAACAGAGCAGAAAAGCAGCAACAGTAGAGGTGTCAAATAATCCCTTGCATTCAAACAGAATAAAAAATCCATCAATATCATACATCTATTTTAAAATAGTCTGTTTATTAGTTTATCTGGAACTTGGAATACGAGGAATACGAGATGTAAGTTGGTTAGTTCCAGATAAACTTTATTTTATCCATATGGAGCTCATACAACCCCACTCCAAAAACACTGAACTATCCCTGTAAGTATGTTTCGTAATGGCCCGAGTCAGTAAACTCATCAAATTCATCATAGTGCATCAGTCTGTACCAATACCAATACCAATCGTGTATTCAGGCATGCTTCAATGTATCAGGTCACCATTTTCTTGTCAATATACATCCCTAGTTCCAGGTTGTATTTTTCTTCAGTTTTAAAAAAGGAACATCATCAAGAGATTAATCAGATTAATGTTTTAATTTCATAAAAATACCCTCTCTGACATTTGTTATATGATAGGGATGTTTTATACAATGTTACATTAAGATTTTTTTATTTGGTCGGATCAATAATTATTACACTTAGGAGGACGGGAAGGGGCCATATTTTTATTTTTATTTATGTTGTATTTATTTACATATTTGTTTATACATATCTTTTTTTATTCATCCACTTTGCACTTTTCAAACTGCTATTGAAACCTTACTTTCCCCGAGGGAGTTTCCCAAAGGTATTGATAAAGTTCTATCTAATCTAATCTCATTAAGCTGTCATTTTAAAAACAGATCTTAAATACACATGCCCAAGCAATAAAATATTTGAAAGTTTATGAATAAATTTGACTAAAATAATGGTAAAAACAAGCACAGTTCATAAACACTCTTATCTTCTCAGAAGTACAGAGATTTAGCGACGTTTTACTACAACAATGAAGAAAAACGACGAGTAAATGACAGACAGCAGGAGGAGTGAGGCTGCTGCTGGTGTTCTGACTTTAACAGTGACCGTGTAAACTGGTGACTTTCAGCTGCACGCATCTGCGGTTGTCATGGACACACACATAACTGCTGAAGACGAAAAATGTCCTGACCAGAGCCACTTTTTTCTCAAATGTCAAAATACCTTTTTAATTACATCTTCAGCAATAGAAAATGAACGAATATGAAAATAGCTTTCACATATAACTTGTAACTACGATAACAAAGGGCGGATCCGCCTCGTAGTCAGATATTAATCCTGTCAGTCTTCAATCCGAAACACATTCGTCTTTTGCAGCAGTGTAACTTAAGCTAGGCTACATGCTACTAGCAACAAGCTAACTACAGCTCTAAAACTAGACCAAGCGTCCATGAATATCCTTTTTATAACAACTGTCTCATCGTCACATACCTGTTGAAATATTAGATCACTGAGTAGCGGACAGAAAGTGCTGTTTTAGAGGTGCTGATGGAGCAGAGAGTCTCCTAATGTTTACAACATCCATGTGGCGCTGCACGGAGATGGCCAACCAAAACATATCCATGTGTGAAGTGATGCTGTTTCCGGTAGAGGTCCAAGTTTTCATAACGCAAAAAAAGTAATGTTTAATGACCAAGGTAGACCAAGGACCAAGGTACGTTTTATCACTCTGTTTCCTGGGTATAAAAGACACAAGCAGAAACAAGAAATCAAGCTGTTTTTCCGTTTTGTACAAAAAAAAACAAAAAAACCAAAACAAAACAAGAAACGGCTCGTTTTTTCGTTTTTGTGTTTTGCGCAAACAAAAAACAAAATACAAGAAACGGCCCCTTTCTCGTTTTTTTCGTTTTCACACAAAAAAATAATGATTCTACTCAATATTTTATTTTGAGGGGCTTTGAACCTCGACAGTGCTGTGCCCTTCACAATAAAACTCCTCTGGCAGGCATGGAGAACCGGACTTTTAGTGCTTGTGTGTACACAGTCCAGGGTTTACAGTGAAGTAATCTATCTATTGACTGAGAGAGAGGCCTTTTTATCGGAGATAAAACGCACAAGAAAAGATCGAGGAGGCACGCTGAAAGTAGGCATTTAAATGACCTGCAGGTGTTGCCGTGCCATAACGATGCCATCAATCATCCCTAAGTGTCCAAGTGATCCATACATGGGTGATGAAATTCCATTTTTTTTTTTATCTTGAATCATGAAAAACACATAAATGGTTTCAAATTATATTTGTTTTTTGTTTTTTTTTTCATTTAAATGAATAATGATTCACCACAGTAGACCTATATCTTATCTGAGTCAGCAATGACCAATATTGATGTTTTAATCAGATTTGCGATCATCAAATTCCCCATTTAATACCGAAAAAATAGGCACATCTTGTCAAAAATAACTGTAAAAAACAAAGTGGCCGAGTGCATGAGACTGCAAGGGCTTCAAGTGCTCTAAATAGGAATGGGACAGCCCTTTATTTTTTTTTTTTAACAGCAATGCATCATGCTAGAAATAGCATAACCTGCCACCTTTTTTTGTCCTTCAGCATTTTTTTATTTTTTGTGAAACACATACAGCCATATGCACAGGTTTACAAGACAGACTTTACCTAATATACATACACTATATTGCCAAAAGTATTGGCTTACCCATCCAAATGATCAGAATCAGGTGTATAAAATCAAGCACCTTGGCATGCAGACTGCTTTGACAAACATCTGTGAAAGAATGGGTTGCTCACAGGAGCTCAGTGAATTGCAGTGTGGAATTGTGAAAGGATGCCACCTGTGCAACAAATCCAGTCGTGAAAGTTCCTCGCTCCTAAATATTCCACAGCCAACTGTCTGCCATATTATGAGAACGTGGAAGTGCTTGGAAACATCAGCAACTCAGCTACCAAGTGGTAGGCCACATAAACTGAACAAGCAGGGTTAGCAGATGCATCCAAATATATTTTGGATGTTTCCCTGGCTTAGGGTGCTGATTTCTTCTCAATTTCTGGTGCATCATGGTCACAGCCACACCCCCAACACTTTTAAAGTCCACCTTCAGGTCTGAACTTCCTCATTTCTCCAAGTCATGAACAGATTGATCAGGCTGTCGTAGAAGTCTTCCATCTATGCAGAAGAGAGCTGGAGACAGTTTCGGGATTGGTTCAATTGAATAATGCAGAGCAGTATGTCTTAGCCTAAAATTCACAATGTGACACAAAGTCTGTTAGACTGAAAATACCAAACAAAGCCAACCATGAGTTAGGGAGCCGTTCAAATAGGGATGTTGAAAATAATCTGAGAAACACTATGAATCAAATGGAAGTATCATGAAACAGATACGACATGCTGCTTTGAAGCCCATCAGTAGTTTCTCAATCTCAAAAGGGCTTCTGGCAAAGTCTGGGTATGAAGGAGAAAAATCAAGTATATGGATATGAAGCCCACACACCTGTGTAGAATCCTCCATAGGATGTAGTTAACCGTTACACTCAGTTTTGTTTCCATTGTGTACTTGTGTTTGCCTCACTTAGGGGCAACCTACCAGTAACATGTTGAGGACTTTTGCATCACAGCACCACCCTTTGTTTTTTGGAAATACTGACCGTCCCGAGTTCTTGTGTTAAAATTCTGAAACTTTGCGCACAAGTCTGGTTCTCAACATGTTGGTGAAATATTAGGTAATTTCCATTTTGGGTCAAAAGTCAAATTTTGGCTATTCAATCATGGCCAAGCCACACCTGCCCTCAGGTCTGCACTTCCTCATTCCTCCAATTCATGAATACAGGGGTCAGGCTGTCGTAGAAGTCCTCCATCTATGCAGAAGAGAGCTGGAGACATTTTCGGGGTTGGTTCAATAGAACATAGCAGAGCAGTATATCTTAGCCTCAGTGGCAATTGCTCTAAGACTGCAAGGGAAGCTCAGCTTCCCCTAAAATGTCCCCAAACAAGTGGTGATATGTACTGTTGTGTGTACATTTCATTGACTAAATATGCACAAGAATACCTTTATCTTTTGTCCAGAATCAGCTACTTATCACAGGTAACTGGCGCGACTTCCTTCTCATTCATCCCCGCAGCGTCTCAGCGCTTTAACACAGTCGGACACTGAGCGTCTTCTGTCTGGGGAAGCGTAGAGTGGGTTGTTCCACTGTGGAAACTGGACGGTCATTGGATAAACGCTGGGCTTTGTCCCGTCCATTGAACGCCACGCGCGTTTAAATTCGCCAATTCGCGTCCGGTGTGGCCGAAGCATTACTCTGAACGGCCAGCCTGCTCAGGAGCAGGGTAAGTTGGAGCAGCGTTGCCAGATGGTAAATATAAAATTATCGTATCAGAGTCTCAAAATTATCGTATTTTGGGGGAAATTATTGTACACCCGACAAAATAATCAAAATAACTTATGATGATCAAAATAACAGTCTTATTGTTGCACGAAAGTCACAATTGATCACACTGTTTGGTGTCCTACAGGCACTTTTGTGGGCATTCATCGCCCCGCCCCACATCAGCAGCATTTGATCAGCAGCTCCAGGCTCTGACTCAGCTGTGTTACATTCATGTGCCCCCTTCAAAAAAATGACAGGTCGTCGTGAGACCTCAAGGCTATTATTTAGAAACAGTATTTGTGATAACTGAGAGAGAAAGATAGAGAGATAGAGATAGAAAGAGATAAAGAGCCATCTGACTTCACATAGTGAAATTTATTTTAGACAGCAACACAAACTTTTTCTCAAAAGAGTGGTCTTCAAATTAACATCTTTTCAGGATAACTTCATAACATTAATCTCTGGAGCCTCTTAAGGGTCACAATGAGAGGTTCTTTAGGAAGACTTTTGTGTTGACCCCCTTGCAATATTTACGTATCCCCTCAGGTAATGCAAAAGTCTTCAAAAAAATAAAAAAATTAAATGGTATAAAAAAATCTCCCTGACCCCGAGTGGACTCTGTGATGCTCTCTTTGTCTTCAATAATAACTGCACATCTTCATACTTAAAGAAGTGCCTGCTGCCATTTGTAACTTGTGCATGTAACATTTTTTAAAAAGAGGTAACGGTACAAAAGTCAAAAAAATAAACGAGACAGATAAATAATAAAATAAGTACATTAAATCAAAACTGGTTCACTTTTTCAGTTCACCAATCTCCAATGTCCATAGAATAATGTTGAAAACAAAAAACAAACAGAACTGAACATTGCTGATAAACTTGGTTTTCAAACCTTGATTGTCCATCTTCCGTTCTGCGTTAATTCAGTCACTTCACACCCACCTTTGGCAAATTTCTGCATGAAAAGGAGAAGTGGAGAGAGGAGATTATTATTGATAGATTTGTAATTTTATTACTCTATATGAATGATGAAGCTTGTTGAAAATGTGCATAAAATTTTGGGGCCTTCAGCTAGGCTTATGAAGCATTAATTATGCTTACCCTAAACTTCAATCTCCAGCTCTGAGTCACTGTCCGAGTTTGCTGCATCCTGCAGGTTGGGGGCAGACCTCTTTCGGCACAGATTTGATGCTGTCATGGAGCGCAGCATCACTGTTACACACTCCGTTGTGTGTATGAGCCCATTCAGTGTGTCTGTGATGAGTCGGTTTCATGTTTTTATTTTTATGAGATTCACTTTTGAAAAAAACACGCTCACATGATGCATTCGAATGAGGAAACGCAAGCGCGTCAAGGGCAAACTCTCCCAGTTCCCTGAACACCCTTCCTGCTCCAAAGTCCTCCATAGTGCAGAGATGGTGCCAGAAATGGTGCTCTGCTATCAGATGCAACTTGGAGAAAATTTTGACAGCGCACATAAAAGTCTGTCATACCACTTTCACATAAAAGTGGTGGCTGGTGTAAACTTTGACTGCTGGACACGCTGCATCACTTTTACACCCAGGTACATTGTGTTGAGTGGTCATGAATATTGATCTGACTTGGGGGCGTATGGAGAACGTAGTCCCTCTGCATGAAGGTCAGTAAGAGATCTTTGTAGGTCTCGCACACCTTGCTCTTCAGTGATGTAATCACCACATTTTCACTCTGAAAATACTGATTGAGGTCTGTGAACTTTGACAGAGCCCACTCAAGAAAGTGATAATACAGCTGGAGAGACTCGTTATTGAGCGCATGGTAAACGTTTTCTGCAGCATTCAATCTGGCATCAAGCCATTGGTCAGCGAAAAAAAGCCCGAGGGCTTCCCACTGGGTGGACACTCTTTTAACAACTTCATTCAGTGACAGCCATCGTGTCTGGGAGGGTTTCAGCATTTTGTGGGGTTCAACATGGCAGAAGTCTTGAAATTCAAGGAGCTCAGCCACACGTTTAGCACTGTTTTTAAAATATCCGTAAATGTCTTTAGCTAAATCCTCACACTGACGAGGAAGCTGCTTGCATGCTTCACTAGCACACAGGTGTAAGGAGTGACAGAGGCAGCACTGCACAGTAATCCCTGGCAAATCATTTCTGAGACGACTGGAGACAGAATTGTGTTTTCCCATCATGGTGTTACAGCCATCTGACCCAAACCCAACAATGTTTTTAAGTGGTTCACCTGCAACTGTGAATGACTTCATCATCTCTTCATAGAGTCTCTCTGCAGTGGCTCCCTCTCTGACAAGATGTCTATTTTCTTCTGAAAAGATCTGTACAAGCTTCCAGAAGTGGGTCTGGACCTGTTTGTGTCCTCATCAAAGAAACAAACCACAATACAAAGTGTTTTGACAGCTACGATGTCTGTTGATTCATCAATAAGGATGCTGAATTTTTTTCTTTTCAGGATTTCTGACAGACTGTTGAAATAGCAGTCACCAATGACATGTTTTGTGATGGCAGTTGCCCTTTGTTCTGCCGAGACAGATGTTTTGTGCTGTTTTTGAATCCTGGAATATTTCTTTGATGACATCCACCAGATGGTCTGTGGCCCTCATTGCAATATTGTGCTCCACCAAAAAACCTGCGAGCCTCACCACTGCTGTTTTTACTGCTGTATCGAGTCTTTGGCCTTCCGGCGTTTTCTGCAGGCAATGCATGATGGACTTTTGTGTTGGTGCCAAATTTTTTTTCTTTTTCCTAATGCCTTTTTGATTTGCTGTGATTTTTCAGGACTGTTATTTCTGCCACCAGCTCTGTATTGCAACACTAACAGAAAGCTTTTCTGTTAGACTCTTAGCCTGTTGTAGGTCTCAGCCATCCAGCAAAATTAGCATCACTTTCCCATTCCTTTCTGTATTTTTGAAGTCAAAGGTGCTTACTTGTCTCCTCCACAGCCCTCCACTTTGGCTCCCGCTCATCCTCGTCCTCTCCTTCGGTGCTCATTTTTCTCTCAACTGACTTCCTCCTGACTGAGCTCCTACGAGCATGATTGGCTGTCAATCGCTCTGAGACGAAGACGAATGACACTTAAACTATGATTGGCTGGAAATGTCACATGATATAAGATGCATTTAGGGTTTACAAATAACTTCGTCAGACTGGGGTAGATTTGTAACAACCACACGTACTGTCAAATTATCATACATTTTGCCTTTTTTGGAATTATTGATCGTACAGAGGGCTAAATTATCGTACAAATACGATAATTATCGTACGTCTGGCAACGCTGAGTTGGAGGTTGAATCTGATCCTGCGAAATGACCCTCGCACTAGCCAATCAGCTTCTTTGAATCAATGGCCTGCCCTCTTCTCCTGAACCTGGTAGAAGGAGGCACAGAACTCTTGAGACGAGCATGAAGATGAGAAAGGTTGTCCCGATACCGATTTGACCCACTAGATCCACCTGATGACGCACTATGAGAGGTACCTGTGTTTGTGGCCCGGAATCATCTTCCTAGGTCATATTTTGGAGCCCTTCATTCCCTGTGTGACCTGCAGGAGCGGTGCACTAACTGTCCCACTGTTAGTTTGCATTTGTATTTTTGCATAAACTTCACTTCTATAGCTCCTTTCATTCAAATGCACCATAAAGTGCTTGACAAATAAAAGGAAACAGCACATTATTCCATCATGTCATTCCTGCACTAATTCATTGTGTTTAATTTTTTTTTTCTTGCTGATTTTTAAATTGTTAATTTGGGTCAGATATCAGCTCGGTATGTTATCATGATTTCATAGTAGGGATGACTTAAATCTTGTAGCATGATATGACATGAAACAGACCAACCTCCCAGACGCAGTTATGTTTTTGTATTTATTTTTTATCTGCTCCAACGACCTCCTCACGACAGAGGGATTACATCTGAGGGAATGGGGTGATAATTGTCAGACATGCAACACACTTTGACAGTATATTGCTTCATGAGATTCATGGGTGTGATCAATGTCAGATTGGTCCACTGATGAGTGATTTGTGCATTTTTACAGCGTTGCCACGCATTTTGTCTACGATTGACAGCTGCTACAGTGTTTCCCTTCTCCATTATACTGGCTTTTTCATCCTACCATTGTAACATTATCAGACGCTGCTCTTCACATGTGAAATACGGAGCTCTGTCAGTGCATTTCCGGCGCTTCTCGCCGTGTTTTCCACTCATGATTGCGATTGGTCAGCTGCCTCTGAGCCCTCCCCTGCGCGTTCACGGCATGGATGTATTATTTGAAAAAATAAAATTGAAAAAAAAATAGCAGTCGTATTATTTTTCTTATCTTGCTATTTATCTGCTACTTCAATTTCAATTTAGTTGCACCACTACAATGACAACAAGGAGCTTCTGATTCTATTCAGATGATTTCTGTGCAGCAAGCTATGTTGTGTTTTTTTTTGTCCTCTTTTGGTAAATGGAACACCGCCCCCCCCCCCCCCCCCCAACACAATATGTGGTCTGCCCCATCAACAATAAAGCTCTCATTTTGATTCATGTGAGGAGCAGAAGGAGCCGTGGCACATATGATTTTTTTGAAAAGGGATTCAGATGAAAAACAAGGTGACAGAGAAGCAGCCTGTGGTTTGAAAGTTTTAGACCTCCGCCATACTGTGAGTTACATGGTTGTGTTTTTTCCTCGGGGTGTCACAGGTCTTTGTTACAGTTGAACAGCCCTTGTTTCTGTCTGTGTTGGAGTCCTGAACTGTCCTTTAAAGCCCTGCTACATGTTATCTAAACACTGATTTCTCTTCCTGGCTCCCTCTGCTCATGCCCACAACAACCAGGGCCAGACTTGGCACAGTTCCCCCACTTGTGCTGTCATAATTTCAGATCTCGCGGTCGAGCCTGGAGGGTGTAATCAACCCTGTGTGTGTCCTGGAGGGCTGAAATGTCACTCTGCTGTCTGTAGGCCTCGCAGCACAGACGACCTGAGAGTGTGGGCTCAGGATTTAACTTTTCAGGGGGGGAATAGGATGTGTTATCTTATTTGACAGCAGATGCAGAAGTAGAGTTAACTCCTCATCTACCTCTGCGTGTTTGTGTTTGATTTTAAGAGCCAGAGGGAGTCTCAGGGCGGACGTTCAGCAGCCATGTCGACCCTCCTGCGATGCATCACCAGCTCCTCTGTGGTTTTGTTCCAGCGAGGGGCCCGTCAGAAGATACCTGGACGGAGGAATTTCAGGACTTTTCCTGCGTTGAGGGACCAAAAGGCACCCAGAGGTAAGATATGTCCGGTTCTTTCAAAATCTCTCATCTTAACTGCACAAATATGTTTCTCAGAAGATGAGTCAGGGTCTGCGTGATTTCTTCTGCTTTGGATTTCCTCTGTGTCCGATCTGAAGAATGAGAGTTCACTCAAGGACACGCTCCTCCTGGCCAAAAGACTGGAAAACTTCACACACATCATGAACTGTTTGCCGCAGGTTGCTAGAGATCTTCCTAAATAGGGAAAGATGGTGGAGGAGCAGGCCTGAGAAGCTGCTGCTAAAACATGAGGACATATAAGAGGTCAGTTAAAGGTGACATGAGGAAGTTTAAGAGCACTCTGCCAAAATTCACCCCCGGATTTCTGTTTGTGGAGTTGGTTCGTTCTAAAGTCCCACGTTAGCCGGTATTTAAAGCAGGTTTGGGAGAAACTGAGTGCTTTTTAGCTTTGACTTCTGAGTGAGTCGGTGTGGGAGTGCAGGCCTCTCAGTGAGCGAGCTGGCTCTGAGCCAATCACCTGCTAATAATGTCTCCATGGCGGTGACGGCGAGGTCACCACGCCGTGTATGGAGAGAAATGTGAAATCTGACACTGATCCTGGCCACACAGGCTCCGCCGTACACGCATGCTCTGTAGGACTGTTGCACAAGGGTTAAACAGACACAAATCTCCTCATGTTATTTTACAGTAATGCTTATTTCTACATTTAAAATTGAACAAGGCTGATTATTCAAAAACAGCTATGCTCTATTTTATTGACCTTATTTTTTATTGCTATTTTACAGGGATGGTGCATACAGTCATATGAAGCTTCAGATAGCTTGGATTGGCAAATTAAGTGGTAAAAGTAACAATAAATGTAGATAAGGACGAAACATATAGCAGGTATTGAGTAAAAGTTAAAGACCATATAAGATCTTTCTCATGTTGTGCAGGCTTGTGTGAACTCTTCTTACCTGTGGTTCATGTGTTCAGGTGTGCCCTACAAGGACCTGTTTGTTGGCGTCCCTAAGGAGACCGTACAGAATGAACGTCGTGTGGCGTTATCTCCTGCCGGGGTGCAGGCGCTGGTCAAACAGGGCTTCAAGGTGCAGGTGGAGAGCGGAGCTGGAGACGAGTCCAAGTTCTCTGATCAGCAGTACATTGAGGCTGGAGCCACCATCACTGATGTCAAGGGAGCATTTGCCTCTGATTTGGTCCTCAAGGTTCAAGCGATACTGTTCCTCTTTTTTTTTTTTTTAACTGCTTTTTTAGATGAAATGCAGAGTTTATTTGATAATATAAAACTTTTGTTTCTACTGAAGGTTCGGGCCCCAAGTCTGACAGAAGCAGACCTCCTGAAGCCAAAGTCCACCCTTGTGAGCTTCATCTACCCAGCACAGAACCCGGAGCTGATGAAGAAGCTGTCGGAGAGGCAGAGCAACGTACTCGCCATGGACCAGGTGCCCCGAGTCACCATCGCACAGGGTTACGATGCACTCAGCTCCATGGCCAACATCGCTGGGTAAAGGAACATTTGTTTTCTCCCACATTAAAATGCAACACAATCTGTTTTTAATTATCTGTCTGAATTGAGAACTTTGTCTTTATTTTTGTTGTTAACTATGTGAACCAAAACCCATTAACTTTAACCTCAGCTGTTGAGTCACTAAATCTGTTGATGAATGATTTAAACTTGTACAAACCTTATCAGGTTGAAAAAAAATCACTTTATGTGTGTGCTTGGTCCAACAAAACTGATAGAAGGAAGCAGACATATTTAACACATTACAGGGACCTTAATTAACAAATCATGCACTACTATAACCTGATTCACTAGATGGGCTGTTCAGTATATTTAACTAGCTCTCTGGGAGAGAGCCCATAGGAGGTGTTTGTGAATGACCAGAAGGTAAAGCTCACAGGTGATTGGATGATTGTTATGTCAGTTACATCTAAAATGTGCCAGTCAGATAATGTGGTCAATGGGCACCACATACACAGTGCACATAGCAAAACCTTGGCCACTTCGAAGAACAAACTCTCAGCAAAACATGTTGAAACATAATTTTAATAGAATAGTTTGTTGTGTTTTTTGTTTTTCATTAAATAAAGAAATGTGTTCCAGATCTGATAAAACTGCTACTGAAGCTGTTAGCATCTATGCTAATCACAATCATTGGATCTGCCTGATTGCAGCCAGGCAGGTCCATCTGCAAGGTTAACAATATAATACAAAAATAAAAAAATAGTCAAGAGGCTATGAATTGACAGTTCCAACAAATAAGGTCCACCAAAATTTTAGCTGGGTGTTTATGGTAAAGCTACATAGGTAATGAGATTTAAACACGAGTAAAATTGTACAATGTGCAAAAATGAAAAAAATACTTTATTTTTAAAAAAGAAAATGCAACATTCATTTGATTTAATATAGTTGTACGCTTCCAATTAACAGCTACTTGGCAGAGACTGATGTTTTCCAATGTTGGTTGGGATAAAATCAAACACTCACTGTTGGTGTTGGTGCCCCAAGTTGGACAAAAATGACCTTTTTTCATCGATACCTCCTTAGTGTGGAAGTTTAAGTGTGAAGGAGCAGGCCTACTTTAAAAAATATCAAACAACTTTGATAACCTTTTGGCTTATAGCAACACAGTTAAAGGTCCTTAACAAACTTTTATTTTCAGTTAATAAAAGTTACAGGCAAACTCCTGCACACTCTAATTTTACAGTTATGTTAGCAGCATTTGGAAAAGTTGATGGAACTGACAAGAGGCCTAAAACCAGAACAGTTTTACCCACACCTCATCTTGTCATTACATTTAAGAGAAAATGTTGACAACCTTAATGTGCATAAATTATCCTGACGTATTTCAACACACGAGACATTGTAACTCCATTTTATGACTAGTGAAAAGGATAAATTGCACAATGCTTGGAATCTGGGACTTCTGTTTTTTTGCTGTGCAATCAAATATTTATCAATATTGTTTTACATTTACCAGAATCTTCCTGAAGTTTGTAATCTAGAACTGTGACAATCATGTACTCCTTTTCAGATAATATAAGATAATGGCACATATGTGATGTCTTGCTACTTTGCCAAAGAATTATGCTGATTTTTTTGTGCCCATGTCTTTCAGCCTATATTTATTGCTGCTCAAGATTGTGAGTGATTGTGATAGTTGTGAGAAATTATGTATTGTTTGTTTCATAGGTACAAGGCTGTGGTCCTGGCTGCAAACCACTTTGGCAGGTTCTTCACTGGTCAGATCACAGCAGCAGGAAAAGTCCCTCCAGCAAAGGTAACTGTCTGTGTTAATGGATGCCATCATAGGCACTGAAAACCTTTATTTCCTCTTCTTACACTCAATCAATCAAATTTTTTCTGCTGTTCTCAGGTCCTGGTTATTGGAGGTGGAGTGGCTGGTTTGGCAGCAGCAGGGGCAGCCAAGTCCATGGGAGCCATAGTCAGAGGATTTGACACCAGGTATGATACTGACATGGTTGTTGCAAAAGGTAAAAAACTGCTGTGTTGATAATTGTTCCTTTAAACTTGTCCACCAGAAAAGAACAGTTTGTTACATGCTGACTGGAAGACTACGATATACACTATATTGCCAAAAGTATTCGCTCACCTTCCTTGACTTGCATATGAACTTAAGTGACATCCCATTCCTAATCCATAGGGATGTTGGTCCACCCGTTGCAGCTATAACAGCTTAAATTCTTCAGTAAAGGCTGTCCACAAGGTTGAGGAGTGTGTTGATAGGAATTTTTGACCATTCTTCCAGAAGTGCATTTGTGAGGTCACACACTGATGTTGGAGAAGGCCTGGCTCTCAGTCTCCACTCTAATTCATCCCAAAGGTGTTCTATTGGGTTGAGGTCAGGACTCTGTGCAGGCCAGTCAAGTTGATCCACACCAGACTCTGTCATCCATGTCCCCATGGACCTGCTTTGTGCTCTGGTGCACAGTCATGTTGGAAGAGGAAGGGGCCAGTTCCAAACTGTTCCCACAAAGTTGGGAGTGTGGACTTGTCCAAAATGTCTTGGTGTGCTGAAGCATTCAGAGTTCCTTTTACTGGAACTAAGAGGCCAAGCCCAGCTCCTGAAAAGCACCCCTACGCCATAATCCCCCCTCCACCAAACTTTACACTTGGCACAATGCAGTCAGACAAGTATCGTTCTCCTGGCAACCACCAAACCCAGACTCGCCCATCAGATTGTCAGATGCCAGTCTCCACTGCTCTGGAGTCCAGTGACGGCGTGCTCTATACCACTGCATCCAACGCTTTGCATTGCACTTGGTTATGCGAGGCTTGGATGCAGCTGCTCTGCCATGGAAACCCATCCATGAAGCTCTCTGCAATGTTCTTGAGCTAATCTGAAGGCCACATGAAGTTTGGAGGTCTGTAGTGATTGACTACAAAGAAAGTTGGCGACCTCTTCGCACTGTGCGCCTCAGCATCCGCATCAGTTTACGTGGCCTACCACTAAATGGCTGTGGTACTGTCATTCTCAAACACTTCCTCGTTCTTATAATACAGCTGACAGTTGACTGTGGAATATTTAGGAGGGAGGAAATTTCTCGACTAGATTTGTTGCACAGGTGGCATCCTATCACAGTTCCACCCTGGAATTCACTGAGCACCTGAGAGCGACCCATTCTTTCACTGATGTTTGTGAAAGCAGTCTGCATGCCTCAGTGCTTGGTCAGTGCTTGACCTGTGGTCATTGAAGTGATTGGAACACCTGATTCTGATGATTCGGATGGGTGAGCGAATACTTTTGGCAATAAAGTGTATTCTCTGTGTCAATTTTTTTTTCTTATGAATGTTTTTCACTCCTTTTTGTGTGGTCCAACCAGCAGGGCTGAACATTGCCTTTGTCATGTGCTGATTAGTTATTATTTCTATTTTTTGCAAAAAAGACAGATGTGTATTATTTTCACATTTGAGAAACATAATTTTGTTTAGGTGATTGTTCGGAGGCATGGCGTAGTCCAGCAGTTGTTTGATGCTTGCATTTTTTTAAGTGGGAGTATCTACAAACAGGCCCACCCAGAGAACTGGCCCCTTAAAGACACAAGGAATTGGCCCCTCCTTTATGAGATTAACGCATAGAAACGCATGTGCTTCATCAATAAGCAACCTCCATCCTCCTGCTCTTGTGCTGGTGTTGTTGTAGCACTTACACATATGAAAGCTGCCTCCACTGCCTTCATAGCATTTATTCTAGCCTTTTTTCCTTTTTTGGCTTATGTGCATCCTTAAGATCAGCTTTTGGACTAAAAAGTTCCTCAGAAGGTTTTTGTTTGAGTCAAGTAGCCTCTCCAGCTCTTCTTTTCTGTTCTTTTCTTTTCTGGCATGCACAATTATGTTCAGGTCATATCATTTAAGTAGAGGTAGGGGATTGGTTTAAAGCTTTCCAACTTTTCAAACAGCAATTTCCGGTTTGACCTTTATTGATTCAGTATGTTGGGTATTTTAGTTAAAAGGTGTATTGATTGTCATTGCTCAAATAAAGAGTAGTTGACCATTTCATTGCTGATCTCCATGGACCCCCCTGTGAGGCCCCAGAAAGTCTTCCCCTTGAGTCCTCTTATGGGCAGGTATGTCTGATACCTAAACAGAAATAAAACAGGACCAAACTTAACAATCAGGCCATGTTTGCTTCGTTAAATGACCTACATGTGAGCCCTTGTTGGGATTTTTGGGTGATTAATTTATAAAGCCGGAGCAGATTTTTTAAAAATGTCTCTCACAGTTCCAAGATAATTATCTTGTTTATTCAGGGACACAGAGTAAGTTTATTTTTTCTCATGTCAATGAGCTTTCCAAAAAGGAAAAATTATAAATAAAAGATATAAAAGGTTTCTCAGACTGCAGACTGAGTTATGATAGCTGTTATGTTTATGATCCAAACATTAATTTTCTGTCTGTTGTCTGTCAGGCCAGCAGCCCTGGAGCAGTTCAAGTCATTTGGAGCAGAGCCCTTAGAAGTGGATATAAAAGAGTCTGGGGAGGGAGTCGGAGGTTACGCCAAAGAGATGTCAAAAGAGTTTATTGAGGCTGAGATGGCTCTTTTTGCGAAACAGTGTAAAGAGGTCGATATTGTCATCAGCACTGCCTTGATTCCAGGTCAGTCACTCAGGTGCATCTCCACCTTCTGCATGATTATTCCATGTTTCAGAGTCATTATTATAATGAACATTACCAAATGTGTTGTTTTAAGTGTTGCAAGAAACATAATGATTTCGCTGAAAAAACAGTTCATTTTTGCATCTCCAATGGCAAATATGTGAAAAATGTCTCCAGCTGTGAAAAGCAAGTACATAGCCTCCCAGCTTGTGATAAAATGCAGCTCAGGCTCTGAGTCCAAAAACCTTCAAGCATTTTGCAGGATCACACATCTGATCCAAAGACTCCGTAACATTTTGGCTGAGCTGTATTTATTCAGTTCACCCACTAACAGTCCAAAATACTTTAAAATTGTCCTTTACCCCATTTTTGTGTTTGTAAACAGGTACAAGGTGGAAACGAAATGATTTCCCAGACCTGTGAGCCGGTACTGCCTTGTTTTCAACAATACTGTAGAGGAAGACGTTATAGTTGAACTTCAGCTTTGAGCCATGACTATTCCCTCTGATGATCTTACATCAAGCAAAACAATACGACATGTTTGTACTGCTGTGCTCCCTGCTAGTCTGTGATGGTGATTCATGTTTTCCTCAAGTTCTGCCTCTTACTAATGACACTGGTGATTCCAAGTGCGAGGTGTCAGTTTTCAGGGTCAAGGAATCATATTATAATGGTAACTTTATTGTGGTACCATTTCTTATAGATGTAACAGCAATATGTGAACTACATTGGCAGAGGTTTGTTCTCTTCGACTGTTTTCGTGTTACTCAGTTCATCTTTCTCTTTTTGTGAATTATGAGCTGAACTGTATGATTGTTACTGGGTAATGTTTTGGATCAGAATCCTGGAAGTGACATTTTAAAGAGAGATTATGCTTGTCACATCAACCCCTGGTGGTCGTTTATTCCAGAAAAAAAGATCCACAGGGGTTGATGAAGACCATGTAACCCACCTGCCAACTGCAGGAAACAACTAGAATTAATGCTTTGTTTTGTAAACTGTAAATGGGCTTGAGCTTATATAGGATTTCTCTAGTCTTATGATTACTAAAAGCAGCTTAACACCACAGGCCACATCAGCTCACTCACACCCACTCACAGTCACTCACTGATGGTTGGACTTTCTTCAGTATGTCAGTTGTCCAGTGCACTCACCCTCAGGACTACAGGCACCACATGTTTTGAACTTTCTATGCACCGAACTGAACTTCTCTTTTGTGTTTTCATGCAGGGAAACGGGCTCCTATTTTGATCAAGAAGGAGTTTGTGGAGTCAATGAAGGATGGCTCTGTGGTGGTGGATCTGGCTGCAGAGGCAGGAGGTAACATTGAGACCACCAGGCCTGGAGAGGTGCACATTCACAAGGTAGGCTTTTTGTATTCATCTCTTTATCTCTTGTCTATTTTTCTCATTTTTCTGCTCTTGTTCATCAGCTTGTTAAAAAACTAAAACTGGTGTTAGTTGTCTTCTTTAGACTGAAATCTGTTCTCTCTTTTGAATCCATAAAGAGACTGGTTTCTGCTATATTCATGTCTATACTGTACTACATTGATGTCTCATATGCTTGCCCCCTCTCCAAGTTTAAAGTCTCTGGATACTGTGTATAATGAAGTTCTGAGGATCATCACAAGTTTTAACTTTCTAACTCATCTTTTTTTGCGGTATATTCATGTTGGATGGTCTTCTTTTCTTTGTCTGCACGCAGACTCAATCACTGGTGTATTCTTGTATTTAAGTGTATTCTAGGTCTGCCCCATCCTAGTCCCAGGATCTTTTCTTATTGCCTGTTCCAAAAGTAAGAACTGAACTGGGAAAAAAAGGTGTACAAGTTTGTGGCTCAACATACTTGGAATGAACTAAACAATATTGTATGTTATTGTTGCATTCACACCAGAAGTGACAAAATCACTTGTTGACACTCTTGTCGCACACATCGCGCTGCCTGGCAGTTAAAAACGCACAGCAACACACAGGCAGGGGATGCAATGTTAGCAAACAAAGGGGCGGGGCTTTAAAGCTGCAGTACAGATGTGCTGTCTAAAATTGTGACTTTTCTTTCTCAATGTATTGAAGACTTGTTTTATGTGTTTCAGACTGCTTGTGTTTGCCTAAAACTGTTGAATGTGCTGCTATCTTGGCCAGGACTTTCTTGATAAAGAGATTTTTAATCACAGTGATGTTTCCTGGTTAAATAAAGGTCAATAATGAAGTAATAAAATGCATTTATTTATCATCGGAATTATCTACATTGAACATCTAAAACAGAAAACAAAATGATTATGTAACAAAGTGAACACAGAAAATGATACATAGGCATAAATTAGTGGCAATAAGTAATTTGGCTTCCTCAAAAAGGGAGTTTTGTGGCTGAAGATACCCCTGTGAGCAGCAAAACATGGCTGATTCCGTGCCGGTTTACCATTGCTGTTTGTATTTGCAGAGATCTCATCCAAAGTCCTTTCAGAAGGATCAAACTATCCCTTTAATTCATTTCTACCCCTTTTTTCTAGGGAGTAACACACATTGGCTATGCAGACCTGCCCAGCCGCATGGCGTCCCAAGCCAGCACTCTGTACTCCAACAACATCCTGAAGCTGCTGAAAGCCATTAGCCCAGACAAGGAGTACTTCCACTACGAGCCCAGAGATGAATTTGACTATGGAACTATTGATCATGTCATCCGTGGGACTCTGGTCATGAAGGTGGGTTCCATTTGCTGTAACTGTCTGCTGGCATCGATCTCTCCCTCTCAGCAGGAGCTGTCAGTTCCTGCCATGCTACAATACTGCGCCAAATGAGCACTAAAATCCCAGTGCTGACTTGAAAAGCTCACGTTGGATCCCTGCAAGAATGTTATGAACAAAATACACTTTTACAGGAATGTTGGCTTTGACACATTGTTTATGGCAGGGAGAGCATGCAACCTCAATAGGACATATCAGTTTACCCCTTGTTAAACTAAGCACTGCTCAGGCTGCTTAAAAGAGACTTTCTCTTTCAGAGCCACTGGTAACTGGTTTGTGATTGCTGTTTGTTCAGCATAATCTCCTTTGCGGTCCTTGACTTTGTATTAGTAGCTCTCCAACCATTCAGGCGAGATCTACCACAATGCATGGCTCCAAAGTTTTGATTTCTGTTTCTCACGCAAACTCTGGATGTCCTCTTAGTTCTCACACTGTTCCACATGTCTGTTTTCTGATGTGTCCAGGAAGGCAACAACATTTTCCCATCCCCCCTCCCTAAAACAGCCCCTCCAGCCCCAGTGAAACAGAAATCAGTGGCAGAGCTGGAAGCAGAGAAAGCGGCTGAGATTTCTCCCTTCAAACGCACCATGACCTCTGCAGGGGTCTACACCACAGGTAATAAAGCTCATGCAGAAATATTTAGAGTAAGCGAATTTCAAAGTGTTCCTCTGCTGTGAAGTTATTTTTAAAATGAATTCATGAGATGGATGTTAATTCCCCTCTTTTCTGTCTAAAATGGCCTCCAAATTCTGAATTTAGTTCCACAACAAAATAAAACAAAAACTTTATGGAAATTTAATCTCCTGAATTTTTTTGGGCTTTGCTCAAACAGATTCTCTAATCTCATAGAGGAATTCTTATTCAATATTCAGCAGTAAACAAACAGCCCTGAAACAATAAGTGAATTTTACTAAAAAAAGATGTACAGCTACCATAGTAATCAAGGGTTGATTCCAGACTTTTTCAGCGTAAAAAGATCAAATGTCTCAACTGTTTATGCTTGTGGTCCCACTGCAAATCCTGGCACATAATTCAGATTATTGTTTTGCTCAGATCAGAAACCAATCCTAATCAGATATTTGTGTGTTCACAATGATTTCAAGGATTTAATCTGTATCAGACACAATTTGATTTCCATTGATGGTCCAGATCTGCTATGAGTTACCTTAGCTCTTCAAACCTAGTTTGAATGTAGGTTCTAGCCCACAATGGAGCTTACTTTCGTGTTACATTTAAGGTGTTTTACCAGCTGAAATAGTTGAAATGGATGCTTAAGTTATATCTTAAAGCTCACACTTACCTCCTGGTAGATGTAAAGTCCTCGATAAAATACAGTTGCCATAGTACAACCTTTTTAAAAGCTCCAGTGACCACTACCTTTGAAGAAGGGACATAAGACTTTGTTTAATCTTCTTAAACTGTCCTGTTTCAATATTGACAAAACCATGCTGACTCTTTTCTATCAAGCTTTTATTGAGCCTGTATTATCCCTTGCCCTGGTGTCCTGGGTTGACATCTGTAACTACAGGACAAAAACGCACTGCAGCAAATAATCAAATGGGCTGAGAGGTTAACTGGGTGCCCCATCTCAAGATTAAAACCCCTTTATGCCTCACAGCTGCAGTGTAAAGCCAGCCCTATCCTTAAAGACTGCTCACATCCTTAGCATGGTGAGTTCCAGCTGTTTTGATCGGAGGTCTTTTTTCTGGTCCCTACGGGTCGGACAAAAAGGTACAGAAGTAGTTTTGTACCCACAGTATTTGGTATGCCAGACGTCAAGGCCTCAAGGTAATCTTGTTCAAATTGCACTTTAGTAAGACCCAGCGAGATATTTAAGCACTTCACCATGATTTTATTTTATTGTATTATTTTATAAATGTTTTTGGATGATTTTATTGTTTTCCTTTTGTATGATTTTGTTGCCATTACACGATGCCTGTTAAGTGGTTGTTTCTATATTGGGATGGTCGAGTTCCCTGTCTGTAAAACAAATGTACTGTGTGGTACTAACAAAGAAACCTTGACCTGGACTACCTGAGCCCGCAGCAGCCTGCAGCACTCTGACCTGGTCTAATGAGGGGAGCTGCTGGTGGAGGGATATGAAGCTCAACACCATAAAGAAACTTCCTGCAGCATATTGTCGAGCCAACGTTTTTTGGATAGTTTTAACATTTAAGTGGGTAAATATGAGGCTTTCGATGGAACAGTGCACCACTATTTACCAACTACCATCCAACCCTGGATATCTCCTCCCAGAGAAAAAGCTCACAAACCCTCATATTCATATTCAAAACTCATATTCACTAGTGCCATGGACCTCTAGAAACTCCACTTCAAGAAACAAAAATTAACCTTTAATACAATGTTACTTCTTGATTTAACTGTATTTTGCAAAGCTGGATGGGATTGTAGGCTGTAGCCTTCAAATATTTTCACCTTTCATCATTATGTTTTGTATTTAAATACATTTTTGTTGCTGTGTCTCGATTAACTGCATCATTTTCAGCTTTTGGTCTGTTCTAAACATTGGCTGTAGAAAGACCTGGGCAAAGCCTTGTGACTCGATCCATTTGATGATCAGTGGACCCTTTGAAATGAGTTGGAAGCCAATCCATGGACACAGCCAAAATGGAAAAGCCCTTTCAACTGAACTTTGGATCAACTAATTGATAGAGAGGCTGAGGTTGGAAGTATCAAAGCCAGTTTATCAATTTGGGCACCAAGTGAGCTTAAAGCTGCGTCAGTCGTGTTCCTAACTGTCCAAATCTGGAAATACTCAATAAATAGAAACAGACGCAATATCAGGAGATTCTTGTGCAGTGTATTAAATATTTAGACAGGAGTCATTGATCGGACTGGAAAGATGATTATTTTGGTTGCAAAATGGTCTTTCCCCTTACACAATCAAGTACTTTGGTCTTTTCTGAATCAATTTTTTTTGACATGTTAAATTTTTAGGATTTATATTGTTTGGTGAACAGTAATATTATAGTTGATTTAGCTGGGGACATTTCACTCTGTACCTCATTTCTGCTTGGTCCCTGATTTCAAAGGTTTCTCAGTGCTTTCAAAGGTGTGAAAAGCACCGGGAAAGAGTTTACAGATTCACAAAGCTTGTTCCCAATGAGAATTTGAAAAGAAAAAATGGCAGCAAAACTAAGTGTCAACACTAGAATCTGTTCAGGGCAATGAAAGTAGAAGGCAAATACTTTGAATTCCATGTTATGGTTGTTAAGTAGGTAAAGTTTATTTGCTAAAACACCTTCCACAGAGCAAAGCTCAGGACGTGCTTCACATTAACAATAAACAAGACAAAATAGCAACAGTAGTTATCAAAACAAATGGCAACAACATAAATTGGTGGTCAAGGTTGCATCAAGTGGTCGAAAGTTATTTTCAACAAATGTTTAAGCTGCTTCTTAAACACTTCAGTCAGAGAAGCACAGTGTGTGTTGATGTGAAGAGAGTTTCATATTGTTGGAGCAACAACCTCAAAAGTGTGGTTCCCTATAGATTTCACTCTGACCTGGGGACAACTATCAGACACTGATCAGAGGACCTTAAGGGATGACTTGGTATGTAGGGGCATTTAAAAAAAAAAAAGCTCTTACTGATATCAGGAAATACACATGTAAATGGAACATTATGAGAGTGACTACTGAATGAGTGAAGACCATAATGTGATGACAGACAAAAACAAACACAAAATAAATGTGTAAACAGAGTCTTATGAAAAGACTTACAAAAATGAGGAAATGTAACCACTGTGCAACAAGAGACAAAACTGCACAAAGGAAATCAGTCTGTAAACAAAGCCACATGAGATATACAAGTAATCATAGTTCAACAAAGGCTAAATAATTACAGCAATCAAACATACACAGAGCTACTTGAAATTATATTTGTACTGAATAAGTAAAGCAAGCGTGTCTGCCAAGGAAGTCTGTGCATCACGTCCATAGTTCCACTTTTCTATTGCTCTAATTTGTGACCCACTTCTGGGTCCAAAACCACTATTGGGAGCCTCGGTTTTGAACTATAAAAGTATAAGATGTGTCTTGGTTTAAAGAGGTTTAATTAGCTGGAATCTTTGGATTTGAATTGTGGACACTCCAGTATAATGAAGAACAGTGGAGAGTGTAATTTTCAGTAAATTATGACGTACAGGTGTAAAGTCTTTGAAGTATCAGAAACAATGAGTCACGACTTGCGTAACTTGTTATACAAAATACCAAAGTGTTACTTTTTCCAGTCCCCCTTTCCCATTTAATCAATGGAATAATTGAACTGGAAAAAGAAACAAAATGAGACAGAACATTTTTTCCACTTAAACCAGAGAGAAAACCACACACAAGCTGTACACAGATGTTTAATCATAACAACAACAACAACACTGCTCTGCTTTCTGTCTGTCTGTGTAGGTTTGTCCACCTGTCTAGCTCTGGGGATCGTCTCGCCAAACGCTGCCTTCACTCAAATGGTCACCACCTTTGGCCTGGCAGGAATTGTAGGATACCACACTGTGTGGGGCGTGACCCCCGCTCTGCACTCGCCGCTCATGTCTGTCACTAATGCCATCTCAGGTCAGGAGTCAAAATGACACAGTGTAGATTCAAACTTTTGTTTTGTGATACGATTAAGGACTGCTTAATTTGAGCTAAAGTCATAGTCATGATTATAATGATGCTTGTTCAAATCACTTTTAGAAAACTCAGTCGTTTCCTGATTTTCACAACATTTTGTCAGAGACATTCCTCAAACTTCAACAGTCTTAATACCTTTGATTTAGAATACTTATTAAAACATGCAATTAATAATTTAAAGGAAGATTGTGGAAAATATGTAGATATATGAAATAGTAATTGATAATAACAATAACTTGATTGACTAAATGCATTAAGATGTTTTTGAGGCACTGCTTTTGTATGTTCTTGAACATAATAAAACAACTTTAACACAAACAATACACAAAAAAACATTTCTCAAAAAAATCACATAACAGTACAGGCCTCATAGCAGTAGTTATATCCAGTCATCTTGTTTTCATAATCTTTGGAAGCTCCATAAACTAGTCAAAACATATGTTATAAACGTTTATAGTATACCTTTTATATATGCTCTGTCTTCTTTTCTATCAGGTCTGACAGCTGTTGGAGGCCTGGTGCTGATGGGTGGAGGTCTTACACCTTCCACCCTGCCTGAGACTCTCGCTCTTGCTGCTGCGTTTGTTTCTTCCATCAATATTGCAGGTAAGATGTTCCAGCAGTTTAACACAAGTCTTTCAGTACAGAAAAAAATCACAGATTAAATAAAACAAAATGTCATGTGTGTGTTCAGGTGGTTTCCTGATCACACAGAGAATGTTGGACATGTTCAAAAGGCCCACTGATCCTCCTGAGTACAACTACCTGTATGCTTTGCCTGGGGCGGCGTTTGTCGGGGGCTATGGAGCCTCAATGTTAGCTGGATATAACATTGAACAGGTGATTGGATTTTTTCCACCCATACGTTAGTGGCTCCAAAGTCGATTGACAATAGACTGTTGTAATCCTAAATATCGAACTATTGAAGATCATTTTTGATTTTATGTCATTCAGTTAATCATATATATCCAAATGATCTTTGTCCTATGAGATCTAGAAATTCTGTAAAGTGAAACATTAAAATTACCAAGAGTCTAAGAGGGTATAGATGCAGAGCTTCTGTGCCTTAGGTGCAGGGGTGTTGAAAATAAATGGTCTCTGTCTGCCCTCAACACTAATGCTACGTTCCATTAACCTCGGAACTGGGAACTGGGAACTGGGAGTGATGTCATCTCCGACTTATCAGCGTTCCAGTTGAAGTCGGAAAAAAACGTGCCGATCGACCAGAGTATTGTTAGCCGTTTTTTATCACGCTCCTGCGTTGTTCACAAATATCACATGAAAAATGCAAATATCACTGTGGCAGAATTTTTGTGAATATAAGTCTAACAATACTATGTATACAGCTGGCTTAGAGTGACACACACTAGACAGAAGTGCAAATAAATTGATTATTACAGGAGCTAAATAACTGTTCACACAGGGACCAGCCATCTTCGATTGTCAACTCGGGGGTGGCGAGGTTCCCCCGAGTTCCCAGTAGGAAATTCCGACCTCAGGGGGCGTTCCAGTTGTAGTATCCACTCGGTAGGAATAGGACTGAACTAATCAAATAATTTTTAGAGAGATAAAAGAGTCCCATTCTGGAAAATATAACACACCTGGTGCTAAATAAGTTCTCAGAATCCTTTTTTTCATGATATCTGTATTTGCAATTCAAATGAGTGGAAATAAAAATTTAAATCCTTGCGTTTCATCACAGAGGCAAATAATTACGGTATGTCAATTGTAATATTTATTGTTGATATTGATTTCTTCATTTAAAGCCATGTTTTGGAGTCTAAAGATATTACTCTGACTTCTGCTGCAGCCAACATCAGTTTATTCTTTGAAACCAAACTTTGAAAAATGGGACACTGACTTTATTTTATTGCTTATAAAAACATGTTTGCAATGATCTTTTCCTACTTTCCTTTTCTCCCAGATGATGTACCTGGGCTCAGGTCTGTGCTGTGTTGGGGCACTGGCGGGCCTTTCTGCACAGGGAACCAGTCGCCTGGGAAATGCCCTGGGCATGATGGGGGTTGCAGGGGGCATCGCTGCAACCCTTGGAGCCCTCAAACCTTCTCCAGAGCTGCTGTCTCAGATGTCTCTGGCTATGGCCACAGGAGGAACCATAGGCCTGTATCGTTTGCTCTTGGATGAGATACTTTATTTCTGATAATAGAAAATGTTTCTTTTTTTAAAGTATAACATAAAGCTGTTCCTTAAGGAGCTCTGCCTGATTTAGTTTTAGGAGATTTTTTGTATTTCTCTGCCATTATAAGCCTCCATAAATTATGCTTTTCTATATCGTGACAAAGGAATCACTATCTACGAGGCAGCTCTTGGTTTCAGAAAACAAATCAATAAAACTCAGACATATCTCCAACAGCTTGTTTAGAAAGTACAGGCCCGTCATGAGTGAGCTACGTGTTTTTAACCTTGCATGCGACTCCTATAGTGTTTGAGGAGTGTGAAGTTTTTGTTAATTCTCAACAGAACATCAATCATGGTGTCCAGTTAGAGAGATGAGTGGATTTCATCATCATTTGTGAATGTTGTACATGCTAATAGCCACTTAGAAAAGCAGAATGATGAATGGTGTTACAGTGTATATACACACATACACAGGCAGCAGCGCATGAGGTTTCACTCAGTGTTAAATTAGGGACCCCATGTTCAAAAAAACACACAGCATAATACTAAACCTAAGGCTCATTAGTTTGGCTTTGAAGCTCAGCCCCGTTTGTTAAGAGTGAGGCAGCTCAATCCAGGTGTTTGCCTTAAAACCACTGATCCTTTACTTAATATTCTCATTTTTTACATTCAGACACATCCAGTTTGCATGAGAAGTTTAGTGTCTGGCAGTGACTCAGCCAGACTGTCTGGAGTATCACATCAAGATTTACTGATCTCTCTTTTTTTCTCCTTTTTTGGGCTGCAGGTCTGACCATTGCCAAACGTATTGAAATCACAGACCTGCCACAGCTTGTGGCAGCTTTCCATAGCCTTGTAGGTCTGGCAGCAGTTCTCACCTGCGTGGCGGAGTATATGATTGAGTACCCCCACCTGGAAACCCACCCAGCTGCCAGCGTAATCAAGACTGTGGCTTACCTGGGTACCTACATCGGAGGTGTTACATTCAGTGGCTCCCTGGTGGCCTACGGCAAGCTTCAGGGTAATGAAGTTTACTTCAAGTATATCTTGTGTGATTGAATGTAAATGTTTTGTCTGCAAATGCTAGACTTTGTCCTCTAGCAAGTCTGATCTTCATTTGACACAGACACAATATTTACATAAGCACGCTGAGCTTTCTGTCCTTTGCTGCTGATTGTGTCTTTCATCTTGTTAAAGCCAAAAATCCTTGGCTAAATCCAGGCCTGCACTGGCTTTTTGTGCATGTGCCAGCAGACACTGATCTGGATTGCAGTGGGACTGATTGAGAGGGATGCATAAGAGATTTTGTAATAATTTGTCACTGCTGGGGCTGCTCAGTGGTAGGAGTGCTTGATTGGAGGCTGGTGTCAAATTGCTTGATGGAATAGTATAGAGAATCCATAGTTCTCCTCCCACTGACCCTTTGTCAGTCCTCCTTTATTACTGTCACAAGGTCTTTTGTTGATAGACTCCCACTGATTGGAAATAAACAGATTATACCTCTTTAATTTTCCTTTAATTCATTGAATTGATTCTGTTTTCAACATGGTCTTAGTTGAGGAGTTGAAAAAGTAGCATCGGAGATCTGAGGATAAATCTAAACCACTGAGAACTTGTTAAAATGTCCAAATATATGATGCTATTGATGTCCTCTAATGCTAAATGTCTTCCTATGGCACATCATTAAATCCTTTATTTAAAGTGCCCATATGCTTTTTGGGTTTGATAGGCGCCTTAGAGTTTTCACATGTCTCCTCGGTGGGATAGAGTACTTCTATCAACAAGACAAAAGGTCCCTGGCATCCGAGTTTCTCTCTTTCTCCTCTTTATGGCACCAGTAGCTGCCTAAAATGGCTGGTACCCCTGCCTCCCTTAATAGACCTACCACTGTGACGTCCTACCATTGTCTCATTGTGAATTAGAGCCCACTGTTTTCAGAGTTGTTGATAATATGGCACAGAGCAGCGCTGAACTGACCGGTTATCACAGAGTTGACTCCTCAAGCAGTTAGAGAGGGCAGGGCTCACGTGAGGAAGGGAGCCGTGACATGGCAGAGGCCTCAACAGAGTGTCTCAAACAGAGAGTGAATGCATCACTATTGGGAGAACTGAGTATATAAAAACTAGAGTACAATCAGTAGTGATTGTGAACATACCCTATCAGTTCTCATAAATTAATATATGAACTTGATTAAAGGCAACTAAGGCCTCTTTAAGAAAACAGATTAAGATGTATTATACATTTCAATTTGTCTTTTGAGAATAACATTCACACTTGCTGCTAAGTTAATATTAACTCCAGTTGGTCAGTATTATAAAATGGCGATAGCACTGTGCCAACATCTCTTGCAGTTTAATGTTACCATGTATGCTTTTAATTAATTTAATAGCTCATTAATCTTCCCGGATCATCAAATGTTTTTAATGTCATTAATGTTTCCTCTTACCTCAGAACATTTGTTCTTGTGATCATAGGCGTCCTGGACTCTGCCCCTCTGCTGCTGCCGGGACGACATGCTTTAAATGCTGGCCTAATGGCAGCATCAATGGGAGGCATGGTGCCGTTTATGCTAACTTCAAGCTATGAGACTGGCATGGGTTGTCTGCTGGGAGTGTCTGGCCTTTCCACTATTATGGTGAGTTTCAGGAATCCACAAATAACCATTTTCTAAGAAATAATGTGATGTTTTAACAGCATATTGTTAAAAATTGACCTATACAACAAGACCAGACAGAAGAAGACATCTGAAGTATCAGTGATTCAATCACATCAGAATTGGTTTCTCCTCCCAGTAAAAGCTTAAGTGTTTTTTCCCTTTTTCCAGCAAAGAAAATGGTTTTAATTAACTGAAAGTGCTTGAATGTTTTCCAACTGCTTCATCTTGCTTTTGTTGAACTTCTGTCTCTCTGCAGGGTGTAACTCTGACAGCAGCCATTGGGGGCGCTGACATGCCCGTGGTCATCACCGTGTTGAACAGCTACTCTGGATGGGCGCTCTGTGCTGAAGGCTTCTTGTTAGACAACAACCTCATGACCATTGTTGGAGCTCTGATCGGCTCCTCTGGTGCCATCCTTTCATACATCATGTGTGTGGTGAGTAGACACGTGTATTCAGACTCGCACAGTACACTCACCCCGCAATAGCCTGAGCCTGAGGTTGACGTTCTTCTCCACTCAGGCTATGAACCGCTCCCTGCCTAACGTGATTCTGGGTGGGTATGGCACCACCTCCACAGCGGGCGGTAAACCCATGGAGATTGTTGGCACTCACACTGAAGTCAATGTTGACCAGACCATTGATATTATCAAAGAGGCCAACAGCATCATCATCACACCAGGTACACACTGAGCTTACAACACCAGACATTATAGTACACGGGTACTTTAAAAGGAATGTTGCTTTAATTAATCATCTCAGCAAATCAATCATCAAAACTGCCTAGGCTTTAATTAGAATAATTAACAAAGCAGCAAATCAGTGTGTTTTTAAAGATATATTTGTTAAATGTATTGTTGTGTTTGCTCAGAGTTACAGTCAGTATGTTGTATTTCTTCAGATAATATTTGATTTTCAAAGAACATCATAATTTTATTACATTATGTGTTTCATAACAATACCAGACTTAAACATCAGACTTAAGATGAAAAAATGCAGAAAGAATCAGTAAATGTAACCCCCTCTTACGCACACATCAGCTTTATCTGTCTAACCAAGATGCATTCACACCACAAATGAACCTGACCTGCTCAAATCTACAGCTAGATGTGTCAGCGAGCTGCTGATGTTGCCCTGTACTAGTCTTTAAAGGATAAGTTCGGTTTCTACAGCTTTCACATTGTTTATAGAATGAAAGAGAACAATATACTCACCCAGAAGGCTTTCCTGATGCAAACAGTGCTTCGGGAGATATTTAGATCCAAAATCGAGCGGCGGATATCCGTATAATGGTAGCACATAGGGCATACAGCGCCGCTTCTAAAACTGCATTAATCGTCCAAAAACTCATTAGTTTCACCAATATTCCATCATGGTCAGCTCATGCTACTCCTCCAAGACAGTTTGTGTCGCTCCAGACATGTTTTTTTCAGTGGAAGACAGTCGGCTACAGAACAACTTTCTTCTTCCAATTTTGTGCAAAATGGACGAATATCTATCGGATGAAGATGTTGTGGACAAGAACTTTGAATATGATGGGGTCCTTATAGTTTCGAGCCAGAGTTTACAGATGAGGAGCTCATCGATAGGAGGACGCGGAGGCAAAGAGAAGAACAGCTCTCCGGAGAGTACTGCGCTGGTGCGGAGGCATACATTCTTCTTCTTCAGTTCAGAGGTCGGCACAGTTACAAAAACATGTCTGGGGCAACACAGACTGTAATGGAGGAGTAGCGTGAGTGGACCATGATGAAATATTGGGGAAACTAATGAGTTTTTAGATAGCGGCGCTTTATGCCCTATGTGCTACCATTATACGGATGTCCGCCGCTCGATTTTGGATCTAAATATCTCCCGAAGCACTGTTTGCAGCAGGAAAGCCTTCTGGGTGAGTATATTGTTCTGCTTCATTCTATAAACAATGTGAAAGCTGCAGAAACCAAACTTATCCTTTAATGCAAAAATGACTTGCCTGAAGTTACATCAGTCAAGGCAATGGTATTTTAAACTCTCTATAGCTCCTGTTAGGAAATTTGTCACTGGACTCTGAGTCATATTTGTGCAACATTATTACCCAAAAATGGAGAGATAGTCCTTAGGTACAAAGTAACTTGTATATGAAAGTTTTAAGTGCCTAAAGTCAGTCACTAAAAGTGTCGGACATGCTGAGTTACAGTATGCGGCTGAAGCAGCATGGGTAGAAGGAGTTCTTGCAGATCCTGAAAAGACTAAATAGGTCTTAAAATGTTAGATTCAAAAAACAAATTGTTACCTCTTAAAGTCTTAAATCTGTTTATGTTTTTGTACAGAATGCCTCACAAAACCAAAATAGAAAACAGTGGCAAAAACACTTCGCATGTACAGTACAGGCCAAAAGTTTGGACACACCTTCTCATTCAATGAGTTATCTTTATTTTCATCACTAATTACATTGTAGATTTATCACTGAAGTAATGATGGCCACTTGTTTCTCTTAACTTAGCTGATTGATTCTTGCTATAACATTAATTCTAACAGTTGTCTAATAGGGCTGTTGGCTGTGCATCAGCCTGACTTCTGAACAACACAAATGATGGTCCCAACCCCATTAAAAAGGCAAGAAATTCCATTAATTAACCCTGCAAAGGCACACCTGAGAAGTGAAAACCATTTCAGGTGACTTCCTCCTGAGGCTCATAAAGAGAATGCCAAAAGTCTGCAAAGCAGTAATCAGAGCAAAGGGTGGATACTTTGAAGAAAGCAGAATATAAGACACGTTTTCATTTATTTCACATTTCTTTGTTAAGTACATAATTCCACACATGTTCATTCATAGTTTTGATACCTTCACTGAGAATCTACAATATAAATAGTGATGAAAATAAAGAAAACACATTGAATGAGAAGGTGTGTCCAAACTTTTAGCCTGTACTGTACAATAAATAGTAATAGTAATGGATTTGGGAAGATATATGAAATTACAGTATTTTAACACTTACTGTCCCCAACAACGTTTGGATACTATTATTTTTTTGGTTAAATGTAGTCTTCAGTTGACTAAAATTGACCTTTTCCATTCACTGTGACAGTTTATTTGTAAATGAAACAAGAAAAACATTTGTTGTCCAAAAATGATACTGTTGATTTTTTGATGTAGACATTCAGCTTTCATTAGGTCAAAGATGTACATTTATACATTTTGCAATTATCTCAGCTGATGTAAGGGAAATATGGACCAATGTGTACTGCTGATGTGTTGGCTGTAAATATCAGCAGACATTTTCATATCTGCGGATACGAATGTTTTACCTGCTAATATTTTATATGCTGATCTGCTGATACCGATAACAAGCAGTAGTGTGTTGAATCCCTTACATTTAACATAAAAAGTACTGTACTCTTATATCATGTGTTTACTCCTTTGTCTGCATCACTGTATTTCCCTCCAGAGAGTGTCTGCAGCTTAAGGTCCTTAAATTCATCACCTTGGGTTGATAAATTATAGTGAAACAACCATCTCACTTTGCTGGAGTAGCAGGTATTGTGCATACCTCACAGCAAGGAGGTCACTGGTTTGGTCCCTTTGACAGCTAGGGCATCTCGGCACAGTTTGCTTGCTCTCCTTGTGCATGCATTGGTTCTCTCTGGCCACTCCGGCTTCCTCCCACAGAACAAAAACATGCTTGTTTGGTAGATTAGTGACTCTAAATTGCCCTCAGGCGTGCAAGTGTAAATGGTTGTCAGTCTCTCTCACCCTAAACTTTGTCTCACTGTCATTTTACCAAGTACATATAATATAACAACATCCCAAACAAAGATTTACAAATTGAAGTGAAATTTACAAATATTTAAAGGAGACATATCATGCTGATGCATGATTTAATACTTACATATAATATAATAAATTTGAAAACAAGACCTTACACCCCCTTAATTTTCAAAAAATTAGATGTAGTATTTTTTCTGATATCCTAGAACGAGATTTGATGCCTCTGAAAGTAGGTCATTGCGAGATGTCCGCGAGATTTGAATCGTCGTGACCACACGAGGTACCTTTCTTTTTATTGGAGTAATCTGATAAAACACTTCTTCCTCTGTGATGTCCGTTAGCCTCACAACCATCAGTGAGGAACACATCCACCAGCAGGGGTATATAGATCCCTAGCTCACATTCACTCATTACCAGCTCTGGCCTGTAGGGGGACTCAATACGAGCCTTCCGGAAAATACAGTAGAAGAAGAAGGACAGGCTGGCTCTACCCCCGATGGAACTGACCAATCAGAGCACAAAGGGCTGTGACATTGCGAGGTAACTTAAGGTCATCCTGAGATCTGAGTGTTTCAGCGAGAGCTTTATAATGGCCTAAAATGAGGAATTTGAGAACGCTATTGTGGGGCAATGAAGGAACTAAATGACTTGTACTGAGGGCAGAAATGCTTTACAGGCATCCTAGTCTGACATAGTGAAAAGGAGAAACAAGCATGATATGTCTCCTTTAAAGATCATCCTACTGACCAAGCACAGTCATTTTGATAAGTGTGTTATTCTAGCTCAGTGTATCTCCTCCATAGCAAAAATAAAGTTTGTTTTCCTCAAGTGAAGATGCTATCAAAATCATGACTTGTGCCCTTATACAGTAATCTATCTATCTATCTATCTATCTATCTATCTATCTATCTATCTATCTATCTATCTATCTATCTATCTATCTATCTATCTATCTATCTATCTATCTATCTATCTATCTATCTATCTATCTATCTATCTATCTATCTATCTATCTATCTATCTATCTATCTATCTATCTATCTATTATATCTATCTATCGTGTACAGTTAATGGTGTTTCCCGCACATCTACATAAATCACTAAGTTTTTATTTTTGTAAAGCCAGATCATAGCAAAGGTTACCTCATGACAGCCAACATATAGAGATGGTCTTGACTGTACTCTCTGTAATATTAAAACCAGTTCATCATCAAAGGATCAGAGAAACACGAGGCACCTCATTCATTCATCACTCAGACAGATGAAGAAAGATGTTTGGGTTGACTTCAGAGACTGAGGTGGAGCACCACTCTAATATGAGATTCCCTCATCATCAGAGAGCGTGGATCCCCCTCTGCACGCCAGCTGTAGCCGCTCAGGCTGTCTGCATCAATAGCATCAACTATCTCTGTCATCTGATTAACTTCATCTGACAAAGGGCTCAGCATGACCGCTCTGCCAAACAGGTCAAAATGTTTGTGTAGCAGCCTTCAGAAAGCCACAAGGTTTCACAAAGGTTTTGCAAATGTGCAGGATCTTGAACTGATTTCGATGGCAGTGATTAATTAAGCCGAGAATATTGAAGCTGGGACACCACAAGAGGGCGCAGTGTGTCCAGATATGATCCCCCAGATTTGACTCCTGACTCGCAGTGTATATACAACAAGTGTGTCAGTATATGTTTGTCAGATTTGAGTTAAGGATGATGGGTTTGAGTTTTCAGGGTGAGATGGTGACCACATTTTGATTATTAAATAGAAAAAAGACAAACTTGTCCAACATCTGAGTACTTGTCGAGTGGCCTGAGTAAGAGGAACCACTCTATGATACTTAGATCGATGTTGTTTTCAAGTGACTCCAAACCAACGCATTGACAGCTGTGTGGTCCAACATGCTGCTTTGATTAGAGAAACAGTGAAAAGTCATAAGAGCTATTGAGTCCAGACCCAGGATCTCTCCGTGCGCTGTCAACAACAGAGCTGAGGCAGTGAGGAAACAGAAGGCTCCAGTTTTCTGGGGAATTGGAAGATATGGGTTATGGGCGACTGGCTTCAAAAAACTCAATTAGGGGCAATACTGAACTCTATGAGGTACCTGACCACCAGGGTTAAATAGGGGTTACCCTGACATGGAGAAAGCTGTTCTTTGCACGCAGGGGACCCAAAGGCTCACCACACATGCAAAAGTTTTACAGAGAAAAATGTCTCTCGGACCAATGAACCGCTCTGATTTAATATAGAGAGGAGACTTGTGGTGGAGGAAGACGAAGAGAAAGAGGGAACAAACCCTGAAGGAATGACTATTTTTTATTGTTCAGCCTGTACTACAATATTGTTATTGTTGCTAAATACTAATGTCTCAGATGATTAAATTACTGATAAAAGTCAACCAACCAAGGAAAGACCGCAAATCTCTTGATTCTTGAGTGGTATTGTAAGAATTAAAGGAACAATATGTAGAATTATTGCAGGGAAACGGCTGAAGTAGTTTGAAGAAACCAGAAATGCTCTGATAGAACAAACTATCTTAACACACTCTAAATGCTGGCGTGTGGCATCACAGTTGAAGTGCACCATAAATTCAAGGCAGAGGTTTAAATGGATGATGTGCTGCTCAGCTCCGCCCACCTCCACGGATTTTTTTGTGTAACTGAGGATTCTTTTCAACTAAAATTATACTCTGTGAAGTATATGTGCACAGCAAACGGTATGGATTGTATAAATTAATTTCACCGAATGGTTGAGTAAAGCTGCCAAAAGCAGCTCTCCTGGTCTCTGCAAATGGTTCATAGGGAAGTTTTTATAGAGTCCTGAATCTGGAATAACAGGTACCGTAAGCATCAGAGGTAGGATGAGCCTGAGACATCCAGTGATCTCTTTTATTTGAACTTTGATTGAGATTCCTGCCAGTAGCATTTGCATACTTTGCTGAATACTTAAATCATATCTTGTCTAAAATACTCTATCACAGGCCAGTACAAGTCTGTTTTCTTCTACCCTGCCGTGTGCTTACTCTCTGTTTGCTTTTACTTTCAGGTTGGGGTTTGTGTGCAGCAAAAGCCCAGTACCCGATTGCAGACATGGTGAAGATGCTGAAGGAACAGGGCAAAACTGTAAGGTGAATGTCTTACTTCCTTTATTAAAAAAATGAATTTGCTTTCTGTGATTATACATCTCAAAGGTCCAAAGTAATTGAAGGAGGTATTTTAAACCAACTTTAATAGTGTACAATATAAACTTCTGTTCCATGACATTTAAAATAGTCAAGTGTGTTTGCCATAACATTTGTTTTACCTGGCATTACTTTTATGTTTTGCTCCTTTACCATTACTGGCAATGAGCTCCTGGATGTGGTCTGCTTTAGTATCTACCTTTACAGGAAATTGTTTTGGTTGATATTATAGATGTTTCTTTTTTTGTAGTTAGTCTTAACCCTGGTGTGTGCTCCTATAGCTATTTTTAACAGCAGCTAAAATAACAGGATAACCTTTCTGTTTAGTTTTGTTATTTAAAGGGGATATATCATGCTTGTTTCTCCTTTTCACTATGCCAGACTAGGATGCCTGTAAAGCATTTCTGCCCTCAGTACAAGTCATTTAGTTCCTTCATTGCCCTACAATAGCGTTCTCAAAATCCTGATTTTAGGCCATTATCAAGCTCTCGTTGAAACGCTCGGATCTCAGGCTGACTTACAGTAACCTCGCAGCGTCACAGCCCTTTGTGCTCTGATTGGTCGGTTCTATCGGGGGTAGAGCCAGCTTGTCCTTCTTCTTCTACTGTATTTTCCGGAAGGCTCAAAGCAGTGACCGCGTATTGAGTCCCCCTACAGGCCAGAGCTGGTAATGAGTGAGTGGGAGCTAGGGATCTATATACTGCTGCTGGACGAATGTGTTCCTCGGTGACGGTTTTGTGGGACTAACGGACATCACAGAGGAGGAAGTGTTTTATCAGATTACTCCAATAAAAAGAAAGGTACCTCGTGATGTCACGACGATTTAAATCTCGCGGACATCTCGCAATGACCTATTTTCAGAGGCATCAAATCTCGTTCTAGGATATCAGAAAAAATACCATATCTAATTTTTTGAAAATTAAGGGGGTGTAAGGTCTTGTTTTCAAATGTATTATATTATATGTAAGTATTAAATCATGCATCAGCATGATATGTCTCCTTTAAGTGATTAAACAATCTCACAGTGAGAGGAAGTAAAACTCAGATATTCGCTATGTTCTGATGCAAAAAGTGATTTAGGATTTAGAACTCAGTTCACATTGTTTAATTTTGTGGCTTAAGTAAACATTGACCATACCCTGAGGACCAGAAATGTAAGCAAAATATTAGTACTAAACAAGGGCTAAATAGTGTTTTTACGGAGTTTATCTCTTCTGCCTCCAACAGGTTTGGTATTCACCCAGTGGCCGGTCGCATGCCAGGCCAGCTGAACGTCCTTCTGGCTGAGGCTGGAGTTCCGTATGATGTGGTCTTGGAGATGGATGAGATCAATGACGACTTCCCGGGTAAACCCCTTAAAAAAATACTAAAAGAAATCCCCACAGATCCGTCAGAATATTTACAGCTTTATGGCTGTGGTTTTGGAAAGTGTCAGATAAAAACATTTGTTGAGTTGTTTGTAGTGATCACATCATCCTTTCAAGAGCAGTCGAGCAACCTTATGATGTGTTTTGATATTTAGACATGTGGTGTTATCAGGGCAACAGTCCTGTTTTCTTAGCAACCAGGCATGCAGTGTTAGACACATGGTTCTGTTTATGAGTGCTGGGGAAGAGTGTGGTTCTGGGAAACCCAATCACAGATGAGCGGTAACATGCAGGGCATTTAGTTAGAAATTTGTGCATTCATGTTTTTTTTTAACGTGTGAACATCTGTGGTTTGCAGAGACTGACCTGACGCTGGTCATCGGTGCCAACGACACAGTGAACTCTGCAGCACAAGAGGATCCAAACTCCATCATTGCTGGCATGCCTGTCCTGGAGGTGTGGAAGTCCAAACAGGTACTGTATTGGAATCTTATGTGACAGGGTCAGAACCATTGAGTTTTCCACTGTTGTGTGTAACAAAATGTATGGTTTATCATTCAAAATTTGGTGGAGGATCAAACAGCCTCTTCAAAAGACAGTTATTATAACTTATCAAGCTTCTTAAAATGTATGTCAAAATGTAACAAATACAGCTGCATGAAAAAGTATGTTAACTTGGATTTCTGCCTAAATTGGTCATAAAATATGTTCTGATCTTCATCTAAGTCTCATCACTTGACAAACATAGTTTGCTTAAACTAATTCCGCACAAAAAATTGGTTTTCAAATTTTCCTGTTTTTATTCGACACAATATGTAAACAGTCATAGTGCAGGGTGGAAAAAGTATGTGAACCCCTAGGCTAATTACTTCTCCAAGAGCTAATTGGAGCCAGGAGTCAACCAACCTGGGGTCCAATTAATGTGATTAGATAGGATGTGTTGGTTAAAGCTGCCCTGCCCTATAAAAAACACACACCAGTTGTGAATTTGCTATTCTCAAGAAGCATTGCCTGATGTGATCCATGCCTTCCACAGAAGAGCTCTCAAAAGATCTACAATCAAGAATTATTGACTTTCATGAAGCTGGAAAGGGTTACAAAAGTATCTGTAAAAGCTTTGATGTCCATGTGTCCACAGTAAGACAGACTGTCTACTTAATGGAGAAAGTTCAGCACTGTTGCTAATCTGCCAAGGTGTGGTCATCCTGTTAAGATGACTGTAAGAGCACAACGCAGAATGCTCAATGAGGTGAAGAAGAATCCTAGAGTGTCAGCTGAAGACTTACAGAAATCCCTGGCACATGCTAACATTATTGTTGACAAATCTACAATACGTAAACCATTACACAAGAATGGAGCTCATGGGAGGAAGCCATCGCTGTCCAAAAAAACCCATTGCTGCACGTTTGAAGTTTGCAAAAGAGCACCTGGATGTTCCACAGCACTACTGGCAAAATATTCTGTGGATAGATGAAACCAAAATTGAGTTGTTTGGAAGGAGCACACAATGCTATGTGTGGAGAAAAAAAGGCACAGCACACCAACATCAAAACCTAATCCCAACTGTGAAATATGGTGGAGGAGGCATTATGGTTTGGGGCTGCTTTGCTGCCTCAGGGCCAGGACGGATTGCTGTCATTGACGGAAAAATGCATTCCAAAGTTTATCAAGACATTTTTCAGGAAAACTTAAGACCATCTGTCTGCCAACTGAAGCTCAACAGAGGATGGGTGATGCAACAGGACAACGATCCAAAGCATAGGAGTAAATCAACAACGGAATGGCTTTAACAGAAGAAATTATGGCTTCTGGAGTGGACCAGTCAGAGTCCTGACTTCAACCTGATTAAGATGCTGTGGCATGACCTCAAAGAGGGATTCACACCAGACATCCCAGGAATATTGCTGAACTGAAACCGTTTTGTACAGAAGAATGGTCCAAAACTCCTCCTGACCGTTGTGCAGGTCTGATCTACAACTACAGGAAACGTTAAGTTGAGGTTATTGCTGCCAAAGGAGGGTCAACCAGTTATAAAATCCAAAGGTTCACATACTTTTTCCACCCTGCACTGTGACTGTTTACATAGTGGGTTAAATCAAAACGTGGAAAATCACAATTTTTTTGTGCAGAATTAGTTTAAGTAGACTGTGTTTGTCTAGTGATGTAACTTTGATGAAGATCAGAACATATTTTGACAAATATATGCAGAAATCCAAGTAACCCCAAAGGGTTCACATACTTTTTCATGCAACTGTATAATGGTAGAATTAACAATTTCCTTTGGTTTTATGAACAAAAATACTACAGCTACTTTATTTTATTTATTTGAACATAACCAAATGTTTTAACATAAAAAGTAAAAACAGCAACCAAAGTGCAAAAATACAAAATGTGTCATTTGCATGTTCATAAGGGAGTAGGAGGAAGTCGAAACTTGTCTAGTCCCACCCCTTCACCTTACACAGCTAGTCAGTAATTTACCCACTTCCAAGTCACCAGTCTTTCTTTCAGTCTTACAGACACTTAATACCTTCCTATTTTTAGTGAATACCTCTTCATACATTCAAGAAAATCACAGTTTTCCCCACATTTAACTATTTTGAAAGCTTCATTTATTTAATGACCACTGAACCCTCTTAAGACTAAAACATGAGGTGCAGCATAAACCTTTTTTTTTCATAATCAGATTTAATTGTGAACACAAGGTTTTGATATTTCTTTCAGTGTTCTCTTATTGAATGTTTGCTATGATTCCACAATGTCTTTCAGATTACCTTTCATGTCGTCAAAATGTGTGTTCTTAAAATAAGAGAGAGCGTAGCCTTTATTTGGATAGTAAAACAGGCTTTTCTGTCACAAGTGTCTTGTCTGTAGTAACACAACAATGTAATTCTTATCGTTGATCAAACCAGGTTTTGGTTGGGTGATTAACATGCATAAACAATGAATGTAAAAAAAAAAAAACAATGTCCCACCTCTGCATCCCTCTGAGCTTTGATATGCTCTGAGAAAGTAATTATACACATTTACTTTTCTACAGGTGATTGTCATGAAGCGTACCTTGGGTGTGGGCTACGCTGCTGTGGATAACCCCATTTTCTACAAACCTAACACATCAATGCTGCTGGGAGATGCCAAGAAAACATGTGACAACCTGCAAGCAAAGATCAGAGAAGCCTACTACTAATGATCGTGGATCATCAACTCTCCATAATGGACAGAAAAGTCAGGCACAGAGGCGGGTGCACAGGTACTCGATTTCAACTATTGGCTTTAAGTTTATGTATTTTTGGGACAAGGCTGTCATGGTCTGCAGCAAATGATTTAATTGCATAAAGTGTCAATGGATTCAGTATTAATAATATTATATGGAATGGGCTAATAAGGCACAATTGTTTATTCATTTGTAAATAAAAATATTTAAGCCTATATGAATCCTTTTTCTCTTTTGCATGTTACAATATTCAGGATTTACTCTGTCATGGTTCTCAGCATGCGAGTCTAGACCCAACAATGCGTTGTGAATATGCTTTTAGTGGGTCATGTGTGTGCCTGAAAATAGATTGTGGAAAAATGTCTCACATATTGATACCCTAAGCAGACCTTTATTGATATATTGAAATTCAAAAGTAAATGTTGGTTGTTCTCTTGAGGAAAAGTGAAATAACATGAGAGCTTTTGTACCCCCAATCTGTGCAATCATCTGTTTGGTTTCACCTAATGTCTTTAAGCTGAGTGTGCAGCTGTGTTTGCATTAGTTTAGTTTTTCTTGAAGTACATATCTGATTTAAATGTAAAAATGTAAAAAATTAAAAGCAGAGACATTCAAAACAATGTCTCTGCTTTTTGACAGTCACTGTAACAGTCACAAGTAACGACGATAATCAATCAAACTCTGAAAGTTACATCCAGTTGTAGGGATTTTTGCGTGCATGCTGTGCAGATAATTTGTGTTCTGTTCACTGCTTGTCAGTCTCAACTGGCATGATGCCAGTTTTTTTTTTTTTTTTTTTTTTTTAAATTTTATTCAGACCTCTTTGTCCATAGGGTCTATTTAAAGGCCATTTTGGCAACACTCCATCGGCAGTGGTTTGGAGCTGCAGAAACTCCTAATAAACACCGAAGCAAATCTTCTGTTCATCACATTCATTACAGGAGAGCCAAAGGCTTTTAGTCACTTCGCCTATTGCACACCTCAACCACACTTACAGCCCCTGAAAATTTCATTTTCTGACCAGGAACCTTTTTTTTGACTTGAAGCTTTACAATATGCTTCTGCTTAATGACCCATGGGAACACTGGCACATCTAACTGCTTTGTAAAGTTGTAATGCAGATGGATTTGCCAGATGAGTACAAGAACACAGTTCAACAGAGAGTTGATCTCAGGCCTTAAAAGTTTGTTCTTTGCACTTACAGATGGGAGGCTTGTGTACCAAATGAATGTCAAGCTGGACAGACAAACATTCAAGATTCTGTTTCTTTTTCAATATAAAACAAGACCAGCCATATGTTGGGTTATTTTAAAATCAATTCAAACTTCTGAATTAAGCTATTTTTTAGGATTTTAACTTTTCACAAGGCAAATACAAAAATATGTAGGCAACTTCTTTATTTTGACTCAAACAACAAAGCTGTGAGTAACCAGTCACCTCACAACAAGATGGCTGCTGCCACTCTCCTCTTGGACGGGGTCTTCCTGTGCATACATGGGCTCAATCTGGGTACTTTGGCTCCTCCAACAGGTCAAAAACCTACATGTAAGATAAACTGCTTGCTCTGTTAACCTCAAGTGTGAGTTTGAGTATGCCTGCTTGTTTGTCTCTATACATCGGCCCTGGGACTGAGTTGCAACCTTTCCAGGGTGTACCAAGCTTTTTGCCAGAAGACAACTGACCCTTTGTCAAGCCCTGACCTTTCCAGGAAGTGATCCCTGTAAGCCACACCCTCCCAGGTCACTGTGGCTGGGTTTGACAAACTCTTGTGCCATCGAGCTGTCGGTCAATGAAAAAAAAAAAAAACCCACTTTGATTTGACAAATTTTTGTATGTCATTATTGACTGTATATTGGGCTTGATTGAAAGAAAGAACACAAAAAGACGACAGGATGTGTAGCAACTCTGAAAAGTTGGTGAAATTGCTCAAAATGCTACAGATTTCTGATGCTGATGTTTTCATTAACATGAAATAGATAATGACACTTGTTACATATCTTAATGTGTCTCTCAAAACGTGTGCTGATGGTAAGTTCTAAGTTAATGATGATGCCCAGAAAAGTAATGTAAACATTACAATGTCCTCCTGACTTCATGCATAGATAAGGATTTTCAAAGATCAATCGGCTGAAATACTTGTGCTGTTGTCCCCAGATTTTTTTCTTAACTAACCTTCAGATTAGGAAAATGAGGGGGAGAAAACTTAAGGATTACTGTGTGGAGATCTCCAGTTATCTTACAAACACCAAAAACACACTTTAAAAAAAGATAAAATAGAAAAGGTTGGAATTTCACTGCATTTCAGTGAAAAGACCAGGACTGGAGTTTCTCTAGTTTAAATTCCTTTGGCAGGGGATGCTATGAAAAGCTCTCTGATTGGTGGATCAGCAAATTAATCAATCAATCAATCAAACTTTATTTATAGGGCACTTTTCATACTTTAGAAGCAACACAAAGTGCCTCACAGAGACTAAAAACAACATAAGAACAGAAACAACCCCTCCACCCCCCCTTCAAATTAGTCTGAAGACTGAAAAAGGGGCCATTTGGGATAAGATCCAGCCCTCTGTATCCCAACCTGGAAAAAGTATGACAGTTAACAGATGGCTGGAATTTTCATAAAATGTAGAAAACAATGTAGATATTTGTAAATTAGTCTTTTGGCTTTCAAAGTCTCAATGAAAAAACTTTTCATCGTACCATTTTTTAAAATCCAGACCCTTGAAGGTCTAAAATGGCTTCCAGAGGAGGAGGGGACAGTTTTATCCGATGTTACCTTTGAGTCCCCTCAGTTCTGACAGTCTCTCAGTCCTCCATATTTATTTTCAAGCTAACATCACATTTCATTTTTGCCACAGCCATCCACATCCATTTTACAAACAACTATACTGGTGCAATCAGTGGGCACTGCAATCTTCAGTGCCCACTTTCTCTCCCCTCAGTAAGTTTTGTAACTTTGAATCATATCAAGTGTTCCCTTTAACTATCTAAAATGAAAATAAGAACTAAAGAACAGGAGGGCTTACTTATTTTATTATGTAATTGCATCAGCATGATATGATAATGCCATAACATATGGCATTATTATGTAAACTTTTGAATGAGAATGAGAAGCCTAAGTGCTCTGGTGAGTCTTTGCGTTACTTTTATGTTGACTTTGATGCAACTTAACCCTTTAACTACCTGCTCAACTGTTTGGCAGAGGTCATCAATAAAAACATATTTTTAGTGTTTTAAATAACAGAACAAATCATATAATTGTTTTTTTCCATTAGCATTAAAGGAAACGGAGACGAACCATTAACCAGATTTTTTCTTGGTGTGGGACTTACAGGTTTGAAAAGGTAACAGTTAATTACGTGGTGACATAAAATGCACAAGTATTTCGGGCAAAATCCATTCGAAAAGGCAGAAATGTTTGTGAATAAAACAAAAATTAAAAATAACCTGAAATAGGTGGAACTGAGTTTGGAAAACACACAAAATGTTTCTGATGAATAACAGATTTTTTTTATCTATATAAATCATAGCAATAAATAGTATTTAAAAGAATAATGTTGATAATAATAATAACATGCTTTAATGAGCATGTTTGCAATAATAACAAAAAAAATCATTTATTTTGGTTTGTAGTTTATCTATATCTTAGAACACTGGCTGAAACAATGACATGTTTTTGAACAAATTACATATTCTTGAATATATTGACTTCTGCCAAACAGTTGAGCTGGGAGTTAAAGGGTCAAGAACGCTGCTTCAGATGTAGTTATGACACTCATATACAAGACATCTCAAACTTTTAACCATTTGTTTTATTGCCTGATCTTTACAAATAAAAATCATTCACCATTTAAAAAAAGAAGACCAACAGGAAACAAAATGGTGCATCAAGATTCAGTCTTCAGCTACAGCTGAAACAGTCTCTTGTACCTAATTCCAGAACTTCACTCAGCATTTTCCAGCAGAAGTCTTGGCCGTGTTGACAAGTGAGTGCAGGTACGAGTAGAAGAAGAGCAGGTTATCATATTCTCCTCTGTAATTATCACTTACATAGAGCTCATGGTAGTCCTTAAGGAAATAATAAATAGCCTCAATAGTAGCGAGGTAAGTGTCTGGTTTGCCTTTTTGACTGCGCCAGAAACAAGTTTTCCGCATCGTCAGCTCCACCTTCACGAAATCTGTGGGAGAGGACACATCTGTCAGAGCGAGATCATGTTCAGCAGCTCCGTGGGTGAAGCTCACTCACCCCTGTCTAATCAACAACAGTCAGAGCTCTTTGAACAGCTGCACAAATGCAATCCTACATGATTACCTTGCAGTCTCTCGTCTGTGCAGATCTTGTTGGTCTGGTTCCACGTGCTGTCGATGAAGACCACCCTCTGAAGGGGATACACCCTTGACTTGGAGCCCTTTGTTTCATCTTGAGTCCCTGACTTGGGGCTCTTGTCAGTCTGTGTGGCATCTTGACCCTCCTCCCTTTTCATCCTCTTTACACAGTGCTCATCAGAGGAGTCATGTGACCTGGTGTCAGACCTGTCATGCAAACACTGCATCATGTCTCTGACTGAGACTGCATCAGGGCCTGGAAACACCAAGACCACCTGGAGAAACAACACAGACCCAGAACAATGGTCAAACACAATCTAAAACTACAGCCAAACAAAAGGGGGCTATGGGATATGATATTTCTTTATCCAGACAGGATTGGCTGCTTCCATATATTTAATTCTGCTCGGGCACCCCCAAACCTTCCTGTGGTAAACTTTATATTACGGGTCAGAAATAACATACTAACAAGCAAAGCACACCCCTGGAAAGAGACCACCTACAACCACAGGCACCGTTAATGAATTCAACTGTGCATGAATCAGCCTTTTTTAATTAATATTACTGGTTAAACTCAATTCAAGTGTTTCTGTGTTGATAAATAAACAGGAACTCGAGTAAACAGGTTTTCTGGGAATGATAACCAAACAGGTTCACAGTGCACGTCCTCTCCTACATTCCTCTGCTTAGACATGGCTGGTGCCACTGAAGATTTATCAACAATACACTTAAGACACTTTTATATCTGCCTGGCCGGCAGTAACCATTTGAAGAGGTTCTCTTTCTAAACCAATATTGTGCCAATTTCATTGAGTCTTCCCAAAAAACAGCTAGATGAAAACAATTTGAGTTGTGTAAAAAGCAGCCTAAAACCTTGAAAAATGAGGACATTCAGCTGTGAAAAATAAGGTAGAAAATCAGAGGAAAGCATTTGACTGATAACATATAGGGCGTGCATTAACACCATGTATGTTTTGTAAGCTAGGTAAAGTTTCCCTCCAGGTTCCTCTGTTAGGATGGAGTTCCAGGGAGTGTCATTTTAAAAAAATAGATGATATATATATTTTTTTTTTTTTTACCTTGATTCGATATTTCTGATGAATATAGTCAAAATGTGTGATTAGAATATTGGATAAGAACATGGGAACAGTTGTACTTTCTTCGTGTGAGAGGTTTAGACAAAATAACATTTTTTCAGCTGCGTCAGAGACAAATCTGTCAGCAATGTCAGTAAATATTACTGAGTCGAAGGCAAAAATTCATCCTTGGCAGGAACACACAAGCAGAGACATTGCACAAGCCACTGTCCCAAAAGAATGGGGAAAACACAAGAGTATCTGATTATGCCTGATGTATTGACATTTATTAAATTGAAACTTTTAAAGAATAAGATATAAATAAAAAATCAAAACTGTTATGCTTCAGAATCAATAGCAAATGTAAAGTAAATTTCAAGCAGCTGTTACTGGATCAAAATTGGCTCTACAGTTAAAAAATGAAGAAGAGAAGCATGCTGAAAGGGGGAATTGTGAGAGTTTTATGGATTGTGACAGTAAAGAAAAGAAGTCTGAAAGGACACTTTTGTTAAAACAATATTCTGTAATATGAATAAACGGAACTAAAGACGAATAACGCAGGTCAAAAGTGATTTCCTTCAGACATGATTTTAAAGGGGTGTGTTTTTTTAATACAAATTAGCTTGGCTAGTTAGTCGCACTTTGGAAGGTTTAGCAATGTCAGAACTTGAGGTCATTCAGTTGAGAATCATGGTGGAGGGAGAAAGAGGAAGAAAAATCTGGAATCTGTCAAATCCAATGAAATATTCTTAGTCAATAACTGCTTTTATTTTTAATATTAAATCAGCAACATTATCTGAGTATGCATTGTGTAACTTCAGCTGTGAAATTAAAAGAAAAAAGAAAAAAAGAAATTAAGGTCAAATTCAACAGTTTTCCTACAGAAATTGGAGATCTGTTACAGGATAAAAATGCAGAAGAAAACCATACCGAGAGGGGATATTGTTGTGACTTTAACTAACAGTGACAAAACAACAGTTTGACAAGAGAGCTGCTTCTCATGCAAACAAGTACTGTAATGAAAAGAAAGAACAACAGCTTTTATAACAAACTCTCCCTGACAAGAAATGAAAACATGTTACCAAAGTAACACCAAACATCTTTTTCTTTATAATGTAAAAAAATAACTTCAACATTTAAGGTGTATTCTTTATTCGTGTCTCTTTTACTTTCCTCTATTCCTTTTAATTACTTTTGACAAAAAAGTTTTTTTTTAGTGAAGAAAATGAAAAATGAATAAAAAGAGGAACACTTGATCCAGGTCCTAGAGGGATAAAACACGGGGTGGGCAACTCTGATCACCAAGAGTCTCATTAAAAAAAATTTCTTACACCCAAGGAACACATTGCATACAAACAACAATACAAGTGTTGGTTTGTTTTGCTGATACATGATGGTGGTTCGGGTTTTCTATTTAAAAAGTGAGCACTGAAATTGGAAGATTAAATGGACTGGAGCCTATAGAGCACTTTTCTAGTCATTTAGACTACTCAGTTCACACTGCAGGTCATATCAAACCCTTCACACCCATTCTTTCACGATGATGGTTTTGAGTTTATATGATGTTCATGAGTTTTTGTAGCACTTCTACTTACTTTCTTTTTTATTTGTGTATCTATTTATTGTTGTATTCAAACTGTTAAAGCATAAACAGATATTTAAAATAAAAGTTAAAGTTATACAACTTCAGATTTTTTCCACTTTTTCTTAAGTAAACCACAAACTTATCAAACAATGAGACAAGTAATAAATAACTGATTTTTAATTGGTTGCAACTATAAAATACTGAATAATAATGAATTGGTGCCTGTTCAGGTTCTATTTAAGTCTTTCACTGCGATGAAAAACTGACCTTGTCAATCTCATAGTCTGGTATGCAGGGGTAAGTGTATATGGTGACATCACTGGGTGCGAGGATCTTGGCGTGGATTGCAGTGCTCTTTCCATCCGTCTCATTTGGATGCTTGATGATGTCTATTTTAACAGGAAGCTGAACAAAATGTACAATATGTAGGGAGCAGATGAGAGAACAGTGACATGTCAACCACAGCATGTGCCAAATTTCCAATCTTACACATAAACATGACTGCAGATTTCCACCACATTAAAGTATTTCTATGTAAAAGCCTCCGAGCTGAACATGTCTCTTAAAAAGAACAGGCACGTGAGGGCTAACCTCTTACTGACCTTGACTACGGGGATCTCTTGGGGGGTGACACCCACTAATAAGCAGCATGTGTAGCAGAAGAACATCCTTGATCCTCCACATTTAGCGCATTTCAACCTGCCTTTCTGCTGCGCGTTCTCCAGCACTTTATGTGATGCCAATTTTAGACCTTGGAGAAGCTGCTTGGCAAGCTCACAAGTATCTGATGAATCACTGGAGACTGTTGTTTTGTCACGGCAACTGGGATGAAGACGCTGGTCTTCATCCAGGCTACTCATGCTTGCTCTTTTAATGTTGACAGCCCGTGCTGGAACAAGCGAGTTAAACACTCATAGCTGCATAACAATGACAAAAACAAACAAGGAAAATTTTAGAGGGCAAAGTAATCCAACAGTTAAACAAATTAAAACACCAGGAGCACGGTGATGTGGAAAAGCGATTTATCAAGTGAAGAACTGTTGTTTAAAAGGTTGTTAAGAAGTCTTTTTGCGCCAGACGTATGAGTCATTTATTTAGTAAATATTTGATATGCTAATGCAGGAATAGATAATGATGAAGAAAAAACTCTGTATACATATGATACTGCTCAAAGGCAGTCTTTTACCGGTTATCAAAAACTCAAAACTTACTGAATATCAAAAACTAATCAAAAATCTGATCTGATATTTCAAGCTCTTGGTTGGGATTTCATCACTTGAAAATCAGACGTATAATAACATCGAACTCTTAAAACTTACTATGAAAACTAAAGCTGTTTCAAACCGTAATTTTATACAACTAAAATGACTAAGTATGTTTATACATTTATTACTTTAATGAGCATGTTTGCATCTACAGGCGCCAAGAGGCACCAACATTAACTGAGTTTGAAATGCCAAAGGGCAAATAAGTTAATTGTTGGACACACTGAGTTACACATTTGTAATGGAGGATGGAGGGATTCATGATTGGCTATATAGATTCATGTTGGTGTTGGATGTATATATTTGTAGATATATGTATATGTGTATCTTTATATGTATATATGTATCTATGCATATATGTGTATCCACAAAATGAAGAGTTCTTGCTCTATTGTAAAGTGTCTTGAGATAACACTTGTTATGAATTGGCGCTATACAAATAAAGATTGATTGATTGATTAATGACGTACTATTTAATGAAAAGAACCATTAACAACCTGGAAATGTATTTTGCCAGTAAATTCTTTCTGAAACTCAGATGCTTTGTAATGCTTACATCAATGAGCAAGACAAAGTCTTGATCATGATCATGAAATGTCTACATTACAGTTTATTATATTCTACTTTTAATTCTTTCAAAATCACTAAGCAAAACATATGATATGGCTGATGATGTTTATCAGATATGCATTTTTACCATATTTGTTAAACTCGTCCCTATGTCCCTGCTGTCATCCATTTCAATGTGTTAAGAAAAAAGAAAAGACAGGTTCTGTTATTTGAGATGGCTGTAAGCCTGTGAAAATATCAACCAGTCAACAAGACCACACTGGACAGAGTGCCACTTTCTCTGTATGCACACAAATTCAAGTCTCATCATTTCAGCAGAGGATCTCCTAAGATACCAGAGATGGCTGAATAACTACCACTACCACGTTTACTAGTAACGGCAAAGTTGAAAGGCAGTAAATGTACCATAGACAAATATTTCAATCAAAAAATCTGCCTCTAGCTTCTCTGTTGCTTTAACCAAAAAAAAGAAAACATTTAAACTGCCAATACTCATATGACATAAAAGTATCTGTCTTTGAATGTAACTGTCTCTAAATTTGTTTGTACCATTCTTTAAGTTGTTTGGGTAAATGTATATTATTTCATTGGATTTGTTCTCAATATCATTTAAAATTAGGGCCTGCCCCCCAATGGTCCTTGAGATGACAGGCACTGTTGTAAATTTTATGCACAGCTCAAAGGTTAGTCTGTGCTCAGATGGTGTTCAACAAAGTATACTGTGCACCACAATGTACGGCACACTCATGGACAAACTATAATAGAGACAGAAAACAGAAGCTGCCTTCATTACCCTTTATCCCTTAGGGGGATTAAGAGTATGAATGAAGCCTATCCCAATTGATATTGGGTGGGAACAGGGGTACACCCTACACTGGTTATCAGCCAATCACAGGGCCATGTGGAGAGATAGGCAACCATTCGCGTTCACTCATACCGAAGGGAAATTTGGAGTCACCAACTGACCTAAGGAGCATGTTTTTGGTCTGTGGGACAAAGTCGGAGTGCCCATAGGGAACTCAGACATTCAGCTCGACACAGACAGGCCCTGATCGACAAGGGGAATCAAACCAGCAACCTTTCTGCTTGGAGGCATGCAGAGATACAGAACTGTATCAGTCACAGTTATGGAGGCACTGGTACAGCTGTCTTTTTAATGTCTAAATGTTTTAATATATTTTTCAAACAGACCTGGTGAACTCCTGACTGTGCTCAGTGGGATTATAAGGTAATGTCTTCTTTTTGTTTGATTGTTTTTCTTGTGTGTGTTGTTTTGTTTTATCTAGACCATGAATATGTAATAAAGTTTGATTGATTGATCGACAAAGGCTGAATGCATTTGTTATTAAGTCATTACCAATAATAAAATCGGTCACACTGCAGGAATAGTGTGATTGTATCAAAATCAACATTTCATCTTCAATGATACAATGATTACATCGACCAATCTATCCATCAGACGAGCAGACGAAACTAAAAGTAGCTTTAACGACAAAGATCACTGTAGCACAGCATCCACTACAACACCAAATCCATTCGTTATTACTCTTGTTAATTTTCTCATGGATGGTAAAATTCTGTAAAACATCATGGCACTGAAGAATCCACTGTCTGCTCCGTGCTGCTCTCTAAACGTGAGGACAAAGTTTGACATCAGCTCCCCTACTGCTGTGTATTATTTGACTGATGCTAACTAGCTAGCTTCTGATAGCAAGCTTGACGCATGCGAGATCTTTGCCGCTTCGATAACAAACCTACAGATTTATCCCACTGACAAAGAGCAAGGACACGGAAAACAACAACACCTCTCGTGATCTGCGATAAAACAGGGTCACAAGCTTAAAACATACCACAGAAAACGTATCTACCCGTTGCGGTATGAAGTACCGCAGCATGCACGTCTTCTTCTACGCCGGAAGTAAAGTCCTTTTTGGAGGAAGTCGAAGTTGACGGTTGCTAAGAAACGAGTTCATACAGTGAGCTGGCGCGGTTTGGTTTCAACGACCTCACCTGCATGAAGTAAACGGAAAGCTAAACTCCCTCAGTAAACATTGCTAAAACAGGTAGGACGTTTTCTGCTCAGATTATAAATGCAAAGTCGGGGATAAATGGCTGTGAGTGTTGACTTTGTACGGAAGCTATTAGTTCTAATATATTAACCACGATGCCTGCACGTGCTGTTTAGTAATTCACGTTTGCGCGAGCCATGGGCGATTCAGCGTTTGAAGCAGGGACTTTCCTTTTACCTTCGTCGAATACATTTGTTTTTTCTCTTAATAAAGCCGGTTAACTGGCCATAAGTTTTGCATCATCAGCCCCACTTTGTTTATGTCGGCTTGGGATGATATAGTTGCCAGGTCAGCTTATTATAAGCGACTTAGATGTTCTTTTTTCTTTCTTTTTTTTTTTTGAAAAGTCGCTTGTTAATATTGTTAGTTGAAGGTTTTGTGTTTTTCTGGGCTTGTTCCAAAAGTGCAGTTGCTTGATGTGACATCAAACCTGGGCACCGTCTACTACCAATATAAACCCAGTTCAGAAGTTACAGAAATTATTTTCTTCCCCTCTAAAGACAAATTTAAATTTTACTGTGAAATAGGCAAAAAATTGTTTTCAAGAAAATAAGAAGCCCTTATAGCCAGAATTTAATTTATTTCTATTGTAGCTATTAATGCTTTCTCCATAATAGGGATGTAACGATATGGAAATTTTGTATCACGGTTATTGTAACCAAAATTATCACGGTTATCATTATTATCGCGATATAGTTGCAGTGTGCTCAAAATGTTCTAAAAGTACTTTTACACAGAATTGAAATCATTTAACCCCTTTATTGTTATATTCATAATAGTTCTTTTGTCTTTTTTGTCAATAAATGTGTCAGACTCAGAGGCCAAATAATGCAAACTGCGCATGTGCACCTCGCATGAGGCTCCTTAATCGAGGGCAGATACATAGTTCCGGCTTTTCCAGGCAAAGAGCAGCATCATTGTGCATTACTGAGTCAGTGTGGTGATCAAGCACGATATAACGGTTATTTTAATTGGACACGGTAACGATTATCGTGGGAAATTTTATCGCGGTTTACTATTTTACCGGTAACCGTTACATCCCTACTCCATAATAATGCTGGAGAGGTAGATTGAGAGCCAAAGAAAAATGTCACTGTAAAATTAAAGTGTAAGGTAGACGGAAATCAAAGCACACTTTATGTATATATCCGTTAAAAAGTAATATATCACGTTTTTTAAAAAAAAATGCTGGAGGTTACTTGTTCTGGGCTTATTTTTATTGACCTTGTTTCTTATTTCAGTAGAAATATGTGGCAACACTGCTTGGGATCGCCTATATTAGTGGGACAACTGTCACACCCCTGGCCTCCTCTACACAAAATGCACTCAGAGCCAAACCTCCACCAAGGTAGCTCATATATTTCTGTTACATCTATAAACAACAGCTTCATGATAAAGTTACCATCATGATATGATTCCTTGACCCTGAAAGCCCGAACCCAGCACTCAGAATCATGTTGATATCATTATTAGTTAAAAGCTAGAAAAAAAATTGTTGATAATCCGAATCAAAACCAACATCTAATCATTTTTAAGTTGGCCCTTTGCCATCTCCTGAAAATTTCAGCAATATCTGTCCAGGAACTTTGACTACTATGTTGAACAAACTTTTTCAAAACATGTTGAGGGAAAATATCCTACCTTTCGAGAAATGCTTTCAAAGTTTTTCGACTTACAGTTGTGGTCAAAAGTTTACATACACTTGTAAAGAACATAATGTCATGGCTCTCTTGAGTTTCCAGTTATTTCTACAACTCTGATTTTTCTCTGGTAGAGTGATTGGAACAGATACTTTTTTGTCACAAAAAACAATCATGAAGTTTGGTTCTTTTATGACTTTATTATGGATTAACAGAAAAAGTGACCAAATTTGCTGGGTCACAAATATACATACAGCAACATGAATTAGCAATTTTGGTGACTTAGAAAGTTGTGTCAATGAAATGAGCTTCATAGCATGGCCTCTTACCTTCTTGTGAGTGATTATGAGTGATTACAGCTGGTGACTCCTCTGAGGCCATTTAAATACGGCTCATTGGATCCGATGCCCACAAATGCTACAATGGGAAAGTCAAAGGAGCTCAGCACAGATCTGAAAAAGCGAATCATTGACTTGAACAAGTCAGGAAAGTCACTGGGAGCCATTTCAAAGCAGCTGCAGGTCCCAAGAGCAACAGTGCAAACAGTTGTTTGCAAGTATAAAGTGCATGGCACTGTTTTGTCACTGCCACGGTCAGGAAGAAAATGCAAGCTGTCACCCGCTGCTGAGAGAAAATTGGTCAGGAGGGTGAGGAGTCAACCGAGAATCACCAAAAAGCAGATCTGCCAAGAATTAGAAGCTGCTGGAACACAGGTGTCAGTGTCCACAGTCAAGAGAGTTTTGCACCGCCATGGACTGGGAGGCTGCCGTGCAAGGAGGAAGCCCTTGCTCCAAAAGCGGCACATTAAGGCTCGTCTGAAGTTTGCTGCTGATCACATGGACAAAGATATGACCTTCGGGAGGAAAGTTCTGTGGTCAGATGAGACGAAAATCGAGCTGTTTGGCCACAATGCCCAGCAATATGTTTGGAGGAGAAAAGGTGAGGCCTTTAACCCCAAGAACACCATGCCTACTGTCAAGCACGGTGGTGGTAGTATTATGCTGTGTGGCTGTTTTGCTGCCAATGGAACTGGTGCTTTACAGAGAGTAAATGGGATAATGAAGAAGGAGGATTACCTTCAAATTCTTCAAGATAACCTAAAATCATCAGCCCGAAGGTTGGGTCTTGGGCGCGGTTGGGTGTTCCAACAGGGCAATGACCCCAAACACACATCAAAAGTGGTAATGGAATGGCTAAATCAGGCTAGAATTAAGATTTTAGAATGGCCTTCCCAAAGTCCTGACTTAAATCCCATTGAAAACATGTGGACAATGCTGAAGAAACAAGTTCACGTCAGAAAGCCAACAAATTTAACTGAACTGCACCAATTCTGTCAAGAGGAGTGGTCAAAGATTCAACCGGAAGCTTGCCAGAAGCTTGTGGATGGCTTTAATTGAAGTGAAAATGGCAAAGGGACACGTAACCAAATATTAGCATTGCTGTATGTATATTTTTGACCCAGCAGATTTGGTTACTTTTTCTGTTAATCCATAATAAAGTCATAAAAGAACCAAACTTCATGATTGTTTTTTGTGACAAAGAGGTATCTGTTCCAATCTCTCTATCAGAGAAAAATCAGAGTTGTAGAAGTAACTGGAAACTCAAGAGAGCCATGACATTATGTTCTTTACAAGTGTATGTAAACTTTTGACCACGACTGTATGTTTAATTAAGAAATGAGGACCCGAAATGGCAAGCCCTACCAACGTAAAATATAAAGATTTATTTGTATTTCTATGTTGACATTACGCCACAACTTTCTAGTGGCTGTAGGGCTGAGTGATTTATATTGTGTGTCATTTTTTCACACAATATACTGTTCCTGGTTCCACAGATATTTTTATCCCCCAAAGAAAAAAAAGGTACAAAGCACACCAAAATTGCACAAAATAAGTGTTGCTATAAGACTTTCAGTCACAAAAGTAAACAGAATTTCTCTCAAGGATTTAAAATGCATTATTTAGAGGTGCATTGGTACACTGTGTAGTTTAGACACATGGAGTCTTGTCTACACTGACTGAAATACGCACTGTTCTCAAAACCCATTCACATGAATTTCATTTAAAACAATGCAAGGCTACATCCGGACCAAACAGGATTTATTACAGGGCGATACTATGGGGATAATATCCGAAGACTCCTAAACTTAATGACCCACCCAAATACTCAAAGAGATAAAGCTATGATACTCTCTTTGGATGCCCAAAAGGCCTTTGATCGGGTATCATGGGCATTCCTATTCCAAACACTAAAACGTTTTCAATTTGGACCCACATTTTTAAAGTGGGTCCGAACACTATATTCTGACCCACAAGCAGTCGTTAAAGTAAATGGATTTATATCAGATTGCTTTAACCTTGAAAGAGGGTGCAGGCAGGGATGCTCCCTGTCACCCCTGCTGTTCGACATTTGTATTGAACCATTGGCTCAGCTGATCAGAGATGACAATAATATAACAGGATTGACTATAGATGGTGAACAACACAAGTTATCATTATACGCCGATGATGTACTCCTCTATTTATCCAATCCTTCAACCACAATTCCTCATCTAAAAAACATTATTTCCATATATGGGTTTTACTCTAGCTATAAAGTAAATGTTGATAAAACTATGGCTATGGATATAAGCGGTAAAATAACAGAAACGGATAAACTTCAGAGTGGATTTAAATGGCCAAAAGATGGTATTAAGTATCTTGGTATTCAAATCCCTTCCTCACTTGAATATTTGTATGATAAGAAATTTAAACATATAATACAAAATATTAGTAAAGACTTAGACAGATGGTCATCCCTCCCTCTGTCCATGCTAGGCAGCATAGAAAGCATCCGGATGAATGTACTTCCTAAACTTCTCTTTTTATTTCAGATGCTACCTGTTAATATCCCTAAACCTGTATTCGATAATGTAGACAGACTTTTTTCAACATATATATGGCAAAGAAGACGTCCTAGGATTAGACTAAAAATACTGCAGTTACCCAAATCAAATGGAGGGCTTGGGCTTCCAAATCTGAGACACTACTTCTGGGCTGCACAGTTGAGATCACTAATAATATGGATTCAAGACAGGGCAGATACACATTGGCCTAACATAGAAAAAAGCCTGTGTAATAGGCCTTTATACACCCTACCTTTTACCGACACTTCACTAAAGAAAATCCCTGTGGGTGAATGGAGTAGAGTAACTCTGAAGATATGGAGGACAGTTAGAACATCATGTGTCCTACCAAAATAATTTCAGGGCTAACTGACATCAGCGCAATTGAGGACTTTACACCCTCACAGCTAGATATGAGATTTAGGACCTGGTCAAAATATGGGCTCTCAAAACTTCATCAACTCCTCAAGGATGGAAATCTTAAAGCATTTGAACAGTTAAAGGAGGAATTCTCACTCCTGAATACCAATTTTTACAGATATTTACAATTACGATCCTTTCTGACCAAACATGAAGACTGGAGTAAAGTGAAAGAGCCTACCCCTGTAGAATCTTTTTTGATAAAATTACAAAGAGAAGGTGGGAGCAGAAAAGTTATATGTCACTTATACCAGGCTTTTTCAAATACAACCCCAATCAATACACTACATCTTAAAGACAGATGGGAATCTGAGATGAGCATAGACATCTCGAGAGAGGAATGGGATGAAGTTTGCACCCAGGCACACCTGGTAACCAATTCTAACACATGGAGGGAATTTAAGTGGAAGGTAGTTATGAGATTTTTTCGGACTCCAGAGATGGTGGCAAGAATTAATCCGGTATACCCAGATAAATGTTGGAGAAACTGTGGCGATCATGTAGGGACTCATATTCACATATTTTGGACATGTGAAAAATTAAGATTATTTTGGAAAGATATCTTCAAAGCTCTTAGTATGATACTTCAGCAGAAACTGGTAATTGATCCAAAAGTAGCTATACTTGGCCTAGTGCCTATAGGCACTGAGGGAAAAGCAAAAAAGTATCTACTACAAATACTAACAACAGCAGCAGTAAAATGTATTACAATCAAATGGTTAAAATCCGATCCCCCATCATACAGGATGTGGATCGAGAAGGTTCAGGAAATTCAGGATATGGAGCAGATAACATTGGCCTTGAGATTACAAAAAGAAACTTTTGTGACAAGGTGGAAACCTGCTGAACTCATACTAAAGCAATGAACTTGTGTAACAGTTTACATCAATTACATTCACATGAACTTCAATACCCCCTTTTTTTTTTTTCTTCTCTCTTCTCTTCCCCCACCTTCCTTTCAATATATTTATATTAATGAATTTATTCACAAAAAATTATTTAGTGTGCAAATCCTTGGACTCTCGAATAGTGTATACATTGTATCCCACGTCTTTGCCTTGTATTGTTCTTTGTTGTATGTTCTTATTCTTTAAGAAAAAAACTATAATGGAAGTATGTATATCATTATTATTGTATATGATGTTTCTTCAATAAAAATTAAGTTAAAAAAAAAAACAATGCAAGGCTATACATTTCAGTGTCTCTAAATATGTCAGGCATTGAAATTTCAACAGCTGAACAGGTCAGTTTAATGGATAAAACACCCAAACCTTTGAAAATCATGGTGATTGGATGATTGTTCTGTCAGTCATATCCATTACAGGCCAATCAGATAATGTAGTAGGTGAGCACAACTGATGCGGTGTAAAATACTTAAAGCTATGGTCTACGATTTGGAAGCTTTGTACATATTAATAACACCGTTTATAAGGCTGTTATGGTCCTATGGTCCTATCTACACAGTATAAAGACCAAAAAGAATGAAAAAAATCCATTCAGTATATCTGCTGAAAAGCTGCATACTAGCTGACCAATCAAACCTAAGAACCTGCGACTATTAATTGGTCCGTGAGTTGGTCTGTGAGTCCATCCAATCCTCGTCTCCCTCGCTACGCAGCGTCATGCGTAGTGCGTCATGGTCCTGTCTCCTCCCCTCTACCTCCGGTGAGCAACTAGCAGCGTTAGCTACTGAACTATCATGGAGCCGGAAAAGCCTAGCGCCGAGACCGAAGCCGCCTCCCTCTCCCGCGGGGCCCAACGGAGCTCTGCCCGCGGGTTGAGGCCTGTTAGCGGGCTAACGGCTAACGGCTAACGAATAGCCTCAGCTGGCCGTCAGACCTTCAGCATCGGCCGTTTCGCCCCTGGTTGATCAGGTAATGGCTTTGTTTACTACAGTGGGAGATGTCTGCTGAATAACTCTGGTTAGTTTGTGCCTGCACGGGCTAATAACTTGTAGGGGAGCGGGTTAGCCTGTTAGCCGCTAGTTGTTTGCACTGTAAGCTGAGCTGGGGAGGACAGGCTGAGAAAGATAAATCCTCCCCCACACTCGGCTCCGCTCTGGCGGCGCCAGACCCGCATTGCCGCCGGTCCAATTGAAATGGCTACTGCTGTGTGTTACAAGGGGGGGTGTCTGTCGTGTTTGATACTTTCAGTTGAGCTGAGCTGTTTTTGATTGAGTTTGCTGCTGATATATTGTGCTAGTCGCTCGTAGCTCTGTCCGAGGGGGCTATACGAGGCGTCACGAGCTGGGGGGCGGGATCTTGGAACACGGAGGGGAGAGGGGAGGGAAGGGGGGCAGGCTGCGGTTTCAAATCGTAGACCACAGCTTTAATATTAACTATGTTGAAAAAATTTTTTCTAAACATGTTGAGGGAAATATCCTTTTCAAGAAATGCTTCCAATGCTGTTTTTTGTTTAATTAAGAAATGAGGTCCAGATCTGATAAAACTGCTACTGAGGATGTTAGCATCTGTGCTACTCTCTGTGACTGGGCCGTGTTGCTTTTGGGCTGCTCACAGTTGTTGTAGATTGAAGCTTGGCAAGACAGATCTGCCTGATCACAGGCATTAAATCAGGCAGGTCCCTCTGCTGTGCAAGGTTAGCCCTCTTAAGTCATGATGCATTAGTCAGAATTTGCTTTTCACAGACATGACCCCTGTTTGGCTCGTAAAAGCTTGCCTCTGGGAAAAGGAAAGCCAAAAATATCACTAATCTAAATATCATGTCTGTCCTATTTTAAAGACAAATTTCAGGATAAATGTTCAGGAAGTGATATAAAACACGTATTTGTGAGCTGAATCTCAAAGATACCTGTGCTGTCACACTTCTTATGAAACAGTTGCATGCAGACTTGAATTGCAAGCAGATGTGTATCGAATGAGACCTTCCATTGTCTGTGATATAAGATTCCAAACAATAACAAATCTGCCAAACGTGTGTTTTTTGACAGGTTGCTTCGAGATTTTCCACAGTAAAACACATTTATCAGTAGTAGTCAAATGAATCCCAGAAAGGCTTTTCTGTCATCCTGGCAGACTCTTTTGTTTTTTGATCAAGCTGCCTCGTAAATGTCTAACCTACAAAATATTAAGCCATACGTAACTGCTGCTTATTCCTTCACAGATTCATGGAGGTTCAGCTCTCTTAAATCTGAAGCTTACGTTTTTGCGGATGTGATTGCCTCAGTGTGCTTTCTGTCCCCACTCTGCATTGCTTTGTGCTTTTAATTCTAAAAAGTTAGACACAGAAGTATTATTGTTACGACTGAAAAAATATGAATGGACTAACTGTGCTTGAAGTCTTTTTTTTTATTGGAATTCATTTATGTTTCCTTGAATCTGTTTTGTCTGAAACAGGGGAAGGAAGAGAAAACCATCAGACCACATTCAGGAATGTTTGCTGTCCTGTTGAAAGGAGTCCAAATACAGTTCTTTGAAAACTCTTGCCAGTACATTGAATTCCTTTATATTCATTGGATTTTACCACAGACTTTACCTCACAGTGCATCTTTATCTGCTTGACCTTTGATATCTGACTTCCTGGGACTTGTTTTCAGCAGTAGTGTTTTGTCTTTTTCAGATGTGAAGCACAAACTGTTTGAATGGATGAATACCATGCACCAGCAGTCATTACAGAAGCAAAGGTGGAATAGAAAGAACCACATCATGGTGAGAGATCCATACTTTAAGGTTACTTAAGCAGAGGTTAGTGTTTCCACCAAGTGCCTAAAATGTGCAATTTGGTTTCATACTATGTCAAGTTTACCTCCAACAAAAACAGTGTTTTTTCCCTCTAACCATGTGAAACATTTGAGCTCAAAAACAAGCAATACCATACAAAAGCCTTTAATTTTTATTATAAATAAACAGTGACTTTAATAGGTATAAATAACTTTAATTTCAGTCATGATGTCACAAGCCTATTTTTTTATACTTAAAAAAATGTCACGCTAACTCCCAGCACTGTTTGCAATATATGTTGCCCTTATTGCAACTTACTGTATATTGCAAACATTGGTGACTCGGTCTGGTAGTGTGCTCCACCAACAAACTAAAGGTTGCAGGTTGGAACCCAGGTCTTGTTCTCACTTCTGCGTGGGTGATAGGGACTCCTTAAAATATATTATCAGTAATTTTTACATATCAATGTGTCAACTTTTTCTTTTTGAGTGTAACAGAAGTGATTTGCTTTTTCTACGGTTAATGCCCAAACAGTCATATTTACAATAAAAATCCCTTATAAATATTTATTAGAAGATATTTGTTTTAATGCAAGATGTTTCAGGCTATGACTATAAACAGGGAGAGGTGGAGATGTCCTGATGCCCTAGACTTTTTTTCTTGTGCATAGAAATGGTCTGTTATGTGGAGGACACATGCAAACACACTAAAGGCCTTTTTGACTCTAAAAGCATAATATGGGCTTTTAAAACCGATCTTTGACTCTCCTCCAGCATGTCTCTGTCTCTCCCCATAACAGCTCTATCCACTGTAACATTTAAATAAAGACTTTGGGCCAGTTCCTCAAAAGGATTGCACCGCTTTTGTGACTGCTAAACCTGTGCAAATGACAGTAAAAAATAGTGTGCAATCCACAAAACATCTGCAAAGGGTGAAATGCATGCAAACTCAACACAAGCTGCACTGCCACTCCTAGTTGCTCCGCTCCATTTTGCATGCATGTAAATGATAGAATATTCATAAATTCAGCGCAAAATCGCCCCCTTCTTTTGCAAACAAGCTTTATTACAAGTACCACATAATCCACAAAGACCAGCGCTAATTGCCACAGGCAGTAAAGCAGTGCTATTTAATGCCAGTGAGATCAGTGTATTAACTCTGGTAATCATGGCAGTAGTGGTTGTAGCCAGGTGAAGGCACCTTGGCAGGCAACATGTCAGGCACACGCAAGAAACGATATAGTGGTGGAGAGTATCACTTTTTGATTTAAGTGACAATGAAATCGTTTGCAGATAGCGGTTGCCAGGCCACATGATCCTTGCACCACTAGATGACATCAAGGATGACAGTGTTACAGCCTACTGTGTTCGTCTCTGCGACCATTCCACCCATTTTTAAGTAAACATGAATAATTTATTTAAATACAGTCTGTTATGACCCCCTTGACCACTTTTTGGTCATCTGAGTTGTATTTTCTGCATTTATTTGCAAACAGAGGCACAAAGTGTGCTCAGCTGCCAAACTATGTGGGTGTGTTAGATCCAGCATATGATTAGAGCAAATTTTTTTGAGGATAAGGGGCTTAAACAGGGCAGATTGTTGAGCTAATTCTGTGCAAATAACGGCGCTATTAGCAGGTGCAGTCTATTCTTTGTGGATCTGGCCCTTTATCTGCAAGAACAATACGTGACTTGGGGAATAGTAGATTATTTTGATTAAGTTCTTCTAATACCGTATAGACTGTAAGATTTGTCAGCAACTGACTTTCAAAACATGCAAAAGGTAAAATGAAAGAAAATGAAGCTGACACCCCATTAATATTTCATATTTAAGATATACACACATGGACAAAATTGTTGGTACCTTCTGTTAAAGAAAGAAAAACACAATGGTCACTGGAATAACTTGAAACTAACAAAAGTAATAATAAATAAAAATGTACTGATAATCAACCAATGAAAATCAGACATTGCTGTTGAATTGTGAGTCAACATAATTGTTTTAAAAAACAAACTAATGAAACTGACCTGGACAAAAATGATGGTACCCCTAGAAAAGATTGAAGATGATTTGACCATAAGGACATGTTAAACTTAGGTGTGCCCTGTAATTATCATCACAGGTGTCTCCAAGCTTGTAATCAGTCAGTCTGCCTATGTAAAGGCTGAAAAGTCGTCGCTGTGCTGTTTGATATCATGGTGTGTGCCACACTGAACATGGACCACAGAAAGCGAAGGAGAGAGCTGTCTGAGGAGATTAGAAAGAAAATTATAGCCAAGAATGTTAAAGGTAAAGGCTATAAGACCATCTCCAAGCAGCTTGATGTGTGACTACAGCTGCACAGATTATTCAGAAGTTTAAGGTCCACAGGAAAGCAGCCAACCTCCCTGGATGTGGCTGCAGGAGGAAAACTGATGACAAACTGAAGCGACGGATAATACGAATGGAAACCAAAGAGCCCAGAACAACTTCCAAAGAGATTAGAGGTGAACTCCAAGGTCCAAATATTCCAAAATGCATATTGACAAGCCACGACGCTTCTGGGAGAATGTTCTTTGGACAGATGAGACAAAACTGGAGCTTTTTGGTAAGCCACATCAGCTCTATGTTCACAGACACAAAAATGAAGCATACAAAGAAAAGAACACTGTACCTACTGTGAAACATGGAGGAGGCTCAGTTATGTTCTGGGGCTGCTTTGCTGCATCTGACACAGGGTGTTGTGAATCTATCCAGGTGCAATGAAATCTCAAGACTATCAAGACATTCTGGAGTGAAATGTGCTGCCCAGTGTCAGAAAGATTGGTCTCAGTCACAGGTCATGGGTCCTCCAACAGGATAATGAGTCAAAACTCACAGCTAAAAACACCCAAGAATGGTTCAGGACAGAACACTGGACTATTCTGAAGTGGCCTTCTACAGTATGATCCCTGATCTATATCCTGTTGAAGATTTGTGGAAGGAGCTGAAACATGCTGTCTGGAGAAGACAGCCTTCAAACCTGAGACAGCTGGAGCAGTTTGCTCATGAGGAGTGGGCCAAAATACCTGTGAACAGGTGCAGAAGTCTCACTGAGAGTTACAGAAATCATTTGATCACAGTGATTGACTCAAAAGGCTGTATAACAGAATATTAAGTGAAAGGGACTGTGAGGAGTTTCTAAGTAATTGCAAAAAAGTCTCACTTTTAGATGTATGCCTGATCGAAATACACACTTATTGATGAGTTTTATAGCATCAAAATGCAGCGTTTCCTCTACACTCATTTAGCAGTGGCGGCCCGCCACTCCTTCAAATTTTTTTTTTAAACTGCAAATACACCACCGCAGCATCATGTTGCCGCCTTCACAGCAGAGTCCTGCATTAAGTTGGGTGTCGCGAGTGCTGAGGCAGATAACTATCTTGTGTCGCTATGGTTTGCTTTACATTCAATAAAATGCATTTTTCCTCTCCGCTCTAACAAACGCCTCCTCCACCGCTCCTCTTGCGCAACACCGATAAGCCGCGCGGCAACCACACCGCCTCTCTGCAGGCGGACATGCAGTCGAGCGGCTGCTGCCACCGCGGTGATTCAGCGAACGTCAGAGCAGAGGCCACCTAAAAGTGTCTCACAACACTCCCTTCCCTAAAAACAATTCAACAGAAATGCTTTCCCACGTCCAGTTCTTCGATAGTTCGATATGATTGGCTGCTGCCAGGTGATGCTGGACCGCTTCAGGGTCGTACCGCGGCGGTCAAAACCGGTTGCTGTCTGCCACCTGTCCCTCATTGAAATGACTGGAGGTGGCACGGTGCCGCGCGGCAGTGTGAAGGGGAGTATAAAGACATGGACACACACACATGCACACACTCACACTCAGGCGGCGGATGAAGGAGCGAGCATAACGGTAAAAAAAATAAAAACAATTTAATCAAACATTAATGGATGACCAGAAGTTTACCAAACGATCTCCCCAAGCAAAAATCTCAGCATTTTTTAAGCCTACTACCCTTACCAAGAAGGGATGAACAGATAGCAGTGTAGTGTGATATTGCGGGGCATTTTTGACAGACCACGCTCCCTCAAGCACCAGTACCCCCCTCTCCAAGGCAATGAACCTAAGGGAAACACTGAAATGGGTTATCTATAAATGCTATTCCTTAGCTTCTTGGTCGGGTCAGACAGGACAGGGTTGGACTGGACTGGCCTGGATACTCAACTTTGGGAATAAGACAATTAAAACTAGAGCAAATTTATACTAGAGAATTTGCATTTCCATGCAGGAAGTGCGTTGAAATGCTGAGTGTGACTGCTGAAACTGTGAAATGAAATTGCTAAAAGTAATGCAAAGAAAGTTGAAAATGTGACATGAGTTTCCTGCTGGATGGTGAGATCTCTTTTAAAGCACACATTGCAGGGTTAGTTACCAAACTCAGGGATAAGCTCAGGTTCTGTTACAGAAATTAATCCTGTTCCTCACTCAGGGTTCAGAAACTGCTTGTGTCAGCAACATTTCTTCTGTTAGCTGATTATGGAGACGTGCTGTATATGGGGGCTTCTCTTGTCTACAATCCTTAAACACTGTTTACCACAGTGCCTTGAGGTTTGTCACTGGCGATGGCCGCCTCACGCATCGTTGTGACTTGTACATTAAATCTGGCTTGCCGTCCTGAAGTGCACCAATGTAAACGCACTGGTTGACCTTGGTCTATCAGGCCCTTCTATGCTTCATTCCAACTTATTTATGTCATGATTATTTATGATGATATGATGATGACATGCAAAACCCGTCCATAGTTTCTTAATCTCACAAAGGCTTCTGCCACAGTCTGGGCATCGAGGAGAAAAATCAAGTATATGACTAGAGAATTTGCATTTCCATGCAGGAAATGCGTTAAAATGCTGAGTGTGACTGCTGAAACTGTGAAATGAAATTGCTAAAAGTAATGCAAAGAAAGTTGAAAATGTGACATGAATAGTTGTAAGCAGTAAATCACGGCTGAAAATGTGTGAAATGTGCAATAAAAATGTTTGCAGAAAATTATAGATACTGGAGCTCAGGTGCGCAGTCACGTGTCCACGCTCTAACTTCAAAGAAATGTGCAAAAGTTGATGCTGCTTAAACAGTCATATCCCAGAAACTGTAGCCGATAGTGAAAAGTGCAGTAAAAATGTTTGCAGTTGTGAAAGAAAGCAGAAAATGAATGAATGTTTTTTAACATGGTTAAATGTGGTGATATTTGTAGATGTACCTAATAAAGTGGCCATTCAGTGTAATATATGTGAGATGAGCTTGAGTCCAAAGGAAAGCATAAATATGATACTGTAATGAAGAATCTGTATTAGATGGAGAAGAAAAGTATAACTGCCTGTGCCTGGATTTGAACTCGCGAAAACTTGATCAGCAGTATGACGCTCTAACCACCCACCTACAGGGCCAAATAGACTGAGTCACCAAAAGCACAGTATTTCCCCTGTGTTTATTGTGTGCATGCATAGTCTCATAGAGCAGGCTGATGACGCTCGGTACTTCCGGGTAAACAAACGCTCGCTGTGTCTACACCGTGATAGATATCAGAAAAGGGATTGGACTGTGAGTATCCCAAGAACATGCTAAAGCGAGTGATGTAATTTCACGTCTGTACTGTTGAAAATGTTGACACAGTGGCGAGTTAGAAACGCGCTTCAAAGTGTCCGGAGGTGAATATTTGCATTAAGGCAGGTAGAGGATTTTGCGGCATATCGCAAAAGCTGAAGCTCACTGAGACAAAGTGATATCAGATTAGACTTTGAAAACGATTTCACGTGTAAGAAGAGAAGATAGTTGACGTTTTGATGTATAAATCATGTCTGTGGAGGACGGTTTGACAAAGTTATGATAGGATAATTCTGCTGAAGTTTTTGTCTGTCTGGAGCAGTCAATACCTCTGACGGGTCACGTGACACGGTCTGATTTCAGAGAAGTCCGCAAAACTTGGTGTTACTTAAAAATTCATATTTAAAAAACTGTAAAAGACAGCAAAAAGCTGAGGATATGTAAAAATAGTTGAGAAGTCAGTGAAGTCTGTAGGTGGAAGCATGCCCAATCTGTGGAGCTTCAAAGTTGCTGAAGTTTTCAGCAGAGCTGCAGAAATGTCCCATTCATTTCAATGTAAAAAATATATGCAGAAATTATTTTTTAATGTAAAAAGTATAACTGTGAAACCTGTGAAAAATACAAGCGCACTTCTCACGAACATGCTGCATATGTCAATTTTTTTCTGTGAAAATCTGTGCAAGTTTGAAGCCTGCGAAAGGTGCCAAAAATCTGGGTAGAATAAGAAGAAGAAGAAAAAGAAAAAGAGGAATAAATTCTAGGAAGAACAATATGTTGAAATGCTGACTCAGCATTTCAACGTAATTATTCGGACACGTCTTAGAGCACCGGGCTGTTAGTAGCGATATATAGCCGGCTACAACTACGATTATAAGTTTTCCAAAAATTGCTTGTTGTCACACATCAAAAACTACCGCTATGTAACTAGAAAGAGATACATTACCTCGTCGCTTTGCATCCTGTAAGTTGTTGAAAAAAGAAGCTGTAAATCAATGCAGAGTTCTGAGGAAGGTCTGGGCTACAACACAACGGTAACGTGTTGTGGTGTGTTCCAGTTGTAGTCAGAAGTAGGATTTTCCAAGTTCTGAGTAGGAAACTGCAGCTGGAACGACCCCCAAAGTCAGAATTTCCTACTGGGAACAACACCCCCAAGTTGACAGTCGAAGATGGATGCCCCCGGTGTGAACAGTTATTTAGCTCCTGTAATAACCAATTTATTTGCACTTCTGACTGGGGTGTGTTGCTGTAGATCAGCTGTACACATCATATTGCTAGACATATTTACAAAAATGCTGCCATAGTGATAATCACATTCTTCATGTGATATTTGTGAACAACAACGCAGGGCGTGCTAACAACAGCTAACAATAGCCTGGTGGATCGGCATGTTTTTTTCAGACTTCAACTGGAACGCTGATAAGTCGGAGATGATGTCACTCCCAGTTCCGAGGTTACTGGAACGCAGCATTACGACAGTAATGTCGTCCTTGCATGCTCATGGGTAGCAGAGTCTTAATTTTGCCGGTAATAGATTCTCCTCATAGTCCCTTTAAGGGTACCATCATTTTTGTCCAGGGCAGTTCTGTTCTGTTCTCTGTTGATCCACAATTCAAAAGGAATGTCTGATTTTCATTTGTTTATTTTCTGTAAATTTTTATGTATTATTGCTTTTGTCAGTTTCAAGCTTTTTCAGTGACCATTGTGGGCTTTTCTTTCTTTAATGGAAGGGTACCAACATATTTGTCCACGTCGGTAAGAGTTTGGGTTGCATGGTACAGTTTAGTCTTAGCTCCTTTGTTTACCTGTTTTTTAATTCAAGACTGCATTACATCAGTTGCCTGTTATTGTGTAGAGTCATCTCTTAATGTCTTTGTGTATATGTGTGTGGAGGGTGGGGGTGTAGTATTTGTGCCATTAAGTGCTTTACAAGCAAAGTCTGATTGACTGACCTATTGATTGAAGGTGGCCAGGTGGTTATGTCTGCACATCCCAGGCATAGATGCTGTAGACCTCAAAACAGGTGGGATTTGTCATTCCCCACTTTCTCTTGACTTTTGACTGTTCACTGTCCTGTCCTTAAGGCATTAAACCATAATATATTTCTCTCAATGATAAATTAGTCCAAGCAGCAAGAGGATTGCTGGTTCATATTCCTGTCGATCAGGGCCTTTTTGTGTGGAGCTTGCATGTTCTCCCTGTGTATGCCTGGATTCTCTTCAGGCACTCCACCTTTCCCCCACAGACCAAAAACATGCTCATAAGGTTGACTGGTGACTCCAGATTGCTCTTCTTAATTGTCTGAGTGTGAGCGTGAATGGTTGTCCATCTCCAGCTGCGATCAGCTGGTGAACGGTTCAGTGTAAAACCCGCCTCTCCCCAATTGTTAGCTCCAGCACCTGTGACCCCAAAAGGGATAAGCTGTATAGATGATGGATAGATAAATTAGTCCAGCAATCAGGTACAGTTTGGCCTTTGTATGATTCTGAATCAGTAGTAATCACTTTCTTTGCAAATGGTCCAAAATATTGTCCTCTTATAACAAAACTGTAAAGAGATGAAGGTTTTTTACCTCTATTTCATGGTGGTCTTACAGCTGGAACTGATAAAGTTAGTGGTCTTAAATGTCCTCAGTGTATGTGATTATTTTAAAAAGCTTTCCTTTTTATCCTGGTTCGTCTCTTGGAGTATTGTATCTTTGATATATAGGTGTGAAATTGAAGTGAGTTCCTTAAGGATCGGACTTTCCTTTACAATGATTTTATGTTCTGGGGGTTCCACACAAAAGGTCTGCAAACACAGAAATCCCCACGTTGCATAACCACAGATTTCCTCTGTGGAAATGAAGGTTTACGGCCCTGAAATGTATCAAGTTCAGTTGCGTGTTACCCTTCCCCCCCCGGGGCCTCCCTTTTCTCCCACTGCCCCAAGACCACCTCTCCACTTCGCACGAGACTCCCCAGCCTCCCTCCCTGTTTATCTTCACTGGCCCTTCTTTTCTCATCCTCCCCCCGTGTGTTTGTCTCAATCCATCTTTCCCTGCAGTGCTCTTCACAGCCGGAGTCAGACTCCCCTCAACCTTTCCTCGTCTGCACATGCTGTGTTATAATACAGGACACGTGGTGATCTGTGTTCATGCTTCCATACAAGCACAAATGTAACACTGCTGTTCTACAACAATTTAATAAAAAGTAAACCACTGTCACAGAGTCATTATTTATGCTGGTGAGTCCATCAAATTAACCAGTAGCTCATTTTTAGCATAAAGTGAAAAAGTACAGCTATTTAAGCAAAAAAGCTTCTCAAAACTTGTCTGGCAATTTGTAAATGTGTACTTTTTTGTTGCTGAGTTGCTTACAGGTAATATAGAACTAAGTGTCCATTAACTAAAGACTACTTTGTAATATATAACCTATATTTAAACATTAATAACACAAAATAAAAACTATTTAGACGTGCTGTATAAACAACCTACCTTCAAACTGCCCATACAGTGATGCTGCAAGGCAATATTTTTACTCTTAAGAAGCTTTTTGTCATTGCTGGCAAGAGTGAAGCCAGTTTCATAATTTGGCTGCCTTGTACCTCTAATGCACAGCAGATGAAGAACAGTGGATGGGAATCCCTTGTTTCATAGATGGAAAAATATGAATATGATTTGTGATTTCAGGAGCATTTTATAAAACATATCTGCACGTCTTGGAAAACCTTGTATATATAATTTGCGTGTCTGGCGTGACTGTGTTGCGTCTTTTGTCTTGGATGTCTGCAGCTTTCACATCTACGACAGTTTTCTCTTGTTCTCTTTGGCTGCAGCCTCTCGTCGTCCTGTTGGGAATACACAGCCTTGAGTCTGAAATGTGTTTACATTTTGAGCATGTTACAAATTATCTGCTAAGACTAACTTTGCGTGACTTGGCAGAAGCCTTCACCTTGCTCAGATGTTGTTTGGGTCAAACGTATTTCAGAGGTTGGCTCTCTCAATTTGACTGTCTTTATCTGACAGGGGTTCTCCACTCCAGATGTGAACTCAGACAAAAGGTAAACCTCATGTCTGCCTCAGCGACTGTGTGTGTGTTTGTGTGTGCCTGCCTGCACGCTTGTGTTAATATGTAATATTTGTATGTGGTTATGGTGGAGGCACTCTGCCGGTTTGCCTGCAGAGCCTTTTTTTTCTCTGATGAGAATCACTTCTACTTATAAAGATATAAAGTCAGAGAGAATAAACGTGACATTCAACCCTTTAGATATATTTTATCTTCACTCCTAAATTGATAGATTTATTCCCAAGTTTCCACATCTCACCCTCTCTTATCAGATTGAGTGATATAATTCATGCAAGTCATGTATCTGGGATCGTCCATGGACACTGAAGTTTTCCCAAATGTTTCTTTGCAATATGTCTTCAATATTCCTAAAGGCAACATCAACAGATTTGATTATCTTGTCATTATATCTGTGATGCTGGGAAATGGACTTTTTAATATCTCCTGAGAATTATAGTTATGTCTCTATTTGAAGCACTTGTTGCTCAATGTGAAATATATTTTCTGTACAGGCTAGTGGGAGAGACAGACTGAGGCGAAACAACGGTAATTTTATCAGTTGATTTTTCAAGATTAGATGAAGACTAATCCTCGGACAGCTGTGTCAGAATTATCAGAGAATAGGACTTCTTAACCCTTTTTTTGTTTTTTCATAGAGTAACCTTAAGTGCTGAAAAAAAGGGACCATAACTTCAGGATTAAAGAATAATGGAATTTGTCATCTAGATGGTTGTAAAGTGTCTTGAGAGAACTTGAATGGGCACTATACAAATGAAGATTGTTTGGTGAATTGATTGATTGATGGTACAAAGTAGATTTTTTCGTCTCTTGATTAATTGTGCTTTGGGTGGTATATGGTTTACATCACAGCTTAAGCAGAATAAAAGTCACAATCCCTTCACTGCACTGCTGTTTGGTGGTGATTCACACGAGGGTTCTCATATATATTGAGGTTTTTTTTTAATTTAAACATGAAATAAGTTATGAATGTATCGTTTATGTTGCTATAACTGATCATCTTTTAAAATTGCAGTCAGTGAGCCATTACAGTAGGAAATTCTCTTAACTGTGTGCTTGGCCTTTCTTCCTCCTAACTAAGCAAAATTTCAAAGAGCACAACAAGTCCTCTGCTCACTGACTACTGCATCCTGCCAGCAGCACCAACATTATGGGAAAGAAAGATGTCAGTAACGCTACTGAAGAAGAAGAGAAGGCAAAATATAATAGCATAAAAAACAGTGGCTCGATGATTTGTGTTCAAAATCTCAGATGTGCTGCAAAACAATGTTTTTTGCTGAGAATGCCAAAACAGGCTTGATATAAAGCTTATACGATTATGGTATGATACATGATATGATATAAAGCAATGTAATTATTTTGTAAAAGGGTGAGCTGAAGCCTCAGAACTTAAACGTTTGAAATCCTATGTATTAAAACAATCCCACTTTATCCTTCATTAACCTGTCTTTTTAGAAATAATTTGCCGGGAAGACATATGTCAAGATACGTATCAAATATCACTATTCAGCTGAAAAATACCAAGAAATACATTTTGGTCCATATCCCCCAGCCCTATTTCACATGTAGTATTTCTACCTGAGGTTAACATAAAGACTTTTTTACAAGTGAAGAAGTCAAATGCATCAACAATAGCTATTTACTGAGCATGTGACACTCCACAGTTCTTACAATTTTTATTGCAATCAGATGAAACTCAAGAGCTAACAGCTCATCACAGCCAATGTTTACATGACTGAATCAAAACAGCTAAAAAGTAGTTTTTTCTGATCACGTTTCTTGTATTTCATTTTAAATTAAGATTAAGAACATGAAAAATGTAGAATTCAGATTTTAGTCAACATATTTCTGCTTATATAGACTTGCTTCGTTTGTTTGAATGTGTTTGTCTTTTTTTCTGTTTTGTGTCATAATGCAATCTTCTTCACAGAGATATGAAAATAATGTAAACTTCCCAAATTTTGTTCAGCCTTTCTCACACTACTGTGAGAGGTGCTGGTAATAACCAATCCACTTAGACTCAACACTGCACAGTCATTGGTTGTACATTTGCAGGTACCTGGTATTTTTGCTGATGAAAGGTAAAACATTTTGATTCTCAACTTGTGCCAGATGTTTATTCAGAAAAAGTTTTTGTGAATTTTGAAAAGTGGCTTTTAAACCAGAGAGTGAGTTGGCAAATATAAGTTTAAAGTTTAAGTAGAGAGCGGAAGAACTTATCCTCAAGTAACATGTACTATGGTTTCATATAACTACCTATGTCCCTTTCACGTACAACATGTTATAGTTTCAGGTCATCATATAGCATTTTGTTTCATTTGGCCCTCTGAGGAACCCTTAGCATCTGTTTCTACTAGGCCCCCTTTTGTAGATGTGCAAAGGTGCTCTTTATCCTTTCAAACACAGAGGTCAGCAGTGTTCAAGGAATGGTTGGTATCTGCTTTGTGTTAAGTTTTTCATTCTAAATCATAAATGAATTGTTTTTAAATGCTGGTGTGAATGCTTTATGGTCTGCTTCATTCCAGTCTTCAATGTATTTAGGTCTGAGTTAAGATATCCCGCAGTTTCTGGTTTAGGGTCTGTTTAACAGTGACCTTGTACTTCTTTTCTGAGGTTCTCTTTTGATTTGATCAGAGCTCAGGTTGATTAAGTTTTATTAAATCTCCTCTCAGGATTTAAAGTAACCCTCCCCCCTCTCTATACATATATATTTATATATACCATATATGCTTTTTTAAAATAGCTGTCTATTCATCTGTCTTTCAGTCTGTCACCCAAACTTAAAAAGCTGTTTAGAGATTTTAATGCCCCCTTGTGGTCTAGAAACCTACAAATAAACAGTCTAAACAGTTCACATTGTAAGGTAAAAAAGAAAGCATAAAATGCCTTTTTTTGTTTGAAACCAATGACAGGTAACCAAAATGCTTCTTCCAGTTAAAGCCTGTTGCGGTTATCAAGCATAAAGAATAAGCCTTAAAGATTAACATTGGTTTTTGATCAACTGCAGTTCTGGTGAAATAATAATGATGATAATCAGTATTAGAATATTTGGGGTTCCTCAGATCCTTAAAAAGTCTTGATTTTAATATTTGTGTTCAAGATTAAAAGCCATAATAAAGTCTTTCCTAATTTCATTTGTACTTTTAAGGAGTCTTTCATTTTGGATGTCATTCCACGTAAGACCATCCTAATCTCTTCTTTTTGAGATATTTTGTTGGTTTCCTCAAAAAGATTTGGGAGAACGTAAACAGGCAGGAACTTGACCCTCATACATTTAGCACTAAGACAGCTTCTTCCAAGTTCACATCTCTTTCTCTGTCTTTTGAGATGAGTGCAACGTGCTTAGCCATACAAACGTGTTTAGCTTGTGTTGAAACATTAGCAAACTCACCTGAACGGATCGGATTTGTAGCACTCTGAGCTGTCAAAGAAAGTACACAACTTAATTGTTGCACAGTTTTGATTCTTAAAGTTTTTAAAGTATTAATGTATTTTAAGATAATGTGGAGGAACCCTGATTATTAAAAATGACAGTAAAAACATTAAATTTAAATTATCCTTACATTTATTTATCACCTTCTATGGCACCCTCGGACGCATTACAGAAGAACAGATGAATAAATACTTGAGAAGTACTTGTTCTGAACATACTTCAAAATTTTATGCTTGTCCAGAGGCTGTAGTTATGAAAGTTAGCGGCTTAGGCTCGAGTTGAAGCTGTGCCTCTTTTCAGCATGTCATTTGAAAACTCTCCTGTTTCTGACTGTATTTGATCTTCACTCCTCCAGAAAGAAACACAAAAAACCCACAAAGTAAATCTTCAGAAAATATGCATGGTAAATATAAAAAATGCCTTTATGCACAAACTCACACAACAAGAAACATTTAGGATCATCTCTGATTTGGGATGCTGTGTAACATGAACATGAAATATGTTGTCCATTGTGTAGTTTAATGGATGTCTTTTTAGCAGCAGAAGAACATTTCAGCTTTTCAAAATCACAACTTGATAATGAAGAGGGAATCGGTGAACAGCCACGATGATCGTGGTTTTCAATGCAGTAAGGAGTTCAAAGCTCAAACCAGATCATTCACAAAAGGGCCATCCTTTACATAACAGTGTTAATGAACAAGCCATTTTAAGCCCCTTGCCTTCATTTTGTGTGCTCTGAGCACTTGTACCATTGAAAAACACAAGTCCAGCTTGCTTCAGGACATCTTAAACAGGCCAGATTTCACTACCGGACCTCTGTTGATCATCAGAAGTTTTGTTATCTGGCAGGGTGTAAGTCTCTGAAAAGGGTGCAGTCCTCACTGTGCATAATACATTTGACTGTTTTAGAAGAAAACACTTAAATGTTTGATTAGAAAATATAATAAGATACTCAAAATAACCATGACATTGAGTAGGCTTTATTTGTTTAAAATTAGTGTACCAATGATATATCAACATTTCCTTGATTTTCTTTATTCAACACCTGTCCATTTCTGGAGGAATTTGGAGAGTGCCCATCTGATACCTGTTATATTTAATGTGAAAATGACTTTCACTGATTGACCACAAGAGATCAAACTGGAGCAGAGCAGAGTGTGATGTGAAAGAGTTTATATGTTTCTGTTAACATATATAGTATGTGACTGACATCAGATATAATTTGCAATCCATGAGTCCTCTGCTTTTTCAGTCCACCCTCCTCTCCTCTTCTCTGCACTTCATAGGGATGAAGTGAGACGCCACATGCTCCCTTCTGGTTTTCTTTCCACGCATAGGCCTTCCCTTCTGGGAAAGGGCTATGAACATTTCTTTCCCATTTTTAGTCCACTTTGCAGAGGAGTAAGCATTGAAGTAGTTTTCTAGGAAAACCTCCTTGAAGTTGCAGTTTTCATTGTAGATCCTCTGGAAAGGATAAGACAAATATTACTACATTACTCCAAAACAACTGCCATCTATCCTCATGCAAATGTGTTTTCTTAATTATTCGGAGGGGGGGATGAACACTGTTCTTTCTCTGCCTGACTATTGGGGCTGAAAACAAGGCATGACTTTTCTCACAGAGGAAAAATATTACCTTGCCTTGAAGCTGTCCAGCCTTGTTCATGGAGATATAATACTGACTCTTCACACCTTTGATAGCCAGGATCCCCCCCTCAGACACGGTCCTAATCTCCAAGATACCTGGAAGACATTCAAACAGTTAGGGAAGACATATTACAGGACAGATAAGACTCTACTGACATGTAGTCTTCACTCTAGCTCCATGCTGACTGCACTCAACATTCATCTTCATTAACAAATGCAGTGGAAGTTCCTGTGGTTAATCAGTCTGTGGTCTTTCTGTCTTTATTCAAGCCTTGTTAACTGGCCTGGGTGGCCATTACACAAACCACAACCTATGCCATAGCACATGTGGGAGACAGATTAGGCCTCTCTCCCCTGGGACTGAACAAACTACCTCCTTGCATGGGCTTTGCACGCTACGTTTTAGGCCTGCTCAACAAATATGTGGGAGAGAACAAAGCCAAGCTATTTTGTTTTAGGCCTTCTTGGCCAAGGCCTTTTGGAAAAACTCAAATTTGCTATTTCTTTCAGAAAAGAAAGGAAGATCATGTGACCACAATATTTACAAGTATGCAAAGAGAAATATTTCATTATTCTCAACTGTGATCTCAGTATTTATACAGACTTTCACTTCCTTTGAAACTGAAGGTGGTAAAAAAATCTTGCAAGACTAAAACAAATATGCGGCTTTAAATGTTATCAAATAAATATGCAGTTCACTGATCATAAACAGATCTTGTTTCTTTAGTACCAGTAGAGAGAGATGAGAAATAATAACATTTTGATACCAATGGCAAAATGGATTCTGTTCATTGATCCAGCTGTCTTTTACTCTCTCATTAAGTCTTGTGGATTTTCTGTTTGGAAAAAAGAACACCTGTGTCAATACTGTCAGACACATGGCACCTGATAGCTAACGTTGTGCTGCATCCACGGATGTCTCAGTATGTTGCTGGTGTTTCCACTCTTGTATAAAATCATAAAGCTACAGACAGTTCATGTTTTTCTGTTAATATCATTTATGCACAGTTAAGCCACACTAAACTGCTTTGTCACCTTATCATATTCACGTCCTCGGCTCCTTCATTGTCGTTTACACTGACTGTTCCTCTGAGCAAGACATTGTTTTGTAGAGGTGGATTTTTTGTGTCTTTGTAATACATGCGATAATCCTTACTCTACGTAGAACCTGTAAATATTCTGAGGGCTACACCGTATGCTCACTTCTTTTTAAATCTAACTGCATGCCAAAATAGTACAGACCACAGGCCTCATGCATGTTCGTCAACTTTAATATGATAGAATGGCTGCAGAAGATAAACTAACACTTAAAATTACTTGGCATATTAACAGCATATGTCCTTATTCCTGTCTTTACTTGTCTCAGTGGCCAAACAGTGGCTATATAATCCCTGTCTTCTGCATCAGCAGCTGTAGATTAAAGCTCCTCGGTTATTTATGGTCTTTTATTTTTTTAAATACATGCATTGTAGTCAACTGCCGACATTATTCACCCTGTTTCTATCACAATGACATGACAATGACTAAATGGATTTGAGCTTAACGAGCACTTTTCTAGTCTTTTGACTACGTACTCAAAACTTCTTCACACTGCAGGTCACATCTACCCAGTCACCCCCATTCGTTCTCGCATCCACTCATTTATGGTTCTGATTTTTATGTTCATTTTTCATCAGCATATACTAACACATTCACACACTTTCATGCCCCATTCACATGCCACTGACACAGCAGTGGGAGCAAAGTGGGGTTAAGTGTCTTATCCAAGGACGCATTGACATGTGTCACTTGGAGCTGGGCTTGAACCTGCAGCCTGCAACTTGCTCTGCCAACTGGAGAGCAACATGGACAATACACGAGTATAAACGCATAAAACAGTGCAGGGCGCCGAAGTGCAGGTTTAGTGTAGATTTAATGCGGAAGTAAAAACAAACATTAAGACATAGGGAACTACTGTACATAGCAAGCAATGATAACCAAATCACTAAACATAAAGGCAAATGATATTATACCCTCAAACTTGTTTTAATTACTTCTCAGCTGGGATTGGTTCTTGATCCCCATCCCTAAAAGTGATGCAAGAAGTGGTCTTATCCTTGAAACAGCTTTCAGAAAATATTGTTTTCACAGACATGGTCCAAAGGTTGTAAACAGACAAAGATAAATACAGCATTGTTAAAAATGGGCTTTTGAAGGCTTATAAAATGGTTCAGATGATACATTCTTAGCTTGTATGACAGCCTTTTCCTGTATTATGGATTTCAGAAACTCTGCCATATGACAGGCAGAGAAAAAAGGAAGAACTCTATTAGAGCCCTTCAGACTGACATTGAGCGTGCGGCACTTTAAGTATTTGATTACAAACAGATGGCAGTCTCCCAATCTTGGAATGTTGTTTGTGCTCTGCTGGCACTTGATATTTAACTTAATATTACAGCCCTTTGACTGTGGGTTACCCCTGCTTTCTATTCCACTGTTTGATATGATATGCAATGACGAAAGTCAAAGGTGAGTCAAAGATCAAATTCACGCTGTTGTAGCTACACTGAATTTTTTACACCCTTCACATAAACTTCAGAGGCTTGTGTGATTCCCAAGACTTGAGTTTATATTTTATTTGTGAGCATTGTTGGTCTTAAAAGCATACTATCTTCGGGGTGCTGGTTTGACGTAGTGGTTAGCACCCCATGTACATGCTTCTGCCGGTCCAGGTTCGAATCCTGCCTGTGACCAGTTTGCAGAGTGTCTTCCCCTACTCTCTCTCCCCCTTTCACAAGCCTATCCACTGTCTCTCTCCTATCAATAAAGGCACAAAATGCCCAAAAAATATACTTAAAAACAAAAAAAAAAAGCATACTATCTTAAACGTAAGTCAGTGTAGAGATAGATTACATTTCTTCTCACACATACACGTGTTGTCAACATTATAGCTGTGGCACATATAGCATTTCAGACTAACCTTAGCTTGAGCAGATTTGTTTTCACTTGCTGATCCAGCTCTTGGCTGAAAAACTAACTGTCAGGGCTCCAATCATACTCTTTGATTTTCAATCCAGTGTTTTTATATGCTATGATGTACCACTGACAGCCCTCCATGAGTAATGAATTTGGGTTAGTGAGAAGCCTTAGTAAATCGTAAGTTACATTTTTGATATTTGATATATATTATAAGAAAAGTTGTGAGAAGTATTATTTTCACATGTTAAAGGGCTCAAATTGTAGGTGGCACAAAGACTGGCTGATTCATCCAAATTTTTTTTCAGGTTTTCATGCGCCCCGCAGTTTGTGAGTAGGAATTGATACTTTAATTTTAATTTAAAGTTTATTTCCTGATTTTCAGTTTCTGCCCCTGTTTGTTTATGTAATGAAAAATGTATTGCTGGACATTTAAGGAATAGAAGTCAAGATTTTGTAACTTGACATATTCCATCACTTATTCTGCCCAATCTGTATAAGATTGGTGAAAATAGGGCATCATTCAGTGTTAATGTAATTCACCTGCCTATTTCCAAACTACATAATCTTCCTGTACTCTGTCGAAGAAAGAAAGCCATCCACCCATCCATTATCTTTACTGCTTATCCTTTTTGGGGTCGCAGGGGGCTGAAGCCTTTCCTGACTGACACTGGATGAGAGGCGGGTTACACCCTGGATCGGTCATCAGTCGACCGCAGGGCCACATAGAGAGACAGGCATCCATTCACACTCACACATACACCTAAGGGCAACTTAGAGACACCAACTGGTCTAATGAGCACAATTTTTGGTCTGTAGGAAGAAGCCGGATTGCCCAGAGAGAACCCATGGAAGTTCATGTAAACCTCATATCGAAAGACCCTGACCGACCAGGGATTGAACCAGCCACCATCTTGCTATGAGGCACGTGCACTACCTGCTGTGCCACTGTGCTGTCCTAGAAAGAAATTTCAATTACTTTAAAATAACTTAAGGCTAAACTTGTTTCATATTATGTCTGGGTCATTTGCAGCTTTTTTTCTTGGAAAGGGGGAAAAATATTAAAATGAAAAATAAGGTTTTCTGCGGGAAAATCAAGAACTTTTTTGGTCATGTTGCCCAGAGCTGGTGAAATCTTTTCAGATTTTTTTTGTTTAAGTTTTGGCATTTTATATGACATGGTTTAATAAGGAAATTCAGCCCTGATTCATGCACTATGAAATGTTATCTGACTTTTAGTTGTGATCCTTCTTTATAGACTTTATGGACACTGCTTTTGATTTCCATTTGCTTTGTGATGTAAAACATGCTAGTGTGTAGGACCCTATGATGCGCTACTGTCAAAGTTACATTAGCATAGACTTCTGTGTACAGCTCTGGCAGCACGTCATGTCTGGCAAATGAATAATGTTTTGTTTTATGGCAACTACACTAATTCTGCAGTAAAACAACTCAAACTTATTTTAATTTAATTATCTAACCCTAACTTTACAAATGGGCTTGGTTTTGGCAAATGAAGGAGCACTTACATTATATGATTAGTCATGATTTCTTATCTTTCTGCTGAGTCAGCATGACCAAGCAGACTGTAAAAGTTCTCATCATATCAGATCTTGTCATCGCATATCATTTTTAAATACTGTTGTTAGACAGATGAATCTGCGCATCCTTTTGTAAGCCAATGAAAGGAGAGCAACAGGAACATTTGGATCACTATTTCAGTGAAACACAAAGATAAGATAAACAGTCAAAATACAAATATTGGAAAGGCTGAATATCAATTCAGAAAAACAATTTTACCTGATCCAGTGTTTTCCTGATTGCTTCTTTTCGTGTGCTTCTCCCATTAGATCATGAAAACGGATTGGTTTGTGTCTTCAGCTCAAGAAGAAACTACTTTTCAGCAGGTAACTGTGCTTAATGACAGCACTGGATTAAAAGTACACTACAAATAAGCATCTGAAACTGACATCTGCTCATCAAACATACATTTGCAGACAGTCAAAGTTTGTAAAAAGAGGCCAGTACCGACGTAAAATAGATACATCTGTGCTCCTCTAAAAGACAGAAATTCAACAAAAGGGATCTTCTCATGAAAGCAGAACAAACAGCACTTGATGAGTGATTCAAACTGTTGTCTTCAAAAGTATACCATCCACATGTACTCATGTGTTTTCTGTTTTTCTTTGAATTCTCTGTTCTCTACTTGTCATGGTTTGGTTTTTAATTTGGTAACAAACCACACAGACGTTTAGTTGCTATTTAAAGTGGCTTAACACAACTTTTTATTGATACAACTATCACATTTTGGTTAACTAAAATCAAGTAATGTCGTCATTTGTCATTGAAACAGACACATGTTAGTAATTTTGAAATGCACAACTTAGTTTGAAGTTAATGTGTCCTTAATCTGTAAATGGATTGGTTTGCTTTGACGATTTGTTTACATGTTTGGAAATGAACCAGAAGACACAGATTTTATTTGATTTTTAGATGCTGTGGCATTACTTCTTCTCTTTGATGATCAACAATAGCGTGAGACATTTAAAATAGTCTGTACCGGAGGTCAGCATCTGTACAAGGTCTTTTCCGTGACAGATTCTGTGGGTCAGACTTTAAAGTAAACTGAAATCATATGTATATTTTAGTTCAGGTGATATGGTATTATTTGATTAGTTTTGTTTTCCTTTATAATTTATGATATTTTGGCTTTTTTACCGTCAAATCAGCCCTATCACCAGCTATACTGTCTGCCAAATGGGTGTAACTGATTTTTTTGGGTTATTTGATTCTGATTTCTTGTTGTCCATCACTGGATTTGAATCTAGTATACTCATACTCCAGCTTGATTTTGATGATACTGGCAGAGAGATAGATGCCTGGATCAAACACCAAGTCACTGTTGATCCAATGGTTTCAATTAGGGATTCACAATGATAGGACTTTTGTTATGCTGGTATTTTCAAACTTGTCTTGAGCCAGTACTTTCAACAAACAGTTTGTGCTCAAACAATGAAGTTAACCTTTTCCTCTTGATGTGATGTTTTCTTTGTTTCACATCTGTTTCTAAAACAAAGTAAACATTTCAGCAAATTATAAATGATGATGTATTGGTTTCAATGGTAAATGATTAGTAGGAGTATGAAATAGCAAGATTCAAATATGATAAGATACGAACTGCAATTCATTGGTGGGGATGCAATATATCGCGATATTTCTCAATACTGTTCTCAATGCTGGCAACAAATCATGTTTTCCTTTTCACTAGAAAGTCTATTATTTAATCCATTAGATAACACATTATTGTTTGCACAGAAATGCACTGTCAAATAATTGTTTTAAGGCATGGTCCCTGCAACATTAATGAACTGCAGCGTGTGTCTCAGTGACAGAAATGATAAATCTAAGAGAAAGAGGGGGCATCAGTTGGTTGAATGTCTACTGCCAACTAGCCACCAGATGCTGCATTAAAAATGCAAAAAAAATGCTAATTTTTTCGATTTTCTGTAATCACCTATAGATAAAATATCATGATTTTCAATTAATATCAATACTGTAATATGCAACAAACATAAAATATTGTTATATATTGGTGTATCGTTATTTTCTTACACCTCTAATAGCTAGTGATAAAAAAACATTCTTTCAGATTGCTTGATGATTGTGTAAAAAAGCAACAGTTTTCTAATAAGGTGGAGCATTACAGTACATCAGCTTGTTTATCAAAAACCACAGTCAATCTATGTGATATGCATGGCCTTTGCGTATGTCTAAAATGTCTGCTACCATTATTGTCAGATATTTTTATAGCTTCTAAAACAGATAATTAACATTTAGGCTATTATTTGAAAATACCATTATAATGCCGATAATCCCTAGTTGTGTTATCATGTTTTTTGTCTTTTTGTTTGGAGGGGGTTGCTGTAATAGCTGTAGAGATTTTCAGAGGCATGGTCCTAAAACAACAACTCAATTCATCCTCTTCATATCTTCTAAATTCAGAATTTTGGGGGCTGCATGAGAAACTGTGGAGGACCTAGGTCTTCTAGTTGACCAACAATGTTCTGTAAAAGCAAAAAAACAACTTAAAACTTTTAGACCTCGATGAGTTAATCAACACTTGAACACAAGCGTTAAGCATAAGTATTTTCAGACAAGAGAAGTCTTTAGTTTTGATGCAGAGGCACTGTGAATGTGGAAACCAACAGTATTGTTTCTCTCTTTGATTTTTCCTCCTCTGCCCTCTGCACGCAGTAGCCTCAATATGGTGTTTCAAGTTTTCTGTCTTTTATTGCCAGTAATTACACAAGCATCTTTTTGTCAACTTTGAGGCATTCGCCCTAAATTCCAGCTTTAGCCAAACCATCTGATAGAAGGAAATGATAACCAGGCAAAACATCCTCACCATATCAGAGATTTTCACTTGTTTGTGACGAACTTGAACATATAAACATGTCGGCTGTATTGCAACAACAAAACCCCTTTAAGTGTTAGATAACTTAGACCCACCAAGCAGCCACAGTAGTTACAGGTATCCAATAAGCAACATTACTCTAATAAAGTACTAATTTTGTGTTTTTCACAGCATCAGTATGTCTGTGTTTGTATAGGATGTCATCAAGGATAAAATTTAAATAATCACCTTTTTATTTCTCTAAGATTTTTACAAAGTCTTGGACCAGTATCTCATTTGATACCGTATTTTTAGTCTGTTTGGGTGTGGATCGGGGTGGAAAAATACATCCGTGCCAATGTGAGTCAGTGGTCAAAGAGACCTGGCACGCTCTGGTCTACAAGATCCTTCAGTTTACTTCATCACCGCCTGTGTTTAGATGGTGTTGTAGTTTAAAAAGCCAAAGCCTCCACCTGCTTCTTTTTATGTTCGTCACTTTGGCTGCTCCAACATAGACACATGACCCATTAGCACTGTGATTACACTGTGGAGAACCGTTGTACAATAACACCGCCCACGTGCTTCTGTCAAGGTGACAGAAGCACGTCAGTTGTTTCATGACTCAGAGGAATTATCCCACAATAATACTCCGCATAGAAGGAGTAAACTATTGCAGTTTCAACATAGCAGGGTATTATATCTATTCAAAAGATCTTTGGATGGATTTTTATACCAAATATTGGCTATGATAATATCTTTTATATACATAAAGTTAATGTTGATTATGGTCTGAACGAAAAATGAATGCCAGGCCTGATGCTCTGCAACAACATTGTCAGAAGTAAGAACCACTAATATCAACATGCTCTCAAGCTCTCAAGATAATTAATGGAAATGTTCAGATAATTTGGGGATCATAATTGTATCAACTGTGTTTCACAAAAGAGCATTAATGCCATTCGTAAAAATCAAATGTAGCAATGACTGCTTGATAGCATAGCAACAAAGAAACCCATTACCCCTAATGTTATGAAAAAAATATTTTAATTATCAAAAATTGCAGGCAGACTTCTCCATACTGCCTAAATACTCTGAAATGATTGAGGAAAGGGTTCCTTCAGATCCCTGAGAGGTCTGTAAAATTTCTTTTTCAGATTTTTTAAGTTATATATCTTCAACAACCTTAAAATGTCTTAGTTTTCCTTGTCATAGGATGCATATTTTGGATGGTGCTTCAACCAGAGATGGTTATGTCCTCTATCAAATTTACTCCAGTGAGTGTTTATTACTTTTTGTAAATTGGATATTCTTTTGTGGATTCTCATTTATGCAAAACATGTTTTTTTTATTGGATGCATTTTAAGTTCTAAATAAAGAAAGAGGACGCCAAAGGCGAAACTTAAAAATCAATATGGCAAAGAATCAAATTAGGGAATTCATGAGGAAATTTGAACAGCTGACTGAATGTAGTGCCGGACTGTTACTAAATTTACAGACCTGGTGAGGTCTTAAAAAAGTCTTTAAAGTCTACAATTTGATAAAAAAAATGTACAGATACCTGGTTTACAGCAAATGGAAAAGTTGGTAGATCTGGTGAGAAGTTCTCTTTATCAATTGCACCAAATTTTATAAATATCGGCAATGAATTTGTGGCATTTGAACAGTGCTTTCGTATAATCTTCTTTTGGTCATTGACATGACTGAAAAATCATTGAACCTGGTTTCCTTTTATTCCACCAGAAACAGAAATAATGTCCAGTTTATCACTTTGAAGGACACAGTGATGTGCACAATAGAAAATGTTCCCAGACTTAGAAAACGTAAATATATTTGTAGGGTTTAGGTGGGTATAGGGTGCTTTTTGTTTGTTTGTTTTCCGCTGATTGAAAACATATGGTGTCTCAGACTTCTATTTTGTTGCTCTGATATCAAACAGGTATCAGTATCTTATATACTCGACGGATATCATTGAACTTTCTGCTTTGTTTCTCTCTCTTCGTTAAAAATGTTACTCAAGATTATTACTTTTTGATACTACTGATCATTAAAACAATGAAGATTTTAGCATTTTGAACACATGGTATTTAAGACAAAAGAAAGTTTGACTCACTTAATATATGGGCATGTTGCCAATATTGTGTGTTGGAGTCTATTAGATAACTTAATCAGAAAACTGCCCAGTATTGGGTATCTTTATCTCCTGCTTTTGCTGCTGGGGCGCCAAACAGAAAGATGTCATGTGAGTTTGCTAGAATTAAATCAAAGTTTTTATGTCTGGTATGGTGACAATTCCTTAAATTCTTTATCGGAGAGGGATGCACAGATGCAGCAGTTTAACACTTGTATTGCCAATATTGGCCTTTAAAAAAAAAAAAAAAAAAAAACACAGGCCCATGAGCAAATAATTTGGGATGGACATAAGTCAGTTGCAGTTGTGTATTTGTTTTGCCATATTTATTAAATACTGGCTTCCAGCACATCTAACTGCTTATTTAGAGAAGGTTTGTTTATTGGGCAGAAGAAGCGACCTGTTTGACAAGTTCCCATCCATCTTCATGATTAAACATGAGAGAAAATGTTAATGTTGTTGGAGAGTGATACCAAGAGAAGCAATTTCAAAAAACTGGCAACATTATTAACGGTTTGCTGGACTGTTACTTCAAACACCTGTGATGGCCCTGACTTTCACAATCGATGCTTGACAAATACTGATTTCTAAATATTTGTATCTCTATTCAGCTGCAATGTCATGAAATGATTTCTGATCTATATTACCCCACGTGGCCGTTTCTTAGAATAAATTCACACCAACTTTAAGGAACTATTTTAACCCCTGGTTGTACATGCACGTGAGCTTTTAGTGAAACCATTTGGAATAGAGGACAAAAAAGAGCCATCCTTACTGTGGCAGTTGGTTGGGTCTTGAGTCCCATTGATGTTACCAGAGTCGTCAATTGTTAGGAACCATTGCGTGCGGCTGAACAGCTGTCGGATGCGTACATCTCCACCCTCCATGTAGTCGTAGTTTCTGGTGTGGCGCTCGTGTCTGGAGCAGTTCATAATGGCGGCAAGTTGCTCTGGAGTGCAGTCACTGTAGACCACACACACACTGCCAAACAGGAAGATTGCGTGCAGGTACAGTCCCGAGAACAGATTTTGAAGGTTCCATGTCAGCATCCATTTGGGCATTATAATACAATGCAGTGGGGGTCAGTGAACAACATACTGAAATGTGAAATAGAGATCTGTGCGTTGACCCCTGACCCCTGACTTGTGAGCCCTCGTGGTTAACCTCCGGCTCCTTGTTCCTGCAGCGGGGGTCCCAGTGGGGTGTCTGGACCAGGCGCTCGTGAAGAACAGCTTGTGGGTTTAGTTGAGGGTGACTGAGGCTGTAGATTGGTATTAAGAAGTCTACAGGTGATAGAAATAAAAGACGATATCTCCTTTAGTGCTCACTGAGGCAACATGTTGACTGCCCCATCCTCTTGTGATAGTGCTTCGATAATGACTGCATAATCCGGCACGTGAAATGTTACAAGAGACTCTGTAAAAAGAGAAGAGCAATTTTTCTTGTTAATGCAGCCGCCAATAATAACATTTCAGAAATGTCAAGGGTGCTTGTTATTTTGGTATAACACCAGTATTTGTGAGAAGTTGCTTTAAAGTTTGTCGGTGTATTTGCAGATTTGACATTTTTGCTGATATTCTCTGCCAATATTATAACCTTTTATAAATCAGCATAAAGCTTGTGGAGTTTTTTTTAGAAACCCATTGCTGAAGTAGAGGAATAAGTTTAGCTTGAATGGGTGAGCTTCATTAAAAACAGGTACAAGTTCATGTCAACATATTCATGGCATTTTTTTGCCTCTAAAAAGCAAGTGAAACTTAGTTTTACTATGAAAAATGTATGTTTTTCCAAATAATGTAGGGGTCATCCTAAAATGATATATATATTTTCTATATGCAGATGTATATCTGTTAAATTGAGTTCAGAAATGTCTTCATGTTGTATTATAACATGTCTTCCAATGCTGTGCATCAGTCCTCAGTTTTCTATTCTATCCATCACATATTTAAATAACTTTTTAAAAGCCTTATATTTCCTGTAATGATAAGAAACATTTTTTTCTCCTTTTGCATGGAGCCATATGTGTGTCAAACTTGCAAAATAAATGTGTGAATCAGCATTCATTGGACAAATTTGACTGATATGGCTCCTGTCATAGACAAGAAAGTTGAAATATTGCATCACCGTTCATGGATTGCTCAATTGGTTTATGGTCTACAATCTGTCCAGTATCAATATAAAATATGTTCTTCAAATCAAACAAACTATACTGTTTTCTTGTCTTAAAAATCAATGATACAATACTTACATGTGCTCTGAGTGATGACAGGCGTTTTCAGAGTTGTGTTCCCTTTCCGCTGAATTTTAATTTGAAGAATCTTTGCTCCAAAGCTCAGTAACACAGAAAATCTGAGTAAGCTTGGAGCTTCTGTCAATTCCCATGGATGTCTCCCTGGTTCTGGCAAGCTGACTCTGTGCATCTTCTACTGTCGCTGTGCACTCTGCTTAGATAAATGCCTCCTGCTGACCTCACTTGAGAGCAATTAGATCCCAACCAGTCAGCTGTCCCTGGCCAAGATGCAATGGAGAAACACCCTCTGCCTGCCTCTCACTGTCACTCGCCCACCGGACATGAGAGGGAGCTATAAACGCTTACAACAGCAGACTCCTGAGGTATGCACTCCTAAATACTTCAAGAACATTTGCATGCAAACTCACCTTTGAAGAAGTTACTGCAACTTTTTCCCAGAAATATCATGTACTTAGATGTGATTGCTGTGTTTAATACAAGTCTTAATGTGACTCGTGTTTCACTTAAGTGCAGGTTTAGACATTTGCTCTGACAAAGCTTTAAAGGATTTCTCCCCTATCATTTTAAATGTCACTATTAACTAGGGGTTTTTACATAGCTGTGCAGAATCATTGGTAAGGATTTATTGACTTAAAGAACAACACTTCAAAGAGGCCCTTTAGTTCTCATTATTCTTGAGTGTAATAGAGGGAAGCAATAAGTTATGTCTGACAGGTATCCATCGAAGGGGAGAAAAACAGAGGACGAAACGGCTCAGAAGTAGTCATCTCTGTGTCATGGGTCATGCACTCTTTCACTTTTCGTGTTTGTATTTAAAGTCACAATTTATTGCCTTACATACCTGGCCTTCCTTGGACTCACTACTTCAAAAGTTTATATGGGCCCTAATAACGTGCTCCCCTGGGGAGGTCAGGGCTGCAGGCCTGAGAGAGAGGGACTTCTGGCCGCAGCAGGTCTCCCTCTCATCTCTAAACTGGGGGTCGTAAAGACCTGATCTATTAGGTGTCACTAAGGCCTGTTCATCTGTCCCTTCTATCACCTCGGACAGAACAAAACATCACTTTTGACAGCTAGTATACTGTGAAAACAAGTTGTCAAACAAATGCAAGATCCTACATTTCCATCGAAGAAGTTAATATAAAACATTTGGTTCCATGATGTTCTGTCCATAAGATTTATATACGAGTTATTACATTAAGATATGCAATAATTTGGTATTTTAGTAAAATGATCATTCAATAAAATGATCAAAACAAATTCCTGACAGGTAAGAGCCTTGTGTGATATTAAAGCCTGGGCCACACTAATAAAAAATATTTCTCATTTTTAGGCTTGACAATGACATTAGATACATAACTTGCATTTTTGTTGAAGGCATGAAGAAGCAAAGTTAGTTCCATTCAGATCCTTGTGGACCAAGTGCCAAATTTCACCCAGCATTTTTAGTTATCAGTCAGCTGCATAATGCCAGAATGTTCACAAAAATACATGAAAATAAACTTCCTATTTGAGTCAAAGATAATTCAAAGTGCTCTTCAAATAAAGTTACAGTTGCAAGAAAAAATATTACTTCTCCAAGAGCTAATTGGAGCCAGGATTCAGCCAACCTGGAGTCCAATCGATGTGATAAGATAGGATGTGTTGGTTAAAGCTGCCCTGCCCTATAAAAACATGCACCAGTTGTGAGTTTGCCGTTCTCAAGAGGCATTCCCTGTGAACCATGCCTTGCACAGAAGAACTCTCAGAAGATCTACAATCAAGAATTATTGACTTGCATGAAGCTGGAAAGGGTTACAAAAGTATCTCTAAAAGCCTTGATGTCCATGTGTCCACAGTAAGACAGACTGTCTACTTAATGGAGAAAGTTCAGCACTGTTGCTACTCTGCCAAGGTGTGGTCATCCTGTAAAGATGACTGTAAGAGCACAGCGCAGAATACTCAATGAGGTGAAGAAGAATCCTAGAGTGTCAGCTGAAGACTTACAGAAATCCCTGGCACATGCTAACATTGTTGTTGACAAATCTACAATACGTAACACATTACACAAGAATGGACTTCATGGGAGGACACCACAAAGGAAGCCATTGCTGTCCAAAAAAAACATTGCTGCATGTTTGAAGTTTGCAAAAGAGCACCTGGATGTTCCACAGCACGACTGGCAAAATATTCTGTGGACAGATGAAACCAAAATTGAGTTGTTTGGAAGGAACACACAACACTGTGAACAATGAAATGTTTATTGTGCTGTTACCATGGACTATTATTGAATGTTGTTGTTTTTAAATGCTAATTTATCTGGGTTATAACTTTTGTATTTTATTATTGTTTTTTATTGTTGTATTGTATAATTTATTACTGCATTTTATATTTTTCTGTGTCCTGCCCAGGGACCGCAGAAGTAAATTAGCTTGTAGCTCACTCTGGCTTGACAGTCCTTGTCTTGCATGGCCCCTGTTAAATAAACAAATAAATAAATATGGAGAAAAAAGGCACAGCACACCAACATCAAAACCTCATCCCAACTGTGAAGTATGGTGGAGGGAGCATTATGGTTTGGGGCTGCTTTGCTGCCTAAGGGCCTGGACGGATTGCTGTCATTGACAGAAAAATGCATTCCCAAGTTTATCAAGACATTTTTCAGGAAAACTTGAGACCATCTGTACGCCAACTGAAGCTCAACAGAGGATGGGTGATACAACAGGACAACGACCCAAAGCATAGGAGTAAATCAACAATGGAATGGCTTCAACAGAAGAAAATACAGCTTCTGGAGTGGACCAGTCAGAGTCCTGACCTCAACCCTAAAATGCTGTGGCATGAACTCAAAGAGCGATTCACACCAGACATCCCAGGAATATTGCTGAACTGAAACAGTTTCGGGCTGAAGAATGGTCAAAAATTCCTCCTGACCGTTGTGCGGGTCTGATGCACAACTACAGGAAACGTTTGAGGTTATTGCTGCCAAAGGAGGGTCAACCAATTATTAAATCCAAAGGTTCACATACTTTTTCCACCCTGCACTGTGATTGTCTACATATTGTGTCAAATAAAAACATGGAAACTTACAATTTTTTGTGCTGTACTAGTTTAAGCAGACAGTATTTGTCGAGTGATGTGACTTAGATGAAGATCAGAACATATTTTATGACCAATTCCTGCAGATATCCAAGTAATCCCAAAGGGTTCACATACTTTTTCTTGCAACTGTACATAAGTTTGTCTGTTTCAACTCAGCTATTGGTGTTTAACAGATCATGACCACCCGCTAATGAACCACTCTGATAATCTTGTAGAACTAATGATGCACAGATGCATCAGTTTACATCGGTGTAAGCTCTTTTTACAAACAGTGGCACATAAACGTGGGATTAGCAGGTACCAGTTTCAGATTTGTATCTGTTGTGTTTCTCAATTTAATGCTGATGTCAAGAATAACTTAACTCAGATCTGTTTTCATGTTCAAACATGGGAGAACATCTTGACATTGTTAGAGAAATACACCAAAAGAAGTAATGATATCTATTGTTTTCAATATACCTTAACATAAACTACATCTACAGTGTTGAAACAATATTGCCTTCCCATAGATGTAGACTGAAATTTCATCTTTATGTCTTTTTTTTTTAAATCTTCCTTATGTATTGTTTTATCTTAAAAACATAATGCATTTCCCAGCCTTACTACCAGAGTTCAGAAACTGGTAGCTTCTCACGCTGCCTGACCCTGGGAGCTGTTTCCAGGGGCAGGTAGCACCTGGAAGGGTCCCTTGAGGCAAATTTCTGCCAGGAGAAGGGGCCAGACGATTCCAAGACCCCTGATCAACTGGCTCAAAGAAATGAATGACTTGTTGGATGGGAAATGGGGGCCCCCTTCGGAGAGAAAGGGTTGGGGAGAAACTTGAAGGCAGCAGTATTTGTGCCTGGCCCGTGTCTTCTTCTCAGACTTGTATTAAGTTTATGGAAAAGTTTCTATTCTTATTAATGCACTGTAGAAAAAAACACAAGGATCTTTATTACGGTAAAAGGCCATGTCAGGTTTTTAGGGATTGACCCTATGCTTAGAGAAGGACGTGGAGCCACTGGAGGCCGTGCAGCAAACTGATAAATACCAACAACAAATTGTTGACTTGAATTACACTACCTAAGGAAAAGGGGTTACTATGTCTACTATTGGAGATGCTATTGGTAAGGGGCAAAAACAAGAAATCAAGAATACATCAGTCAACAAGGATTTGTGAAATAAAACCGTACAACTGGGCATTTGGGTATAAAATCCAAGTGCTTATTTAAACCAACCAAATGGGAACTTTTTGGGACCAGTTGCAATGCTTTACATCTCTCATTGGTTGACTGCTTGCAGCATTCAGACTATTTTCAACATCAGGCACAGTAACTATTTAACTTTCATAGGTCTTTGAATCACTTGGAATGATGACAGTGGGCATAAGAAGCCATCTATTCTCCTGAATAAAAGACAGAGAGTCAAACTTATTGGGAACAATAAGGGTTTTACAGCTTTTGAGACTTGGATACTTTGTTAGTACCACCAAGTGCTTCAAACTGTAGTACATGCATGTTTTATGAAATTATGTAAAAATTCCTACTGGTATTTACTTTGAATGCTTTTCTACACTTTATATGATACTGCTTTGTAAATAAAGGTAAAATATGGTCCATTTTGCACTTAAAGAGTGGCAAAGTTTTCTGGTGACTTTTATAACATATAAAAATATATAAAGACATATAAAGGGGTCTTTTGGGACAAATTAAAAGTTTTTTAAATAATTTTCTCATTTTTATAGAGGTATGATTTAAGGTTTTGTTTAGAGTTGATTGTTACTGTGGTGATGGGGCCCGCAGTGATGTTTTTTATTGATGCCCCTGGGTGTGCAACTTCACCGTCTGCCTTTTTTGAGATCATATTTTGTGACCAGATTCAAACTCAGACTGCCCTCTACAACGACCACGTCCTCTGTACATGGAGAGCACAGACGTAACTGCTCAGCTGTCCCTCTCACTGTCTCCTTTTTTGTCATAGTTAAAGTCAGTAATCTCAGAGGTGAAGGTCAAGAGCACCCATATATAGATGATTTTTGAAATTTTGATGAAGCTTGGGTTGTTGTTATTTCACTAGATATAAGAGCCTTTTTAAGCTTTAGTTTTGGAGCTTCAGCTTTTACACCTCCTGAATGGTTGATTGCGGCAGTTAAATGTAGCTCCTTGTTGAGTTTTTACAAGAGCCCCAAGTTCACAGGTTAACAACGACACCATTAACCCTGCACAATGAGGAAAGGGAAGACAAGGAAGTTGTAGACTTTGTTGGCATTCAATTAAGTCAAACTTCTTATGGTTTGGAGCTGTGGTGCTTGGACTTTGGTGACCTCTGCTTTTGCTTCAACAAACAGGATCATTTTTTATCCTCTGAAAGGTTCCTTTATCCCTGTGAAAAGAATAACAAACAAAGCATTCAGTGGCCCTCAACTTAACCCATCATGCTTCCCTTTTAAGATTTGTCCAGCCAATTTGTTTTCAGCAGCATTAAAATTCTGATGCTGCAAAATTATCTGAACAAGGTGTTTCTTAATCGTCATAATCGGTGTAGGATTGTCATTTAAGATTGTTATGCCCCACCCCTTTTCCCTAATTTGCTTAAATGTGCTTGTTGATTTAATCATAACCGTCATAGCAAAATTGGTCTGGCCCAGTTCTGTCCCACATGATGCACTTCATCTGGCCCACATACCGCAAAGAATGACGGTCCTTTTCTGGCCCACATCCGGTTCACTTACCACTTGCCATGCCAGCAGTAGGCTGGCTTGATGCCAGATCTAATCTGCCATGTGAGAAGTGGCTGTATGAGTATGAAGTAGTTATATCACTGCTGCAACAATGGTAGGACGTCACACAGGTGGGTCTGTTTGTAGGAGCAGTTTATAGCAGCTAAAAGGGGGGAAAGACAGGTCCAAATATTTCAGACTCTATGTCTTGTTCGTTCAGATATATTTGCAGGAGTTGGTCTCAAACTCCATTTTTTATTAATAAAAGGAGTTCATATTTATCAGACTGCTAGTATTTTATATCCAAATAATAGCTTGGTGCAGTAATTTAGAAAATCAAGGAATTGAATTGAATTGGTAACTTAATAAAAACATCCAATTGTGAGCCTAGTCAACATGCACAGCTCTACTTATGAGCAAGTTCAACTTGAAAGGCAGAATATGAGCTATTTTTTTCCTTTCTCAAAACAGGCACTTTACTTTTTTAATCTGTTTTTCCATTTGTGCTTAACTTGTGTGCTGGATATTGATAAAAGTGATGCTTGACATGTAGCCCATTTGGATTTGACTAAGACTTAACTTTGTTTTTGTCATTCATTCACAGATAAGTATGTCTTCATAAATATCAAATATAGCTAAACAATATCAAGCAGAGCCTTTCTGGTCTAAATCTTTCAGCTCTCGGTCATTTCACTGTTTTTGTAGAATTGCAGTGTGATTGTAGTGAGTTGTTCAGTAACGCGATACCAAATTTAACAGGCTGCTAAAATTCCTAGAAACTGAGACTTGACAGCTTTATCTTTGTCCTCAGTTGACATGTCAAGTATAGTGTAAATACTATAATCATAAAAACATCTTGACTCACGTGTGTGTCTGAATGTGCATAAAAGTACTTATGTAGTGCAGTGTGCAGGTAGTTTGGGTTTATAGCTTAAATAAGTGCCTGCTGCTGCTGAAGGATCAAAGGGCCAGGACTGTCTGGAGTTTACAGTAGCATAGGAAGTGCTGTGGCCGTAAGGCAGGCACACTAAACATGCGTGAGTGAACCTCTTTAATTCTCAATGACTGTACAGCTTCATTCCCATCAGTCTGCCTCCCTACTTTGTTTATCTCTCCCACTCTCTTTTTTTACTGTCTGAGTTATTCACTGTTTTGACAATTGGGGGTCACGGCTTAAAATGTTACAAATTCTTTTATTTGCTTCTTTTTGTTGAATGTTTTTAGGGTGTTTTTATACTCAGAATCTTTAGAGGTCCAATGATTGTGGTGTAGTACACAAACATAGGCTTTCATTGGACTCAAATCCTTTTCCTGCCACAAATACAGACTGACCTCCATCTCCAGACCCAAAGCCTTGCTGTATTTTTGTCTTTTTAGATACATAGGCATATTTTCAAATGAGAAATAAGGAAACACAGCATGGTTGATGTAATCAATTCTGATTTAGGCTACGTTTACATGGACACTCCTGACTTAAAGACGAAAGGATTTTCCTTTACGTTTCAAATTCTTCTGCGTTCAGATGGCAACGCTGGAGACGAGTGAATCCGCTGTAGCGTGCATGCCGGTCCAGTCGATGGCGGTATAAGTCTGCAGAGAGGCAGCGCTGCTACAACACACGTATGAAGAAGAAAAACTTTTCACAAACAACAATGGCGAATAGGCGTACAGAGACGCAGGAGTTTCTTTTCTGGACAACAAATCAGTTCGGACAACAAATCTGTCTGGATAATAAACCAAGCTCAGTAAGCAGCTCACACGTTACTGGGCAGACGGCCAAAGCTGTTGTTCCTGGTATGCGCGCGCAACCTTCATGTGAAAGGGTACTGTGCATGCGGTGATGTCAGCGTTTCAGCCTGAAACGCTCTGATACGGGTTTACACAGAGTTGCATGGAGAGCGTATTTAAAACTTTCCACTCTGGAATAAATCATGATTGGATATCGGCCTGATTTCAGAACATGTTTGACACCACAGATCATTTAGCTGTTACAGATCTTATGATTCTAACACACAAATGGTATTTAGAGTTGACAGCCTCAATAATGACCAGTGTTTAATTGAGACAGTGTGTATGAATGATGAAAAACAACAAAAAAAAAACATGTCTAATAGTTCATATCTGAAACTTTTATTTTTGTCTGTAGAGTATTAAAAGGTATCAATACATCAGACCTCAAGAGGAATCACAGTAAAGTTTTAATTTTGATATTGTGAGAATCTTTCGGTATTTCTCATCAGAAAAAATGAGGTACATGTTGAAAGATAAAGAGTCATAATTTTGGACCATGTTGCTTAGCCTTGCGCCAATCTCATGAAGGTATTATTTGTCTCATTGTTGTTTTTTGTTAAATTTGACTGTTTTTGTTGTATGTTTCACTCACACTCTGCTGTTGTGCTATTCTGTTTTATCACTTCAGATATGTTGGCTCAGCTTGATTGAGCACAGTTATTTAGCCAATATTAATGACTTCCAAGCAAACCAGTTAAAAGTGACACATCACTTTGTCTTATGAGGGCTGACTGGAAACATTTTTCAACAGATTTTATCAGTTTCTCCAACAGCAATATCACCATGTCAGTTATCTTCATGGTTTGCCTTCATTACCTCTTGCACCCTGGAATATCCAGAATTTATTATATTTTCCAGTGTTATTGCAGAAATATCAGTCTATGTACAGCGTCTCCTCTCAACACTCTAAAAGCATTCCTGGAGAGAGAATAACCTCTGTTTGTGTCTGTGTTTGCTCTTTACCCGGTCTTGTAATGATATGACTGCATTTATGCTGGCAGAATGGATTGTGTCTAAGGTCAGGCTATTCTTAGCTCTGTTTTAGACTGTTTGGGTTTAGCTTTTGCTTTCTAAATTCCATGATAATTGGGGATCTCTGGGGATGGAGCCTCACAACATTAGCCCCCACTATAAATAACTAGCATACAAACACACACTTGTACACAGACTATGCACATAAACACAATTACACTGTGGTGTACATTTTAGTAAGGTGTTTTTTTCATATTTGTAAATGGTCATGCTCGTCAACTGAGAAAATCTCAAGTCTGAAATGTTTGAGATCTGAAATCAATTATACTATTTCTAACAATAATGTGATGGGGTTAAATACTGAGACATTAAATCAGTGTATTTTCAATCTAATAAACAGCATGACAAATTTGACATATAGGTTTTTGTACTAAATAGATAGATTCTGTGTTATAAATTTTCGATAGAAAGCTAAAATTTCCTCAAATATTTCCTTAAGTTTTAAACAGAGGGAAATTCTTAATGTCATAGGTGACAGGAGGCAGATGAAGTCAAAAGTTGTATTACTTTTGCCATAGGGACAACTAGTAATGTGTGAAAGGCTGCCTCAAAGATAATGAGGACCTGCTTTGCTGCAGTTTTGTTTCTCTTTATTTTTTACTGCTTACTTGTGGTTGACCACTTTTTCTGTATACCTGCTGTCCTATCTGTCACCCAGGCTTCCCACTGTAACTCCATCCCCTGAACACCATAAAAAGGCGTTTACAATTTGAATTGACATCTGTCTTCTTCATCTGCCATCAGTGTGACTTCTCTTTGACAATTGAGGACACTTGTTGACAAAATGTTACTTCATGATGTATATTTACTACACAGCAAGCAAAAGTGTCTGTTTCATGTATAAATTTCACCTAACAAGGGAAAAGTGCCTCTGAAAGTGGATTTCCTGATTCACATGAAGAGTGTCCCAGTAATGCTGGTGTTCTGTTTAGTATACACACCTCATGGAGTGACGCTTTTACTGAAAAGAGACCTCGATTTAAAGAACAGTAAAGGCGAGTGGACGTGATAGTCTCTCTGTCCTAACGCATCAACAATTGTTTTGTTTTTTTAGAGCCCCCCTGGTAGCCAAAATTTAAAGAGATAAGATAAGATACACCTTTATTAGTCCCACAGGGAAATTCCAAGTTTCCAAATACTGTACTATAAAGAAAGATCAGACAACATGTTTCATATTCACTAAACTAACATAAGGACTGAAATAATCAGGGACAAATAAAGATTTCCTCAGAAAATTATTTTTGAGAAATACCTTTAAATTAACACAGTGGGCTCTAATTTCATGGTGCAGCGCAGGGGACGCAAGCCTGGTGCACCCCGCGCAGTGTTAATTTCGTCCGGCACACCGCCATGCGCTGCCAATTTGCCAATTTGGTAGACCGTCTGCGTAGAGATGGGTGTGACGGCGCACCAGGGGGAGGTGTCGGCAGATTCATGTTGGCGCAGTGACAATTTCGTGCCAAAAACAGTGCAGAAAGTGCGCTGAAAGCTGGCCTGCTCCAACCTGGTCTAACCTCGGCGCAGGGCGGAGCGCACCCTCCGCAGCTGTAATTTGGTGACAGGCGCACATGTGCGCACACGTCAACAAAGCCTCTGAGGCAGGTTTCCAGAGTGTCAGGCACATTTTAATGCAATAAACAATCACAGCAATCACTATTTAATGTAACAGTCTGAACCAGCATATACATTTGTATCTATATTAACTGTCTCATCACATCTGATGTCGGATTAAAGCCGTTTGTCATAATGGAAACTTAACCTGACAGCATCTGGAAGATTGATGCACATCTTACAAGTCAACAAGAAACAGCCTTAACATCTGATAATGAGTATATATCTGGCTTCTCTCATTTCATTAAATTCAAAGAAATGAGGGAGAAAAAAGACGAAGAAAAAGGAGATAAAATAAATGTATGTCACTCAGGATTTACGTGTGATTTCCCATATTTCTCTATTTTAGTCTTTATTTTTAACATGATCTGAAAAGATGGAGTACATTATTGTAAGGAGGATGAGGCGGAGACACCGGGAGAGTATACAGTATATCACTAAAAGCTCTGCTATTTGGCGATGACAAACCAGGAATGCAGGTGGATCACAAGCATTATGACTGGATAAGCCAGCTGCTGTGTAACTGTCTCTTAATTTTGTACTCCTATAATGACAAAGGAACAGATTACATCTGTCCCGGGAGCTGGCCCACACGGTGACGCACTTCGTGGCCTCAGATGTGCGCCCCGGCCAGTCCATTCTCCCAGTTGCTGAAGTGACAGCAGCTCTGACCGTCTCCGCTGGAGATCATTCTCCCTCGGAGACGGTCAGAGCAGCGGGGATCATTCAGACCAATCAGACGCTGTGCCTCGCCCACAGCGCATTTAAAGGCAAGGAGAGGCGGTCATTTGATTGGTGAAGACAGCGCTCGACTGTGTTAAACCCACTCACGGCTTTTCTCCTCCTACTCTGGCATTTGCGCCGAGGGGCAGAGACATGGGCGTGGACGCGCTCCTCTGCGCCCCTCTGCGCCCCTCTGCGCTCCTCTGTGCCTTGAGTGCGCCTCTCTTGGCACTGCAGGAAACTTGCAAAGTGTGCCGGTCACACCCTGTGCGCATGGCGAAGGCCGGCGCAGGGCAGGTGCGCCTGCGCTTGCGCCTGGTCTACGAAATTAGAGCCCAGTATCTCCTTTTATATATCAACTGAATCTTCCATTTAAAGATGTTTTTCTTCATCAGGGTAGTCTTCTAATATCAAGCCTAAACCTTAAGAAGGAGTAGAGATGTGTTTTCTCATAAACTTTACAAAAGAACTTGAGACTTGCAATTGCAGGCCAATGCCATCAAAAACACCTCTGATTATCTGCTCTGTGAGTGGATCCCAGCCACGGCGCTTACAGAATTTTTCTGATTCATATCTTCAGCTGAGCGCCTGCCAGTGTTACTGTTGTCTGGTGAGAGTGTTGGCTGATGATTTTCAGCACCTGTAGTTGTTGGAGTTTGAACAGTATTTTAAAATGGAAAATGTCTTGAAGACAACCAATTCTATGAACAGCATACCATGACATGGAGTGTGTTGTCTAAAACTGCGTGCAGCATGGTGGTTTTGGGCCAAATCAGTCTACATATTGCCATTTTGATGATGGAAATTCTCAGCACAGAGCCAGGTACAGGGCCAAAGAAGGTGGATTATGTGCCTTAAACATACATGAGTTTTGGACATAACATAGATCCAACCACTATAAGTGTCAGCTCTTATTTCCTTTAAATCAGTTCACACCAGGCATCTGACCTTTAGCTAGTGGGATCATTGTTTTCTCTAAATTTTTTCCAGATGATTTAATTTCCCCTCCTTTTGTTGTGCCCTTTACCCAAAGAACACACACACAGAACACACTATAATATATCGTAATGCTCAAATTAAAGTGCTTTTTCATTGAATTATCCTTGAGCATATGAAAAAAGCTAATTATTGTAAATCATGCTTATGATAGACCTGTTACTCTTAATTTTCTTTTTCTTCTCATTTCCTCACAGGAATCCTGGCCTCTGTTCTCTTTTACATTCGTCAAACGTACTGGATAGCCTATTTTATTATATCTAAGCAGATTTACAACTCTTTAGTTGCCTCGTTACATTTTTGTCTGCATATGTTTGTATGTCTGTATTTTAGCAAGATTACACAAATATTGATGGATGGATTTTGCTGATATTTTGAGGAGATATTTGGAATGACCCAACTTAATATCATGATGGTAACTTTTTCATCAAACTATTGCTTATAGATGTAACAGGAATGTGTGAGCTACCTTGGCAGAGGTTTAAGCTCTTCAAGTGCTTTCAAGAATTAAGTATGTAGCTCTGTGTTTCATAAGAATCTTTGATCTTGTGCCTGTATGTTTCTTTTTTTCTGGGAGTATTATGCATGCTGGAGCGCACAGGAATAGCACATTGAACTTTTAAACTGAACTCATCAACAAATGCTCTGATACTGAAATGTAGAGATGTGCTGTTGTGCATCCTGTTTGAATGAAACAAGTTCAGTACAGTGAGTTCTGATTTTCCTGATGTGTGTCAGTCTCTAATGCATCCTTGAATAAGAAGAAATAGTTTGTGCCACAGACCAGGTACATGGAGGTTTAAAGTCAAGTCATTTTCTTCCTCCTGCCCTGCATTAATATTAGGGCATAAACTTGCACTATGTCCAGATTTTAATACTGCTTAAGTTTCCTAGATTAGGTAATTAAAAGTTTAAATTAATGGCTATTATTTTTAATGCATTCCTCATTTTGTCTGCAATAAAAAGGGCATCAGCTGAAATCTTGGTTTAGGCACTTAATTGTTTAGTGTCTTGAGTCCTGTTCCAAAAACCAATGCAGCCTGACCTCTATCTTCAGACAGCCTGGCTGTCAGCACAAGCTGAGCCTCGGGAATAGATTAGGTTGTTTGGGTATACAGTATAGATAGATTTTAAGTGAGAAATAGGGTGGTATAATACAGGTATTGGTACTAAAGTTATGTATTAATCCCAAATTTCTCCAAGGTTAAAAATAGAATACTGTATCTGTCTGTCCGTCTGTCCATTTGTCTATGAAAATAGTTAATGTTTTAGTAAAAATGAGTGGCAGTCATAATTCTCCGTAAAAACATTTTGTTACTCCAAGACATCTGTTTGAAATGTTGAGTCAAAGACAGGTATTATCAGTGTATTAACTTTGTGTGTTTGTTGTCAACATTTTCTGTTACTAACTCATTGTTTGATTTAGAATTTTTTTAAACTTTTTTTTTTTTTACAGCATGGCACTTTGCTGCTCAAAAGTATGTATGTATTGCATTGTATTGGAACATTTAGATTTGACATAAAACTGAATTTGTTTTTTGGATATTTCTTTTTAGCAAAAAAAAAAAAAAAATCAACCAAATGAGGATTGTGCATAAATGTTGAGTATTCAATATAATTTTATCTGATCCATATCTCTTTTGTGACTGTCTTTTAAAGAAATATGTCTCATGTGACTATTCTTGATCTACACATATAGCTCAGTAATCTCAAAAAATAATATATTTGTTTCAGTCAAACTGAATGTTGATGATGATTTAAATTTTAGTGTCACTGAACAGGACATATATACTGCGTCAAATGTAATTTTCACTCAAAAGCTTATTAAAATCATTTGAAACAATAGAAAGTTGTTATGGTCCCAGGTAAGGATCGAGTTTTGAAAGTTGTGACTGTGCTCACTATTTAAGGTTGTGAACGGTAGGAACAGAGAAATTTTGCCCATGATTGTTGAACACATAACACACTTGTACACACTGTCTAACATGCACACATACAAACACATGCACCCTCTTTGAAGCTCTTCTTCCTGGGTCCTGCTGACACACTGACTGCATGTTAAAGGTGACACATGGTCTTAAATCAGGTTGTCGTTGCTGCCTGTGCCGGGTTTATGGTGTGTGATGGAGGTTTGTAATGTTGGTTGGCTGTCTTAAATTACTGTTATTACTTGCAGGGATATCCTCTGAATACAACCTTTGCGTGTTTGATTGAGTCAAACCTGATGTTAACTCCGTCTTGGAGCATTGATGGCATTAGACACGCACTAAAGTGACAAGCCTTACATCACAAACCTTAACTCATGATCAGATGAGAAAGTTTTATGTGAAAAATTAATTTCTGATTTTGTTGCATGAACACATCTGCTTGTCTGCAGGCAGTATTCTTCAAGTTGTGGTCAGATGCAGTGCATTAAGACCGATGTAATCGGCCTTGTCAGAGAATGTGAACCAGTGTTGTGCTTCACCATTGGGGATACTCTGATCCCATCTAATGCAGGAACAGCTGTTAAGGATCACAGTCTTAACTACTCACCATATCTGTTCATGTATCAGAAAAAGTCAGCTTGCTTATGAAGACCTGTGGCTTTGAAAGAGAAGAGGTTCTAAAATAAGCACTGTAAATGTGAGTTACTGCCGAGGACAGGTTACACGAGGCCTATGAGGTGCTTTGTTTTTACAGTTAATGCATGCATTATATTGTAAGGTATTCTTTCAGTGTCCTGTGATTTAGATAAACTGCCAAGTTTCAGGAGCTGGTAGCTGTTTTAATTTTGTTTTGCAAGGGCAAACATCTTTTCACTTCAAGGTGTAAAAATATATAGATACATCAGAATAGCTCAATTTTTTTTGGTCCATCACTACACACCAATATTCTAAGGGCGATATCTTGATATTGCTCTCAAAGCACAACTTGTTGCAGGGACCATGCTTTTTGTAAATGCCACTGATCAGTAACTGTATTTTATGCACAGAATATTGTAATCTTTTAATACTATAAAAAATAAATAGTGAAGGATTGCTCCTGGATAAACTGCTGGGATATCGTATCCTCATGAATATTGTAATCTTTCAATGCTATAAAAGATGAATAGTGAAGTATTGCTCCGAGATAAACTGTTGGAATATCGTATCCTCATGAAAATTGTAATCTTTCATTGCTATAAAAGATGAATAGTGAAGTATTGCTCCTAGATAAACTGTTGGAATATTGTATCCTCACTCATGAACTACAATAGTGTGTATTGAGTCGATAGTCTTGCCTGTACGCACCCTTGTTGCCACTCTATCTACTAAGATTCCTCTACTTTTTTTACTTAATTTCTGTTTAATGAACACAGGTTGTTTTTGTGAATTGAAAGACCTCAGATTAAATATACTGTAATCTGAGCCTCCGTATAAACAGCCAATCCAAATGCTGTTTGACCGCTGTGACTTGGCTATTCCGCCTGGTCTGTGCTGTTTCTTCTATTTGTGTCGATTCTTAAGGCAACAAGACTCATCTGACTGAATTGTGATATTTTTGTTCCAAATTAAAATGTTTATCCTGCCGTTCTGCTGTACTTATTAGCTTAAATGAATGCATTGTCAAAAGCCAACACTGTTTTTTCTGCTGTCCACAGTGCAACTAGTATTTTGCATCCCTGTTTGAAACCTAACAGTCTATGACTTAAACAGGTTGACACCAGCTCAATTCTTCAATTTTACATATTACATAATATGTATCTTCACAGATCTCAGTGTCAGGTTAAATGGTGGGAACATGTTTGTTCCAATCCTTGTTTGTCCGTTGTTGTTTATTTATGTGCTTTTCCCCTCCTCAGCCAGATCTTGGTTATTTTAAGTGCCGTTAATCTCCATGTTGGATCTGAAACCTGAAGCATTCACGGTACACTTGATGCTAAAGTAAACTGTTTATCGGAAAATGTAGCTGGGAAAACCTTGAAAAATACTAAAAAAGCCAAATGGCAGACGTGGTGCCAATGTTAAAGAACTAGTCAATATTAAAAGCATGGAGGTCCTCTCATCTGTCTTTCTCTCTCTCTGTAAACTAACCCTGCTCTGTTTCTTGTTTTCTGAACTGTAATATGATCAAAATTATGATTGCATATCAAAGTCAATTCAGAAATTCTTTCCTTATTGATGTTAACATGTTATTCACAATGAATCCAAACAAATTAATCGTGATTATAATCACTCCCAGCAGCCATTTGTAATTGAGAGCGAGCTTCAATTAAAGAATTATCTGAATTAAATACATCAGATAACACTGTGCTCAAGCAAATTGCTGCTTTGAACATTTCCAGAACCATGGTTTCTTTCCTCTTCGACACAAACTGCTTCCAGACAAATGTCTCATCAGTCTCTCAGAGTCCCTGGATTACTCTCGGTCCTGTTTATCCGTCTTCAGTGTTTTTGCTGTGGTCATTGGCTCATTGTCATGTTAGCTGTGTCTGTCTCTGTGTTCCTCTTGCCCTACAGCTGGAGTGCAGGCTGTTTTACAATTATAATAACATGTTGAAACCCCCACAGGACATGCTTTTAAAAACAGACCAACAAATCGTGTGCTAATAAAATGCCATGGCTCATCTGGGTGCAGCGCTTTACATTCTCCTCTCATCATAAAAGTGTTTGGTGGGAGATTCACACAGCAGGAGGTAGTGATAATAATATGTGCGAGCTTCAAACACACCTAGTGTATAAAATCATGAAAAGAGCCATGTGTGGGGATCCTCTGAGTCAAATGAAGCACTTAATGGACCTGGCATGAATCTGGCTTTTGGTCAAAAATGTGTAGAGGAAGGCTCGAGTACCAGGGAGTTGGTGGACACTTGTTTTGGGGCTTTGTTTATGTGGTCTTGTATAGGGATGGGAATTGATAAGATTTTATCGATACCAGTGCTATTAGCAATCCTAATAGCACTGTTCTTTAATCAAGTTCTTTAATGATTCCCTGATTGATTCCTGCAGATTTTCCATGTGGGCAAATGATGGCCTGTACATTTTCAGTGGCAACAAAGTCAAACCCACATCACAGCATAGATAACTGCTTCTGTAAGTTGCTGGTGTTTCCACTCACTTAAGGTTGTGCATTAGGCGCTTTTTGTAAAAAAAAAAAAAAAATTAGCCACACTTCTGCCCGCCTCTAACCCCTGTCAGTGGAAGGAATTGATAAGGGAATTGTTTAGCAAAAAGACTTATCATATTGATTCTTTGATGGAGCTGTTAACAATTTTATACTGGAGCTGGTTTTCGATTCCCATCCCTAGTCTTGTATGACAGTCAGCTGCAGAGACAGACATTGAAAATTTCTTTTGTGAAATTGGAAAACTCTTCCTATGCAAATATGTCCTACTCTTACACTAAAGAGTGTGTGTTGGCAAGAACCTGGCCAAATGATTTATGTTGCCATTTAGTGGTTATGATACAATACATCTCAATTTATTGTGTTTTTATCAGAAGGGTGCTGTCATTTACCAAGGAAAATGATATAATTTTATTAAACCTGTCTGTGATTATTATGAATGTGTCAAAATGAGTCAAAGGAAAACTTACACAAGCAACTTGGGAAAATTAGAGTATCAAACTAAGTTTATAATGATGTTAGTGATTATAATGTTAGACTTAAAGTTGTAATAGTGACATGAATGATGTTGATTACAATTAGAATGAATAAGTTCAAACAGGATGCATCAAACAGCTCCTCTGATGACACTTTCTCACCTGGTTCGTCTGTACTCAGCGTCTGTTCTTGTTCTTAGTTTCTCGCACTTTTTTAGTCTGTGTGTGTGCATGTGTTTGAGGGTGAGAGTGTGTGTGTCTATTAGTGAGTGCATACATGAGTGAAGCCTTATGTCCATGCGTGTGGGTAGTTTATGTAAAACAGGGGTGGGAAGTTGGGTTTGAGGGAATGTTTTAATTTTTTCTTCAATGTAAAGCACTTTGAGCTACATTCATTGAATGAAAAGCGCTTTATAAATAAAATTTGATTGATTGATTGAAATGGTGGAATAACAATAATTAGAAAAAGAAATTACTGAAAAAAATAGTACAGAAAAGTGGGGACATAAAGTGCTCCAAGGCGGCACCCTTGAAAGTTTGTGCTTTGCATGTATGAATGTTATTTCTAGTCATGTAGAGCTGATCAAACTAACAAGCAAACACCTCCAGCCTCTACTCCTCCATCTCTACTATCATGCCCCTGACAAAAATATATTAATGCATGACACATGAACAGTGGGACAATTTAGGATGCAGCAATCATTAATTTTGATGTTATGGTTATAGTCTAAGGAAAAAATACAGTTTATTTATTATTACCTATAAGTGTAATTCATTCCCCAATCAATCTGTATAAAATCATGTTTGTTGTCTGAGATTTTATTGTATTTTTTTCTGCAAACTTTTATTGTTGGTCTTAAATGTTTGCTGCCTTTCAACACAACACACATAAATAAAATAACCAAAACCTGTATCTCTTTGGCATTAAATATGAGTGGGTTTTTTTTAGTTATAACAGTATATACTATGCTTGTGTTTTATGTTAGGGACCATACAGTAGTGGCATAATACTGATAGGGACGTGTCCCAAGCTTCCCTACCCAATTCTATGCCCCTGATAATAATAGTGCTGTTTTCATTTTATAAGATCAAAATACTTAACATTTTAAAGAACATAATTGCCTTCCCAACACGGGATAAATACATCTTTTTATTTCCACCTGGGTTATGTTTTGCTTTGTCTTGTTGTGTGCATGTCTGTACGCAAGATAACACAAAAACTACTGGATGGATTCACATGAAAATTTAACCAGAGGTGTGGTTCATTCCAAGGAAGAACCCATTGCATTTTGGTGGGGTTCTGCATATTTGGCAGGAGTAAAAAAAGTCCCAAATTTTGCAAAAAAATCCCATAACTTAACATTTCACTGTATTTCAAGAAATCATCTCTGACATCACTTGATGGATTTGCCTCAAAATGGACACGATAATATCGGTATATAGTATAACTACAATTAATGAAATGTTCAGGTAGGAGCTTTGAGATTTGAGGAAATACTCTCTATCATCTTTGTAACAACAACTATCATCCCTGGATCAAATTAATCTCTGGTTTTGATAACTATTGACAGCTCACAAACCAACATGTTAAGCTGGCTATACTGTAGACCAATGAGACAACGTTTCGCATTTTTTGTTCCTGGCCTATTTTGGTTTTACAATCAAATCTTGAATTTGGAGCTGGTATAAAAAAACACTCATGTAAGACTGAGCAGGCTGCACCTATCAATACAAATGCCTCTGATTAATACTGGCAGTGTAATTAAGGTCAAAATAACATTGAGTCATACGCCTTTGTGTTACTTCAATCCTCCTCACATGGATGCATTGCTTTTGTTGTCTGAGCTCTACAAATATGCTTAAAACATTTTTTCATTGTATCCATTTGCTAAGTTTTTGAGATCTTCATTTTTATATGTCTTTGAGCTTTTTGAAAGTATTCTGTCTCACTGTTGTTGGCTCAGTGCTGTGTTTCTTGGCACATTACAGCCACCTGTAGATCAGTGGAGTAATCTCTAACCAGAGGCAGACATGTGTATTGTATCACCCACAAGTGTGAGCATGTGTGTCTTTGCGTGCGAGAAACAAACGCAACCCCCTCATAAAAAACTTCACTCTTTAATGCTTCTAGTGGAGTAAAACCTAACAGGGGACTTCATTCATTGTTTCATTGGCTGAATGTTTTAAACAGTAATTATTCAGTATTATATGAATCAATGTTATAATATCAGTGATGGCAAGAGCAGACCAATAACAGGCACTCGACAAAGAGATACTGCAGGAGGTCTTTTCTGGCTTGTAAAGTATTGCTGCACTGCCTGTTTAACTGGAATTTTGTTATATTTCAGGAGATACATGATATCATCAGGATAATATCTATATTAGCAGGTAACCGCTTCTAAAATTCCTGATCTGTAATCGCAGATGTCAAAAGGTTTCCCGATGCATTGGTGGTACATATCAGCAGGATGATCTACAATGTAGAATCAACAGTGTGCATATATGCTGTTTTAAGTATTGACTAAAATGAGTCAGAAAATAATAGAATATCACATACTAGCAAAAACATATACTGTATTTTTTTTACTGTATTTAGATAAAGAGATAGTTTGGTACTGTTGTAAAGGAGTTATATTATTTACATATCATTAAATAAATTGGTCACAGCAGTGATTAGATCTCTATAAGGAGAGAACCTGTAGAGAAGTCTGTATGTTGATGCTGAGGGAGTCAGAGCTCTGAGTAATTTTGTGGCTTTTAAAATTTGTTGTTTTTTTTACATGTATGAGATGATTATCTCAGAAATATGAGATAATTTTTCCATTAAAGAAATATGTTCTGTTTTTCTAAATTAAGAGAAAAATAGAGCAAATTATCTTTAAGAACTAGAAGGGATTATTTTGGTTTGCTTTTTCCTGAACAAACTTGACAAGTATCTCAGAATAAAAGTTACGATTTTTTTCTGTATTAATATGAATGTTGATTACACCAGGGAGGCTCTTCATGATGCGAGCTGCAGACTGCAGAGGCATGTATGAAAAGTGCTGGTATCCTCTGACCCTGAAACATCCAGAGGTGATCTTTCATTGTCACTTTCTTAATTGATCCAGTTTGACAACTTGAGCTCACAATTTACACACCTGTATCAACAGGTAACATTCATCCAGTTCCCATTGCATTTTCGTCCATTTTTCATTCAGACCTATTGACTTTTCATCTACACCAGGGATGTCCAAACTATGGCCCGAGGGCTGAATGTCGCCTACTGCCCATTTTGAATTGGCACCTAAAACAATGAAATGAATAAAGACATTTTGATTACAGCAGCAAATACCATCAATTATGCACAATTTCTGCCATATTTACTTTGTCACAAGGTCTCATTTACAAAGTATACTGCAAGATCATCTCAAGCATCAAACATTCTTGCAGTTCACTCTTGTTTTGTGTCTGACAGTGCAGTTAAGCCATCAGTGTCTTCCATCTCTGTTGCTCAGGTCATTCTCACCCTAAATAGATGTGAATCCAGTGATAGCTCAGGGTTACAAGGGCCCCTTGACAGGTGATAAGCTTAAGACTTTGACTTAAATACACTGTAGGTGAGGTGCAGCAAGTGGATCAGTCTTCCATGTGCTCCTTTATTGATGTAAAAAGTTTGGACACCCCTGATCCACAGAGTGTGTCCTGTGTGTACTCCAGTGCTTATGAGCATTACAAGTTTCCTACTATTTCAACACAGACGGAGAGCTATTGTCTTTCATTGTGGCTAGTGCTTAGGCTAACATCATGTGCCTTATACTACCTAACTTCAAAAATCCTGAACTGTCCCTTTAACTATCCGTCTAAGTCTAGCCGGCTAAATGCATTTTTGATTTGCATGGAGGTCAATGTGAAATATTCCCCCCAGGAGAAGTGAATTTGGGCTCACTGACTCACTGCTTTTACTTTCACTCACGTACAGCATACAATGGGGTCTGGGAAATGCATGTTTGTGAGGACTCTGGAGGCCAAAAATAAAATCTGCTCCAATATTCACTCAGAAAGAATAACTCAAAGCCCAAAAATAAACAAAGAAAGTGAACACTCTGTGAATCACTCGCATGGAACACATGAGTTGTGGTGTGGTTTTGGGTTGTTTCAGACATACAGACAGCAGAAGAGGCCATCGAGGGAGAGGGATGGCAGCTAGCGGAGACACCCCCAGCTGGTCACATGGCACACACACACTCTCTCCGATCAGTCGTCCTTCACTGCTGAATGTACTTTTAATTAGTGTGAATAAAAAGAGGGCAATAATCACTTGTGATCACGATTAATCTCCCTCGAGTGAAAGGCCAAAGTAGAGCCCCTCTGTGGCAGAGCTGGTTCTGGATCCATCCAAAGTCCTCCTTAATCTTCTCGGAGCTACTGGCTTTAGTGGAGCCATAACCATAACACTGAGTCACTCAACTGTTCATTAGCTTCTGAGAGGAATGTCTGTGTCATGTGTTATGACAGAAGATAACGAGAGCCAGTATTTTGTGTTTTATTTTCATAACCCTCATTACAAAAGCATGACAAGTTCATGGATTCATGAGTGTCCACATACAAATGCACACACATGAGCGAGAGTTTCTGAGCAAACCAAATGTCTTTTATCAAGTTTACATCTAATGCTTTCAACGCTGACTGTAATCTCATTTGTATTTACGTTTTTATTTACATACACAAGTTAGTCGCAATCTATCTTCTTGTCTAAGCAGATCATGAGCGCAGATGTCGTGAGTTTGTGTGTTCGCGCATGCCGAGGCTTGTGCATGTCTATATGATGTATCCATGTGGTTTTATTTTTGACAAGTAAAGCACCCCTGTCTGTTGCTTTTAGGTAACAGGCCTTCTCAATCTCTGTCATTCCTCCCTCTCTGTCTCATTGTAAGGATGGATGTCTTTTTAATGGTGAGGGTGGGAGAGGCAGTGCAGAGCTGGAGAACAGGAGCCGATGTTGGAGGGAGAACAGACGCAATGGCTGTCTTTGAAATCTCGCAAACCCGCCAGGGATGTTTTTTCTGTGTGCTTCATGAGATTGACCACAAACGTTTAAGATGAATAGTCAGTGATCAGTGTTATGGTTCTGTGCTTGTTTTTCTTAATTTCTCTGCCCCTGTCAGTCCATCCAAGTTTTTATCTTTTGACATTCATTTCACCCTGTTCAACATCACTGCATCTGAGAATTATTCCAAGAGGTCAGAGGCCAGAGTTTTTAGTGTTTCATTAAAGCCCTTTATCACCTGGAAGCCAAGGCTCACAACAGCAGGAGAACAGTTTTTTCAGCCGAAAGAGATGGATGAACTGGGGTTTTTCGTGTGGAGAGCAGGTGTTGTCTAGAGGAAAGTGCCTGGTGCGTGTAGTGTGTATGTGTTTGGGTGTGTGTCGAGCAGAGACCCATGTGAGGTAACGTGCATGCGAGAGGCTAGACCAGAGGCCAGAGGAAATCACTTTTGTGAGCAATGATGTCCTGATCTGGCCTGGTTTATAAGCAAAGGTGTGCTGCTGTCATCCACTAGAACAAAACAAACCACTAAACATATACGGACGACATGTGTTTCTGTTTACTTGTGTCATCTGTTGTGGGGAATTAGTCATAAAAAACACTTGAAACATTTACTTCACTGCCACTCTACTTATTAACAAAGCATGTTGTGGAGAAACAGGTGACATTTTGATTTGGTGTATCACAGTAATTATGAGATTAGTGAGGACAAACAAAAATTCATGTTCTTAAGTTTTTTAAGGTTACATTGCATAATATGTAGATAATGTTAAACTGAGAGGAAAAAGGGTTAAGGGAATATTTTTGTTTTTATTTTGTAAAATATGAACTCCGGTGTTTTAATAATTTTATAATACAATACGTTTTACTCATTATTCCTTAAAAAAATATTTACTTGCTAATTAAAGGTCTTACGTCTTGCAAATCAATTTCAGGAAGGAACACAAAACCTTTTAAATGTGTTTTTTTATAGATAATTTTTGGGGGCATTTTGTGCCTTTAATGATAGAAGAGATTGACAGTGGATAGGCTTTTGAAGGGGGTGAGAGAGAGTAGAGGAGGACACTTTGTACACTGGCCACAGGCTGGATTTCGAACCTGGGCTGGCAGAAGTATGTATATGGGTTGAGCTGGTTGCTTACCAATCCACCAAACCAGCCCCCCATTAGACCTTTTATTATACTAGTTCATGAAGATATGCTTTATGCTCCTTTAATGAAATGCCTCTTGAAATTCTCTGTTTTTACTTCCTGGGTTAGTAGCTACACAGCCTCCACCTACATGTGTGTCCTCTGCTTGTTACAGGCACATGTTTAGAAAGTCTGCTTCATGTCCCCTCCTCTCTCCCTCCCATCAGACATCACTTGGACAGCCAATCAGCTAAGAGCTCATTATCGTAGCCTCCCCAAGCTCCCTGCCCCCTTCAGATCTGAGCATTTCCAAAGGGGAGGGAAAAACTCCATCTGATCCTCTGCAAAGATGAAAGTTTTTATTTTTATATTCAGTTGAAATAAATCCTTGCTTAATAGACACCCAAGACATGATGTAAGCAGTCAATCACACCAGGACATGAGACCTTTAGCATCAAAACTAACTAGCTACCATTCCTTTAATACCCATTACTTTCCTCTCTCCATAAGATGTCCCACAACAGGAAAACAATTTACCTTATATCTTTAAAGAAGTCATGTCGTGCTTTTTAAAAGTTCCATGTGCCCTTTAGTTAATTTAACATGTCTCCTCCATGTGATAGAGTACCTGTGTGGACAAACTAAAAGAATGTGGCATAGAAATCTCTCCCTCCCCGTCTTTTCAGTGCTGGCAGTTGCATAAAATGTATCATTCCCACGCTCCCAGAACAGACATACCAGTGTAATGTCCTACCATTGTTCCATCATCACTTTTAGCGCATCAGCTTGTGGTAGAGCCCACACTGGAGTGTCGATGTTTGAATGAATCTCGAATTGCTGATATCATGGCGCCAACCTGACCGTTCCCTACAGGGTAGATCTGTTTCGACCTGTAATGGTTTTATAGAGGTGATAGTCATCCCCATTTAAAGTAATTTGCTCAGAGAAATGTTTACTTAAATGTGACTGCCTGCGTGTTTTTCCTTAGTTAGAAATGCCTATTTATTTGACACTCTGGTGAGTCATCCATTTTATTTGAAACAAATGCACAAGGCTGCACTTACACTCTGTGAATAAGAAAAAGTGAAGGATATGAAAAACAAAAAAGAAAGGTAAACTGCTCTTTTTTGTCTTTTGTTGTGGGTTGGTTGTGTCATGTGCTTAGCTTCTGCAAGTTTCAGTGGTCTTATCCTTTCAGCAGCTGACATGTCATTTAATATCTGTGACTTTACATAAAGCACAGCATCTGCTCTGTGCACACCTAAGCAGTAGTATGTCGAGGACCATCAGACAAACCAGTGAAATTTCAGTGCAGCTTTAAACCCAGTAGTTTTCACCATGAAAACCAGCCCAAGTTATTTATGACACTAAAAGAAAAACAGGAATGATTTACACCAAAACTGCTGGTGTAAAACTTTACATCAGACCTTTGAGAAGTATTTTATATGGTGACTTTTATCAGAGTTTCAGAAGGTTTTGCTAACATGACAGGGTTTGTCCCATTTGGAGGTAGTAGCTCTCAAAGTGCACATTTTAAGGCCCTTGCCATTATAGCTGTGGGACAAAGGCTGTTGTATTTTGAAGGCTCCTTCAAATGCAGTTTAATAATTATCCTCCTCCTCTCCCCATCAAATGACAGATTCATCCAGACATCCTGGACTGCCAAACATGTGCCAAGATTCCTTGGCTGCCATTTTTGATAAACCTTTATTTATGATCAAAATCTGACATTGCAGTTGTAAGTCAACATAGGGCACATTTTTTCTATCCAAGCAAAAAATGATAAATGAAACCATACACAACAAAAAGTAAAAAGTATTAAATATTCGAGAACAAAGAGGAAGTCAAAAATCATGTAAGGGAACAAGATAATTATCCCATTCCTCTCCAGATTTGTTAAATTTTACATGGACGTGTTTCCTCTATATCCTAATTAATTTGTTGTGATGAAGATCTGTGATGTGGTCTACATAAATCTACATCTGTGGATAAGTTGTCTGGTGATATTAACCAGGGTATTTTAATCAAATTGTTTCACTGCAGCTGTTTAGGGGCGAAGCTTGAAAATATTAGATAAGTGTTTGGACAGTCCATGAATTCTATGCTGTCCGGTCCACTTTGATTCACTTAGATTAATTTAGCTGTCTATGCAGGCTGCAGAGGCTGTAGCACCCCCAGAATGCGACACACCAGCAGCCCTCCTCCTTTAGAAGGACTTTATGCCATCAAGATTATAGTTGCAGTAAAGACATTATAACAGAAATTTTCTATCAAAAAAGTTCTTGACTTTGTTGATGTGCTTTGTAACAGCTGTAATCCTGTGGGGTCAAGACAGCCTGCGGTCCTATTTTATCTGTCCAACTGCCGGGTTCTAAATGTGTGATTAAATATTCATAAGCACATGAAGCTGTTTGGTTATGGCAGCAAAAAGTACTACTCCAGCTCATATTATGAAATGTCTTCTACATACTGAGGTTGGATTAATAAAGCATATCATACAATTTATTTTTTTTACGCAACAGCATTCTAAAATTTAGCAGCTTTTTTTTGTTTGCTCTTGTTTTGTTGACAGGCAAGCTGTAGCTGATTTTTTGTTTTAAATACTGGAAAGGGTGACTGAAATTATTGATTTATACGTCAAAACAGTTGCTGAGTCATTCTGCTTTGATTTCTCGGTTGATAACAAAATGAATAATTGCAGGTCAAAGTAGCTGTGATAAATGAAAGATCCAATTATCAAATAAGCTGTTGTGTCATGTAAGTGTTTACAGGAGCTTGCCAGGGCCCTGCTTCATCGACCACCCACCTTTCAGTGCAAAACATATTACAGCCAAGCATCCCCAAGAAACAGCCTGAATAATCTATGTGTTAGTCAATAAATCAAACAGGACATCATTCCTGTATTAGAGAAGTGAACATGCTGAAAGGATGAAAACACTGACAAAACAGCACAAGCCAAATGGAGGGATAGCATGAGTTTACAGATTAGTCCTTCCCAAAGGGCGGAGGGGCCTGTTTCACAATGTGCTTTCACTCAGCCCATATCTTGAGTTGCGTGAGAGATTTCCATATCTCACACACTCTTGTAAATCACAATTGAACAGTAGTAACTCAGAGAATGAACTCCAAACACGTCTGCTTTCAATTTGGGCCCAGGAGTCCTGCCAAGGTTGGGGCAGGCTCATAGACCACCCCTTGGCGCAGATTTACTGGCCTCATCACCTCTCAGGACTGCAGGGAACGCCTGCCCTGCTCCCGTCACTCCAGGACACACATCTCACACCTCCACAGCTGGGGGCCAGTGGAGATGTTACAATGTGCTTTAAGTGGAATATTTAGGCAGACGGGTGGTATGCAAGCAGAAGAAGATGTAGAAAATGAACCAAATATGCAAGAGCTCTTTTGTTTATTTCATGTCTCAGACAATCTTGTCAATGTTGAACATTTTAAGGTCGAAGATTAAAATGGACTGGAATTTGTATCGGACTTCAGAGAGAGACTGTTTAGAAATTATACAGTTTCTGGGCTGCACATTGCGTGTTTCAGAATCCTGGCTCACTCTAAATTTTAAAAAAATTTACACAATTTGTGCAGGCCGGAGAGTTATATTCCCTCTCTCCAGCCCACTTTTAGCATTACTCAGCAATTTTACACACTAGTTCACAGTCTGAAGATTGAATAGTCCCCAGTTTACAGACTGTGTGACTCTATAGCATGAAATACGTGCATGTCTGTTTCAGAGCTCATCAGTCAGCTCATAGAGTCTGCTGTGTGTCCTTTTCATCGTCACGCCACTCATCTGTGCTAAAGAGCAGTGTAGCTAAGGCCCAGCACAGAGGATGTTAAGCCACTGGGGTGTAATATGCTCTAAGATAGGGGTGGGCTACTTTGATTACCAAGAGGACCTCTTAATTTTGATTTTTTAGTGCCTGAGGATAGCATTGTTAAAGATTATCAGGCCCTCTCAATGACGAAAAAATGAATCATTCGACAAAAAACTAGCAACTTAAGCTTCTTTTTGATGCAATAAAAGAATGTTTACCCATTTATTTTTTCATATATACTCAGTTTTAATGACTTTTTACTAATGTTCAAAAATCCCTGTAGTTTTCATGTACTGAGCAGCACCTTGATTCACCTGTTTTCTCAGCTCACCTGAGACACTCTGTTAGAGCTCCTGCTATACATGGGCTTGATCTGCTCTGATGACGTGACCAGTGTAAACTGTGGTAATTGGTCAGTTTAGCATGCAGTGTTTTGGCATACTTTAAATAAATGACTTAAAATATGAAAAAAAAAATGTAATTTTCTTCATTAGTGTCACTGTGTTGCTCTCTGTTGAACTGGTTGTGTGTGTCTTGGAGTTTGTTTGCCTACATCATTTGACATAATCTAGCTCAAATGCAAATTAGGCAGGGAAAGGGGACTTGGGGTAACGGGTTTGAGCATGGGATGGGTACTGAATGTGTCCTTAGTACATGACGCTAAAAGACTCTAGTGTAAATCAACAGTAATTCTGTTTCTATATGCGGAACAAACAAACAATATCCCAAAAAGTCATCCTTAGTTTAGTCTGTACCCTACTTTATTTTCTTCATTTGTCTTATTTTGTCCATGTTTTCCAGTCATTAACATGCTGGTAATAATTAGTGGAAGTAACTTCAGCTGTTTAGTAAGCACATGTCCAGGAGGACCTCACAGGGATAATTTGTTCTTGACATGATTTGAGTCATTGACTGTTTATCTTTCATATTCCAAGGAAATGAAAGATATAACCAAGGCACTACAGTATTTAATTTCATTTGTTCAGTTGTTCAGTAGTAACATCACAGATTTCCAGACTATTCCTGGGCAGCTCCAAAACCACAACAATTGTAAGACAAGAAAAAAAAATGGAGGTTGGTAAAACAAACATAGTCTTGTGGTCAGAGGGAACCTCACACTGAGGCCGTGTGAGACGAGAGGAGAGCTTGTTAAAGCACCCAGAATAATGTGTGTGGGATAATGAGCACCACAATGTTTACTAATCCACTGACAACCTGTAACAGCAGACAGACCTGACGCACATGAAGAGATTTCACAACCATGGTAATACAGTTTTGGAGTTTGCCCCTCCTGAAGCAAATTCATGTCACTTTTCACCTTGAACTAGTAGTTTCTCAGGTGATCCAGCAAAAGTGCAGGACAAACCATTTAATCAAACACTGCAGAGGCAGACTACTGGACCCTTAAGCTCTGAGGCTGTGTGTGAAGTAGGGCCTTAATGCTGTCTTACATGCTGAAAGTTTTTATCCTTGTTATTGAGATAGATGGGACTAAGGGAGGCCAATGGATACTGTTAAAATCAGTACAACAACATAAACAGCGCTGGGTCTGCAAGTCAGTTAAATAATTTAATACAGGCCTAAAATCTAAGCTAAACCCGCTGTCAGTTAAATCATCAAGCCATAAGTATCCACTGTAGCTCAGCTTAATGGCTGCTGCCTCGTGCTGCCCAAATCCCCTCAAACCCAAATGTAAACAAAGGACATTGAATCAAACCTACAGCAAAAAAAAATCTCTTGAATCCTGCAGAAATGCTTTCAATGCAATTTCCATGATTAAGGTATGACAGGATTTAGATTATTTATTCTTGCACTTGGTTTCTGATATCTATGTTGCTTTTTGGAATAGGATGCCCTCTCTCGAGTTAAGTATGTATACAATAGGCAGCCACATTGCATTGCAATTATATAAGAGATGTGTGAGCCAAGTGTATGACCAGCTCTCACTTCATTCCTGCAGCCTCCCATTGTTTTATCTACACACAATGCAGAGTCAACAGGTTTTCTTGAATCAGCTAGCTGCAGTGAAATGCAACAAAATACAGTTACAGAGGGAATGACAGTTTTAGCTAGTTATTCTCTTTCTAATGAAAAATGTCTTAGAATGATCAGTAAACTATCATGCAAATGCTAGATGGGTCTGATTTTTTAATACAATTTATATTTTCATCTGTGGATGATATGTTGACCAGAACAACTTGGCTGCAAAATATTTGCTGCAGTGGCAGGTGGAGGCATAAAGAGAGACAAAAGATCACTAGCCTGAGTAACCAAGATGACTCTCGGACTGGATTATTCTTATTAGAAGACCTCTCTGTACTGAAATAATAATCTATAGCTGTCTCTCTTTTCTCACTTCATTATGTATGTGTAGCAGGCAGTATGAAAACATAGGAGGCTTATCTGAGTGGTCAACAGACTTGTCAATACTTGCCCTTAAAATTATGAAATCCTACATCATCTACAAGCCTGTGACTTTCAGGGTCTTAATTCTTACCACCACTGCTGTTCAGGAACAATCAAAAGACATGGAGTGCTCTGTCCAAAAGCATGCTTACTCTAGCATCCCTTACTTGTCTACCTGTCCAGGGCAAGTGAATGCACCGGAGCCAGTAATGGCCTGCACTCAGAGAGAGAGAGAGAGAGAGACATAGAGAAACACAGAGAAAGAAGGTGATGTCAAACTGTGTGAAGGGGTAAGAGGAAAGGGACTTGAAAACCTGCTAGCTGATTAATCATAAGGGGCTTAATTTAAAGTATACAGGCTAACACAGCCCAAAAAAAAAAAGAATGTTTTGCCCCTAGCATTTGCTTATACTGTCTGTAGAGATGGTTGGTTCAGTGGTCCCTAGCATGCCCTTGTATGTGGTTGTGCTTTTGAAGAAGTGTCCTGTGTTATGCCCCACGTCCTCCAATGCTGGGAGAGCCATGGAAGTGAACAGATTATGGAAGCACTCAAATAAACTTGGAGACTTCAGGAGGGAAGCACCACTGTGCATGGTGCAGCCTGTCTGGAGTGGTGGCTCCTTCAGTCAAGATGGTGGCCATGTTTAATTTACACTGATAAGTGTTATGTGCTTTTGGGATCTAAGGTAGTGGACAAAGTACCAACAAAGGAGTTTAACAGGTTTGAAAGATCTCATTAATACAGTGTAGGACAGACAAAATGTCTGCACATGTACGCAGGGTCTCAGGAGGTTAAAGTTATGACTGGATCCACAGAATTAAACACATGAAGACAGTGGTAAAACAAACTAATGCTCTGTCTGCCATGCCATTGAGGAATGGGAGTCTCTGAATAATCAGCTTACTTTGGAGCTAAGTAAGAACAGAGGGTGGTGGACTCATGTTTGCTTTCCATTTTCAGCTCTGGCACACATTCAGGCCACCTTGAAGAATCTGAAAACCATTATCCTGAACTGTTGGTCAAAAGTGCAGACTGTATAGGATGTCACGGCGCAGTGCCTCACTGAGAGACAGAGAAATGAGGATGAAGATGGAGGGGGAGAGAGCAGAATGGGGAAGGGAGGTATCACGGATGAGATATCGTGCGAGAGGGAAAGAAACTGAGACCAACAGAAGTTCAACACGCCTTCCCGTGTAGACATCTCAATTACTGCCAGCTCACCTTGTCATTCATGTGGATGTGTTTGGTTTCACGGAGACAAAGGCATCCTCACGCCGTGATGTAATTCAGAACGGCCGTTTGACCATCTGAAGTTACCTTCATGCTTCTCTGACACACCACTTTTTGCATGCAACAGCAGATTAGGTATAGACAGGCCTGTAGACAGACCCTCTCCCCCTTTTGTCTCTTCCACACGCAGGCACTGAACATGCATAGCGGGGTCACGCACAGGAAGACAACATCAATCCCTCTGTGAGCAGCTGCTGACTGATGCCTCTTAAAGGGGCTTGTGATAAAGATAGGTGTGTGTACATGTGGCTTTTAGAGTATGACCTACTACATGCTTCTTGAATGTGTGTTGTCAATTTTGCTCTCATGAATCAGTGACAGCTTCTGGAAAACAGGTCAAATGATGCCATTGTGACCTCAGCAGTCAGCATGTCTGTTTTTTACAGAGCTTTAGTCATTAAAGATGAGGCCTGTATTTTTAGTTTAGACTTTCTGTGAAAGAGATGGGAATGGAAAATCAAGGAATCAGTGACCTTGGGTAACAATTCCCTGAACAGTTCTTTCCACTTTGTTCTGCAGGCCTTGCAAATCATTGACATCATGAATTTATCAGAGGTAGTCAGCATAAATGACAACAAATAAGTGAAAGCTGTGACCCTGACAGAGAGGAGGCATGTGGTCAAATGTGGGCCTTACTCTTGCACAGCATGATGCTGGCTGCACAACATCCAGTGTGAAGAGGTATGATAAAACATGGAATCGAAAAACAGGAGTGCCATGTGTTTAGCTGTGTGTCTGATAGGAAGTACTAAACTATTATAAACTTATTATGCTGTGTTCTAATTTAACTTCAAGTAAAAGACAAGTCAGTTTTTGTCTGAGAACGTAAATCATTTAAGTTGTTTGGTGGTGAAGTTTGTGTTGTGTTATATTAAAGCTGGGGTTGGCAATTTTGGAAAACTAGCATCCAGAAGACTGATTCAACTCCAAACCCTCAGCACAACGTGTTTGTTTTACACTACACCAAGCGGTAAGAAAACACCAAACAAACATGTCAAGTTTGTTAGTACTCACAGCCGATGTTGATCGGGATATAGGTAGTTCCTCTGATATTCTCCACATAGCTGTCAAATCTCCCATTTTGGCCATGAAACTACCTGTCCCATGATTATTGGTTGGTGTTTTCCCTGTTTTTACTCCTGCTGTAGATAAGCGGACACCCCGCTCTGTTTTAAGAACACATTATGAGTTGACTACCATTGGGTCATAAAGACCATTTTAACGAGAATTTAAAAAAGTGTATCTAAATCAGATCACCAACCCTAGCTTTAAAATGAAAGAAAGAATTTATGGTAATTAAAAAAAAAAAAAGATTGTGTATGTATGTCTCTCTATGTGGTCCTGTGATTGGTTGGCTTAAGCAACAGTTCAGGGTTTAACCACCCAATATCTAGAGGTGAATTTTCAGCGTTTCTCCTACCAAGGCGTTTCATTTTGACTATAGAAATTATCAAAAGTATGGAATAACTACCCGATGTCCACTACTGTCAAAAACCCTTTTAAAAAAGTACTTGGTCTGCATCAGCATTGGGATCATCAAGTGACCACTTTTCCATTTTTCCGCAGAGCCTCCACCATCTGTGATTGTCTTGTATAATCAGAAGTCCATTGAGAACTTTCTTGGCCATTAAGCTGTCAGTCTGATCTTTCAAATGGACAAACGCTGGCAGAAACACATCCTTCTTGGCAGAGCTAATACCTGCAACTAGATCCAACTTATTTTCTGATCAACTTTGACAAAAGATTCGAACATTGGCTAAAATCCAAGCAACAGTGTTTAATGAATAGTTTAACCACCCAATATCTAGAGGTGCTCCTGCTTTCACTGCCACAAGCCACTACAAGGCGCGAATTTCATAGTTTTATTACTTGGCACTGGTCTTCAGGGAAATTCAAAAAATCTAGCTAATTTTAATGAAGCATAGGCTGTAAATGTACGGCAGTGGTTGCATCATAATAGATTTCGACCAAAGGACCTCTTTCACAATACATGTACTTGGTCTGCATCAGCATTGGGATCATCACCATGATTTAACCACTTTTCCATTTGTGATACCTTATGACTCCCCAAGAATATACCATCTGAAAATCCAAAAAGTAATCAGAGTCCTGTACTATGAACCTATTTTATGATCATTGGCCCATTAAGGTCATGAGAGGTGCACACTTTACCCCAAAAACTTACAGACAAGCATAATGGACAAATCATCAAATAAGGTCAGAAACACATCACTGTGAGTCTTGGCAGAGCTTTTGAAATCAAATGTAAAAACTAAGTATCCAACTTGAAAAGAAAGTTTCTGATCAATTTTGGTTTCCAGTTACTTGGACATTGTATTTTTTCTGTTTTATATACAGAGGCAGCATATTTTGACAGGCAAACTTTAAAAATAGGATACATCCTGTTTTCACTGCCACCACAGTAATAAAGACTCTGAGAATTTGTGTGTGGTTTAGTAGCCACTGGTCTTCAGGGATTTTATTCAAAATTCTGAGACCGGTAAGTTGTTCAATGACATAGGCTGGAGTAAATGCTTGAGAGTAGAATCAGGATACTGTTCCATGTCTATGGGTGATTATATCAAGGGTAATGTTTTATTTCATGCAATTTGCAGCAAATGGACATTAACTTCAATTTAGTATTGTGCATTCAATTGAATTACATTTTTTTTCATATATTCTATATATGAAGTATATATATTATATATATTCTACATGAAGTATCCAAACATGAAACATCACCCAAACTGAAGTTTGAAACCTTGTCAGATTCTGACTGCCATGCATGGACTGGCTGGACATTGGTGCAGTTTCAGAACATGTATGACATGTGTGAATCTGATCTTGTTTCAGGTTCAAGTGATAGTTCCAGAGCAATAGATTTGCTTCTTTACTTTTGGGCAAAACTGAAAACAAACCTTTCATGCAATCAAATGACCATGCTTACTAATCTTTCCCAAGCTACACTGTCAAGATATTTTCATACAATTGCAGATATTTTGAACACAATAGTTGTTCCCAAATACCTTGGCACAAATCATATTTCACGCCACGATGCCATAACTCACAGCACTGTCTTTACTAAAGCTTTTTATGGTAACCAGGTCACTCTTATCTTAGATGGTACATATATCTACCTCCACAATTGCAGTGATCATCAGTTTCAAAGGGCATCTTACGGAGGACAGAAAAAATGAAATTACCTAAAATTCATGTCAGTTGTACTGCCTGATGGATATGTTTTAGACACTATTGGCCCCTACCATGGTAACGTAAATGATGCAACGATAACTCGGCTCATCATGGAAACAATTGAAATATTGAAATCTTGGTTAGAAGCAAATGACAATATGATTGTAGATCGCGGTTTCAGGGATGCCTTAGATCTTCTTGCTAAGTTGGGGTATGATGCTAGAATGCCGTCATTTTTACCAACTGGTAAATCCCAATTGGATTCCTCAACAGCCAATAGTGATTGCTGTACGAAAACAAGATGGATAGTAGAGTCCTACCACAGGTGTTTAAAGAAGTGGATGTTGTTTAAGGAACAACTTACCTCAAATTATTTCGTTGAGGTCATTGGCAAATTAGTGCACATAGTAACTGCATGTCTCAATGCCTTCAGAGGACCAATATATGTTTCAGATCCAGATCGAGAGGAACGAGATACTAAGATGGCTCAGCGTATGCTTTGACTTTTAAAAACAGACAGTGTTTTGGCAAAATGAGTTGCAGAAGACCCAAATATGTCACGTAGAGCTCGTAGTGAATGGCAGAAGCTTGAAGCATCTGATATCTCGTTCCCTCAAGTGGATCTGGAATACCTTGAGACCATAACATGCGGTACATACCAAATCAAACAGTCCCCTGGCTACATTGCTGAGCATCAAAAAAATGATGGTGACTATGAGATTTGGGTTTGCCAGCATGATGCTGATCTCATTAGGGGACAGATTCATTCTCGTCACAGATCTCAAATAAAATACAATGTTTGGATTCAATTTGACAAGAATGCATCAGATGATCCTGTGAAGGCATATTATTGTCTCTGTCCTGCTGGAAAGAGAACCTCTGGCATGTGTGCACATGTTGCATCTGTAATCTATTATTTGGGATATTATAAACATTTTCAAAATCAGAAACCCCTCCAACCATACACAAGCAAATTCAAAGACTCCATTCTATGAAATAACCAGCCAATCATACATCTTATGGATTTCTCAGATCCCCTTTCCCTCACTGTAGTTCCAGTCTACAAATTAAAATTGTCCAAGCCGTTGCTATGCAAAAAGACACGAAGGCCATAAAACAGATTACATGTATATATAAGTACTAGAAACAGAAATTGACAGAAGTAATGTTTATGTATTGCTGTCATTGTAGATATATATAATCTGATTACAACAATCCAAAACTGCATCGGTTTTTACTTGTATCAATGGCTCATTATTATCTCATCACAAAGGCATAATATACAGGCCCTTTGTGGCTGTTCAATATTAAAATGAATAACATTTCATGTGAAATGTTTGTTTTGAATCTAGCATTCAAATTCTAAAAGAAATCATACTTAAAGGATGAATTCTGAACAAATCTTTAAAGGTTCCCTGATATACAAGACATGGAACAATATCCTGATTCTACCACAGTAACCCAACCTGTTAACTGAACAACTTTACCAGTCTCAGAATTTGATGATTTTTTTTCCCACTTTGAGAATATATATGTGGCCAAATAATTTGTAAGTATTTTAGCTGTACAGCAACTGTAAGTCGGTCAGACACATCTCGAAAGAATTGAATTTGTTCAAAAAAATCATAGAAAAACTATTTTTGTTTCCAGTTAAAATTCAATAACTTCTTTCAATTGTAATACTTAGCTTTACATTTGATTTCAAAAGATGCACCAGACTTCAGTGAAGGTGATTTGACCCAATTTGATAATTTATTATTTGTGTTTGAGTAAGTTTTGGGGTAAAGTGTGCACCCTGGCTCACACCTATGGCAATGATCATAAAATAGGTCATAGTACAGGCCCTGGATGACTTTTGGATTTTCTAAAGGTATATTCTTGGGAGTCTCTGGGTGTACTACAAATACCACACAATAAACAAAAAATTGGGCTGTGGGCAAAATTACATGTATTGTGAAAGAGGTCCTTTAAAATGTCATAAAGACTATTTGATTAACTGACCTTGCACAGCAGCTGGATCAGCCTAACTAAATGTTTTTTTTTTTCAAGCAGATCTGTCTTGCCAAGCTCCAATCTACAACGATTGTGAGCAGCCCACAGAAGCACTGCCTAATCAGTGTCCTTTAAAGCAGGACGAGGTGGAAGCTACAGCTACAGATTAGCATGGATGCCAGCAGCTTCAGTAGAAGTTTTATCACCCTTTTCATTCAATGGAAACAACTGACAATATGGAAAGATAAATATGATCTGTTTGCTCCTGACATGCTTTGGTGAGAGCTTGTTCTACAAAGTGGCTTACGTTTTGTATGACCCCTGGCTACTACATTATCTGACTGAGATTGAAGGATTGTGCAGTCACCTACTGGGTATGTTTTTTCTGCCCATTTCCATATAGGCTCTTTCCCAGATGGACTGGTAAAACATATTGAACAGTCCATCTGGTGTGTCAGGTTATTGATTACCAGGAAAGTGCAAAATGTCATAATGTAAATCAAACAGCAACATCAAATAAACTGCTCATCACCGGAAATAATTAATTCAGTACTTTAAACAAAGTCAAATAAACAAAATTATATTTTTCTCCATCACACACTTCAGATCTTGTTCGTTTATTTTTTGCTCTCTGAATAGTTCCTGTAACATCAATTAATGACTGTTTCAATTTTCTGTCCATTTTATTCACCAGACATCTTCTGATTGGCAAAAACATTGTCCAGGGATGTTCCAAAAAGGACAAAGGGATCCTAGGTCGATTTTAAGAGATAATTATCCCTCTTTAAGGATCACAGAGTGGGGGATATCTTTTCAAATATTAGATCATTAAAATGAGATCATCTTAAAGCAATCATCCCTCGACAGCAATCATGACAGATCCACAGCAGTCTACCTCTAACTCTCACGCAAACACACTGAGGTCATTTAAAACCTCCTCTTAAAGGATAGTTGTTTGTTGACACTTTGGCCAGAGCAGATTGTCATCACTGTGTGCTGCCTTTCACATAGCAAACAGATATAAACAAAACAATTTCACAATGTTACTTAATCAAGAAGTTCAGTCGCATAAATAAGGAACTCCACATCAGATCTGACAGGTGACGATTCTCCACCTCCCAAAAAAGGCAAGTGCAGAGCAGCCTCCAATATGTCTTCATTTTTTTTCATAACCACCTGCATCCAGCGTATGTCATGCTAGTGCCAGTTAAGACATAAAGTTAATTAAATCCAGACCTGCGCTATGGGGTCTAGCGAGTCTAGTAAGGGGGACGTGTAATGGGAATGCAGCACACTCGCTCTGCACTGTACACAACAGTCATTAGGCAACCCATCTGCTCAGTGCTTGCATGCTAAGCTGTAATTTTCAGGCTCTGGTGTATGTGTGTCTGTGTGTCTGTGTTTTTGTGTGTGCAAAAAGGCCAGTGGTGGCGGGGTTGGAGTAGAAGAGAGGCTTGTGAATGTGTTTCTCTTGTGTGTGTGTGTGTTGTGCTATTATCTGGATGTCATCATAACCACAGAAATCAGGGCCTGATAGTATCTCCCCCCCCCCCACCCCTTCTCCTGTCCCCATCCAGAGTCACGAGAGCCGAGGGTCTCCTTTGACCACACACACACACACATACAGACATATGCCGACACTGACACAAAGGCACGGCATCATGCTCCCACTTTTTGTGGGTAAACATATCCAGACTGGTGTAGCAGGATGGAATTCCCGCCTTTGTGGGAAATGTGCCCAGAACCATTTGTAAACCCTCTTCTGCGGCGCCTCTTAACTCTTCACAGGTTATAAAAATCTGGACTCCTATTGTAGGGTTACTCTGCTGAAGCACAGTATTTTATTTTTTACTGATATCCAAACTGCTGTTATTGCTTGTATATGTATGCTGATAGGAAAATCATTTTAGTCAGTTCCAAAACTAATATTGATACATGCACAGCTTTTTATTGTATAGGAAACAAAATATCTCCTATACCAGAATACACCTCTTACTCTTACAATGACTATATATTTTTTAAAAAACAAACTTTAAAAACGACAACAACAGTAATCATTGATTTATCCACAACTAAAAAATAGGTTTTCCCAAATATTAACATTCAAAGATGAAAACGTTATGTCAGGGTTTCTGCAGATCTTTAAAGAAAGTATTATTTTCCCTGAGGAAGGGAATTTTAGATGGCAAAGTGTCTCAGACCATCTTTGTCGAGTCTGTTTTGGTCTGTTTTAGTGGCAGCTTCAGAAAACACATGGATGAAACATGGTGCCAAACAACATGATGCCTGTACAGTAATCAGTAAAAGCTTTCTGCCAATTTGTACATGCGTGCCTTTGAAAGCAAAGTGACGCAATATCATTCTGTTAGATGAATATATAGCTCACTGTGTTGTTTAAGTAAAATATTAAACTCATTTTTTTAACTTTTTAAATTAATTGTTTACATGTGCAAAGAACATGAGATCATCTTGGGTGTTAAAGTTAAAATCAAAGTAGTCTTTTACACATACATCATGGTATAATGTCACATTATTCATGGTTAGTTTAAACAGTTTTATAACTGATTTTTGCCCTGATTTACCTCTTTCAATGAACAGGATGTGACCCCATTCCAGGCTTGTTGCAAATAATCCTCAAGCGAGCTTCTCAGATCTGCAACAGTAAAAACAGATCTGTTTGACATAGACTCCAGTCCAGAGTGCATACAGCAAATTTTTTGCAATCATCAACTAAAAGTAGGCTGAGCACAAAGCATTACCAAACCCTGATGTCACATTTTTATACCTTACAAACAAGAAAATAAACATGTTTTCATTTTTTTTTATCGTTAGTATTTCCCCCAAATTCTGTCTAATTTATTTTGTCCTTGTTGCAAAACAAAGCTTATAGAGCTTGAAGAAGTAAATGGTCAGAATTCAACTGTATGATTAACTGTTGGATCACATTTGATATGAGAAAAAAAAATCTTAAACAGCCTAAATTCTCATTTTTTGGTTTTAAATCAAAGGAAAAACTAGAGATAGAATACCTTTGAGGGACATGTCAATCCACTCCTCATGTTTTATTTGAAAAATTGTGGGTTTGGTGACAGTGGGGCAGCAGGTTGTGTGTGTTTGTCACAGCAAGAAGGTTGCTGGTTAGAATCCTGTGTTGGTCAGAGCTTTTCCATATGTAGTTTTCATGCTCTCCCTTTTTGACTCCCTGTTAGTTAGTGACTCCAAATTGGACTTTAAATGGACTGGAACTTATATAGCACTTTTCTAGTCTTTTGACTAATTAAATGGTCGTCTGTCTCCCTTTTTGCCCTGCAGTCGGCTGATGATCGGTTCGGAGTGTACCCTGCCTCTCCCCCAATGTCAGCTACAATATGCTTCAGGCTTCCCTGGGACGCCGACAGATAAGCAGTATAGATCATGGATAGGTGGAAGGAAAGTGTGGTTTAAAAAGCAGATTATACTTTGGTACTATGCCTGCAGATTCCTCTCCAGGATTTTCTGTGAGGTCTTCCTGAATCATTACTTGTGTGTGTTTTAAGGATTAAGAGTTTTAAAAAATCTATTAAAACTCCTTATTTCTGCAGTCTCCCCTGTTTTTAAAATTGGTTGCGATCGGAGAAAAATCATCTATTGTGTTACCCTGAGCTATCAGTTGCCAACACCAAGTTCACACAAATATTATTTTGCATGTTGAAACTTAATTTAACTCATTCATATTGGAACACGAAAGAATTAGATCACTCATTCAGTGCCATAAATGTATTTCACATGTTTAAAACGTATTTGTGTTGTACTTAAAGGCATGCAGACATCATACTACAACCTGCTGCTTCTGTGTAAATATGTGGTCAGCAGACTTCAACGCAACACAGACAGTTAACATGTAGACTACACTGTGAATGTTATAGATTTACTGTATTGTGTTGAATGTTATGCATTAAAGCCAAGAGTTTACCCCAGGGGAAAAGTGTTTGCCTGTTTCCCCTTTACAGGCTTCAGAGTCCACAATCACATGAACAGTTGGCAGTCTGCCATCCGACTCTCCGGTCATGGCTTAACCTGAGCCATATGCCTCATCCAAATCAGTAATAGATCCTGATTTGTGCAATTACCAAAGTTTTATTATACTTAGCACAGATCTTTTATGCTCTTAAATCTAAAATGTCGTGGCAACCCACTTCGAGCTCATTAAAATGTCTGCATGCTAAGTGTCAACCACCCGTTTTTGTATCTTATGCGCTTGCCTCAGCTCCATGCTATGGACTTGGTTTTAGCTCCAGACTTGTCCAACTTTAACCAATCATCAGGCCTTTGTTGGTTAATTAGCCTCATGTAGGTTCGACAGGCCATCCTTTGGACTAGACCACAACAGAAGAAAATGCTAAATTACTTTTGCTCCTCATTTGTCCTCTGTTTTGTTGTCTGCCTGTTATGAACCACATGGTTGCCTGAGATTGTTTACACATCTAAGCACAAATGGTGGTAAGATGTTTGATCATGCATCTTTTCAAACTTGTCTTTTAACTGAAGTTGTCAAATGTTTTATACCACATGGTTTAAACAATGAAAAATCTGTTAATTTTGTCTTCAGTACAACCCAAAATACCAATATGAAAGAAAGTCAAAGTAGATATACAAAAGCTATGCAAAATATCTTCAAGACAAATATTTATAAATATTTTCAACATGAAGTTGCTGTAGGTCAAGAGAGAAAGAGTCAGAGAAAAAGCAACACAGGGAGGGAGTGTGACAGTGGACATTCAGCATTAAAGTGGTCACGTTTTACCTTTAAGGATTGTTTTAGGTTTTATGAGGTGGGGTTGTAAGAGACCGATGGCACTATAAGATTGCCAATAAGGGATCTTGTGAGCTTTGTCCCTTGGGGAAAACATCCGGGGGTGAACAAAGCCAGTATATTACAGTGCATGGTGCCACTGAAAGCCTCGTAATTAATCCACTTATACATCAAAACTTATTTTTAAAGAACTGCGTTGGCTTGACAATATGCTACAGTAAAATTAATTACAGTGTCTCACTTTTCCTCAATAAAGCCCCTGTGTTTGGAAGTATTTTGTGATGCAACGAAAGGCTTTGTTACCATTCACCAGCAACTCCCCTCATTAGATCAGATCAGAGTGCTGCAGGCTGCTGTGGGAGCAGGGCACAAACTGATATAAGTCTTACTCCCTGGATATTACAAAGATGGGTCCCATTTTACCAATCAGGACAACAGCACACAACAGCAGTTTGAATACTTATCAAATTAAAGAGTTCTACCTAAAGGTCCAGGAGATGCCCATAATTTTGCATCTACGCTGTTAGGTGAATTGTAATCTGCCCTGCTCCTCTGTTCTCTATCCCTGTTTCTACCTGTGACTCAATCTGCAAAAGGTCTTCTTCTGTGCACTAACCACAGCTTATGGCACATTGACACAACTTGAGTCAAAATCACTCAGTTTTGGGTTCAGTGTTAGTGAAGGTGGTGTTTGTTGTTTCCTCTGAAGGTCTGACCAGCTGATGGTGGAGGGATACATAACCTCAGTGCCCAAACTTACTCAACTTCTAAACACAGGGACTTTGCCGAGGAAAAGTTAAACAGAATCTTAGTGCAACGTATTTTCGAGCTAACATAGCTTTTTGAGTAGTTTTAACATATAAGTGGCTTAATTATGAGGCTTTTGGTGGCACCATGTACCGCTATGTACCAAATACCATTTGCCCCCAGATATTTCCCTCAAGGGACAGAATTCTCTCGTTCTCTTACTTGCAGTAGTGTTTGCGAGTGCCATGGGCCTCTACCCACTTAAAAAAAACTAACCCTTTAACTTAGGCTCAGAAATTGGATTTTATTGGCTGAATATAATCACAATTACATTAAGAAAACAGCCAGTTTTTACATACTGATCCATTTCTTCTCTCCATCTGTCCGAGATGCTCTTTTAAAGATGCTATGAGGAGTTTCTAAGTAATTACAAAAAAGTCTCACTTTTAGATATATGCCTGATCGAAATACTCACTTTAAGATGAGTTTTATAGCATCAAAATAGGTCATCTATAAATGCTATTCCTTAGCTTTGTGGTTGGGTCGGACAGGACAGGGCTGGACTGGACTGGATACTCAATTTCGGAACAAGACAATTTAAATGAGAGCAAGTTCATATTATTCAGACACGTCTTAGAGCATACATTACCTCGTCGCTTTGCATCCTGTAAGTAGTTGAAAAAAGAAGTTGTAAAGCAATGCAGAGTTCTGAGGAAGGTCTGAGCTGCATTCATTTACATCACAACAAACACACGCTTTGGCTTGGGTCACGTCTTTTGGTGCGTTTCAGTTGTAGTCAGAAGTAGGAATTTACGATTTCGGAGTAGGAAACTGCAACTGGAACGTTCCCTGAAGTCAGAATTTCCTACTGGGAATTCGGTGAAACCTCGCCACCCCCGAGTTGACAATGGAAGATGGATGCCCCCAGTGTGAACAGTTATTTAGCTCCTGTAATAATCAATTTATTTGCACTTCTGACTGGGGTGTGTCGCTCTAGATCAGCTGTATACATCGCACTGGTAGACTTATATTTACAAAGATGCTGCCATAGTGATAATCACATTCTTCATGTGATATTTGTGAACAACAACGCAGGGCGTGCTAACAGCAGCTAACAATAGCCTGGTAGATCGGCATATTTTTTTCTGACTTCAACTGGAACGCTGATAAGTCGGAGATGATGTCACTCCCAGTTCCGAGGTTACTGGAACGCAGCATTACGACAGTCGCTGCGCGTGCTCATGGGTAGCAGTCTTTATTTTGCCGGAAATAGATTCTCCTCATAGCACCTTTAATGCTCAGATCAGACTACATGATTTAAGCACAGTTTTTACTCCTTCCAAAAGTCATCTCATGTAATCTGTTGCGGTAAACAACACTGATAAGGCAACGGGACTCTTATTAAGTCAATACTCAGACTCCAGTAAACAGTAACTGTTGCATTCCAGTTCATAATACCTCATTTAAGCAATCAGTTTTCAGTTTTACAAGAACAAAACTTTGGAGTGATATACCCAAATGCCACAGTTTTAATGGTTCTTATAAAGGTATGAAATCCGGGGTGAAGGAGACAACATTTTTCTCACACATTAAACAAAATAAGTGCTAGTACGTCTGTGTCAACTTAGCTGTCTATTTTACTTGTATTTATTCTGTCACATTTTTAACTTCACTGTCTTCATAGTTGTGCTGTTATGTTGATTTTGAGTCTCGTTAGCTCAATGGAATTGTCTTTTACTTTTCTTTATCGAACTGATCTTTTACTTCTAAAAGCCCAATGTTCTACTGTTGAGAGCGTTGATTCCAGTCTCTGTTCAAGCAGCCACTTCCTGCAGTTGTCTCGCTAGTAGCTCCCACCTCTCCCTGCAATAAAAGATGATTTGGCTGTGCTGCTTTGTGCCAGTCACTGTAGACTGGAGTTTGTCAAGATGGATCTGCCTGATTACAGACATTGAATCAGGCTGGTCCAGCTGCTGCCAGGTTAGTTTTCCACATTTTCCAGAATAACTTTTCCAAGAATCTCAAAAGGGCTTCTTCAGGGGCTTATGCTCTTGGAGCACTTCTTGTTTGACTCATATCTGTGACTTCATATTTGCTTTTTTTTACAGCAGTGGCCAGAGTGTTGACAGCCATATGTCCCCTTTGCAGCTGCATTTTATCTTATACAAACAGGGGTTTCATTAAGTCTGGGAGATGAAATATATCTGTGGGTTTTTGTCTGTGAGGATGTCGTGCAAAGCGGCTAGACACAACTTACAGGAACACTGATGTACCATTAAGCAAGCAAGCACACACAGACACTTGTTACCTCAAACATAAACAGAGCGAGAGCAGATAAATGGCCATCAATTCACACTATAATAAAGACGTTTTGCTCCCACTCAAAAGCCCTCTGTCTTTCCCAGAACTGTAATTTGTTGCCATTTAACACTGAGGGCACTTAGAGACAAGATAAGGTACATCAAAGTCATCTCTCAGCGAGGACCCTGCCTCCATGTAATGGAAAGTTACTATTTGTGACTGGCTGTGGAAAATCTCCCATGTCTGTCTATAGGAGACCACCGGTCTCAGCTCACAATTTGGAGGACTCACTCATAGAGGAATAAACAAAGTAGATCCTAATGGATGAATGTGAGCGCTTTTGTTTGATCCTGGGGATGCTCAGAGACTTAGCCTGAGACACGAGCTAGTAACAGTGACACAGGGTCAGACAGACCCCGACATATATACAGTACATACTGAATTGAATCATTGTATTGTTTTTAGAAAAGAATAACTTCATACAAAATGACTCATATTTAACAAATGTTTGTTTTCTTTTCAGCTTAAAGGATGAGAGTTTGAAAAATACTCTTTTCTGGAGGCTCACAAAAATGCGTTGAGATTTGGTCAAGGGGTATGTTAAGAGGCAGTTATTATCGTAACGGTTGGGAAAAATGACAATTGCGCTGATCTGAGCTCAAACTATTTGGATTTTTAGTCATCTTTACAGAGACTTTGCATGAAAATATTTCTGTTAATACAGTTGCCATGAAATTATGCCAGCAACAGTCACTGGAGTTTGTCTGTTTGTCTACCTGTCCATCCATCTGTCTTTCTCTCCATCTAATCATCCAGCCTCCTGTCCATTTATCTTTCCATATCACAAGAATGCTTCAGGGTGTTATTTATAACACCCTAAAGTTTGTGCAAGGTTTGAAAACTTTGCATGGATGTCTATGCTGACTCAAGTGTTAACTTATTTGATTTTGAAGGTCAGGGTCATAGATCCTCATGTTTATCTCAAGCGTGTGAAAAAAGTATCTGAAAAAGTATCTGAATAAGATGAAGTTATTCAATTTTTGTCAGTCAAAGGTCAGAGATACTGGGCCTTATGGCAGAGGTGGGAGAAAGTCACTGTTTTGCAAGTCTCAAGTAAGTCTTTCAACCTAAGTCCTGAGTCAAGTCTCAAGTAAAGACAAGACAAGTCAAGTCAAGTCTGAAGTCATGGGCTTAAAATGGTCAAGTCCTTCCAAGTCATAAGCACCACTGACCAAATAAAAAAACAATAAAAAGCAGGACAGTTTTGTCACTTTATAAAAAAACAACCAGAACAGTCGGGGCAGGACATGAAAACATGACATGTCATGAGAACACAGGACACTTGGTCACCCAGGGCCGTAACTGTACAATTATTTTCAGCTAACGTCAGTCTCAGTTTTTAGCCACGGTGAGTTTACGAGCAAACATATACCGTTGTTGCATATAACAGATGCTAAGCTAAAGTTACCCAAAAGGATCTCACAACAGGTACCAGACCAACTTACCTTCCTTTGTGCAGCTTCAGGTGCCGAACAAAGTTCGACGTCGTCACCTCTCTATCTGTTATTCTCACGCTGCAGGTTTTGCAAACAGCAATTAGTTTTTTGTTTATGACATTGTAGTTTGTGAATGCAAATGAAATTATCCTCAGTAGCATGGTTCTGCATCTCTGGGTTGTTGCTGCACTCCTGCAGTCTTGCGCTCAAGAAAATAACTGTGTAATCCAAACCCTCTTTGTTTATTCTTCTTAACCCTGATTGGGCGTTAATAGATGCATTCAATGGGGCAGATCCTGTGGCAAAAATATTGTCCTGCTGGAAATGACAATAATCAGTCACTTAGTTGAATACTTTGAATGGGATCACATTTTTTTAACAGTTTGAAAATTTCAAGTATTTTCAAGTCATCAGACTAAAGTCAGAGTAAACTCCCGAGTCATTAATGTCAAAGTCCAAGTCGAGTTGCACGTCTTTGATGATATTGTCAAGTCGAGTCCAAAGTCATCAAAATTGTGACTCGAGTCTGACTCGAGTCTAAGTCACATGACTTGAGTCCACACCTCTGCCTTATGGTCATCCCTTGTTAAAGAATGTTTGGGTCAAAGCGCTTGCTGAGACGCATGTTTTGGCATGGGAGACACACAGCAGAAGGGCAACTCATGCAGCAGTCTGAAAGCTCTGACTTGATAACATGCTCTCCAATATAAAAAAAATGCAGGGACTGCATTTCACACGAGTCAAATGCATTTGTTGTGAAATGGCCTTTTCTTGCAAAAGAGATATCAAAGTTGCTTTGAGGGATTTTCCTCAAACTTTGAATAAATGCTCACTATGACTCAAAGATAAAACCAATGTCAATATTATGTGACACAAGACTTGGATATATCATCAAAGAATAATATTTCTACCAATCACACTAAACTGCTCTTGCCCTTCCACTGTAAATTCACTATTCAACAATTGTATACCTTTCAGGGCTATAACTACTGTTAGGTGGTGCAGGAGGTAGTGCTGCTGTCTTACATCAAGAAGGCTGCTCAACTGACTCCCAGGGTGGGCGGGGCCTTCCTGAGTGGAGTTTATGTGTTCCCCTTGCATGCTTGTGTTTCCTGCTGATATTCTGGTCTCCTCCAACTGACAGAAAAAAAATGCCCATTAGGTCAATTTGTTACTCTAGATGGCCCTCGTGTACAAGTGTGTGTGTGAATTGTTTGTGTCCATCTATGACTGGCTTACAATAGTCCAGAGTGTATCCCGCCTATTTCCCAGTGACAGTAAGAATAGGCTCCTGCCTCAGGGACCCTGAAAGGGACACATAGCATGATAACGGGTGTAGCAAGTATTGCCATTGTTTAAATTTACAAATTTGATTGACAACATCACTGCCTATACTCCAGGGAAACACTCAGACAATAAGTTTCAATTACTTTATTTACATTCAAAGATTATTTCAACAGGAAAAGACAACTAGAGTTAACATTTTTGTTTGGACGTGCACATTTATCTTTTTTTTTTTTTTTTATCTTGTTGTAGTATTTTAATGGGAGAATATTTCATGTATTGTTTCACTTTCAGTCTTTGGCCACACTCCTGAGCCGTGTGCCATCTCCATTTCCCCTGAGTTGCTGTGAAGGCACAATAAAGCCATGATGACAGCTGCAGACCGGATAGGAATGACAAATAAGAAATAGACAATCAAAGCGTATGCTGAAATTTGCATGTAAAGAATAAGACAATAATCCAGATATAGTAGGCTTTCTGTGAACATCCAGGAATAGGTCTGGTATTTGATCTATATTTACTGTATGTGCAAGCTGAAGACACATGCAAACCTTTCAACAGGAGCAGAGTTATGAGCAGGCTGAGGTTTTATTACTCCACTTCTGACAAGCACTTTCACAGCTGTGGCTCCTGTAAGCTGGGCTTGTCAGTCGAGGGTATAAATCACTCTGCTTACTCTGACAGGTCAGCAGCATGACAACAGAAGGTGAGTTCATCACTGTGGACTCGCTGCGTGTAAACCGGCACCCTGTCTGCCTAAAGGATTTGATGCTGTCCCTTGTTAATGAAAACATCCTAAGGGTCATGCATCCTCTGTCAGACTGGCATTGTATGTGGCTCTGCTGCTTTCATGAATGTAAAGTTGAAACCACCAATCCCAGAGCCCAAGCCTTGGCATTTCAAATATGTGAAGACCTCTAAATATACCCTGTCTCCTGGTTTGATTTTCTAAACCAAACTCGCAGGGATGAATTTCCGCAGAAGAAAAAAAGAACATAGAGCAATAGAGAGGGGGGCATGGATAGGGATGTACAATATTACCTGCACATTATTGGCACCGGCAGATGATAGCGTAAAAAGATGATAATCAGTTTGAAAAATACTTGAGTGATTTTTGTGCTCTAGCTGTGTTCTTTTTATTTTTCGATGAACTAAGACATGAATATGAGGCAAATAAGTTTAATTCACATACAAAGAAGAGTAACATTTTGCTGCAACCCTGTAAGTCTTACTCCTCAGTTTGACTATGAGCTGAACTGAGGGCTACCATGGTGAAGACTTAATATTTAAATGCAGCCTTAGTTCCTCCCACCAGAGATGCACGGAGAGATGCAAGGAAATGAGGCAGAGGAGAGAGGAAAGAGGACACATGACTTTAAGAGCCATGAGATGTCCTTGCATTTGAAGCATTATGGGAGATTGTTGATGTAAAAATCAACACTGAATCAATTCTTATAAAGTACAGATTTACATTTTTATGACATAATATTGACATTGGTTTTATGTTTAATCCTTGGTAAATACAGAAAATGTATATTGTTTCATTTAAACTGTATAGTGGAAAATACCTTGTTATGAAATGAATTAATGATTTTGTTTATATTCAAAATTGACATAAATAGCTTTTATTGGTCAAAATTCTGTATCTCATAAATATATACAGTTAGGATGTATCTGCAACACTGGATAATTAATATTTGATTTTAAATTTCAGTAAATCCTGACTTTTATTGATAATTAGTCTTATTATTAACTTAAAGCTATAGTCTACGATTTGGAAGCTTGGTGCATCTTTATAACACTGTTTATAAGGCTGTTATGGTCCTATGGTCCAATCTACGTAATATAAAGACCAAAAAGAATGAAAAAAATCCATTCAGTATGTCTGCTGCAAAGCGGCATAATAGTTGACCAATCCAAAACGCCGTTTCCAGCGGTTCGGATTGGTCCATGAGTCCATCCAATCCCCTGTCTCCCCTGCTCCGCACCGTCTCGCCCATGGTCCCGCCTCCTCCCCACTACCTCTCTCATGTACCGGTGATCAGCTCGCAGCACAGGTACCAAAGCATCATGGAGCTGGGAGGCTGCTTCTGTTACCCTCCAAATCAAAGAGAAGGAAACGTAAAAGTTTCGATGAAAAGGCTGAAGTAGGGAAGGAATATGAGCAATACAGGTCCCAACGGAGACTCAACATTGGAGAATCGTACGGCGGAAAAAGCTGCAGAATGATTTGGGATCGTTGAACACTGCTCCAGCTGCCGGCTACCGAACGGCTGGCTGCAGCACGGGCCACCGGCTGGCGAACGACCGCAGCACCGGTCGACCTTCAGCACCGGCCGTTCGTCCGCCCCTGGTTGAACAGGTAATAACTTTGTTTACTATAGTGGGAGATGTCTGCTGAATAACTCTGGTTAGTCTGTGCCTATACTGGCTAATGACTCAACGTTGTTAGTCGGAACAGGTAGGCTCTGTCAATAGATTTTAGCATAAGTTAGCCACGCAGCGTTAGCATTGTAAACTTAGCTGGTAAGGACACACCGAGAAACGTGAATTCTCGCCCACAATCGGCTCTGCTCTGGCGACGCCAGACCCGCTTCGCCGCCGGTCCAGTTGAAATGGCTACCGCTGTGCGTTACAAGGGGGATGACTGTCGTGTTTGTTACTTTCAGTTGAGCTGAGTTGTTTTTGGTTGTTGGTGCTGTAGATATTTTATGCCAGCCAGCTTGTTGCTCTATCAGAGGGGGCGTGTTGTTAGGAGGCGACACGAGCTGGGGGGCGGGATCTTGGAACACAGAGGGGAGGGGTGAGTGAAGGGGGGGCAGGCTGCGTTTTTCAAATCTGTCTCAACAGCCGAACTGGTTTTCAGATCGTAGACCGTAGCTTTAATTAAAAGATGCCCTGGATGATGTGTTGCGAAATGAAACAGACTTCACCTCATTCAGACGTTATTCAGTTCTTAACAGAAAGTAAAAAAGGAAATATTTCTCAGAAAATATGTATTTTTTAATTGCTGTCCTTTGAGATAAAGACTTGAATTAAGACTCTTGACTGATGCACAAATATTTTGTGACAGTTATTTTTTATGAAAACTCTTGTCAAACACACTGAAATGATACTGTTTTATCACAGACCAAGACTAAGAACTGATGGTACCATCCTACAGTGTGTATCCTGGACCAACCCTGAAACCTGTTTTCCCCTTTTGTACCACATATGTTTATGTTTTCATCTGCAAAAGAGAATAATAAAAACAAGGCCGCTTGAGCTGTAAGTCTACCATCCCATTCTCAGGGGGGAGTCACATCAGTGAGCGTGGGTGGGATAGTCTAATGCTCTGCGCTCCAGGGAAAGCTTACACCGGCTGGACTGCGTGACATGTTTGCAGTAATGAACCAACAATAAACTCTACCAACTTTCCCTTTGCTCACAAAACAAGTAATACCATGAGCTGATTGCACTGCAATTTAGGAAGGAATTTTAGTAAAACAAACCACAGATATGTCTGTCTTCCAGTTTGTTAGGTTTTTCAGTGAGTGACAGTGGAGTCATCATTAAAGGAGTAGTTCAGCATTGTAAGAAACAAGCTCATTTGCTGGGAAATCCCCTAAAGGCTGGCTTTTTGGACTTTCACTGTATTTGTGTCAATTAACCTCAGCTTAACTCCTTATCTTTATTTGTTGACTTTTGACATTTCCCCATTTTCTTTTAGCTCTATTCATGGAATAAAATTATATGTTACTCAACAATACATATATAATTACTTTACGTATTGATAAAATGACAAGTACATCGAAGTACTTAACCAGATCTAGATGGTTAAAAAACAAATCTGACTGCAGTTTTTAACGTCCTTTGCTTCTTTTATGGGCTTCAAACTCAAAATATAATTCTTTGAGTTGCCGAAACACATCTCACTGTTTCCCCTCACAGCATTCTGCTATAACGTTTAGTTATTGACTGTGTGTACGCACTAGTGTTGTGCTCAAGACCACTCTATCCGAGACCAAGACTTGCCAGAGACCAAAATGCACCAAGACCAAAACTTTTCAGGAGTCGAGACCATGGCCATGACAATCCGAGACTGGGACAAGAACAAGACCATCAAAATCAATTTTAAAAACCATGACAAGGTTGAACAGTTAAGGGGGGCGTCCCCCAGTCACAACACCGGAAAGGTTGCAGTCATAACGGGGGGAACTAAACCCTAACCCTTGTTTTACCAAGTGTCTTTCCTCATTGACATTAATTAAGTTGAAGAACAGCAGATCACTGCTGGTCTTGATCGATCTTGATGGAAAATCCCGAGTCCGGCCAGTCGAGACAACAGAGACAAGACCAAGACCTTCAAAATGTGGTCTCGAGACCGACCACATTTTGAAGGTCGTGAGTAACACAACACTAGTACACATTGTGATAACAGCCAATGAAGGACAAAATCTAACCAAGCATTATTTGTCATCACTGAAACACTGTATGTGTTTTAGAATTGGGATCCCCAGCTGTACTCATGAGTCAAAACTGCACATTTTAAACAGAAATGTATTACATGTAACTTGTTACCGCCCAAACTGCAGTCAGAAACATTATCTCATTCAACATTGTACCCTTTTTTGACTTTTTTTTCACTGTTCTCTGCATCATACTGACTGTCATACTGAGAGGTTATAAAGATTCTAATTTTTTCCCCACAATGTGTAAAAATCATTTAATCGTGGGTTTTCATGCTGTCATTGTGCATCTATCATTGACAGGTGCTGCCTAGTTATTATTTCATGTTTTTATTAGCCCCCCAAACAGCCCCCAACCGCTTTTCTCTGCAGGAGCCTCCTGATTATCTTGAAGGTTTATACAAAACATAATTAGTTTTCATTGTAATGCTGTTTTCAAAAGGCCTTGAAGTTTCAGAACTCACAAATCATCTGAATGTCCATCACCCTCAGACTTAAACCCACACACCTCTCTCAAGGCAAAACCACACACATACCACAGCATGTTAGCGTGTGAGGCAGCGGGGGTGCGTGTGGACTTGGCTGCAGTGGTTGTTTCTGCTCTTTGGAAGTGGGATTTCATCTGTAATAACAGCCCCCTCTTGATGGAAGTTGTTGCATAAAATTGAGACACGCTTCTACATACCTTGTAAAAATGAAAACAGCATAAAAAAAAGAATTGAAAGAGAAAAACAAACGGGCTAGTCACGCATCTTGCACAAGCAGAGAAGTGAGAGCAGCTTTGATGACCTCAGGGGAGGTTGAACAAGGTTGGCAACTGTGCCGCTTTCTCAGGGTGTTTAACGGTGTGTGCATGCAGAGGCACACATGATTAAGCAGGTGTATATTAGATCATGAAGCACATACACATACACTGTGTATTTGTTTCAATGTGTGTGGCTCTATGTATTTTAATGCATGTATGAGTAATGACAATCAAAGGAGCTGGCAGTGGTACAACAAGACTTAGCACCGTTTTGTGAGCACTTGAGCCGTGAGAGCTGATTGTGTGGAGTACACAGACTGTCAGCCTGCCGAGAGAGGTGCATGAGCTTTGCCTGCCAGATGCCATGCTGGAAAATGTCACAGACTCTTGCCTTATATTAAATGACCTGTTAGAAATAAGATTATGTTAACTTTATTAAGGTAGGAAGAGTCTGGATAATACTTACTTTGGCAACAAAAAATTAAACTGCTTATAAAACTCTGTTCACTGACGCCAAGCGAATAATATCAGAGTTCTATTTTTATCGAATGAATCCTCAAAGGTCAGTTGAAAGGTGAAAAGCTGCTTTGAAGTGTTTATACCAGTTAAAATGAAACCTCCTGGTCATGCATTGTCTTCATATATACTTTATTAAACATACATAGGCTGATAAGAACATGCACAAATAGGTCTTATGCTCATGCACCCATGGAGAGATGTAAGAGTGATGGCTTGCTGCTTTTGAATAAGTGCTACCAAGCAGTTTTGGGTTTCATTGCCTTGCTCACAGCACTTCAGCCATACCAAGGAAGTTAGCTTTGCAACTCTCTAGCTACCAAACTAACCTCCAAACACAGTTTTGTCTGGGCTTGAACCAGCCACCCTCCCAACCCAAGGTTTTCTGTACTGAGCTACTGGGGAGACACTTTGCTTCTGCCACCCCATTAAAATTAGAATAGGCTGAGATTATGACATGACTTTTAGTTTCTGAAAAGTGTGTTTTTTTTAAGGTTAAAAACCTAGAAAAGAGGCTCTCAAAGTTTAAAGTAGTTTGGAATTGGTATTGAGTTTTATTCTCTTTATTTCGATTTTTCCTTTTGTCTAGGGCACCTGATGATCCTTAGAAAGACTTTTGAACAAATATTAAAAGAGATTTTCCATAGTCCTACAATTTTTAATACCGTGCCCTGGAGTAGGTATGTAAATCGAAAGCCAATGCCAGCTGAGAATCAGTGACAATTCTCTGAAGGAATCTATATCATTAGTCTTTTTACTTTCTCCATTGTCCTATCAATTCCTCCCGCAATCTTCTGCATAACTTTTCAATCAAAGACCTCATGGTCTCAGCAGAAATGATGACAAAGAAGTCTCGGTGCAATCATGGGGGACAGGATACGGAAGCGTTGCTTAATTTACAATAAGTACTAATTGCACAGTGTTTAGTGGGTGGAACACCAGGAACTTGCAGAAGTGAACATCAGGTCCATTTGTTTGACAAGAATTCTGTCGATCAGCAGCACTGATAATAGCATTGGTATCGATAAAATCTTAATCAATGTCCATCCCGAGTAGTATATCGCTGAGAATCATGGCTGTCAACATGCAGCAACTGAACTATCCACTGCTGCTCATCTTCAACCAAACTTAATACTTTCTCAGGTTTCAAATTTATCAAACTCACTGTCAAATGGGGTGATTGAATGTTAGCGCTGATTTATTTGCAAAAAGAGGAACAGATGATAAAGGTAACTAGGTATATCAGACTAGTAAAGAAAAAACCTAAAAGGTGGTTGAACGACTGTATAAACTGTCACTTTCATTACAGGCCAGTCAGAGGCTTGACATCACTTCCTGTTGTTAACAGAAGTAACCCGCACTCATAGCTACTGCCTCTACACTGAAAACTGGGACCAGTCAGTTCGGCTTTAGGATCTGCCCAATGACAGACATAAGATCTGGTAAAACCAGCTGCTTTGCAAGGTTAAGGTTATTGAGTTTACAGACTCAGCTGCTTGGGAAATACTTTGATAAAGACAGGGAAGTAGACGGTCCTAATTTCTCTACATCTGCTCACAGCAGCTGGAGACATGCTCTGAGGAGGTTATCAGCCTGTTGACAGATCAGTCAGTCTGTTCAATTAACAGTGTTCTTCAAGTGTGCGAGGAAGCCAAGTGCCTTGTGATTTAGGAGTTTGTGTGGGTGTAATGACAAATCTGGCTTTATTAACACCTAAGAGTCTTTGTATCTGATTCACGGTTTTTCCTGCGCTGTTTCCGTGAAAGAGCAGCTCAGTCAGTAAGTCTATGTAATGACGCAAAATTAATACTATTAATGAGATGCTGACAGACTGAACACACACCCCTGCTGCTAGGATGATACACACACACACAGACATGGAACAGTGGGCGCACATCCTGTCACTACACTGTGTTTTTACACACAGTGTTAACAGCACAAGGGGGATACACAGGGGCTGAAATAGTTTGGCTTTCATGGGTGACCAGCAGATAGCCACAGCACTGCTTTATATGAAACATATAAGAAGTCTGCCAGTGCACACATGAATAAAACATGGCTGAGAAACTCCTCCATCTGTGACACATTCATGCACACACACTTACATAAATACTATCATTCAGGTCACTCTTAATGCTTCTTAAGTTATAACTTGTCCTGTGAGTACTTTCTTCCCTCTAGTATTAGTGTTTGTGATTCATGTCTGGATATTGTAAATATTATGGCCAAACCGACCGCAGAGAATGAAGGAAAGAGTTTTCAACCACACTTATAATTTTTTGAATAAACTTATGACACATAACTTGATGACACATGGGCTGATTGCGTAAATTTTGGGAACAGGACCGTCATTTCTTTAGAAATGTGATCTTCTCAGGGTTCAATGTGGAATGACCCCCTGAATGAAGCGAGGAGGCGGAGGAGGAAGATGTGATGCTGCCAGTGGCCTCGCTCTGCGGCAGCCAAGTCTGTTGAAAAGAAAAAATAATGAAATCTGTTTGGCATGAACCCTGTTCTCAGAGATTACCTAGATCTGACATGCACAGCCCAATTTTATAGGGTATTTGAAGCTGTGGATACTAAAAAGTAAATTTATTGAGGATTTATACTCCTTTCTTTACTCCTCAAACAAGTCTGGAAATGTTATTTTGTTGATTATTCCTCTCCTTTAAAAATGCTTTATAGTATCACCTTTAGTATAGTTAGAAAGGCCTGATTTGTCACCTTTACAGCAAGGTACACCTTTTAGGGATCATGTATTTGTTAAATGAGCTACACAGATATAGGTGAGTTGTGCACCCCAAAATGTGTTAAAATCCTCTTCAACAGGAAGCTGGTGTCCCTCAGAGTGGCAGCATAATTCAGTGCCGGCTGTAGTACCATTACTAGACTGAGGACAAAGTTCCAGGAGACCGGTGAAGTCAACACCTCAAGAAGACCGATTCCTCACCCTTGATTCACTGAGGGTGATGCTCAGTCCTCGAATACACATTCCTTACAAATTTTAAAAGCAATTTATCAGGCTTTCCTATGATATAAAATAAAACATCGATTGGTATTATTGAACAGGAGCAATAATCCACTAAATGACATTTCCAAACTTATTTGTGGAGGGGAGTATATATCAAAATGTCTACTATTCAAAAGGAAATATATTACTAGTGTATATATATTGTAAATGGTGTTGATATTGTGTTTGTTACACTTTAAAGGAAAGGGCTCATATGTGGAATACTCAGTAGTTTATTGATCATCAGCTTTTACTTGCTGAAAGATGCTAGTGTAGATTTAGAAAAATACTGCCAATGCTTAATATACTTATTTCTAGTAAGACTGGATTGGGGGCCCATGTAGAAACAAAATAGCCATTTAGCATTTTTCATCACCTCAAGTTAAAGTTCATATTTTCCCACGGGATGAAATAAATATGTTTTTGTCTCTCTTTTTTGGTCTTGTAGCCTTTCTTTTGTCTGTAATTAGATTTAGACTCACCACCAATGGTTTAGATGAACCCTGTCAACTTGGGGTTCATTTGAAGTTTGTGTTGATGGGGGTGGCTGTGTGTTTGTGTTTCTTCAGGTCTTTTTTTGATCATTGCTTAAGACTTTCCTACTGTGCTCTAGTTTTATATCATTTCATTTTGTGCAGTTTCAGACATGTTTCAGTGTTGTTGTTTTGAAGGTGCTGTAAATAAACTTTGATTTGACCTGAATTATGTCGGCTGACAGCATAGTCCAAAGAGCTTGAAACCACTGAAGTGCACATGGACTATCAAGTCACATCGATGCATAAATTGTGAAGTTTAAAGTTAATCAAGTGCTTTTCCATGACTTCATACACCCTGGTGACAAGAACACCCCTGACGATGGAGAAGGCCTTGGTCGCTATTAGCAAAACTGTGTTTAAACTAAGGATGCACATTGTTGGACTTTGGCTGATTTCTAATATGAAGATATTTGCTGAACTCATTATCGTTGGTACCAGTACAAATATTTTTTTGTCACAAGCACAAAGTTTATACTTTATGAAAATGGACTTATTGCTTTTCATGTAGCGGTCTATCTGTGTAAGAAACAGATGTAAAACAAGAAAAACAACATTTAACTCTGAAAAAGGAAACTCTTATTTTTAAGTCTACCCATACAGTGATTATAAGGTGAAGCATTAAGGTAGATTTGTGCATTTTGTCAATATATGACCAATACATATATGGACGATATTTAGACTGTAAATATCTGAAAAGATTTCAATATCAGCCAGTATTGATATTTAACTTTAAAGGCTGATATCAGTCAGTTGTGATATTGTACCAGTAATACTGTGCATTCCTAGTTTATACCAGTTCAATCTCTGTTTTCTGTAATGACAGAAAGTTTAAATGCAAGTTTGAACACATTATAACGGTGATATGAGTCTTGGATGTGTCAATTGTGCAAGTTATAAAAGCAAATTAATAACTTCTTTGAAAGCGAACAAAATGCAAAAACACACTAGCACTTGTTTTCTCCACAACATTATGAGGAGCATCTTTGAGAGCAACAAGAGCAGGGATCTTGAAGTCACTCAGGTTCATTCGTCTACTTCAAAGACCAATAAAACACATCCCTAATGCAAATACATCTGACAAATGTCTCATATTTTGTGTTGTTTTTCAATAAAACGAGTAAAATCACATACTAAAACTGACATTTAAAGAGTTCAAGTTCCCCTGCCCTGAAAAATCAATTGTCTTTGCTTTTAATGTTGTTAGAAGGACTTTGGGGAGCCAAGGAACATGGCACCCTTTACTAAACTCTTAGTTGATGGAGAAATGCTCTATACTTCTTTCATGAAATGCTCCTTAAAATTCTGTTTTTTACTTCCTGGGGTGTATTGTGTAATGGCTGGATAGCCTCCACCCATGTGTGCTTTCTGCTTGTCAAAAACAGACAACATGCCTGTCTGAAAGACTGCTGCTGGGCCAGTAACCCTCTACATCAGACATTGTTTGGGCTGCCAGTTAGCTTAGCCCTTATTATCAAAGCCTCCACTGGTGTCCTTTCCCCCTCAGATCCAAGCGTTTCCAAAGAGGAGGGGGAAAAAGCTGGATATGATCCACCTCAGATACAAAACCTTTCATGATCTTATCCAACTGAAATCAATCTTTGCCTAATAGACACCCAAGATATGATGTAACTTGCCAAACACACCAGGACATGAGACCTTCAACTTTTTATTAACTGTGTGTGTTAATGAGGGAAGACAAGCCTAGATTTTACTTCTGTAGAACAAAATCCCAAAATAAAAACTCAGATAGAAGATAGCTAATTGGTGCTCTGAGATGCCCCTAGAGGATGCTCTGTGGTTACTGTAAGCTGCAGTAGGCAATAGCACCAAACAGACTTATGCAAATTCTGTCATTATTAATTTTGATGCAACTGAACGCATTTTAACTATCATTACTGTGACATAAAAATCACAGCTGCCACAATCCAGATACTGTCACTTAAAGAAGCTTGGTGGAAGTTCAATCCAAAACACTGCTTCATTCCTTAGTTCACTGAGTCACCACTCTATCATTCCCCCCTTCTTAGTCTCCATATCCTCTCTGATTAGGGGTGTTGACTCACTTAAGCACTAAACCAAAACAGACTGTGCCACAGTCTTGTCTTACCCTTCCCTCTGCAGCTGTCATATTTTCAAGCCTTGTTCTCTTCTCTCCCACAGTCAATACGTCGTTTCACTCTGTGGTAACCCTCCCCCACCCTTGTCACCTGAAATCATCTCATCAGTGTCCAGAGAGAGCTCTTCAGAAGTCTGCTCTTCATCATCACCACCACTACCTAGACTACTGAAGGGGGGGGGCTGCTGTTGGCCTCACTACCTCAGTGGTACATGAAAACATCACAATGGAGTCTAACTGCAAAAGACATACTAACCACCAAGGACATTGCACATTTATCATGTATCCAAACTTGTGAAATGTTTAGCAGTTTGCTTGTACTACATTAATGTGCTGATGTATATTAGGCATCACCTGGCAGGACAGGATCACAAACACTACAGTCCTAAAGAGAGCACAGCTTCCTACCATGGCAACATCGCCGTTGATTAGGCCATGTCTTTTGGATGGGTAACAGTCGTGTGCCAAAGGACATTTTTGTATGTAGAGTTAACATCCAGCCAAAAGCCTAAAGGCTGCTCTCTGCTCCACAACAAGGATGCCGGTAAGTAGGACCACAAATTCTTTAACATCCATCCAGCAATGTGGGAGAATGCTTTTCGAGACCATCATCTATGACAGCAGATACTCCATACCAGGCTGCAGACCAATGAAACCACCTCAGTCCAAGCTCAAGAAAGGGAAAGAAGGCTGAGGGAGCAGCAAACAATCAACACCATGTCCTCAACATCACCTGATGCAGTCTTTACCTGTGACATCTGTGGCAGTGTCTGCCACTCCTGGACTGGCCTTCACAGCCACAGAAGATGCTGTGTCAAACCTCATTTCTAGGCACAAGAAATCTATGGTAATGAGACTGTGATGAAGTCTGACCTTTAAGTCTTTCCCACTGGATGATGTGCTCTACACCAGGATCAAATACAGTAGCTGTGAAACAACAAATATGAAATATTTGTCATTGACCTCTGTACTACATTATAAGCAATAAGCCAATGTCTATCAAGAGCTGATATTGGCCAATAAAGATGATTAATCAATGCATATGTTCGTCCTTGAATTTACTGTATGTACTTGACGCAGCACTGTATTGGTATTTTTGTTTTTAGGATTGTATTTATTCATTTTCTATATTAATTTTCCACCATATTTCAAAGATATATATCCACAAATAACTGTTTGACTAACTGAGTTACATAGTGTCTGGTATTAATGTCCTTCACCTCAGCAAAACCTTGATCAAATAACATAGGAAAACTGTCCAGAACAAACTGTAATTCAGAATCTATCAGGACATATGAAATAAACTTTCATCCCTTTTAAATGTTGTCCTAATATAATTCAGATACACGCTTTTCATGAGAAGATAGCTGAAGGCCAACAGTGTGGCAAGTCCCCAAAAACAGCCACTTAGGATATTTTTTGTTTTCATTGCGTATGCCTGTTTGTTAGCAAGATAATGCAAAAATTACTGGACGGATTTTGCTGAAATTCTAAGAAGATGTTAGTAATGATGCAACTGAGAAAAGTTAAGATTTTGCTGAGACAAATGTTTGTCTAGCTGCAAAAAAATGTTCCAAAATTACAACAAAAAACCTTAAGTTAACATTGGACAGAATTTTGAGAAATCATATCTCTGCCTTTTTTTTTTTTTTTTTTTTTTTTTTTTTTTAACATTTTCGCTTCCAATGTCACAGGATAATTATGGGTTCATATTTCTATCATTAATGCAAATTTCATCTGGATCCGACTGAGGTTCAACATTGGACTCTATAACGGGAAATACCATCGACTACATTAAATAATTCATATAAAATCAAAATAGGAAGAGATGTTCCCAAAATCTTTTGTGTCCATGCAGGATAGCAAACTTCATTTATGCGCAGAGTTTGGTCCAAATCCTGGCACTATTACGTATCTGGTGATCCAGAATTGTATCTTTCACAGGGGTCGTGGAAAAGCCAGAACTGAGCTGCATGGCGGAAGTCTTTGTTCTCTTAGTGCTTTTGTAGTTTGTTTGTGTATTAATGCAGTTGTGGAACTACAGGCCTGAAAATGTGGAGCTAAATAAGAGAAAAAACCTAAAGAACCCTGCATCCCAGCACTGTCAGGCAGGAGCACAGAGGGGATTCAGACTTGGATGAGAGGGAAGCGGGCCGAGTGTCTGCAGCGATACAACAGCGCCATCTATGGACAGGACCGTGCGCGTGCTTCGTGCCACCCTGACACACCACCACACCACCGCTGCAAAACAGCACAGGCCGGGCTACTGTCTGTCTCTGAATAAGAGCGAGGAAGACCACCAACATGTCTGACATGGAGGACGATTTCATGTGCGATGATGAAGAGGATTACGACCTGGTATTTACGGCTGAAATGATCTCTCTTCCGCTGACATTATTGTCATTTGTCCGCTAACAGCAAAGTGCCGACAGCACGGGCTAGCTAGCCTTAACTGTTTAGTTAGCATGTGGGCTAACACCAGGCTGACAGCGAATCACTAACGTTAGCTCTTTAGCTAGCTTGTGGTTGTCGGTTTTGGTTACTGTATGAACGACTTATGCGTGTAAACACTGCCCATGATAGATAGCTATATCTAGGCTTTTACAGGGTTTGTATTTGAGGACAAAATAAACAAACCAGCCGGCTAGTTAGCAAGCTATGGCGTTTGCTAACGTAACGTTAGCTTAGGGCTCATGTTTGCAGACTTGTGTTCAGGAAACTGCCACCCTCTTCATTAGCTAGCTCCGAGCTTCATGTGTTTACTAAGCGAATGTTTTAATGTTTGTACATGAATGTGACATAATTATGTCCGTGACTATAGGAATACTCAGAAGACAGCAATTCAGAGCCAAATGTGGACCTGGAGAACCAGTACTACAACTCCAAAGCCTTGAAGGAGGATGATCCCAAAGCAGCACTTAGCAGTTTCCAGAAGGTGGAGTTGTACTCCAACTATCTCTTCTATGTGGATTTAAAATTAACTCACCCCTTTTAAAGCATAACGTCTAAACCTGTTTTGGTTTCATGTCTGCACAGGTATTAGAACTTGAAGGAGAGAAAGGAGAATGGGGATTCAAAGCACTGAAACAGATGATCAAAATCAACTTCAAGCTGGTATGTGCCCAAACACAAACTGTAGTCAAAACTCTCACTGATCTCCATATTTAGTATATCTGTTTTACTGCTTTCTGAAGAAGGATAATTGCATGTATCTAGGTTTATAGACATAATTAAGGTGAGCGGCTAAGAGAAATAAGATATTATTGACCGTATGTTAGTTGGACATATTCCTTTTGTGTTTTTTTATGTTGCAGTCCAGTTGATCTCAGATGCTATGAGTTGCAACTTTGAAAAGTCATTAGAAACATCCCCTTTGGTCCAAATTCCTACTGAGAAGTCAAACCCCCTTAATCTACTAGAACTTTACCAGCTGTAAACACATTTCTGTCGGATGTGACGTTATTCCCACCTCTTCTGTCAGAGTTTTGAGTTCATTGAAATGGCGAACTTGTGACTGAAATGTTGCAGAATGTAGCAGGATTCATCTGTGTTGGCAATGTTTTGACCTGTCCATTTTTGGTGTGCCTGTAGCCTCAGTTCTGTGGTCTTGGCTTACAGGAGTGACCACTGTTGTGTGATGCTCTGCTGCTGTGGGGTTTTCTGGTTGTGTGTTTTAGAGAGGTTTCTTTTCTTATCCTTGGCTTTACCAAATAGTTGTCAGTTTCGCTGCTGCTTTACCATCAGTGCAAAGCAATCAAGTCTTCATTCTGACTCTGTGTTTAACAAGGCACTTTCCTCAGTCAACTTCAGGTCGCTCAGTATTTTATCTTTTCTACCTTTCTATGTAACCACAGAGATAGTTGTGCACATATAAGCCAGTTGATCAGTAGTTTCTGAAATAGCAATACCTGCTACCCTGGCACAAACACTCACTCATTTAATTACTGTTTCTCCTCATTCTGGTGCATCGTTTTAACATGCAGCTGATTGCTTTGACCATATCTGCAACTCTAAGTGCGCTTATTTAGTTCCATATGACTGGATGGTTCGATATTTACATTAGTGAGCAGTTAAATGAGTATACCTGTTACATTGCTAAGTAGCTGTAGTTATCTTACCACCTGTAAGAGCCCATGACAGGTTTGTTTTTCTGTATCTATTCAGACCAACTTTCCAGAGATGATGAACAGGTACAAACAGCTCCTTACATACATCAGAAGTGCTGTCACCAGGAACTACTCAGAGAAGTCAATCAACTCCATACTCGACTATATCTCTACCTCCAAACAGGTATGGATGAACAACCTGAGAAAGATGAAAATCAGAGTGGCAGAATTTAACTATTGAGAAGTAGAAGCAATAAATCTTTCTTTCTTGTTTCTTGTGATATCAGATGGACTTGCTACAGGAGTTTTATGAAACCACGTTGGAGGCTTTGAAAGATGCAAAAAATGATAGACTTTGGTTTAAAACAAATACAAAGGTAAACAACATTGTACAGAGTTGAAGGACATTTGTTATAATTTAATTGTATAATTATATAAAATACATTTTTTTGTAATCTTCCTTTGCAGTTGGGAAAGCTGTACTTGGAAAGGGAAGAGTATGGGAAGCTGCAAAAGATTCTAAGGCAACTTCACCAGTCATGTCAGGTAATTACATTCATTTAAGTTATTTTTTAAATGTTCATGATGCCTTCATTATTTACTTAATATTTACTCAGTGAAGATGTTCAGTATAAGAGCTTTTTACTCTTTTACTGCACACTAACTATACTGTAGTGAGGCATTTCAGCCATTGCGTTTTACTGTGAACTCATTTTTTAATCAGTATCACTGTTGATTTGGCATTTGCTTTTTCAATTCTGTCATTGCGCAATAGCTGGTCAGTAAGTTTAATCTATTTTCCATATTTTTTTCTGTTTATCAGTTACCACACGGTAGTGCTGGGTAAAATTCGAACAGTTATAATGTTTAACCCTCATATTATGTAAAAAAATGGTATTGTGGGTCATTTTTACTGAGCAAATCCACTCAACACAGTCAAAAACAGGTTCAATCAATAACAAACTCATTTTAGGTTATATACACATTTAGAAAAGAGAAATACATTTCATTTGCAACACTGTGTTTAAGAGCTATTTAGTTTTAGTTTTCCTTTATAAACACTTTTTTTATTTCACTTGCCCCATTTTCCCGGGTTATCAATGTTTACCATTTCAATCTTCTCCACATGATGGACAAAATGTAAGTGTGTGCTTTCCACAGATGTTGGTCTTGAGTTTAACACAAGAGGTACTTGTTTTCTTGTCCTCTTGGGAAGGACGGACCTGGCATCTTTTCCATTTCTTTCTACCAGATCTATTGCAAATTAGTTGGATGACCTGGGCCTGACCTTTTTAATGATAGCCACAAAATTTCATAAAGAAGAAAAAGAAAGGATTGCCAGAACTTTGTCAAAACAAAAACTGAAATGGGTCATATTGACCCTTAACATAATACAAGGGTTAATATATATTTCACAACAGTGGCTGTTTGTGTTGGTGGAGAATAACAGCAAGATTATGGCTTTCATAACCTTACTACCTGAAACATTCTAATGTCGTGTCCTCAGCTATCATTTTAGTGATTCAAAATGCTCAATATACAGTCCCTGCATTCGTATAACTACTAATAAACATATTAAGGATATATTTTTTCTGCATCCCACCCTGATCTCTTTCCCCCCAAAATGACAATAGTGTTCTGGGGTTGTTGTTTTTTTTCAATGTATTTGCTGTTTTTGTTTTGTTGTGAGTGGTGGGCTTTGCAGTTTCTAGATGATTCAGCAAGAGGGGATTGAAGTAAAAAACAAAACAAAAAAACATTTCCAGTTGAGAATCTATAACAACTTCATCAAGAAGTTGATATCAGTAGTTTTTTGCTGAATGGTTCCCTCATCAATTCCTTCCATTGTGCTCTGCATGCACTGTTCATGTGGGACATCAAAATCCCAGAAAAAAAATGATATTATCCTGAAATTACTCTGTACGCTGCATATGTGAACCTTAACAGCAAAGTTGGTCGCCGTGGAATTACCCTGACAATTAAATTTTAATTTTCAGGGTATACATTTTTTTTTTTTTTCAAGAGAAACATCAGGGTTGTATGTGTGAAAATGGCACTCTTATTCTGAACAGTCAGTAGGAATTATCACAGACATGTCATAACTGTCTTTATGGAGTGGACATGTTTTTGTGTCTTATAGCTGTGTAACAAGAAGTTGTTCCTTTTTGTCGAATACAGACGGACGACGGAGAAGATGACTTGAAGAAAGGCACACAGCTGTTGGAGATCTACGCCCTAGAGATTCAGATGTACACAGCACAAAAAAACAACAAGAAATTGAAAGCCCTTTATGAGCAGTCACTTCATATTAAATCTGCCATTCCTCACCCGCTCATTATGGGAGTGATCAGAGGTAGGATCGTGCACATACCTCCTTCATTGATAGAACACTGAATCATGGACTGTCACTCATGTGTTTGCTTTCTCCTGATCAGAGTGTGGAGGGAAGATGCATTTGAGAGAGGGAGAGTTTGAGAAAGCTCACACAGACTTCTTTGAGGCCTTTAAAAACTATGACGAGTCCGGAAGCCCTAGAAGGACGACATGCCTGAAGTACCTGGTGCTAGCTAACATGTTGATGAAGTCAGGAATAAATCCTTTCGACTCTCAAGAGGTATGCAGTTATGTTTTTATATTTCTATATGTTGTGCCTATGAAAAAAAACATATGCTGTGCATTTAAATATGATAACACAGCACACATCAGTGATTGTTGTTACATTCTTTCTGTTTTACAGCTAGGGTGTCTCTAATCAGAGTAATTTGGTGATAATATTTTGGAGATTTGTCCCAGAGGTTTTTGATGCCAGACATAACCCCCTCCTCTTTTTCTTTCCAAAGGCCAAACCATACAAAAACGACCCAGAGATCCTAGCTATGACAAACTTAGTAAGGTAAGCAGGCATTCACATTCATTAAAAAAAATGTTTTTTTCCCCCCAACCTTTGTGTTTGTTGTGGTGCTTCAGCAAAAAGAATAAAGTCCAGAGTTAGTTGGCTTATACAGCTTTTTGCTTACCAGTTTTATTCCTAGTGGCCTGTTGCATCCAGACATAACCTAACTGATGGTGTAGAATTCCCACCAAACTCTGTAGGCTCTAACTAAAGGCTTTGACCAATCATCTAAAAGCTGTTTTAATGCAGTGCTAATCCAGCTGCTACGAATTGTGTTTGATTGTCTTTCAACTTACATTTGGCTATAAAAAAATCACCTTGGTTAAGTGTAACTAACCCATGCACAGTGATGAAAGAGGCAAAAACACTGAATCCTGTTTGAATTCAGAAACATTAAAATAAGATCGTAATGATTTTCGTAAAGGTCTTAAAAAATGCATGCAAATTTAAAAAGCATGCAGCAACCCTGATAGTCACTGGATGGCCGTAGGTTGTACAACCCTTTGCCGCACTTCACGGACAGTCAGAGCTTCACTAACGAGAAGAAACTAACCAGCAACTTGTACTTGTAGGTGTTTACCTCAATCTCTCACTAATTTGAAAGGGGGAAATAAAGTAAGACTAATATGACAAGACTAAGTTATAGTTTAAATTTCAGACAATATGCTTCTACAATCTGGTTTAACTATAGACAAGTCAGTTGTCTGATTGTTGAATGGCTGTTAAGTGCAACCGATTATGTCTGTTCAAGCGAGCTCTTTACCGCTCACCATCAAAGGCACTGCCTATAAACAAGTGCGTCACAGTGCGGGACATTAACAGGGAAGAATTAAAAGATGTGATTGGCTACAAATTGTCACCAGTCATCAACACAACACACCATCAAGTTGCGTGACCTTTTTATTTCGTGTATTCGAGGTGCATATCAGAATTTCCTCAGCACTCAAGGCAATGTGCACTTTGCATCCTCTTATCTGCAGTTGGTGGAGGCTAGGGTTGTAAAGGTAGACACAGGGTGCTTGTAATGGAAATGTTGACAGGAGCATAATATTTTAGTTTGGTTGTTATCTCCCGTACTTGTATTGGCAAAGGTGTACAGTGTGATCAGTGTCTTAACATCTTGATCCACACCATTCGACTCATGTAAAATAGTCTTACATCTTTCTTCATTTCTTCTAATGGATATTCAGTGTTTTATCTTAATATTAACTCTCATTATTGAGAATATAAGTCTTCATGTCTCTGAATGTGGTTACCAAAAGAGATCCCATTTTCAGTTTTTTATTCCTCGAGAGTCATTAAGATTCTTGTTCATACCCATCATTTCTCTCACGCCTTTAGTCATCTGTTGCTTCCTTGTTTGCTCTCTTTTGTTCTCATGTTTAACTGTCAGTGTTTCAATTTGCTTGGAATTTGTACATATGTTTACATTTTTATTGTATAAACAAGAAACTGAGAAAGTACACCCATAATTGTCATAAGAATAGTGTTTACAAAAAGTCTTAATAGTTTGGAAAGAAGTCGACAGCCATCAGGATGAGGCTTTTTGTTGAGTTCACAGTAACACAATGTATATCAAATAACAACGCTCTTTGTTTTTCCTTTCAGCGCCTACCAGAACAATGACATCACTGAATTTGAGAAAATCTTGAAAACAAATCACAGTAACATAATGGACGACCCCTTCATTAGAGAGCACATAGAGGGTGAGTGAGGAACGTGACTTCGGTCCACATGTGTGATGAACAGATGTTTTCTTTAGTGCTTATTCTTTTAAAGCAGCCAAAACTTGACCCCTCTGATTTTAAGGTTTTTGACCATTTTAAGATGTATTTTTGTCTGAGGTTTTTGAAAAGGTTTTTATTTTTTCAAATCTTTATGACTCGCAACAACCTCTTTGACCAAATTTCAGTCTGGTTTTACGGCAGGTCACCGTTGTTTTCAGTCTTATCTTTTAGAGGGAACCTTTGCAGTGGCTGTGGTGTACTGCAAGTTTCAGTCTTAGGTTCTATTTGATCTACTCTTTAACTGCTGCCCATTGGTCAAATAATTCAGTCCCAAAAAGTCTAATTTCACCGCTGTGCTGTAAACACAGATATACCTTCCCCTGTGACCTGAGGACCCAAGAAGCCTAGCTGCTGTCATCGACTGTCTGGTCACTGATATCAAATGTTGGAAAGCACAAAGCTCACTCCAACAATGTAACTCAAAATCTGAATAATTCTCTCACACATTAAAACTTAACCCCCTCATGAAGTACAGCTTTGATCACCTTCCAGTTAACATTAAACCCCTCTGCTGTAACTTTTGGAATAGTTTTTGACTCGGATCTCACCTTCTCCACCAATATCAGTGTAGTCATGAAATCATGTTTCTTTCATTTATGAACTACTCAGCAAACCAGAAGTCGAAAAAATATCATCCATGCCTGAATTTTCTCAAAACTGGATCACTGAAGTTTGCTCCTCACTGGTATACATCAAATCTCTTTCTCTCCCCCAAAACCAGTCCAGACTGCAGCAGCGTGTCTTTTAGTGGGTTTTAATTGAAGACATCAAATCTCCTCATTTGAGTTTCACTTCACTGGCTTCCTGTTAGTTTCAGAGCTGATTTTAGGATTTTACTGAGTACTATTTGAGGCACTTAGGGGTCCGGCTCAAAGTCAGGAGCTTTTTTTTTGTCAGAGCTCCTCAGTTCCTCGAGGATATGCAGTGTGCAACATCAGTAGCTTCTAATCAGTCATATTTAAAAACTGAGTTTTGCAGATCTGCTTTTATGTGACATCAACTTTATCTTATCACTGTTTCACTGTTATTTTAGGCTCTTGTCCATCTTTCTTACTCTTTTCATTAAGCCAGTCCATTAGCACCTTCCTGTATCTTTGGACTTGTCATATTTTATCTTAACATGTTAATACTCATCATTAAACTTGTATTAAATCCCCATGTTAATTTGTTTTCTGCTTCATTTCTCCACATTATACCCATGTTTGTATCTGTTCATTGTATGTTGTACTTTTCATCCTTTTATTGGTAAACTTTATGACTCTTTTGTTTTATTGATGTATATTATGTTTCTTTTTGTTCTGAATTTTTACCTCATTTTATACAGTTTCATTCCTTTTATTTTCTTGCCCTACTGCTGTTATTGCTCATTGTCTCTATCTCTTGGTTTTCTTGTCTTCTGCTTCTTCCCATTTCATTCCCTTTTCTTTTTCTTGATTTTTTTTTATTGTTCATAGTCTCATTTTATGTTGCTGGGTTCTTGTATTATCTGTTTTTATGATGTGAACAGACTCTTATTGTGTTAGGGTTTATGATGCTGTTTTGAGGGTTCTTTGCTTTAAGCTGTTTAAACGTTATATTGTTGTTTCATTTTGTGTTTAGGTTATTGTGATTGTTTACTGTTTGTTCCTGTCTGCTTGCCAATGACTTTTTAAATGTGTGTGTTTTTTAAGCACTGTTAATAATTATCATTTGATGTTGTGTTTCAGAGCTCCTTCGGAACATTAGAACTCAAGTACTTATCAAACTCATCAAACCATACACAAGAATACACATCCCATTCATTTCGAAGGTAAGTCAATGGAAGCCGAAAAACTTTCTTGTACAAAAACTTTTCCTGGTGTCTCTCCGTTTGACCAGATTTTATTGGATTGTTATTTTCCATCTACGTGTTGTAGTAGCTCTCTGACTTATTCTAATCAAATTTATTTAATTTTATTGGTCTGGATTAAAAGCTGATCTGTTGTATGAGCGAAGGGATGTTAATTTACAGGCTCATGGTGGCATATAATACAAAAGACGATGAGTCAGAGTCTGTCCAAACCAGAAACTATCAGAGTTCATCAAACTTTATGGTCTTTTTATTTTTCTTTCTATTAACCTACACATTCTTCAATTGTACACAGCTCTCTGACAGCAACTTTATATACATGTTTCTTCAAAACTTTCAACTGTGTTATTTAAAAGTGCATGCTATTGACCATTTTGGACCATGTTTAAAGTCAGTTTTTCATCGGCAGACCCATATTTTAAACTTACAAATGCTCACCATGCTGTGCTACTGAGTGATTGTCACAGTTAAAGGCATTTTTGAAGACTTCATTAAATGTTCACTAAAAACACAAGTATTTCTCTAATTAGTATTGGAAGAAAACAACAACAAAGAAGAAAAAACTCATCCATTTAATAGGTCACTTTATCCACTGTAACACTTCTCCATCCACGATGTGCATCGTCTGTGGCATGTACCTTCTATGTGCAGTTAGCACACAGACCCTGCATGCACCATGGTCCATTCTCAGCATAAGTTGAAAACAAGAAAATAAGTTTATTAGCAGTTAAACACTGGCATGATGTGCTCTGACTGACATTGCACTTCCTGTCGTGTGACTATTTCGTGCTCATTTACACGTCAGAATTGAGATATTTGAATAATACTTTTTCAGCCCTAACCCAGGGGCAGTTTTTGTGTTTCCATGGACAATTTTAGCAGCTGTCTTGTTTCTTTGGGAAATCTGAAACAAATGAAATCAGCTCACTTGGGGCCAGATCACACAGAAAAGCCTCTCCAGCAGCACCTTTGCGAGGCCCTCTTCTCTGCTGCTGCGCGTTGCTTTTTCCAAACCTTCTTGGGCACTCATAAAAATTAAAATTGTTCAGTAATATAGCTCAAATCAGGTCGCAGAGTGAAAATTCTTCCTGTGTGTATGTATACTGAATAAAACTATAAACGCACAAACTCTAAAGGTTAAGTTAGAACGGCCTTTCCCTCAACATGCCTAAAAATCTGATTTATTTGTTTCACAAGTTGAGTTATTACGCTTTCATTCTGTTCATTCATTCACACGGTTTTGTGTGTTTATATTTTTATTGAGTAAACACTGATCTACACGAACACACATGCAAGCACTGACAACTGCTGTTGTCTCCTTCACGGCTTCTTTTGCAAAGACATTTTTAAAAAATGTGTACACCTGGAAACTCTTAGTTTGCTTTTCTTTTTTATTTACATTTTTCCCAACAGCACAAGTTCATTGTTTGCTTGAATCCAGTTTTCCTTGGTATTTTTATTTGGTCACCCTCATGTACATGTCGCTTAGATCTGTATTTTCAATTGTTTGCAATGCATTCACATTCCCTTTGAGTAGCTGTGCCAAGTTTGATGCCTCTGTGTGTGGGCAGGCTCCTAGGTTGGTGTATTTGAGATGAATTGGCTAACCAAAATGATGACGCTAAAGGCCACAGAATTTTTTTAAAGTGAAAGGGCCCATGCTTCTCTTTCTTTGTAGTAATGCAGTAATGCTAATAGTTACTGACTACAGATTCGTGGATGTTTACCCTGCTCTGACCTTAATGTAACACATTCATGGTTTTGAAATCTACAAGTCCCAAGAAGACCTTCAAAAATGTAGAATTAGAAGTAGTTGTGACACTCCCTTATGGTTCAGTCAGATAACAGCTATAACTAGTGTTAGCAGTTTATATCTGTTTCTGTAACCTTCTCTCTGTGTTTCTTTGTTAGCTGATTTACTCATCAGTTTACATACTTGCATGGTAGTTGACTTCAAATGTCTTGGCAGCACCTCAAACTTAATATTTGCTCTGGGCCCAGTGTTGATGTTTGTGAATGCTTTAGAAGTTGCTGACTCATGTCTCCCACTATAGAAGCAAGATCAGCCCTGACTGTTTGATTTGTCTCTTTTAGGAGCTGAACATTGATGTGTGTGATGTGGAGAGTTTGCTGGTGCAGTGCATCCTGGACAAGTAAGTTTCTGCCTCATGTCGTCTCCTGAGGCCAAAAAAAAATTTAGTTCCTGTAAAAAGCCTAGTTCCTCATAGCTTGCATCTTTGACTTTTAGTCACGTCTCATTGCTTTATTTGTCATACTGCGATAATGATCTGCTATTTTTTGCCACACAGTCCAGCTGTGCAGAATGTTTTATGCAAAAGTTTGGTAGCAAGTGAAAACACCAGCTCACTGTTTGACAGTCAGTTCTTACAGCTAAACTATTAAAATATCAGCCATTTATTTGTAAAGTAAGCAACATGATGAAATCATGACTCTTTAGATTACTTTTGAAATGAATTTAAAAGTTCACTTCATTTGTCATTGTGGTGCAATCAAGAGTTTAACACACCCTGTCATGACTGCAAACAGTGTTCCCACCATCATCAACAGGACACATCCTGATGTGATTGAACTTTTTCCTCACTTATTTGTGTTATGTAGGCTTCCATGATACTTTAAACTATACATCTCAGAAACACCACTTGTTAGTATTTAAGCTCATATATTTGGGTTACAACAGAGGGGTATTGCTGTGATGCTTTTCCATTCGTATTATCTGCACAGCTGCACCTTGGATGCTACCTGCCTCGTTTTCCATTTCAGTACAGACTTTTTTAGTGAAGGTAGGAGGGTGGTCATTGTTTAGCTGTGCCAAACTACTACGACGTCGTCATGACAACAAAGGAGGAGACAGAGGCAATTATTTAAGCTGTCAGCCCATAAATGTTTTTTGTCATTATAAGAAGATACAGGTTGTTACAAAGAATGATGCAGGCAGCAAAACAGCATCTTATCTTAAGCAGAGGAAAATTCTGGAAGTCATGCCGCATCACAGAACAGATAATAGGAAGTGTGTCATTTCTATGTCAGATACTCACAACTCAGAGGTCAGCAGTTTCTCCACGACGTGTTTGTCTTCTCCCAACTCAGTCCGATTTAGGATTCTTGTTTTTTAACCCTGTATTCTTTCTGGTCACTCTTTTCTGTTTCTTGTTTCCACAGCACGATCCATGGGCGGATTGACCAAGTCAACCAGCTACTAGAACTGGATTACCAGAAGAGAGGGGGAGCTCGCTACACAGCTTTAGACAAATGGACAAATCAGCTGAACACTCTCAACCAAGCCATTGTTAGCAAACTCACATGATGGCATGTAAAATCAAGAGACAAGGAAAATGGCATGTTTAATACATCCATAAAGTATGCTACTGTGCTTCTTCAAGTATATCCTCTGAGACAAGATACACAGCACAGGTTTTGAGAATGCCACCAATTTCAAGACGACACCAGGAACCCCGCGAGCGTGTTCAAAGTGTGATGTTTTGTCGTGATGAGGAAATCACTGACACTTATTTTTTTCATGTTCCTGATTGGCAGATCCTTCCATGTGCAACACACAAATGCTTCAGTTGTTGAAAAAAAAGTCCAAATGTGTATGAAAACTTGTACACAGTATTTTAATGTATACTGTTCCCTGTTGGTAATAAACAGATTTCTCTCAGCACTATAAGGATTCAGCTGCCTTTGACTAGCTACAAAGTTTTAACTGTGTGACAGGCGCCACGTCAAATAAAATGTTTTTAACTGTCAGAAATGAGACACAAGGAAATCATTCTTTAACTACAGTTTGTCTTTATTTATGTGCAGGGCCAGTTTTAGTGATTTGGAGGCCTGGGGCAAAGACCCGTATGAGGCCCTTCCCCATGTTTACATCTAATCTGGATCTATCGAGTTATAACTGGCATGAATATGTTTTCAGGGGCTTTTGGATTACAGAAATGTAATGCTGTTGCTACTGTAACCAGAAGAGAGATGGTAATGTATTAAATGGGCAAATATGAAGTTCGGCTGTCATTTAGTATTTTTCTGATGCTGGTGATGGATTATCACTTCTTAAAACGGTTTCTAAACTGATACACCTGTGACCCATTTGATAATGTTTCTGTCACCTGTGCATCTGCTTCTTTGGCTGGAGGGAAATATTTGACAGCTAACTGAGTCGAGATGACACAGAGGGTTCAGCATCTTTAGCTTTGAGATTGTGTAAATGCTACCTAAACATAACTGACCTGATGTGTATTGTAACGGTACTACACCGGTCTAAGATTTTAATACCCATCTCCACAGTGTTTGGCATGGCATGAAAGTTAGTTTGAATTTGATCTCAGAATTTTATCTTGCAATTTTCCTCTAAATTCGGACATTAACATCAGAATTCTAAAATTATTCTCAGAAATCGATGTAAATTATGATTTTAATATTCAGACTTTAATCTCAGAACTCCAACTTTATTATCAGTATGCTACCTTTTTTCTCTAAGAATTCTGAATTTAATATCAGAACTATGAAGTTACAGTCAGAAATCTGGCATAAATTATGATTTTAATGTGATAAATACCACTTGATTCTGATTTGAATCTCAGTTCTGAATTCTCAGAATTCTGAGTTTTATTATGACATCATGTTATTGTCACTTGATTTTGATTTTTTCAGAATTATGACATGATTCTGATATTAAACTCAGAACTGTGACCTTTTCCCCCAGTAACCTGCCTAATTTCCCTTAGGATTCTAACTTTAATCTCAGAATTTTTAAGTTAATGTCAGAAATCTGACTTGAATTGTGACTTTAGTTTCATAAATACCACTTGATTCAGATTTAATAGTGTCCTGAATTTATTTTTAAAATTCTGATTTAGACCATCGCTTTATCTGAATAATTATCACTTGATTCCAAACCTAATGTCAGAATGCTGAGTTCAGTCTTAGAACTGTGAATTAGTTTTAATCTCTGAATTCCAACTTTAATCTCAGAATTTTTCCTCAGACTTCCTAATTTAATCTGAGAATTATGACTTTAGTCTCAGAGTTAGGACTTAATTCTGACTTTTAAATCAGAATTATTAATTTTTTTCAGAGACTGAAACCACCTACCTCTCCAGCTGTTGGCCAACAGTCATACATTTAACTGTGGCCCTCAGTCTCTGGACACGCCCCTGCTTGATGCTCACCTGTAATGACATTATTTTTAACTCTCAAACAGACGCACCTCTGCCCGGCGGTGTTACAGTCGTGTTTCTGAGCGCTGGTGACGTGCTGTGTTTTTCCAGTCGGTCTTCGCTTTCTGGTCCTCGTCGCTTCCCGTTTCAGGTGACTCCCATTTCCACAGTGACAGCAGCCCGCTGCTCGGCTCAGAGCTCCGAGCTGCTCTGACGGAGCGCAGCTAGCTGACGCAGCAGCGTCTAGCAACAGTTAGCGGACTGTGGAATCTGGGTGTGAGTCCCTCTCAGCCTTTGGTGATTATTATTGTTATTCCTTACAATGAAGAAATTAAAGGGGTCCACATCCTGACGGCCGCACCGTGCTGCTCTATGACGGTCTGTGGCGGCGTCGGTGACTGACATGGACGCTTGTGACAATAAGGTACCATTTATTTTATCATCTGTCGTTTTTTTTTTGTTGGGGTCTACCTTTGAGAGAAGGGCCCACAAATCAGACCCCCGTCCACAGTGTGCAGAGAGCTATTCTTTTGTTATTGTGCATTTAATGACGACGTTGATTGGTTGTGACTTAAATTAGCTATATAGGTCAGAAGCTGCTGTAACAGCACGCAGGCTTTAAGTGAATGTAAACTGTTATCCTGTTTAAGCTAGCAGGCTAACGTGAACACAGCTAACGGTAACCGCTGCCCATTACGACAGAAAACGGATTATCCATGTCGTGTTTACTCTCACTGTGCAAGTTTTTGTGTTATTTTACCACACTGCGTACATTTATCACAATGACAATGTTTGTGTTTGACAATTTATTGAAATTATTCAACTCTGAATTGAGAGCCAGGCTAGCGGGCTAAAGCTAAACACCTCAGCTGTCATTTTACGTCGCTTGTCATTTTAATTCAGTCACAGCCATGATGTTTTTACTTCATGTATGTGATTACAAGAAAAGCAGACGTGAAATGTGTGCATGAGGGTATTGTTGTGACGAAAGGATGTTTCATGGATGGTGTTTGTCAATAAGAGGAATGTCTGGTTCCTCTGCATACATGACATTCCTCTGACGCGGACTGTAATGCAGAAAGTTCAGTTTGGCTGGGTTTGGTTTTCCATCGTCTAAATCTTAAGAAGATAAATCCAAGGGTGACGACTAGCTCATTATAGTTGCCCATGTTACATGTGCTTTCACTGATACTGTAATTAAGTAGCTCTGTCGTGTCATTGTGCCCTTTGACCAGTTTGTAACATTAGCACTTCTACCACTTGATCATGTGAAAAACCCCAAAACAACCATGAAGGCAAACATACTGAACCTTATATCAGTTATTCACCATCCATCCATTATCTATACCACTCATCTCTTTCGTGAGAGGTAGAATACACCTTGAACTGATCACCAGCCAATCACAGGGCCACATAGAGGGACAGACAACTGAAGCTGGGTATTTCCAGCAACCTCACGATATGATACGTCTCCCAATGTTGAGGACACAATATCACACATGTCCTGATAAGTGTAAATTGTGGACATTGACTATGCCTTCAACACATTTCCCAACATGTTTAGCTTTTTTCTTTTTGTAATTCACTTCTCATTGCTTTTTAAACATCGGACTAACACAACAACTAAACAAGCACATACTTGGATTGCAAGATAATATTACAGAAGGAAAAAAACAAAATAAAATAAGTAAAGGAATAAGAATAACAAATAAAAAAAATAGTAGTAATGATGTACAAAATACTTGTACACCACATGTCCAGGGTCTATGTTTTCCAAATCATCTACTCTCACAGTCACCCCCCCCCCCCCATTTTATTTTATTTCATATCCAAGCCTTTATTACAGTAAAATAATTTTTTGTTTACATTAAAGTCTGTCTGTTAGTTTCTCCCATCACTCGTTTCCAAGTAGAACTTGTTTTGTTTTTATTACAAAAAGAAAAAGAATGTGGATGGGGTTTAAATTATTCTGCATTTTAAGACCCTTAAATGTATGTCCCCAGAGATGTTAGACTTAAATTTAAATTTTTAACATGTGCATCATCACGTACTTTGGCTTTGATTTTGAGCTGTGCTGTCGATAACTTTACTCAGAGTGTATTGACAACAGCTTTATCGATTTTGTAGGATCTGTTTTGATTCACTAATCTTCAAGGAGTGCATGATGATATTTTGCTGTATCAATATTTTGAGCACAGGCATATGAACAACCATTCATGCTCACAATTAAGAGGAAAATCAGAGTCACCAATCAAATGAATGAGCTTGTTTTTGGTCTGTGGGAGGGAGCAACAGTGCTGGAAGAGAACACATGCATGCACATGGAGAACATTCAAACTCCTCACAGAAACACCCTGACTCGGAGAGCAGACCAGAAATCTTCTTGCTGTGAGGCATGTGCACTACATGCTGCACCACTGTGCTGCCCCGTATTTTAACTAGTGTTGTCATACCATTTTATCAGGAGAAATGCAAAAATATATCAGATCAGTGTCAGCACTGACAGATATTTACCTAAAATGTTGATTATTATCAAATTTTAGCTAAAACTGAAAGCTGATATATTGGCTATAAAATCATGAGTCTGAGCATACATATAAATAAAACCTCATTGTTCACAGCCACACAGTGAGTTTTATATTAGGGATGCATGATACTGGATTTTTTCGATACAATACTCAGATATTTCCAAACTAATCATTGCCAATACCGAATAATGATAATTTTTGACAAGAATAAGAGGAACTTCCTTTCCTAAATATGTCCTGTTCTTTTCATTTTGACAGTGTAATAGCGTAAGATGTGGACCATGGAAAAACATTTTATTCTTTCATAGACGACTCTGTTGTTTTCAAATTGTAACCATTCAGAAATAATAGCTTGCGCATTGTGCTGCATTCATTTATTGATTCTGTAGGTATCACAGACATTATACATGGCTTATATGTATGGCTGTAAATATTGGCAGAAATGGTGTGACTGCCAGTACCATAATTGTACTGATGATATCGCAAATTACAATTATATATCTTTATCTAAGTGGCAAAAAATAGTATGCACATGCAATACAACGTCCAGAGTGTAAAAATACAATTTTCCAGTAATATATGTAACATCTAATTTCTCATCTAACATGGCACAAAGGTACTCTGATTATTTTAATCTGCCTTTGATATGCTTTACCATTACAGACAGAAAGAACACACAGACTGACTGAAAATATTGCAGTTTCTTTTGCACAATTGTACTTATTAAAGTTCAATTTTAGTGATGTATTTTTGACCTTTACTTCTAAAAGAGCTACTTTTTCTGGCAGCTATACTTTATGTGGAGTTCAGTTTTTTTGCAGAATACCCAGTAGATCCGAGACAGGATGTCCTCAAAGGATGTCAACATTTTGGCACTGAAAGTTAAAAAACATTAATTTAAAAATTGGGGATTTAGTTAGAGCTGTAAAACAAGGATTTTTCATTTGAACAGCATTGTATTTATACAGTATCCAGAATCAGCTCAACATGTCCATGGATCAGGGTGTCTATAAGGCCATGTGGGTTACAACTGTATTCTAGACATATAATTAGGCTCTCGCAGCCTAGGTTTAATTCAAGCCTGAGACTTGTTTGCCACTTGCCTTCCCTATTCTCTCACCTTGCTGCCAATGATTCAAAAGAAAACACTTTATATTGTATATATTGATCACATTTTATGTCACATCTTTGTGTCCAATCACTGCATCCGGTCTCAAAGTGCACTGCACATCAGTTTGTATCACATATTGACCTCCAGAAGTGAAATTGAATCATAATCTGTTAAAAGATTTACACTACTTGTTTTACTTTTCTTCAAGAACAATTGTTTTATGTACATTTATTTTAGATTTATGGCATCCTTTGTTTATTTGGTCAAATATGTTGTTAAAATGCAAAACTATTCACACGGGGAGCACAAAATACATCTTCAGAGTATCTTTCATATCTCTAAGGGGAAAATGTATTGTGTGCTGATAAGCGTTTTTAGGCCAGCTTTTATTGTACACTGTATTATATTTAGCAATAAATAACTTGTTGATGCCTCAGTCTATAGGTGGAGACAAATTTGCAAGGCTTACTGTAATTTAAGTGATTTTAACTGAAGTATTTTGAATGTAACTTTTACATGAAGAGAGAGCTTCCTTTAGTGTTCTGTGAGTGCATTTTTTACCTGAGTAATGTCAAAATAATCACAGTATCTTTCTCTGAGCAAAGTATTTTTGTACTCTTTCCTCCTCTGATAAAATCATGCTGTCACCAGTTCATGATGTTCTGATATTCATGATATCAACCAAACTGCCCAAAATAGTGTTGATAGTCTTGTTTTAACCTCATCTGACTGTTCTGTTTTTTTTTTTAGATTGAATACCTCTTGATGTAAACAGTACATGCAATGTTAGTGATTCATGTAATAGTTACAAATATCAACAGGTGCTGTTAAATGCATGACTGCATGTTTCCCATGACAAGTCATTTCAATGTTTTTGTTTAGTCATGCTTCATTTTTCCATTTTGTGTTTGGTCCATTGAAAGTCCAGATTGCGACATCTTTTTTTTTTAACTGGTTGGATTGTTTGAACATTTTGGATAATTTTTAATTAAGGAGGAGGCAACAAGCCCTAGGACTTAACCAAACTTATTTTGTTTTGTTAGACCTTTTTAACTTTCCAATGGATCTGGTCTACTTCCTTTAAAGGCCACCCTGCTGTCCGAACAGAAACTCTGACTGTCTGCTACTGTTGGAGAGCAACTGGTGTGAGAATAAATGCTTACACAAACAGAGGCTTTTGAGATCTGTGGCCCGGGCCTGATCACTGTGAGGTCTGTCATCGTCGATGAATGCACATCTGGATCTGACCTCATTGCCCTCTTGACAATCACGGCTATTCTCACTCACCCTCTTACCCCGACACTCAGAGACACAAAGACACACATGGTTGAATCAAAGTAGGGATCCTCTGAGCAGCTTTGTTTTCCTTTAAAACTCGGTAAAATAGTTGTATTTCTCCATGTCTGATCTGAGATTCATCTCCAGTGCAGAAGGCCTCCATGCTATAGCTTTCTGTGTAATTAGCTTATCCTGCTGCGCTGTCCTGACTTTATCCTCTCAAACTTAATCCTATAACTGCTCCCTATCCACTATACAGCACTATCATACAGGTAGTGTAGTCCCAAATCCTTATGGCCATATCAGTCGTCTTGCACCCTCGCAGATCACGACACATACAGGACTATGTTTAGATAGGAGGGGATGAATAGATTACCTAAAGAAAAGTGAGAGAGCCTCCCACAGACAGTAGCAGTGGGAAACAATAGCTGTCTGTTTGACATCCACTGGTTGCACTGATACTCTATTCATGCATCCGACCACTGTTTCAGAGATTTGAGGGGGCGTCTTTGTACCCTGAACCCTGTCAACTCTGCTCATCCTTTGCAATAGATTGTAGATTCTCTTAATGGGACCTCTTGGACAGATCTGCCACCCCGGGTTAGGATCAGGATGAGTAAGAAGTACCAGCAGCCACCAGCTAAATACTGGTCAACTATGAAAACAGCTTTAGGACCTCAGATAAAAAATAATGGTTGCTTTAGAGCGAGGATGTTGAACCTGAATACATTAAATCAGTGTTTTAAAAGTTTTGGCATTTAGGATGTGGAACCCTAAAAGGTGTGAAAGCATCAGTGTGAGATAACAGAGCGCAATGGCAAAATTATCATGTCTTTTCTTTGAATTTCACTATTTTTGTGTTTGATACATGCATTTAAGTATTTAACTGAATCACAAGACTGAGAAAACAAAAGGATTCATCTGTAATAGACATGAAAAAAGCTTTCTAACTTATAAAACTTGTATTCCTCTCTATACTGTGTAGCATATGAAAAAGAGATGGCCAGTCTTAATGGTTAGGGGTGTAAGAAAATATTGATACACCAGCACGTGGCGATATTTTGCAACCTAGTACTGTATCAGTATTTTAAATGCACTATTGTGATACATTCAGACATTTTACTCTGGTCCTGGTGTCAGTCCCAGGACCACCATCCAATGCCCCTGACCTTTAGTCTTCAACTCTCTGTGTCCGGATGGGCCCCAGAGCAGAAAAGAGGTGTGAATGACGAAGACAAAGGCATGACCCACTGAACCAGAAGGAGCAAAACTAATGTTACTACACTACTTTGTGTTTACTCTCGTGAAACAATGTGTTGTTGTTGTTTTTGTTTTTGCTTTGCAAATTTACCTAATTTATTTAGCTAGTTTTTCATAAGAGCTTCTTTATTTATTGTGGCAGGTTTTCCACGTGAAATTAACAATTGTCTTTGGAAAGAAAAGGTAGTTTTGCATGAAAAATCGTGCAGAATTAGTTTTTTTCCATCCCATCATTTTGTTATGAATGATTAACCATACAACTTTTATGATCACTGGTAACAGAGCAATTTCAGTTCGACAGAGCCTTTGATCCAGTTATATCACCGGAGGTTTACATTTCAAAATGAGGCTGACTGTGGTGTTCAGCACTTTTATGAATAAAATGTGAAAAAGATTCAGGAGAAATAAATCAAGTTATCATTTAAAGCAACTCAAATGTCAGTTTAAGGAGTCGTTGTAATCCAGTCCAAGATAACAGGTGAAATGTTAGTATTTTGTCCCACTTGACTTGAAATTTGAGATGTTCTGCTTCTGTTAAGGATCCTCATGAGTGAGGCATAAAGTCCATGTTAACTGAAAATTAATTATGACATCCAGCTTTACATGTGCATCTATTGCTACTCTGCACTTTCACTTTGAATGAATAGAAAGTGACCTCATTGTCGCCTTTAAAAAAAAAGACACTTCCTTGTTTATTTTCTTCTCTGCTATTGTAAAGCAGTTAATATTTTAGTTGCATGAAAAATTATGAAATAATTTACAATTTGAGTGCTTTTAAAAGTTGCCCATCAATTGTGTGCACTGTCTTTCTTGGACCGAATGTGTATTTATGCCTCCATCAGGGGGGCCGGATGACTTATTTTAGTACCAGAGTGAAAGGAGCTAACAATGGCCAATTGTATCATCAGTTTTTTTAACTTCTGATCCAAAGACGATAGATTGACACACTTTACAGCCCCACCAAACAATATAGTGATTTTATGGAAATCAGTAGTTAGAATTTGATTTTTTTTTACGTATTAAAGAATAATAAGTTATTGTAGGGTGGCAAAAAATCCTCAAGTCAAACCTGATATTTGAAATGTATGGCTTTAAAAAGGCTGTTTTCTTTTACTCATGATAGGTCCTAAATTTGCAGGACACTTTGTCAAACTAAATCTGTTTTAAGGCAATTTGAGAGCTGCCTTAAAAACACATATAAACAGTATGGACAGTATGATGCTGGTGCTTTAAGCATTTAAATGTCCTCCTCCTCTAAATGCATACTCACACTTTCTCACGCCTGCTTCTCTTAGGTGGAAAATGCACCTTGATATACCATTATTAAATTTATACTTAATGTCCTATTTTGTGATGCTTTACTAAAATAATGAGCTCCCAAAACAAATCATGGTGTTAGAGCATTTCAGGAAATGCTCTGAATGATGTGTTGATAGTTTTTTTCTGGACGGAGTAAAAAAGTACTGATTTGTTCAGTCTGTGTCTTTAAAACATCTTGAAGAGTTGTGACTATTTTGCTGCAGTAGATTTGAAATAATTGAAAATTTTCCCTTGACTCATTGTGTCACTTGTTTTACCTTCATGCTTTTGAATCATGTTTGTTTTGTTCTGTTTTGTGCACTGTCTTTTCATGTTCCATCTAAGGTCCAAAATGTTGCATATTTCATTATATACATTATATACTTCTATATGCATTTGACTGATTAAAAGTTTTCTTCAATTTCTCTTTGAGGAGGTGATGGGCCCAATGACCGGACCAGTTGAGGACCACTGCCTTATAAGATGCACCACATACAGTCATCATTTTTATCTTAACACTGGCATACCAAAATAGTTCCATGATCATAGCCGATTAGTTGATCCTATCCTACATCATCCCATTTTACAGAAGCAGGGATGGTAATAAATCTGTTTGAGTTGTAATGTTGTGTAGAAGCTGACACAGAAATGAATCAGAGTGGGTTTGATTGAGCATATCGTTCTGGTTTAAGAACTTCCTTTTCAGCTCTCTCAGATATTTTTATACTCAGATGTTGATTGTTTTCTCACTCAGATGTGTCATGTAGTTAATTAGCTGCTGTTGCTTTCAGTGTGACAGTTTTGTGTCTTCATCTCTCCTGCAGGATGTGAAGCTTTCAGCCGAAGTGGAACCGTTCATCCCACAGAAGAAAGGTTTCGAAGGATCCCTCGTCAGCATGAGTCTTTCTGGAGATGCAGGCGGAGGAGGAGGGGGTGGAGGTTTAGGGGGAGGCGGTGGAGGGGTGGAGACCACACCCATACCCAGCTACCTCATCACCTGTTACCCCTTTGTCCAGGAAAACCAACCAAACAGGTACTATCACTGTGTTAAGGTTCGAAAGCTGAGGTCAGACCAAAGTTTGAAGGTGAAACATGCAACGCCTGCAACAGGCAGCTCTGCGACAAAAGCCTGTCAGTGCAATGTTTTTTCGCCTGTTTGGCAGCTGCATAAAACTTTAAGCGTAGGGTGTAAATGTGAAGGGTGATGATGCCTAGGAATGGGAGGTTGTTGCAGAATAAGTACTTCAGTTCTTGTGTCCTCATATTATGCTGACATGAGCACCTTTGATTATCTTGTGTCCCACACTGTGTTGTCGGTGGCGGCTCACCAGTACTCAAAGTTCCAATTATTAATGAAATAAAAAACTAGAGTAGTGTAATGCTACGGCCACACCGCACGCGAATTAGCAAAGATGCGCGTTGAGATTACATACAAAGTCAATGCAAAGACACGTTTGGATGCAGATTTGCCCCGGGTGGCACAGTGGACTCGTTTGGCGCGACGCGTATGGAGCGTCCGGCGCATTTGGGTGTAAAACGCCTCTACGCTCGAGTTGAAAGTATTGAACTCTGGACGCAAATTCGCGTGACACTGTGCCGCGGCAGCCAATCAGCGATGACATTCATCCCCAATGTCATGGATTTGATGACGTGTGACGCTCCGGCCACCTGCTCCTGCTCAAACCCCGCTGAAAGATGGAGGAAAGGTTGAGCTGCGCTGTTTGCCATCATCCGGAGCTATACGATTTGACGTGTGTACTCTACAGAGACCAGAACAAAAAGGAGCAGGCTTGGGTAAAAGTCGCTGAGGAGACAGGTTTTGAAGGTAAGTTCTGTAAATATTCATTTCCAGCTGGATTTGCCTGCACAATAGCACAACTGGCTATGGCTCTCTACCCCGCCTGCGCAGTGACGCGCGTCGCCCCTCAGCTTGTCAAAAAGGTCCAGCGTCCAGCCTTGGGTGTTACGAGCAGTGCGTCACAGGCACTACGCGCGTTTAAATACGCCAATTCGCATCCGGTGTGGCCGTAGCATTACAGGGAGGCTTAAGCTGCCCCTTGACTCAGAGAAAATGTCTACAGCCCTGTTTGACAGTTTGGCAGTGGCAGTAATATTGCCAAACTGCCTTTGGACCTAAATCGTCACTCTGATCCGACCCCTGCTCAGGGTGATGTCAGGGATATGTAACACTGTTATCCCAACACTTGTCCAGGTGGCAGCAGGAAATGTTCAGATTCTGGACTGATTCAGATTTAAAAATCTGAACCAGTCCAGTTGCCTCTTGGATCAGCATTAGATAACCAACCAGTCAATCAATCAGTCAATCAATCAATCACTCAAAAGTAGAAGATTTAATACAATGAAAATACAAGACCCCACTCACCCTCACAATCCACATAAAGCACACACACACACAGAAAATAGAATCAGAGGACTGAAGAAATGCTATCTTGAATTAAAATGAGGAAACACAGGAGCTAAGACTAAAATAATGTAAAAAATCAGGATAAGAAATTTGATAAAAATACTATGGGAAAAGCAATAAAATGGTAAAATGGGGTAGTCTAACACCAAATACGTAATATAATCTGCTAAAGTAAGGTTATAACAGAAAAAAAATCCCCCCAAAAATCTAAACTGAATTGAAAAAATATAACAGATTGAGAGGATTACAATAGATAAATAAATAGATAAGAAGAAATAATAATATCATCAGCTAAAGCCAGACTAAAAAGGTAGATGTTGAGTTTTCTTTTAAAAAATATGAACAGTAGGTGCTGCCCTAAGATCTTCAGGTAGACAGTTCCACAGACGGAGCTATAATTATGAAATGAAATGCATGATCGCTGGTGTTTACATGTTATACAGCAGATCTTGCTAAACTATTGCTGCTTTAAGTATGGCTGACTGAAATACTTACATGACCACACATAGTTTCAGTTGCTCCCTCATAAGGATGCTGCTTTAAAAACAGTACCAAAGCTGCAGACATTGAAGACGGCCTGGTGTCACTGCTTCACAAGTGACTGTGTTGACTGGTGCCTGTTGGCTACCTTCATCTGTGTCTGACATAGTAACAGCAGATGTTGAAACCGACAAGAGAACTCATGAATGCTTTTAGATAAGATGATTTGATCTTGCTCAAATATGTCTAACTGAAATTTAAATAAAAATGTTTACTCAAACACCTGTTAAAACCAAGTAACATAGCTACAAGTTAGACCGCCACACCAGTCAAACTTGTGGTTGGAATAAATATGAAATAAAACTGCTTTTGCATAAATGTCTTGTATCTTGGTTCAATTGTTAGTGATTTCATTTAAAAAAGACTGGTATCTATTTAAGATCCTGCTTGCTGCAAGCAACAAAGCAATAACAAGAAAATGGTATAAACCTGAACCCAAAAGTCTCTCTGAGTGGATGGACATAGTCAAAGAGGTCTTTGCAATGGAAAAGATAACTTTCTCTTTAAAGATTTCAAGGGACAATCTTTATTACGAGGTGGGAGAAATGGACACTCTTACAAAGCGGAAAAAGGACGCTACCTTTTTATGATTTTCACTGGTCAGCAACGACTCCAGATATAATATAATTGCGTAGTTGTTTAAGCCAAGGTGTACTCCACAAACTATCCTCTGTATGTTTGTTTTTCTGTCTTTGTTTAAATGAGAAATATAGCTAAATAGAAAGTAATAAAAAAACTGCGTTTGTATAAAAACGAACCCTCCCAGATAAATTATAGACATTATAACATGAATGTAAGCACCAGTGTGATTTTGTGTTTTTGTGTGGACAAGGACATTATAAAAATGGGACAGGATTATTTTGAAGCTGATTTTAAAAATGCTTGCTTATGTGTGGACATAGTCAGCATGATAAAGCATCTCAACAATAACCACTAAAATGCTGAAGGGCAGAATAACACCTGCAACAAAAACTTCCTGTAAATTGAAACTTAACCATCAAACTCAGCTACCTGCAATATATTGACAAAAGAGTCATAGGCAAAGTCAGCCGTGGGCCTAATTTGAGCTGCAACAGCTCAGTTCACACAGCTGATTCTGTCTCCTGCAGCTTTCTAAAACAGTCTTGTTGCTCTACGTCACAAACCTGAATTCTGAGCGGGCCTTTAAGTCTTTGGCTTCAGTCTTGTTTATCTTCGAGTAATAGTGCCTGTGGTTTTGTTCATGATGATTATCAGGTTTTCTCATAGTTTCACTTAAGCTGCATAGTTTCACTCTCCTGTGGCACTGAAGGACATGTGATGTCAAATTTTGAAACTCTCGGAATAGTCTGCCCCTCTTTCAACCTTTTCTCTGTTTTCAGAATAACTCATTCACCACAATGTTTTTACAAGGATAGAACAGTGTGTCCCCGATGCTGTGCTTCACTTAAGATATCAGGATCAGACCTTAAACAGTGTGTTTAGCTAAAGCTATTAGATGCTCTGTAGTTTAAGACCACTTAATTATGAATGGAAACCTCCCCAGAGCTGCAAAGTGCCATGGAACCACAGTCTATGTTTCCACTGACTCTCTTTGTCCAGAGTGATCTGCTGTATCCTGCACACATCCGCTCCTTTGTTTCCTTCCCCACTATTTGAATGCAAGGAAATGCATGCTGGCTGTGAAAATATCATCTGGATCCTTATCAACATTTCTGCATACCATGTGGACACCCCCTAAAAACCAAACAGCATGCACCTCGTTACAGTAACAGAACTGATGGTTAACAGGGCATTACCGCTCTGTGGAGCCTCTGTGCATGTTTACATCTGTGAAATTCTCTTCAGTCAGATTGAAATGATTCTGATTAAAGATTACCAAGTCACTGTTTACGTGAATGCTAAATAATCTGAGCCTTATATAAATGCACACACATAAATCAAGTATTTAATCAGAACAAAAGTATTTTGACATGAGCAGAGCTGTCCTGTCAGTCTGTTGTATTGCAAACAACAACAGAAAAAGTTATCCAATAAAATGATGAAAAAATGTGATTTAGCTCATATGAAATAAATCTTAGTCAAATCTAACTAGTCAACTAAGTGGACAGTGGTAAAAGCCAACTATTTACTTTGGTATTAATAAGAGTTATCCTATCAAGATATGCCAATATTTATTAGTGAAAAAAACATGATTGTATATATAAAAAATACCTAAGAAAGTTATCTTTCCATACTTTAACTTGCTGTATGTTTGGTGGATCACAACGAATGCCAGAACCTAGGGCTGAGTGATAAATCATTTTTGAAAACACAGCTTAATTAGGTTAGTGAAGCTTAAGGTAAGATTGTATTGATACAAACGATACAAAACAATAATCAAGCGTTTTTGACGCCTGTTTGGGCATTCATACCACTTAGGATGGGAATCAAAAATACAATTCCAATTTTGAATCCATAACAAATAGCTAAAACAATTGATATAAGTCTTTCTGCTTAATGCTTTCCTTAACAATTCCTAAAACAAGTACTTGACTGCCTTACAAATCGAGGTTGTCATTGTCTTATCATAGACTTTCAAAGGATACCATAGACGCAGCCATGGCAGACAGGAGACAGAAACAGTTAACACAATAAGATGCCAACAACACAACAGCCTATGAGATTTCAAACAACAGTTCTTACATTCTGAAAGATTTACTAATATAACATCAGCAACTATATTGTTAAAATTTATGCTGCCCAGAGGTATCTGGTTTGAATATATACTGAATATTCACCATTCTGATTGCCTGTGGTGTAAGTACTCTGTTCAGCTTCACAAACAAACTTTTCCAATCTTTTCAACCTCTGCTGCTCTTTCATACACTAGAAGAAAGTATTTTAGAATTAACAAGACTTTATAAATGAATCTTGTTTGTTCAAAATGAGGGAAATACTGTCCTCCTTTGATTTTGTCCTCATCCTGACCTGTTTCTTATTTCTTTGACACTTTACTGGTATGTAAATAGAGGTCTGTTGACCATGATGTGCTTATGAGTAAATAATTTCCCTCTCATTAGTTAGGCTGGAATTCTGATCCATATTTGATCATATTAATCAAATGCAGCTCAGCAATGCTCCTTGTAGGTCCGTCACTGGTAAACGGCTGTTATCAATATGAAAATAAAAACAAACATTGAAAAAAGAACAAGATTTGAAGAGATCACTGTGGTGCATACATTTATGGATGTCTTGTGATGTATATAAATAAACTCGGATCTCCAACTTGAAAATTTGTCTTTAAATCAGAAGTGATGTCCTGTGTGTTAATTTTTCAGCCATTTTAGTCTATCTATGTTTGACATGCAATAGTTGTCAACACTGATGTCTTCACACTTTTCACTTGTTCCCCTCAGCAGCAGATTTAATTCTCCCCTCTTCCATGTGTGACTTTGAGTTTTTTCCCCTGTAACATTAACATTAAGCCACATCTTTGAAGACAAACGGTCTTTTTTGTCCCGTCCCCCTGAAGGCTCAGTTGTACAAACCTAGGTTTTTAAAGAGATGTGAACAGTAACAATGATTTGAGTAAGGATCAGCACATATTGCCCCTCTCATCCAGAAGAAAATGTATGTCTGTATAGGATGGTCTAGATCAAAATCTCCCAGATGATGTGTTCCATGGAGCAATTTTAATCAAGTAGCTGTAATTTTAGTGAATTTAAACATAGATGCGGTTTCTAAAAAGCAGTTGAAGCTCAAAATCATAGCCGCAAACTCAAAACTGTATACACTGTATTTACTGTGAGTGCTATTTTCTCCACCTGCCTCTTGTATATAGAGCAACATGTTACATAACTAACACTAGCAGCGCCCTTTGCACTTTTCTCCACCGCACATTTGTCTTACTGCCCAAAAAATTCTGTACAATTGCACTAAAATGTTTTTGTTACCTAATCAGGTATGTTGTCCTAGTTTTAAGCTGACTACTCTACTGCTGTGAGTTTTACCGGAGAGTGTTTTTAGATTAAATACCAAGAAAACCAAATTTTGATCTTGAATTAAATCAATGGATTAAAATTGGAAAATCCCTGCAGATGCTTCTGAATAGCTTGCAATTGAAAGGACAATACAGACAACAGTTGAATGAAAAACAAATTGAAAGAAAAAAAAGAAGAACAGTGACTTTTAAAATAAAATTCAGCCTGTCGTACACATTGATTTTGTTGTGATTTGGGCATCTTTTATTTTTAAAGATGCCCAAATCACGGTGATGTTTTATATGAGTTTTGCCCTTTTCACTTTCAGAGTTGATCTGAATTGGAGCAGAGTTTCACACCTCTCATAACTCTATTTTCAAAAAACTGTTTTAATCATTTTGTTTTTAGTTTATTTTCTGTGCTTTCATGTCAGAATTCTTGTTGTAAAGATGTATATTCACTGTGTTTACAGTCAGGTCAGCTAAAATTACTTTGTGTGTGAACTTTAAAACTTGTCAACCTTTTATTCAGACTGATGTACTAAGTTGAATTTCTCAAAGTCAGACTGAAGCTGGATAAACACTGTGTGTTTCTAAGTTGGTTCTTCAACATTTGTAGTGAAATGTCATGTCAAATTGCTCAGTGTATACCCCAACACACCTCGATAGAAACCTGTGTTAACAGCTGCTGTTTTTTGTGCAAGCAAGGCTGACAGCCTTAATCTCAGGTCATTTCTCAACATCATGTATTGTTGCTCCTAAGGTATTAAATTTGACCTTCTCTTAGTAGGACAGGAAATGTCATTTTAAGAAACATGAAAATAAAGTAAAAGATTCAAGTCCTGGGATTTGCAGCAGTCAGTTTGAAAAGTGTTCCCTCGAATAGAAGATTAGCACACAACACTGGCATCAGAAATCTAACCCTTACTTGATTGTATTGATCACTGAGGGGGAAGTGACCATGACTAGCTTGGTGCTGTTTCAAAAGGTAAACAGTTTTTAACTGAGAATGCTGTGAGTGTGGGGAAAACAAACCCCTGATGCCAAGGTTGTTTTTGCAAGGGACACTGATTACCTCAAATTTGGCTTTAAATTAGTACAACATTGAAGATGATAAAACCTGTGGCTGTGGACATGAGCCCTAATGCTGGAATTTCTCCTGTATGTATACATGCCCTTTGCATACTGAGCATGCTCCACAGCTGATGTGCCGGATTTTGACCTGGAGTTAGAAAAGCATATACAAAGTATCGCAGAAGTCTTCTTGTTGTCAGCTTTCTGATACCACTGTGAACAAGGGGAACAGCATGCATCACTGTGCTCCAAAAGTTACATTTTGCTGTGAAGTTGTCAATGTTTGATAAATGACAAACTTGCTGCCTACTAGCTTGTTAGCAAGACCAGAAAGTGCCAGCAGCTCTACTGAGATAAGTCTGACATCCACAGATAAACAGATTCTCCCACAGTGATTGACTGCTGGGACTAGGACAGTAGTCCATATTACTGACCTAATTAACCTCTAACTATAGTTGGAGCAAACTGCATACAAATACAAATGCAACAGTTGTCATCTAATTTGTAAATACTTTGAAGAAAATTGTAGTTGAAACAGTTAAAGCTTAGAAGAAAACATATGTTTTTCTCTTTATCTTCACAGGCAACATCCCATGTATAATGGAGGGGAGCTGCGCTGGCAGCAGCCTAACCCCAGCCCCGGTGGTTCATACTTGGCCTACCCCATCTTGTCTTCCCCCCAGCCTCCTGTCTCCAATGACTACGCTTATTACCAGATCATGCCTGCTCCATGCCCCCCTGTGATGGGCTTCTATCAGCCCTTCCCTGGCACTTACGCTGGTCCTGTGCAAGCTGGAGTGGTCAACCCTGTCTCAGCAGATGTCGGGGAAAGACCACTGCCCCTGGGTCCGGCATACGGGTTGGCCAGTCAGAGGGGGAGGGGCATGGTGCGACCTAATCTTATCCCAAAGGTACACAAGGGCAACAGCCTTATTGTGATACTAACGTCACCCTGAAGTTGTACATTGTTTGGAACACTCAGAAATGTCCCTCCTTATATTTAATCAATCAATTGAGCACACCCTACCTCCTTTTCTTTTTCCTGCAGCAACAGTTGGGTGTGTGCCAGCCACCAAGAGGTCGCCGGCCTCCAACCAGGAGTGTAGCTGTACAGAAGGAAGTGTGCACATTAGGGCCAGATGGAAGGACCAAGACTGTCCTGCTGGTGGATGCAGCACAGCAGACGGGTAAAATTTCTGAAAGAATAATGAAAGATAAATTAAGTCCCATGATAGAAGTTGTAAAACTGAATTCCTCTTAACAATAGATGTAATAAAATAACAGACAACTGAAGATAAAATGCTCGCTAGCTTCCAAGTATATGATTGTCAGTGATGATCTTTAGCCCTGTGGCTTGAAGGAAACTTAAGTTAAGAACATTCCAGACTTTATAATACATTGTCGCATGCAAACAAGAATCTTTCCAGTCAGAGAGGAAGTAGGACACAATGCTGGTAATAGCTGTCCCTGATACTACAGGTCTATGTAGTTGATCCTCGTGCTCAGCTCTTGAGAGAGCTGGAATGCAGAGTTTCCAGTTGGACATCCGAACATATTTGTTGTTCATGATGTAACCAGTAAAATTTATGATCCTTACAAAGCTAACGAGCATGTGCCAAAGTCTGGTGACCAAAATGTTTATATGCCATGTCCACAGTCGTCACACTGACAACTCAAATGCATCTGATTTGTCAACACTGATTTGTCGTCCTTTTTCAATTAAGCTTTATTGTTAATGATGTGAAATGTTCTGTTCCTCTTTGTGAGACTTAAACTAGGACATTTAGATCTTGGAACCTTTTTCTTTCCTCCCAGATTTCCCAGGTGAAGTGTCAGGGCGATGTGCTGCTGAGCGAGGTAGTCCCCTACTGTGGAAAAACCGAACAAAGAGAAGACGGGCGTCTCATCCAGGCGAAAGCTACAATGAGCAGGGTGCCAGTGAGGCAGACATAGACAGCGACAGCGGCTACTGCAGCCCCAAACACAACCAGGCGGCTGGGGTGACACAACGAACACCAGAGAATACTACAGCTCCACCAGTAAGTCACAAAATTACCAACACTTCCAGACTTGATAGACAGGGGATCATTAACTATATCTTTACCAGGGCTATTTTTCTGGTCAGGTGCTGTTGAGGCCACACTTGAGAATATACTGTATGTGTTTTTGTGTAGTAACATATTTACTTTTTGTATTTTCATGTTCTTCTGAAATGTACATAATAGTTTGACTTTAAAGGGACTGTGAGGAGTTTCTAAGTAATTGCAAAAAAGTCTCACTTTTAGATGCCTAATCGAAATACACACTTTAAGATGAGTTTTATAGCATCAAAATAGGTTATCTATAAATGCTATTCCTTAGCCTTCCGGTCAGGTCGGACAGAGCTGGACTGGCCTGGATACTCAACTTCGGGAACAAGACAATGAAAACTAGAGCAAATTTATATTATTCGGACTCTTCTTAGAGCACTGGGCAGTAAGTAGCGATAAAAAGTCGGCTTCAAAGCTACAATAATAAGTTTTCCAAAAATTGCTTGTTGTCACACATCAAAAACTACCGCTACATAACTAGAAAGAGATACATTACTTTGTCGATTTGCATCCTGTAAGTTGTTGAAAAAAGAAGTTGTAAAGCAATACAGAGTTCTGAGGAAGGTCCGAGCTGCATTCATTAGCAACGAAACAACAAACACACACTTTGGATTGCACACGTCTTTGGTGCGTTACAGTTGTAGTCAGAAGTAGGAATTTTGAGTTCTGAGTAGGAAACTGCAACTGGAACGTTCCCCAAAGTCAGAATTTTCTACTGTCAACTCGGTGAAACCTCGCCACCCCCGAGTTGACAGTCGAAGATGGATGCCCCCAGTGTGAACAGTTATTTAGCTCCTGTAATAATCCATTTATTTGCACTTCTGACTGGGGTGTGTCGCTCTAGACTTATATTTACAAAAATGCTGCCATAGTGATAATCACATTCTTCATGTGATATTTGTGAACAACAACGCAGGCGTGCTAACAACAGCTAACAATAGCCTGGTAGATGGGCATGTTTTTTTCCAACTTCAACTGGAACGCCGATAAGTGGGAGATGATGTCACTCCCAGTTCCGAGGTTACTGGAACGCAGCATTAAGACAGTCGCCGCGTGTGCTCATGGGTAGCAGAGTCTTAACCTTGCCGGTAATAGATTCTCCTAACAGTTCCTTTAATAGTGAGATCAGTCTCGATGACCCATACGGCTTCCAGCCAAATGGATCAACTGAGATATTTTGCTGTGTTGTCCATCTCTGGGCTTTAATACCAGTGCTCCTGGTTTGGTGTTTTCTTAAGGGTCTGAGAAGTGAATTTCTGTAAAATGGCTCTACTTTTCAGTCAGTTCTGATCAAATTGTTTCAGTCTCATTGTTTTTGGGAAGGGGGCAGGGTATCCTTTATTCACACAATATTTTTCCCACAATATTCATCCAAATTTGCTAATATTGCTGTGGGTGCTGTGTGCACCCTGATGTGGCTCTGGGGCCGCCAGTTGATTGTTGACTGTCACCCACAGTTTGCTTTTTTATTGTTTTCTCATCACCAGAATATAGCTAACAAAGAGCTTCACTTGTTCTGCCTTGGTTCTGTTATACAGGAAGATTGAATCTAAAAAATAAAAATACTTAAGAATAAGAGAGTGAGCAGATATCAGTAAGAAAGAAGTTCAGTTTTAAGCTGTAAAATAAAAGCGATTATCAGGGTTCCAACAGATTCTTAAAAAGGTCTCAAATGGATTTCTGAAATATAAGGCCATGACAAGTCTTTCAATCTAATTTTTGCCCATGAGAGATCCTTAACTTTAGTCTTAATAAAAGCAAAGACTGTCTTTATAGAATTAGATTTTTAAGACCTGGGCCAGGAAACATTATGTTGAAAAACTATATATTAAGTATCCTCTGCTTTTGCATGTGGCCATTGCTGCACCATAATCTTTTCTTTAGGGAGGAATGCACCTTCATATACTGTCAATAAATTAATGTTGAACACCCTGGCTTGTTGTACTTGTGTAGAAATAATTACATGACATACGCACAACAGCTTTTTGGCTCATAAGAGAAAATGGTTTCAGTGACACACCTGTGTTGGTTGTATGTGTTACACAGTACAAAATGTTTTTGTAATTTGTCTCAGTTTAGGTCATGAAAGACTATCAGAAACTTTTGCATAATATGTTTAAAAATGTGTAGGAACCTTTACTCATGGAGCTGCATTAACAGTCCAAATAGTGAATAGGGTTGGCCTTAATATTATAGGTGTCTTATGTAGATAAGGAAGAATAAAATAAAGAAGCTCTTAGATGTTTTCTTTCTATTTAGGTGGACATTTACTGTGTGTGATAGGCAGCATGGAAATGACAAGCAAGAAAACAGGAACCTGAAAGACAATCATATCTTGAGTTTATTTAGCTTAACTTGTGGAAGTTTTTCCTGTAGCATTTTAAACTCTGAAGTAAAAAAATGCTCTTCTGTCCTATTTAAAGTCCTTTTCCTTTTCTTTCATAAGCAATTGTGCCGTCATACACGGAAATTATGTCTAAGCTTAAGTGCTTTGTGTGTGGTCTGTTTCCAGTGTGCAGTTTATTCCGTCACACTTTCCAAAGCACTGATTATACTTGTAACTGTTGTTTGTTGTAAAAATAGTAGAGCCTCCACACCAAAAATTAGGATCTATCCCATCACTCAAGTCTTTGATTGGTCAGTAAATACAGTTGTTAAAGGCGTAAATTTGTCAAGTTGATTTTGCTCTAGTGGTGTTAAAGTAATAAATACACAATTGCCACTGATTTACAAATGTATCTCAAATGTTCTTCTTTTCTTCCCTTCTGTGTTTTACAGGGAGTAGAGGCTGGTGTAATGACAGGTAAATCAAAAGGAACACATTAGGCCTTTTTGTGGCTGTATAAACATTATGATATATATATGTTTTTACTAAGGAGTAACTAATTCTGTTTTTGATTAATCAGCAGGTTCCTGGGTAAATGTAGCCTCGCAAGCTAACTCAAAACCCTGGGGGGAAAGAAACGGACAGTTTCATCGGACTGATCAGAGGAAGATTCCTGAGCAGAGGAACTTCTCTCAGGTATTGTAAAACTACTGGAGTAGATGCTTTGTATATATCTGTATTTATGAAAATCATTGTTGGTTCAATATGGATTATGTCCAGTGAGTCATAATAGAACTTATGGAGCAAAAGACTCATGAATATGTTTTATTACTTAGTGTAAGTGAATCTCAGCACTACAGTTTTTATAGACCTCATGCATGGATGCTGGTGATATGGGGGGAAATCAAATGCCCTTAAATGGCAAACTAGTGGTTTAGACATCTATAAAAATCTCAGAAAGTGTGATAGAATTCTAGATCATAGCTTAAGAAGTTAAACCCCAAAGAGTTAATGCTTACACAGTTTAATTACCAACACTGTGGAGCTTTCCACAGATAACTGACTCTAAGGTGATGGCAAAGACCCCAGAAGAAGACAAAAGTCTTCTACCATGGCCTTTGCAATTCTTTTAAGTAACACATGGTTTATTAGCAATCTCTTGCAAAAATCCTCACCATGCACAATCGCAGAGTGTCAGGGAGACGTCTCCAATTGGAAGAGGCCACTACTGCCATTGAAATAGTAACTGCCCTCTCTAACTTTTGCTGTTGCCTGTTGGCTGTTGATAACAGTAAACAACAGATATGCAACAATGCATTTAGCTCATAGCTCAACTCAAACCAGGTTTTTTACCACTGTTTTTGGATATGTTAGGTCCAGACAGCTGAGCCATCTTAGTGTCTGCTTGGTTTGTTTGTGTTTGTTACTTGATTCTCAGGTACACAGCAAGGGATACAAGTATTCTTTGATTCCAAAAGATTTTAGTTTTATTTTAATAAACTCCCGCCCATAAATACTCACTTTGTTTCACGAGAGGTGATCCAAGAGCAAAAAACCTCCACCAAGGCATTTTGAACATTCTTAGTCAAATTATTGAAAATGTGGAAATCTGCTCGATTGCACAATATTAACAAATCCTTTAAAAATGTATCTTGATTTGGATTTCCACTAAAATCTAGTCACTTCTCCCATGTGTCATGAACAACTTTACTTAATGATTTTTTTGGTTTGGTGGATTTATTGTTACTGACCTCCATAAAAAGAGATTTGCCTCTAGTCTTTCACCTTTTCCTCTGTTGCTCAATCCTGTTTTTGTGGCAGATCAAATGTTTAAAAGTCACAAGTGCTCAGTGAGGTTGACTGAGATCTCGGTTTGAACGTTTTGATATGAGGATTTTCTGAGATGTTAATGGAGGCTCAAACGAGGAAACACTGAACACTTCTTGTAACTGAGACATTTAAAAAGAGGGTGGACTCTGTCGAGCTGTAGAGGGTTAAATATATGCTAGAGTAAGAATTCATATCACATTATGTATGATGAAGGACAAAAAGTTATGCAAAGCTTTTTCCTCCTTTCTTACCTTCTTTGCTTCACTAACCAGTGTGTGCGAAAACACTGAGAGGGTAATAAACATATTGAATGTCTGTGGTTACATGCCTGACTCGTTTGCTTTGTGTCTTTTTCCTCAACTCAGGACTTCCATAGTGGATATCCAGGGCGAGTGCCCCCGAACCAATCGGAACAAAGGCTGCAGGCAGCAGTGGTCACAGGCACTGAGCTCCCCCCTGAACCCCTTTACTTTGAGGTGAGAGCATGTTCATATTCTTTGTAATGTATGGAGCACCTCAGGCATCCATTTGTCCCACATTTATTTCAGTTGATTGTTCAGAGTGCTGACATGTGTTCTGTGTATTTGTTAGGATGAGGAGGAATTCCCAGATCTTGCTACAGGAGGGGCAGCTCAACGTAGCACCAAACAAGAGTCAAGCCCAGCTCAGACACACACACAACCCAAACTGCCCAAAAACCTGGTAAGAGGAAATTATACTTAAAAACTCTCGGAATCAGTAAATACAGATCTTTTTCTCTTGAGTAATTTGAAACATTATTAGACATTTTCTAGCTTTTTGAAGGCATATAGATGGATAATGATACTTAAAATTATATAATTATTAACAGTTTATTTTCCCTTCTTTTGCAATAGCTAACTTGAAATCCTCCCAATAATTTTTGCTCCTCTGTCATCATAGTAAAAGAGGAGAGGGATAACTTTTTCACCTGTCTTTTGAGGTTCTCACTTTTTGGTTGACAAATTGGCAGATTGTTATCAGTGAAGACAGCGTTAGTTTTGTGGCTTATTTTGTTTCGCTTGCATAAATTCATATGAGCTTTGTTTAGGAGTAATTTCTGTTATTTTGAATGCTATTGCCATATTTATGTTCTCCACATGAGTAGTTAACACCCTGCAGTATTGTTTTAACATGTTGGATGGTGCGCTTGGTCAGTAATTGAGAGGTTGTAGGTTTGAGCCCAGCTCCAGACAACACTTGCAGATGTGTCCTTGGGCAAGACACTTAACCCCAGGTTGCATGAAAGGGCGTTAAAGTGTTAGTTGATAATGATGGGTAACTAACATAGAACCTTCAAAATCATCAGTGAGTAAATGTGAGAGCAAATGGGCAGATGTGACCTGCGGTGTAAATCAGTAGTCAAAGGCTAGAAAAGCACTACATAAGCTCAAGTCCATGTACCTTTCACCATATCTCTGAAGAGACTAAGAAACACAAATAAGAAATATTTTGTTCTTTGCAGATTTATTCAGCCAAATCCCAGACTCTGGTACCTAGAAGTTTTTACCTTTCTTTAACACATATCTGTTGTCTTTTCTTGCATCACAGCTGGATAACCTACCAGAAAACTCCCCGATTAACATCGTGCAAACACCCATCCCCATCACAACGTCAGTTCCTAAGAGAGCAAAGAGCCAGAGGAAGAAGGCTCTTGCTGCTGCTTTGGCCACGGCACAGGAGTACTCTGAAATCAGCATGGAACAGAAGAAATTACAGGTATAAACCTGCCACATGTCTGCTGGTCCTATGGGATGGAGGCATGACCAACAGAAGCATATTCAAGCAAAAAGAATAAAACTGTTCAATGTCGAAGTGTTTCCTTATTTGATCAAAGCAGTTCCCTGTCTTATAAAGTCCTGTCGTTATTTTTCTGATCTCAGGTTGATTTTAAAGGGTCTTCACAGAGTTCTCTTGATACCAGATTTTTGGAAATTTTGATTCATTCCTTGTTTATGTCAAATAGTATCAATACCACAGCTACCAAAGTAACCTCTCTGGACTGTTTTTTCAAAATGTAAATTATCCCCAAACTACACAATAGAGAGAATCACCAAACACATACCAGAATTTAGATTTTAGTTAACAGTATAACAGTAGTACAAGAAAAAAATGAATAAGACTGATCCTAATTGTGTATTTATTCCCAACATTTAAATTTTTCTATGAATAACTATTAAAAATCCAATGACTTTTTCGGCTTCAGCATTTGCACAGTGATGTAAAGTGCGCTGTCAAAAGTCTACAGTTTAGGACGTGTAGAAAATCCTTTAAAGCCCAGGTGACGCTGTTGTCTCTCTCCTCAGCTCCTAATCTGTGCACAACAGACTCTGTGTTTAGCATGTGTGTCTGAGAGGTATAAGAGGGAGAATAATATTTTCTAACTAGTGAATAAGGTTGGTAGCAGGTGGAAGCTGAAATGGAGTGCTGCACAGTAAGGAGCACAATTACCAAAATCCTGTCTTTTCTGCATCTAAGTTTTAATGTATTGTCCTTAACGCATAACAGCTGTAACACAATAGAAAACAGCTTTCCAAACTGTATCTCTCTATCTGTCCCTCTCACTTTCTGTCTGTGCTCTTACTGCTTGCAGGAGGCTTTCACCAAGGCAGCAGGGAAGAAGAGCAAAACCTCTGTTGAGCTGGACCTGGGAGACATGCTGGCAGCGTTGGAGAAACATCAGCAGGCTATGAAGGCCAGACAGCTCACCAATACAAAGCCACTATCCTTTACAGGTATCCATACTCTCTACAGGATTATGATAAATATCTGTGATATTACAATGCAGAGTAGAGTTAATCTTAACTTTAACACATCCAGGCAATATGGCTAATATTTCAACAAATCTTAAGTATCTATGATTCATCATAGGATAATGTCTATTTGCTTAACTTTCCTCTTTACCAGTGTTTTAATTATTAATGTTATAAGAAGTTTCTTAATCTCATTACATACAGTGTTACAGAACAGGAATGAAGAATTTCTAACTGAATTCAACTTTAATACCCAAATTTGAGCTGCGTACTGGGCTTCTCCTAGAAGTCAGAAATTAATCAAGGATAGTATTAAACCTCTAAAGCTATTTTTTTCTGTTCAGCAATGGAGGTAAAAAAAAAAACCTCAAATTTGATATTTTAATAAAGAAACAATAATGAACTGTACTACTTTTTCTGTTTTTTGAAAACAAGTTTAAAATTCTTAATAAAAATAATAATTATATTTTGACATTACAAATGTTTTGGTTCAAGATCTTTTCCATACTGGTATATTTACCATAACAGAAACGTAAAAAATGGTTAGTGTGATTACCACTGCTGTAAATTTAGACCAGCTGTGGAATTAACCTTACATTGGGCAGTGGTCTTATACATTTGTTTAGCCCTGTAGTTCTGCAAGATTTTTCTGATGATTATGTTCGGGTTTAGATTTGAGCCTTTGTTTATCTCTTATTGACTTATTGTATGCACTGATTTGCATAATTATTGCATGTCAATATTTTTGTAGAGTGTTTTGACTTGCATGCCTCTGTTTTATCTGAATGACATTTTGGTGGATCTTTTTTCAGCCTTGGCTATCTTTAAAGATTGACCACACCTGTTATGGCTCTGTGATACATTTCAACATGTTAAAAAAAATGCAGTAATTGACAAAATATATAAACAGCTCTGTAACAACCCAAAGATTCTGAGCCCACTGTGAAAACAAATGTAAACTCCCTTACATGCTGCCTTTATACTAACATTTATATCCTTCTCTCCAGTGGGTACAACCACTCCATTCCACGGTTCTGCCTCAACAAGCGTGTCCTCCATGCTAAAGGGTCATCAGCAGCCGTACTCGGTCCCACATAATGCCCTGGATTCTACTGCTCCTCGAATAAAGAGAGGAAAGGAGAGAGAGATCCCAAAAGTTAAAAGACCAACAGCCCTTAAGAAGGTTAATGACTGAAGCTTGAGTTCATATCTTGAAAGAGGTTGTCCAGAGATGTGATGTTGCATGCATAAGAAAAGAAAAACACGTGTTTGTGCCTTTTAATCTTTTCAAGTGAATCCATTTTTGACATTTTCTTTTTTTTCGCTCTCTACCTTAAGATAATCTTGAAGGAACGTGAAGGAAAGAAAGGAAAGACAAGCGTAGAACAAGAGTCTTCAGGCCAGGAAGAGCATGGAGATGAGAGTCTACATTTTACTGATGATCTTCCAAGAGAACCTGCTTCCCAAGAAGGTGAAGATGATTTATTATTTCTTACAAAGCACACTAATTTTGTTCTGATTTTTCCCCAAAGTGTGTTTCTAATGCTATTTAATTTGTGTTACAGAGAATGGTCTGAGCGTGCCTAGTGATGCCTCTCTCTCACCGGCCAGTCAGAACTCTCCATACAGCATCACCCCGGTGTCACAGGGCTCTCCTGCCAGCTCTGGTATCGGGAGTCCCATGGCTTCAAATGCGATCACAAAGATCCACAGCAGACGTTTTAGGGAGTATGTACAAACTCTTGACCCACATTGCGAGAGAAACACAACTGTTACAAATGACAGACCTTTTAATAGGAATCTCTGGCATTGGCATTTGTCAAAAATCTCTCATCCCACTCAAAAATAACAGAGCTTTGGCTCTGAGTTATGAATGGGTGTTTTTAAGGGTGGGACTGTACAATAAAGAATTGTAGAGTATGGCACAGTTGCCCGGCACGTTGTCCCTCCTCAGCAGAATGTATGCCAGTTGTTACAGACACAGCTTTGTCCCTCAGTGTCCTCTGCTGTAGGCCTATTGTCTCAGCCCACCCTTCTCTAACAGATTTTTCATTTAAAGACTCCAAGAGGCCCCTCCTCTCAGCTCTGACCCCAGGGTCTTTTTTCCTCAGGCCACACAACGTCAAACTTCCGGTGGATGTTTCCTCAAACCAAAGAGCCTCTAGAAATAATGCCTGCAGACAGATGGCTCTGTGTCTCTGAAAGACGCAGCAAGATGTAGTCCTATCCAGAAAAGAAGTCAAATAAGAGGAAGATTTAGTTCCAGAAACTGTACCAGCAAGCAGTGACATGTCATAACAGGTCTATAAGCTGAAGTGAAAGTATACAAACACAAGACGTGTACTTGAATAGAAAGCTTCTTTTATTTAGCTCTGATGAAGATATCCTCTCAACCTTCAATTATCTCAACCAATATTTAGAACTATTAAAGAACTTTTGCCTTCAGTATTAATGAATTGCTTGTCATCACATTTTAGTTGCCAAAAATAGAGAAGCTTTGTTGTTTTCTTAAAAATCACCAGTGATTTATCCATAGTCCAAGCTTTGTAGGCACTTGTGTCATTTTTTTTTATAACTCTTTGTCCTTTCAGTCTGTTGTGTTGACTTGGAAAAAGAACATGAAAGATTGAAAAAGTGCTGGAAGATATTTTGCATGGTTTCCTTTAACTTTTCATCCTCAGCAGAGCCTGTCATCTGGTTTAACTCAGTAGCAATGGTGTTGCATCAACAGCACACAAACATGTATATATGATCTACATGTTGTGATTTCACTCATGTTAACATTGCAGATAAGCCTTACTTTGGCTCATTGTGAATTCTGTACTGGCCACTATGATTCAGTCATTTGTCTTTATAAAGAATGCATACTTATTTCTCTGTTTTTTAAGGAGAAGCACTAGATTTTAAACTGTTGGAAAGCTGAAATTTACAAGGCATAGAATTAAATAAGTCAATTTCTGATACTCAGATAATCAAATGCATTTAGGTGTCAGTATTACCCCAGAAGCCATCCCAAGAAAAGCATTTTTTCTCATTTTGTAACCGTTTCTTTTCTCTGCTGTCCAATGTTTCCCCCTCCTGCAGATACTGTAACCAGGTGCTGAGTAAAGAGATAGACGAGAGCGTGACTTTGCTGCTACAGGAACTAGTCCGTTTTCAGGAGCGGGTCTACCAGAAGGATCCGACCAAGGCCAAATCCAAGCGCCGCCTGGTCATGGGTCTCAGAGAAGTCACAAAGCACATGAAGTTGCACAAGATTAAGTGTGTCATTATCTCCCCAAACTGTGAGAAGATCCAGGCCAAAGGTGAGTAAAGCTCCATTGTTTCAGCTTTAGCTCTTTTTTGTTTACATTATTTTAACAATAAAGAAAGTCAGAATGACAGAAATGGTAACTCAAGGTTGTGATTACAACCCCCAACCTTCCCCACCCTTTACGCAGCTTTTTAATCACTTACAGGTCATTTTTGATTGATTCTTAATAATTCTGTATGAAAGCATTGACTATTCAATAATGAAACTGCTTTAATGAGGATAAAACGATGTGGTTCACTGTGCTACAAGTTTCTAATAAGCCACATCCTTAGTTCACTGCCCAGCTACTGACTGAAGTGCACACTTTTGTAAAGGCAATAGAAAATGATTAGCTTAAAAGTTGAGAAACTCATTAGCTTGAACTTTTTGGTGAAATAAAGTATAACAGCTTTCATCTCTTTTTGTACAGTAACTAAGGTGTATGGTGAACACTGCATGTCACACGCATGTCTTTGAAAGGCACTGAGGATTTTGTGAAGCCTTGGAGGATGTGCAAGACAGTAACTGTTGTGAATGAGCCCATGCACATCAATAACTTCTGTTGATGACTCGGTTTAAGAATGATAGAAATAGTCTCTGTTGATTAAAAAAGGCTGTTTAGCAAATTTTGTGTGAAAATTTGAACATGGCAAAAGTGTGTGCCAAGTTGCCTCATAACTTCTGACTCCCAATCAAAAGCAAAAATCCAAGCAAATTTATGAAGACATTTTGTAGCAAATTGAAGGACATCAATTTTTTTTTCAAGGGGTGTACCATTTAATGAAACTTTGATCTTCAAATATGATCTTGAGACAAACTGGAAATCCATGCTTTGGAAAACAGCATCATCAACAAGGATGAAGAAAGTGCAGCAAAGCAGGTCCAAATTTAAGGCCATGTTAATTGTTATATTTAACTTTCAGCCTACAATTTTGGAGCTGTGAGTTCTTGGTAATTGGGAATCAACACTATAATAAACAGCTTCTAGAAAAACTGTGTGGGGAAAGTCTGACGAAAGAGACCACAGTTGTGGAAAAACTGTTTAATTCTTCTTTAAACAACAATTTCAGTGCTTGATCACCCTTTCTATTCACTGTATGACTTTGAGCACATTTTGAGTCTTTGGCTACTTTACATGAAGTCAATATTTGGGTCAAGGTCAATGTTCTGGTTTCTGAAACATTCAGAATAACCCATTTACGTGTGTGAGCAAACAGGGTTATTCCTGTATGCATGGTATCTCTGTCAAAACAGCAACACACGGACAGCATCTTGACTCAAAATTCTACTTTCTGTATGCAATAGCAACAACAAAAACAGCAGTAGCGTGGCAGATAATAAGCAGCTTGGAGCAGATAGCAGTCGGCATTGTTTGCCCTTTGGTGCTGGTACTGACCCATGTTCAGTACTTGACAATATTCATTGTCAATTTCTTCATTAATGGAAAGCGAGAACATGATGAAAGCTTTGAGCTTTGCCATTTTACATCTAGTACTTCCTGTACTCAAAGGACCAAGATTCCTTGCGAAAAGATATCAGTGTATCATTCGTTCATTCCATATCCGTTTTAGAATCTAAAATCGGAAAACGGATAACGACTTGTTATTTCATTTCTCGTTTTCAAATCAAAAATCGGAAAACAAATAACGGCCTATTTTTCGCTGTTTTGATTTTGTTTTGAAATTAAAAATAGAATATGAGAGAATGGAATTATCATGGGATTTTTGTTCTATTCGTTTTTGGTTTGTATCATTTTCGATGTGTTGTGACCCGGGAGTTGTTGACTTTTTTCTCAGGGAGGCCAGTCTTTAACCGCGCGGATCTTGAAACCTGTTTACAGAGATAGAGAAGGTGATATACAGTGAGTGACATATAAATAGACCACTATGGCCGCATTAGAACAATACGCCGATCTTATTTAACAGTTGTTCGAAGCTGGTAAGACCCACACAGACATTTCGGAGACGTTGCAGGAGATGGGTGTCCTAAGTGTGACACGCTTCCCCTCTATAAAAAGCACCTACACGTCCACCATCCTTGAAAACGTTAACTAATAATAACTAAAACGTTAGCTATTGTGCTGCTTGATTCACACATCAATGGAATCACCCGGTAGAGACTGACTGACCTTCCTGAGAAAAAAAAAGTCAACAACTCCCGGGTCACAACACATCGAAAATGATACAAACCAAAAACGAATAGAACAAAATTCCCATGATAATGCCATTCTCTCATATTCTGTTTTTAATTTCAAAACAAAATCAAAACAGCGAAAAGTAGGCCGTTATTTGTTTTCCGATTTTGATTTGAAAACGAGAAATGAAATAACAAGTCGTTATCCGTTTTCCGATTTTGGATTCTAAAACCAGATATGGAATGAACGAATGATACACTAATAAAGAGAACATGCATGGAACACAAATTTATGTTCCTTTTGATGGAGATATCCTAATAGGCTTATACATGACCAAATATTCGGTTAGAAAAGGAGTAACCAGGGGTGATTTGGGGGTTTTAAAAAACGAAATATGAGTATATTCCAGTTTTTCAGAAGGGTTATAGCTGTTTACATCAACGTGCAAAACCAGGTTATTGCTAATATTCTGGTTATGAAAGAGTTACTGACTGCATGTAAAAGTAACTTGTGTCAGAAATGAAGAGAAGAGCAGCAGAGGCTCTGAGATAACCTGCTGCACTACTTTAATTGGTCGAAGACCTGCATGCAGCGGTGTGGTGATGCAGATGGGTTTGTAATCCATAGAACTATGTTACTGCATTAGTCTTATTTTTAAAAACCATATGTCATGTATGACTATGACCAAAAGAAAATGAATGTGATACGAATATCTGATCACTCTTTGGAAGGAAGACGTAAGTTTTATGTCACTCCACCAACCACTGTCCTTGTATGCATACTTTTTAAGTTGTCTTTGCAAATCTGTGTGCACAGCAGTCATTATCAAAAGGTCATCATCTAAACGTGGATCTGTTTGAAAACCAAAGAACACTTCAGTCTTCAGTGAATCATTTTCCTGTATAGTGGACTCAGTCATGTAACTTAATACTAAATACTATATAACTAAATATTATCACCTTACCACCATCATGCATTTAGTTCTGGTGTCCTGAACTATATTCTAGTATTTTCTGTTCTTTATGTTAATACATTTGGATAGTTTGAATGTTTGGGTCATTCCTTATTTCCTGTGCTCTAGGTGGTTTGGATGAAGCTTTATACAATGTAATTGCCATGGCGAGGGAGCAGGAGATCCCTTTTGTGTTTGCCTTGGGCAGAAAAGCTCTTGGACGCTGCGTCAACAAACTAGTGCCTGTTAGTGTGGTTGGCATTTTCAACTATTCTGGAGCAGAGGTAAGACGCTCCTAAAGCCTACATTCAGACCTTTTGTTGGTAATGTTCCTGTTTGTGTTTCATCTAGTAATCATAGTGTGAAGTGAAAGAGAAAGAAGTGAAGTAATAGACAAAGGACATACTGACACAACACTGTGTCATTGTATGTGTGTGTGTTTTTTGTGTTTCATAACGTTTTGCGAGGTAAAATCTCTTTTCCTGTCCCTCTTTCAGGGTCTCTTCAACCGCTTGGTGTCCTTGACAGAGGAGGCAAGGAAGGCATACAAGGACATGGTGTCAGCTCTGGAGCAGGAGCAGGCCGAAGAGGCTCTGAAAAACGATAAGAAGGTCCCACACCACATGGGACACTCCCGCAACCACTCTGCTGCTTCTGCCATCTCCTTCTGCTCCATTTTCTCTGAGCCTATCTCAGAGGTTAATGAAAAGGAGTACGGTAAGTTAGCACATTTCAGGCTCTGTGACTTTAATCAGTGTCCCACTTATGTGGAAGGAATCATTGTTGGAAGTAGCACCAAGTGTCCGATATTGCCATTTTAGTTATATAAATGTATGTGGCTTTTTGCATAGTGCCTTATTCAAGCAGAGCTAAATCTGAATTCTTCCTAATAAATACTTTGAGGGTAGCTGAAGCAAGCTCAAGTGTATGTGGACCACATTAAAAGAGAGAACATGTAAAAATGTAAAAAGCGCACACACTAAGTGAGAAACCACTGCTACAGTTTCTAAATAATTTAATGTGCATTCATTTTCGTGGTAAATTTAGACGTGAGATTTGTTGCTTGTACAGTCTTGTCTTGCAGCGTAATTGGAATTAATTCTATAGCTCTCATTTGTTCCTTACTTTCACCCTCTGTCCAATTTTTTTTTGGAAATTCTTGACCTTATAGTGATGGTAAAACTTTACAGAAAAAAAGCATGTGGATAGAGATTAAAAATGATACTCACCATTTTTAACAGCAGTAGGCGATTGCATACGCTGAAGCCTCTGTGCATGGGTCACTCTTAACCTCCCTCCCTAAATTTCACCGGTACTTTTTCATCTCTTTTTTTTTAAATGAGGCATTAAAAATGTATTGCTCTTTTTAGAGACCAACTGGAGGAGTATGGTGGAGTCCTCAGATGCCCTGGAGCCTGTAGAGGCTGAGCCGAGCCGCCCTGCACCTTCCACAGCCACACAAAAAGACACCGATGCCAGTGCAGCCTCGGCCAACACCGTCCCTCCTGGTTCCTCTGCTCCACCGCCCAGGACGGGGCCTCTCACACAGGGTAGCAGTGACAGAGATGAGGTGCGGGTCGATGATCGGCTGGAGCTGGCCTCTCAGCAGAGCACAGAGACAGGCTCGTTGGATGGGAGCTGCAGGGGCCCGCTGACCTCCTCCATCACCTCCACCACCTCCACACTGGTTCCCGGGATGCTGGAGGAGGCAGCAGAGGAAGATGAGGAAGAGGAGGACTACACTCCCGAACCGATTTCTGTGGAGGTGCCCACCCTCAGCAGCCGCATTGAATCATGGGTGTCAAAAACCCTGGAAAACCTGCAGCTGGGAAAAAGTCAGGAAAGTACGGAAGAGGAGGAGGACGAGGAGGAAGAAGAGGAAGATGACGAAGAGGAGAGAGGGCAGAGTGAGGACGAGGAGGATCTTGATTCAGCGGACATCACAGAGTCGATGGTGGATGGTAAAGAACAAGTGGAGGCTAAAAAGATCACAGGCTGATGCCTGCTATCTTCCTCTCTTGTGACACGCTTGTTCCCTGTCACTGTCTCACACCCATCCTTACAACAGCTTTTCTCCTTCATCTCATGGCCATGAACAGTGTTGGGGAAACATCACAAAATAAGTATTGGAGTGCTCAGACTTGTGCTATTAAGCGCGTATTATTCTTCCTAATAAGTAATATTCAAGTTTTGCTAAACAAGTAATTTGTTCGTCACTTTCTCATGAAAATAATCCATAAATCAAAATTAACTGCCCTTATGTTGATTTAAAAAAGAAAAAATATGAGCATCTGCAGTTGCAGTTTCTGTCCTAACTGTAGACCTGTCGCTGCAGAGCAGTGGAAGGTACACACACAGCTTATCAATGTCCATGTGTAGCAAGCTAATTTTGCCAATGAGATGACAGAGAGGACCAATTGATTTTCTAAAAATGTGCACAATATGTCAAACTTTTTGAACAAATTGGAGAACATCTACAAACTAAAATGTAAGTTAGAGCTAACCTGGTCGTTGCTGTGCCTAGTTATACATTCCTTTGCACTTAGGATGCACAATATTATCCAAACAATATCAGCTTCGGTTAATAAATGCCTAAAATGTTCACTAAAGTTATCAGCAGATATGAAAATTAAAGCCAAAAAATTTGCAGTGCATACTGTGCATGTGTCCCATTCGTAGCTACCATAATGCTTTGCTGCATCATCACTGAGTCCACTCTAATCGATCAAAAGTTTAACTTTTTAAGAAATAAAATGTTGTTTTTCTTGCTTCACATCTGTTTGTAACACAGATAGACTGTCAATGTCAAAGGAACTGGTTGATTTTAGAGAAATGGAGGCTTTTTGTTCTTGATGAATATTATCAGTATCAACATCACTGTCAGCAATGAAGAGCTCAGACTCTTGACAAATCCAATATTGTGCATTCCCACTCTGCAGAGTTTGTTGTCTTTATCTTTAAGGTCATTGTGTCAATTTCCCTGTCGTAAGGGCTGTTTAACACTGGATGCATTTTACTTGCTTGAAGCTGTGGAGTGTGCTTGTTATTTTGGCAAGTACACTATCAAGTCATATTTCAAAGTACAACAGTGACGTGTACGTCTCACACATGTTCTCAGTGCTAATAATCTTGAGAATTGAAAGCTCACCCACTTTTCCTGCAAGCCTCTGGTGTGCGTCTGCCAAAACAGACAGGAAAATGAAAAACAGAGAGCCACCAGTTAGTATGTATGACTACTGCAGCAGAAAATGTCACAGACAAGAAACCAGTCAGTCAAAATTCCTCTCTGTGCTGTTCAAAGCGGACGTGCAGAGTAAGTAGTTCAAGGGTTTTATTTTCTGGCTAACGTTAGATTATTCTTACAGATGACTTTTCTAAGTATTAAAAACTGAGTTACTTCAAGAGGTGATGCTGCCCAACACTGTTCATGACACCACATAATCTCAGGTATCCAACTGACCAACAAAAACAGAGACCATTTAAACATCACAGGAAATTAACCAACAGAAACAGGGCAACACACAGCTACAACTACACAGTTTGAGGAAAAGAAAGAACACTCATCTTGTAACTTAAAAGGCTGCCCTCTCTTCTTTGGCCCATAACCTGCTACACTTGAATACACTTCAGGAAAGATTTTATTTTCCTCCACTGAAGCTGAACTCTTGGAGAGTCGGGAACAGTTTTTGAGAGCTGGTGGCGAGCTCTCAACAAACGAGGAGGAAAGTTTGAACTTTTCGGACCCTTCATACTTTATACAGAGCCTAGAAGGTTTACAGCTCTTCAAGTATTCGCGTGCTTGTGTGCCGTTTACAGGCACATCATTGCATTTATTTTGCTGTGTTCATTAGCTTTATCTTTGTAAATAATGTTTGTTTTCTTATTTTCCACCTGACTGCTCCTGAGGATAGGAGAGACATGCTTTATTAACTATTGCGTGGTTTATATTTAACTTTTCCTCGCAGAACATTACAGTGTCGGGGATTTTGTCTGTGTTTTACCAAAACCACTCCCACTCATCAGTCTTTAGAGTGTTTTATTAATGTTTAAATAATAAGTGGCCCATTCTGTGTATTCAGATGATTCAAACGACTTAACTTCTAAGAAGCAAAAACAAGCTGTGTGTATATAACCTTTGTCTACGTGTGGTTCTACTACAGTATATAATGGTTTGTCATATTGATATTGCCTAGTGTGAAACTATTTGGTTATTTTCCTCTGACTGGATTTGTCCCAAGTTCCCAGACACTATTACTCTAAGGTTGTCAATATTTTTGATACTTTGCTGCATTTTTTGATACCACATGCTTCAAAAAATACAACTTCCGTTCCTCTCACATTTCAACTCAAAGCTGCCACAAGCAGAGATCAGTGGAGAGAGCACCATTTGTGACAAAAATGCTGACTTGACAACCACACACACTGGCAGGAAGGTGCAGGATTGTTTGGTTGCTGTCTTGGTGCATCCTATTTGATCTTGGAAGTTGGGATATCTGAGTTGCAAATTAGGTCAAAATTTCTCCCTGAAATTTAATGATCTTCGGGCGCCCTGATAATCATAAGTAGAACATGTTTAAATGGGATGTGATGTAATTCCCAATTCAGACGTCTGAGTTTCAAGGTAAAAGAAACAGACTATTAATGTGCATTTCTTTGCTCTGCTGCTGCAGGTTGCCACATCCTTTATGCCCCAACTATTTGATTCACTGTTGGACAAAATCACATCATCAAAATCGTTTCGCTTTGGCATGTCATTGAGATGAAAATATTTCATTAGTGTCAACCACAGACAGAGAAATTAGGGGAGGGGGACAGTGATGTCATGAAGAAAGTACTCTTGATTAACTCGTGATATAGACGGTTTTACTGCTGGATCACTGTGATTTTACTCTGTCTGTATATTAAAGCTATAAACTTTATAGCTATGCTCCATCAGAAAAACTTTAGCCACATCAATATTTCCTATAAAGAAGAGCTATCATTGGCTGTAATTACCTAACTTTAATAGGCATTACAAAATGACTTTAAAAGAGAAAATATACTTAAATTGCCAGTAAGATTTCCGTTATATGCATTTAAAAGTAGCTGAAACTGCCCTGAAAATTGTCTAGCTCATTTATTAGAGTGATAACATTCACATCCTGATTAAGTACCTCCTTGTTTTTTTTCCTCTTTGTTAAATAAGTAAATGCGATTTTTTTTTTAAGGAGAGCATCCTGCAGCTGCCACAATGTGGACCCCTGGGAATGAGGATGAAACTAATCAAGCCCATCCCTGATCTAAACATGATCTTTTGACTAGATATGTGCACATTTTTTTTTCTTCATGTCATAATATGGAATAATCAGCAATACTTTGAAAATCATTGAATGAAAAAGGCTTTTTAGTTACTGGTCAATTTAGGTAAAAGCCACAGATCCTTGGCAATCCTTGCTGCCACTAAACAAAGACACAACACACCAGCTACAGCTCACCTGGTTTTGACTTGAGGCTTAGGGTGAACTTCATACTGACTGCCAGGCTCTAGATGATTTTCTTTACATACGGACCAGTGGAGTTTTGGCTGTGAACTCCACATCCCTCTACAAGCACCAACACAAGTGAAACGTCCTAAAAAGAAATGATAGAGTACAGACAGAGAGCTAAATCACAGCTTAGACTTTGTCTGAACTATTGATGGTCATTCAAAGAAGGTTTTTTTTTTTGGTTGTTAGTTTTGGAAACAACTTTCTTACTTTGCCCCACACTACCCTCTGCAATGTGTCTGCATTTTTAAATCAAAAGTAACCAAAATAAGTCATTTCGGGTATTTAGAGGTAATTTCTTGTTGCAGTGGTATCAAAAAAAAAGTATTTTTTATACTCATTGTGTTGTATCGTGACAACCCCAATCTGCACTCCGAAGAAACCTTCTCATCTTTGTTTCCTGGTATTTCCTCCATGATTAGTGACTCTCAATCTGTCTTACATGGTATTGGACACCTTTTGTAAGTCCTTCTGTCAAATTCATCAAATCCAAACTCTGTGTTGTGTACAGCATTATAAAAAAAATCTGAAAACTTTAACAGGGTTCTTAGTCATTATGTCTGTGTTGACTCTACTCTCTTCAAAAAGAAAGACAAGCAGGTTTTCACCAGCTGGTAATCATGAAGTTTAACAACAGCAGAGTTTACACAGAGTATACACAGCTTGTCTAGAACTTAAATAAATCCTGGTTGAGCTCCTCTAGATTTTATACTGAGGTTTTGTGGGCACTGAGCTGCAGCTGCTGGTCTATAATCCACAGCTGAGAGTCACCTGAAGTCAAACAAGTCTCCACAAAGTCCTGCACACACCAATGGTAAACCTTTGTAAATACAAGTGTACAAAAGAGGATTGATTTTGCATTGTATTTAAGATAAAACTACAATCATCCTGTTCCTAAAGCCATTTGATAGTTTAACATTGAAACAGTTGGAATCCAATTTTGATAATGGTATTTGATAGTGAATCACAGTGAGTTTTCAGCCACTCGATGGTGACGCAGTGTGTAAATGCAGTATATACGTCGGGCTGTATGCAATGTGAGGCCCTCATACGTGAGACGGTGTACTCGATATCATACTCGTGTTTCTAGTTTGATAAAAGGTACTCTGTGTGTGTGTAGGCTTTTTTGTTGCTATGACTTCCATCAGTGTTTGAAGTAAGTTAATTGACAGCAAGTGTGTTTTTTGCACTATGTAAATACGTACTGGTTAAGGTCTTGTAACTAATGTGAACAAACAAAAACAAAACAAAAAAATGGTTCAATGAAGTACTTTTTTCAGCGTGTTCCTTGTCTTTCTATGGATATTTAAGACCATCTCCTCAAGACTGTACATCACTAGAAACATTGTAAGAGGCTGTTTCTCATAATCCTGTTATCTCTCTTAACCTATATGAACTGATGATTAACATCATTAAAATGTTGTTTATGTAAATGACCTGACTAATGCCTCATCTTGTGCAGTGTCGATTGTGATTTAATTTTTTTGTGCTGTGATGCCTCTTTTTTGTACTGATCTCAAGATTTTTCTTTCCATTTCTTTTGACTTTGAAAGAATTGTCTCCTGTGACAAAAATTATCCTCTTTTACCACACAGTATTTTTTCTTTTGTAAAAAATGCTCAACAAAATGAAAATCATGTAATCTATTTGGTTTGGTGGGCGCTAAGAGAGTTTATTTCTTTTTTTGTAATTGTCTTTAGGAATGAGCTCACATATCAATTTCATGTGCTGTAGACCTCCTCGTCTTTGCTCTCCTTGACATTTTCCAGTTAGATAAAATTGGTCACATGGTTCTTAAAGAGGTAAAATGTTTTCACAAATGATTTGTTGGAGGTGTTTTTGAGTGCAAAATGAGAAGAATGTGGGATTTATCAGCAGTCATTACCTAGCAATGCATATCTATGGATGTATAAATGGATTTTTGTGTACCACAGCACATTCTAGTTTTTTTAAGTGGACATTTCTTTTTTTGCAGTTATTCAGATAAATCAATTCTGTTGATTTACTTGTTCATACACAAGTATGTAGAAGCTCTTTGATGGAAAGAATTTTTTAATGGTGCTAAAATATAATTGATGTTGTTTACAGATTGACTGTTTCACAAAACATCAGGAAAAAATAGTAAAGCACAACATTATATCTTGATTAAGATGTCAAATTATAGTTATTTACGTCATTCCTGAACAATGAATTAGTTTTCATGGTTAAATGTTATTTACAGGTGGTCTAATAAGTTATCTGTAGTTATTCTAAGGTCTGAATTGAATTGTTTTAAAACAGTGACTAAGTTATTTGCAGCAAAAAAGCTGATGTTTAAATTCTGTAATAACTGAAAAATAGACTGAAATGTACTTTTACTACTTAACTGTTGGTTGCAGACCTTGAATGCAGTTTTACTGATTGACCACAAGGGTGTAACAAAGCTCAGCTGTTCTTGTGCTGATGCTGTGCACATGGTGACATTACCTGGCTGATCTGATGATTTCCATGGTTGGGCATAGTAGTTGCACAAGATTTTTCGGCTGTTCCCAGGACAGATTGTAGAAAAGGACTTCAGGGTAACCACAAAGGAAAACTCTTACCCAGACGTCGCAGCTACTGACATAGTGTTTGTCTGCAAAGGATTTTTTTTCTGTTTAAAAAATATTCAAAACAATGACTGCTGTTACATTTTAAAAAGCAGAAAGTTTGATGTTATAGTGTCAATTTGAAATACTTTACCTTTAAAAGCAGCTTGTTAGTTGTATTCAGTTTGTTGTCACACTTAAATTAATATCCTGCGTTTTATGAAGACATTTCTTATGAAATCCAAAATGTCAGGATTTATTTTTTATTTTAGCAAGTGTAGAATGTTTATGCACTGTTTCATTTTATTATTATTTTTTCAGTTTGACATAAACTTTGGTCTACTTCAGGGGTGGGCATGTGGCGGCCCTCCACATCACTAAATGTGGCCCGTTATTCATTCCCAACCAGCAGTTGTAAATATGAAGAAAACTCAGATATCCAGTTGAAATAATTCTATGTAATCTAGACTGATATTTTTATTGGCTTATGTAAGTTGTTCATGACCTTACTTTGCTACAATAGTGTCTCTTAATCTCTTTTATGAAGCCTTCAAGCATTATATCAAGTATTACTCAATACTATATTTTAAAAATGGCAGCAGCAAAATATTTGAACTTTAAAAATTGGAATAACTCATCATTTTATTGATTAAACAAATAACTTAATTGGCTTTAATTCCATGTATTTGAGGTAAATTTGCTTGAATTATATGTCAAATTCATTTGATTATGCATAATAACTTGTATTTATGTTGTAATATATGAATACTGGTATTCTAATTTTATGACAAATTTATATTCTCATATGTTGTTTATTGAACATTCTTTTTCCTCATCGAGAGTTTCTGAAAATTTGTAATAATGTGGCCCTCAGGCTGGGAAAATGGTTTTATGTGGCCCTCTTGGTAATCAAAGTTGCCCACCCCTGGTCTACTTCATCTGATGGTAACTAAAGATGGACCACAATTCTTATACAAATATCACTCTATAAAATTAGCCAAATGTAGTACAAACATCAAAAAAATGTGCCAAAAAATCAGATTTAGAAATCTTTGATCAGCAGTGCCAATGCAGCCAAAATGACTTTCAATAATGAAACTTTTCTCCAGATTTTAGTGGATGTTTTAATATCAGGCTGTATTTTTGAGTACTTCCCAACTATGCCTTTTTTTTCATCTGCTTCTAGATATTAATCTTTAAAAATGAAATAAGAGCAACATGCAAATCAGTCTTTAGTTTGTGCAGGGCATACTAATCTGATAGTGATCAAACGGAAATGCAAATGTCCGGTTAAATCTCTTTCCTTTTGTGTCCATGCAGGTCATTTGAATACACATGCAGTGTGTACACTGTTGCAGTGGTTCTTCTAAGCTGGTCCCGCCTCAAGACCCACTACGCCCCTATTGGTAAGAAATCACAACTCAATCAAGTGACTAAAATGTTCAATTACATAAATGTTTGATGAAAAATATATTTATGAATAATAATTTAACTGAATTAAGAGAAGACAAAAAGAATAGATGTTTAAAGGGTGCATCATTGTAGAAGCCCTGAGAGAACAGGCACTCTAAATGTTCTTGGTTCACTGCTGCAGCCTGAATCTGATGTATTTCTTTGTTTTCTGTAGATTTTGAAAATAAATATATCTTGTAAAACCCTGCTTTGTTATCACAAGTTCAGATAAATCAGTTCTGGTCATGAGAAAACAGCCTTACTCGTCTCATTTACGTTAAATGTGAGTAATATGAATATGTAGTTGTATATTTATCTATGGAGGTGGAGCTTTTGACACATTTCTCCTAAAACCTAAAATCCACACTTAGTCCCTGACTCACCAGTGAAGAACTCCTGCACATGAAAACACATCATATTGTGAACATCACTGCCATTACATTAGTTTGATGTTTATCCACAGAAATCAAGGGAAGTGCTGAAACCTGCTGATTGTGTATTTACATCACACTCAGACGGCATCCTTTAGGTGCAGCTGATGTTGGAGGAGAGGATTAGCAAACTCATGTACTGTATTGGCTCACTGTGTAAGTGTGTGTGTGTACAGCATGAGTCACCCTGCCCGCCTGTGATTGGACGCTACTTTATGGGTGAGGGAGGGGACGAGAGCCTAAGGGGCCGTCTGTCAATCTTACTCTGCTTCATTCACATATTCATCTGCATGCAGCGTCATAGGGAGAGTGACTGGGAGGTGAGGGAGAGCCTCATTCATAAAAACGGAGAGAAAGTTCATTCATAAAAGCTTGGGTGATGTGTTGGGTCTGAGAGCGAGAACAGGAGGGAAGTTTAAGTGGAGCTGAAGAAGAGCTGGACATTGAGGAAGTGTTTGGATAAGTGAGACAGGACTGCACTGAGAGTGACTGGACTTTAGTCTCTACAGGACATCGCCTGTCCCACACCGGTGAGTTTTAATCGCTGTACATGGAGCAGAATCTGCTTGGTGTCATACCGTTTTAATGCCATTAATTTCCTGCTTTATTGTTCTCATTTTGTTCACTCTCATGCTGTAATCATGGATTTAATGTTTGCAAAATTCTCCTTTTTTATTTTCCTTTTGCAGCACCCACTTTTGTCCAGTTGCCTGAGTATGAGAGAGCAAACATTACCCAGGCTCAAATCACAGACAGGACTCTTACCAGGTATCTGATCTCCTATTTTTAGTCCCTGTGGAAATAATCCCAACACAGGAAATCGAAAGCTGCATTCATGCTGCAGGCCAAAGTGACCTGGACATCTTTTTTTTTACTCTGATCTGTTTTTATTTTTCAATATTGTCTTTGCATCAGCTGTCTGTAGGTCCTAAAAAGTCTTAAATCAGATATTTTAATTCAGTGGTTTTAAATGTCTTATTTCTGCTTGTGTGAGTTCTTAAATAATAAAGGGCACACAGGCTAAGACCATCTTTTTAAAATCAATTTATAACATTTTAAGGGCTGCTTCAGAAAACACCGACAGCATCATGGCAGCAGCATTACAGTAAACAGAGAGATGGTTTCTGTCTATATGCATTGGCCACTCTCATGTCTGTATCACTTTCTCTAGTAGTCTTCTTTAAAAGCTATGCAATTTGATATCTTCTTATCAGTTAAATATTTAGCACCCTCCCATAAGACATTCTAGTAAAAATTGACCTTTGTTTGACAGATCAGCATATTGGCAGATAAATGGGAAATAATACCGCATTTTGGTGTTTGCAGATTGTTCTGCAGTGCAAGAAACATCATGATTTTTCTCACCTTTGCTCTTCAAAATGTAGTGATTTAATTATTAGAGTTTAAAGGAACCATTTTTAATTTTGACATTTTTAAGAACACAAGTCACTTTGACCATGTGGGTCCCTGATGTTTAAACCGGAGTCTGATAAAAGCCACATTTTAAAAAGAAAGCACCTGCAGTGTGGATTAGAGCTGGGAAAATACGCTGTTTCACTTACAATTACAATTTATGCCCCTCAGAACTAAAAACAAAATGACAAAGACCACAAAATGGCTTTGCCTCATGATATGTTGTATCTGTTTCATCTTTTTTGTCCATATTTTGTTCTTGGAGTGTAAGGAAATACAATACTCCCATATGTTGAGATATTTAATGACTGGATATTTATATTTTAGAGTGCAATATCAATAATTTATTAGTTAATTTATGAAAAGTGGGGACATTTGTTTGTACTGTAGTTTGGCCTGCAGCAAAATGACGCTTCGTCTCTCTGTTCCATGTATCATAATCAAATCTGTCATTAGGACAGACAGCTAAGGTCCATGATTGATAAAATTAACACAGATTGATAGTACTGTGGGTTGTTGATAATGTAAAATGTAATAGAAATGGACATTGTGACATATGGCCCTGCTAATTTATCATAACCTCAGACCTCTGTCATGACTCATATCATATTACCAGATTCTTGCCAATTCACACTTCTAAATGACTGTTTTTAAATATTTGTATTTTCTCACTTATTCGTATGAATGAATGAATTTTTAAGTGATCAGACTGATTGGAGAGTTGTTGGATACATGCAGTACAAATGCTGTCAGATCAATAAGGAATCATGTTTTATTATGATTTCACTAATTCTAAAATTCACCTGGATTATGATTTTTGCCGTAATCAAGCAGCCTCCATGTGATTGCACCCATAGTGCTGCATGCTGACTTCATCATCCTCTCTCCCAGGCATGTTGAAGCGCTCAAAGTACAGCCGTCTGCGCAATGACTCCCTCACATCCCTGGAGGATCGGCCCCAACGACTTCTGCCTCTAAAGGGAGACCTTTGCCTGGACTCTGAGTTTGCTCAGCTGAATCCTGGGACGACCCCACACCACGGGCCATCCACCCTGAGGGACTTCATCCCCCGGGTGGCCAACATCCGATTGCACAGTCCCATTTCCTTGCGAGGCCTGAGGGGCCAGGCGCACACAGCCGGGGACAGAATTAATGGACTCTGTGACAGACCTTTGTCCGGAGCAGACTTTTGCTCCAGGCCTGATCAGAGGTTTTGTACCCAGCCCTCCCTCAGCGATCCCCTGACGACCAGCCAAACCCTAAATCAGTCAGCTCTGAGCTGCACAAAAAGACCCATCACCCTGCACCGCATGGCCAGCCTCCCCTGGACCCCCGCCTGTCTGCACAGAGACGGTTTGTGCTGTTTTAAGACCATGTCTGCAGCACATGACAGCTCAATGGTGCGGGCAGTAAACAGGAGGATTCACCATCACATCAAGGTATTATTTGAAGTCTACTTTTATAACTGTGGAATACAAGGACCCACACATAACAGAATGTAACAGAACTCTCAACAAGATGCAGGTGCAAACATCTGAACTCATCTTAGTCTTTTATCTTTCACAGTTTGCCTGAAAATGTCCAACTTTGCTATAAAAGAAGACATATTGTGTATCAACATGAAGCTGCAATAGTCAAACAATAATAAAGAGCTAATCCATATCCAAGATCCCTTTAAGAAGCTTGCACAGAAAAACACAAAGACTTTATTCAGTCTACATTAGTGTCGTTTAGGTTTGTTGTTGAAAGATATTATTAGATTGTCAACATTTTGAGAATATTTTTAAAATAGATTCATGTTCTTTCTATCATTATCATTCAATATACTCTGAATAATGAAGTTGAATGGTAGCATTTTGCTTGATCCCACATCTTAACCTTTGTACGTATCATAATCTACAATAGCATAGGCTGTTAAAATCCTGGACAGAGCCTCAGTGACGTCATCTGTTAGCTTATTTAGAGGCTTTTTGGGGTCCAGTTGCCTCGGCTGATAAATTAAAAATACTGACAGTCGAACTAATCAAACAGGCTTTGGGTTCACTGAAGACAAGGCAGGACATTAGCCCCACTTATAGACAGCTACACTGTGTGGGCTTGTGTTAGTATCAGCCATACTCCTAGTTATGCATGATTTAGATCCTTATATTATTTTTTTAATCCTTGACAATAAATCAGATTTTTGGTGTATCAAAAAAGCACTGGTTTCGTCCCTGCTCATGAGCTGCATCGGGTCACACCCATGTCAAGGAGGGGATGCAGCTTCAGCGTTCCAGTGCAGTGCTCTAATGTTTCTGTACATGCATAGACATGTCCCTTCATTTAGAACCAGCTGTGGGCCGAAGAAATGTATGATATGGCATAAGGGGAACATTTTCGAATGGACAGTCTGAATGTACATTTTCTGAAGATGGAGAAAGCAGGTGAAGGTGAAAGGGGGCTTCTCCGCTGTTAGGGATTTGTAGACAGACTGTTGACACATTTCTATAGGAAAACTGCTGAAGGTGGCCGTGTGCAGCAGCTGGATCAACCTCTTTCAATGTTTGTAATAGGTAGATCCATCTTGCAAAGCTACAATCTACAGCGATTGTGCTCGAGCCAAAGCAGCACGACCCAATCAGAGCCCTTTAAAGCAGAAGAAGGTGTGAGCTACGAGCGAAACAACAGCAGGAAGAGAGTGTCCCTACAGAGATTAGCCTTTATGCTAACACCTTCAGTAGTAGTTTTATCAGATCTGGACAGTATTTCTTTATTAAATGAAAAACACTTCACACTGACAGCATTTCTTATTAGAAAAGATATTTTTGTTCCACTTCCAACATATTTTGGTGATATTTTGTTCTGCTACATCATCTGATTGGCTCATAATGAAAGTGATTGACAGGACAATTGTCCAGTTACCTGCAAGATATGCTTTTGAAAGGTTCTGCCCTCCCTAAAAACTTTCTGTGGACCATTGTTAACTTTGTTGAATAATTATTTTCGTCATTAGTTTTCATCAACAGCTTTTCTTACCCTGCAAAACTAAAAAAAATAAAGCAGGTGTACATTGACAAAAAAACTAAAACTAAGTAACTGACATTTTTGTCAACAACTCAAAACTAGGCTGAAATGTTTGACAATCAGACCTAATTTTATCATATAGAAAGTAGAGATAAATTAGGAATCACAGCTACTTTGGTTGTGTGGAAAGGTTGGATGAGTTAGGAGGAACATCCAATAACAACTGCCTTAGCTTCATGATGGTGGGATTCAAGTGTAAAACATGACATCAGAAATTCAAGGAAACATAAAAATTGCCTTACACTTTACACCTCATATTTTAGTGGACTAAGCAGTAGGTTTCATCAACTTTAATGTTGTGCATTTTGCATAATGTGCTACCTTTGATATCAAGACTCAATAGGAAGACATTTTAAAAGAGGAACATTGAGTTCACAGCACAACATCTGAAGCCCAATCATTATCTATTTTTTTATCTTCTGATTGAATGAATCTGGTGTATTTCTCTGTTCAGCATATTTAGAGAAGGCTCGACTGTGAATCTAAGAAATTGTGCTGAAATACAGGGCTCATTGTCAGAGGACTGAGGTCTGTATTTTTCTTTCTAATAATGCCAGCATGAACATTTCAGAACATAAAACACACAGAGCCGGCTCCATCCGCACCATCACTCTCACTTTTGCACATTCACCCCCTCCCTCTCAGTTTGAGCTTCCTGTGTAGGCAGTAGTGACTCATCCTGGCTCCCTGCTCCTCTCTAGATCTGCTCTGCTGCTCCCTGTGAGTGTATGTGTGTGTGCGTGTGTGTGTGTGTGTGTGTGAGTGTGAGTAAATGTATCCGGTATAAGCAGAGCCCATGCTGTCCCTGAACCGGAGGTGTGTCCGCATGGTTGATTAGGAGCTGGGCCTGTGAACAGAGCACTGATGGAAATGAGAACGGACTGTCTGATTGTCCTCTTTAAACAAGCACACACACACATTACACCCCCACCCACTCACTCCATCCACACACACACACATATATATTGATTTAAGACTGGTCAATGGACTTACTCATCCGGCCCCCAGCATATAGACTGTGGTGAAGCTCACAGCCAATAAAAAGCCGGCTGTCCTAATGTATCTGAGCACACAGCCTAAATGTTGTACGGTGCATTCACCAGAAGCCTGTTGTTAATATCATCAATACATATGCCTAGTTATATGTTTGAACCTACGCGCTACATGAAAACCATCATGCTTCTTTTTTTTTTTTTTTTAGCAGTTTCGCTCCATCCATAACAACTGGACATGCATTTAACCCTTTAGGTCCCTGGAGTAAGCCAGCAGGTATGAGCGAGCAGAGCAAAGGGCTTCTTGTTTAAGGCAACAATTCTGATCACAATTATTTTGATTAATATCAGGATCATGATTGTAAAGCATGATTACTTACTGATTTTGCCCACAAACACCACATGCTGTCAATAAACATACATGCTCTTAGCAGAAATCTTTGGCCCATGAAATGATATCACAATGGGCCGTATCCCAAACCAGCTCTGCACAGTTTCTCTAACCAAGCATCTTTCAAGTCATAAAGTATGATTTTATAACATTTTAAAGATGAACTGCTTTAATTATTATGGCAAATTTCTTCTGTTTAGGGAAGCAATTAGGCTTCAGGATGAAAAAAACACTTTAGGTAAAACATGCAATAAACGGTAAGTTTAACACTGCAATATAAGTAATTTTCTGGCATTTGGACCATTTAAAGTCCTCAGTATGTTTTTTATCATTTGCCTTTAAGGTGTAATAAGTCCTGATCAATCTGTTCCTCTAACCCTGTGATTTTTTATTTGCAGTACAGTAAGTTGTTAATTGAAAAATCTTTCAATCTTTTTGAAATGATTGAAAATATAACTGGCGGATGGCCTTGGAACTGTCATCTAACATCAGCTCCTCACATCAACAAAATACATTATTACTTCTGCTAAATATTCCTGAGGCATCAAATATTGCCAGTGTTTAAATATTTTCCCTCACCTTATGGTGTAGACACCTTTTAGTGATTTTCAACGCTTAAGTACCAAAATTAAGAAAACAATTTCCCCACAATGCATTAAAACAGGCTCTGCCAACACAATAGCTGTCAGACTGGCTACTCTGGCGGCCACTGCTTTGATACGAGGCTCACTGACCTTGATTGGTTGGTTGGTGAACCAATCAGACAAAGGGTCAACTTGGTAACACCATCAATGGGGTTCAAATGGCCATCAGAAACAAATGCCTGTCGATGACTTTCTAAAATCAATTTCAGTGTGGGCATTCATGTTGTTTTCATGAACTTATTGAATCTTTTGCACCTACAGTAAAATGCTAAAACAAAGGTTGCCATATTTAACTTTTGGTGTTATCCAGCAGAGCATACAACAGCTCCACAGTGTCGGATACTCTCAGCACTGCTGCAGCTGAGCTATTGATCCAGTCCAAAATTAGCTGACAGTGTTAATTAATGTAACACATTGAGGTCAGCTTTTCTTTAACTACTATTTGTTTCCTTTACCCTGTCTTTTCTATTTGCTCTTTGCGCCCTTTTCACAGTTGTGTGCTTGTGGTTGAGGGTCTGGCAACAATGTGTGTTCTTACTGTTGACAGTCTAAAGAATTGGATGAAGCCATGTGAAATCAGTTGTTTAAATTATCAAAGGAAGCTTTGGACCGCTGTTGAAACCAATCTGTGGATGCTGCCATACTTTATGTGCCCTCACAACAGAATTTCAAATCAACTTACCCCCAGACAGATACAGAGTAGAGGAGGCTGTCTGGCCGGCAGCAAGGCACTGTCAGTGTTATTGACAGTTTTACCCCTTTAAGATTGTTCAAAATAGTTGTCAGAAGTGTTTATATTTGCATAAGCTTACATTTTTCAACTTTATTATCACCCTGAAGGAAATAAGGTTTGCAACAGGCATCAATACAAACAAGTACATGAGAAAAACATGAAACATACAAGCATAAGGGACACCAAAATGCTTTAACCAGAAAGAACTAGAGACTTAAGCATCAGACACAGCTCCATTTACTCATAAAAGTGCTGTGCAGGAGATCAAATAAATAGTAGAAACTAACTAGAAAAGCACTCGGAGAGCGCAGACCTCCGCCAGTGCCACAGTCCTCACCCATATTGTGATTTTCAACATAAATACCAGTCCTACCTTCATTTCATGTAAATGTTTAGATTCCTTGACCATGAAAACATACCATTAGCAATTTGATTCATAATGATATCTATTTTAGTTCAGTAGTTATTCACAAAAATCACAATTTTAGCCATGGCGGCCAGACGCTGATCCGGATCAACACCAAAATCAAATCAGTTCTTTCCTTTCCCTTGCTGAACATTTCCTGAAATGTCAAATTTCATAAAAAATCCATCCATTGCTTTTTGAGTTATTTTGTTCACAGACGGACGAACAGACAGACAAACAAACTCTCCCGAAAACATAACCTCCTTGGCAGTGGTAATGATCCAAGGTAACACGGATAGAAGAGGATCAGTAAATGATCAATAAATAGTAAAGGATTACAATCTGTTCAATCCAAAATCAGTATTAACTTTGTTGACTAATTATGTTTGTCATGGTTTTCGTCAACAACCTTTTTCCCCTGACAAAAACTAGACTACAACTAAAAAAACAAGTTTACATTGACAAAAACTATAACTAAGTTAAACAAAAAAAATAGACTAAAATGTTTGACAAAGACTAAATCCAATCAGACCTAATCTCGCCATGTAGAAAGTAGAGACAGGCTGGGAATCACAGCTATTTTGGTTGTGTGGAAAGGTAGGATGAGTAAAGAGGGACATCCAGTCACACCTGTCTTTGCTTCATGGTGGTGGTATCCATGTGTAAAACATTATCTCAGAAATTCAAGAAAACATTAAAAAATGCCTTAAACTTTACATCTCATTTTTTAATCGACTAAATGTACAGTCGATTTTATCGACCTAAATGTGAAATTTCATCAACTAAACTGGGCTACAGTTAAAACAATTTTAATGACTAAATCATGACTTAAACTAAAATAAATTTTTGGCAAAAGACTAAAACTAGATTATTAAGTGTTGTCAAAGTTAACACTGTCCTCAATATGCATACAATACAAACAAGAAGACAGGTCAGGTTAATAAATTACAATTTTTAATGGCTATAGGGATAGTTGAAGTTCTCTCACCCTTTCTCTTAGTCTAAGGCATTCTGTAGCTATAACCAGATGGATACAGATCAAATTCAGCTAACAGAGGGGGATCAGTACAGTTAAGAAGAAGAAAGATGAAGAAGATAACTGGAATGGTCAAGAGGAGTTGCTGATATGGGTTAAGGAAGGCAGAGGAACATTCAGAACTTTGCAGAATTGATAAAATGCTTTTTTTTTAATCTTAAATCCTTGAATTCACAAGGTGATACGCATTTTTGTGACTTGTTTATCGTGTATGTTTGTGCAGTGTTTAAAAACTGGCAGTGTTATCAGCTGGTTACTTTAATAAACTCTTGAAACCTGTTTGCTTCTAGTCAAAGGATCACACTGGATTCCAAAAATAACTGTATTTTCTGTGTGTGTTTCACAGTACATGGGCAGTGTGGAGGTGACCCAGTCGATGAGGACGCTCGACTTTGAAACCAGAATGCAAGTCACACGGTAGGAGACTTTCCACTGACACAACATCGCACAAACACCTTCTCAAACCCTAATCACATCTTGTCTAAACTTCCCTTTTACGCCAACCTTGTTCACATAATGGAAGCCTTATGATGATTTTTTTAAACAAACAGCTGCCTCTTTGTCATCTTTAGCTTTCCTTTTTTTTTTTTAAACAAACCGAATGTGTTGTTTCCAAGAAAACTTGTTAAAAAAGAAACGGTTTGCTCTATTAACCATACATGACATAACCTGTGGACAAAACAACCACATTGTCACAACCATATATTCATCAGTTTGACTGTTTTTGTCTCTTTGAGAGGTCATTTTTATTGCCTCTATGAACAGACTTTAATGACATTTTCATGAAGTATTGGCCATTGCATGAGAAAGTAGTAATAAAAAATCATATTTAATATTTAATCATAAGATCCTTTTGGTGGGGGGTTCCCAGCTGACATTCGGCAACAGTGAGGCGGGATACAGAGAAACAGACAACAATTCACCTTCACTCTCAAACAATTTAGTCAATGGAGTCCCTGGTTAACCTAACAAGCATGCTGCACCACCGTGCCAGCCAATATTTTGACATTCAACACAATAATTCCCTCTGATTATTTTTTTTTGTGATCAAGGGAAGCTGAAATTTTGGTTGAATTTCAAACACAGTTGAACACAAACAAATGAATGTTCAGGCATACATAATTTACCAATAAGCCCACAGATGTTTTGCATGTGCTCAGAAGAAAACACAATTCAGAAAGAGCCTCATCTTCACTGTCTGATTTCACATCAGGTATATTTCTCAAGTTCAGACATGTGTAGCTTATTTAAAAACTGTTCCAAAGGGGGGAAATCTAATTAAATGTATAATGTTTCATAAATCGAGGCTCCTCTCCTCATCATTTGATATTGACATTCTCGTGCAGGATGCCATAACGCTGATGGACACAGCAACCTCTGTTCACAAGAACGCAGCTAAAGGCTGGAGCGGAAAATCCAATTAGATGAATTTCCTCCTAATGATCTCTCATAGTCTTATTAAGAGACAGAGAGAGAGAGAAAGAGCTCAATGCATTACACGCAATTTGTTTTCAAGGAGAAGAAAAGCAACTCCTGGAAAAAAGTCTTGTTTCCTAGACAGAGGGATGTTGCTGTTACGTGAGCGTGTGTTTCAAATCTTTGACCTCTCTGACCTGCGAGTCAGCTGCTGCAGAGCTACAGCCTTAATAAGAAGACATTTCAAGTCAACCATGTGTCAGCGAGACATTTACAAACTAAGAGGTTATGTTTTGCTCATCTTTGGTGTATAAACTTAGTCTAATAAGTTGTTTTTGTTGTATTATTCTAGAAAGACTGATTCATGTTTTAGATTTTTCGCTTGTGTCTGCTGGTCAGTAAAGCCACAGCACATGTAGTGGTAGACAGTAACCAAGTAAATTCACTTCAGTATTTTACCTAAGTACATTTTTGAGTTTAGGGAATTAACCAGAATTAATTCAAACTTTTCTGCAAGTGACCCCCAAAGTAGCAAAAGCAGGGACAAAGGACCAGCATGTTAATATTACTTCTGTCATTTGCAAACTTACCTTTGTGGATATTAGGTGATTACAGCATAAATCTCAACCAATAGCTATAGCTTTATTTAAATCAAACTTATTGCATGTGCTATGTGTTTGAAAAAGCATACTTTTGAATCGTTTTCCCTGAAGGTATTGAATTAATTTAAAGGTTTAAAAAAGCAGGTCCATTTATAACTGAGGTGTCCAAACTGTGGCCTGGGGGTCAAATGCGGCTGGCTGCCCATTTTGAACTGGCCCCTGAAACAGTTGAGGAATCAAGACATTATAATTACAGCAGCAAATATCACATATCATGCACATTTTCTGCTGCATTTACTTTGCCACAAGGTCTCATTTACAAAGTATACTGTAATATTCATCTTTAAGCATCAACATTCTTGCAGTTTACTCTTGTTTTGTGTCTGAAAGTGAAGATAAGATGTTGGTGTCTCCCTTCTCTCCTGCTCAAAAGGTCTCGTCCATACTAGGTGTGAATCCAGTAATAGCCCTGGGTTACAAAGACCCCTTGACAGATGATAACCCACCCATAAACCTTGAAACTTTAACTTCAATAGACTGAAAGTGAGGCGCAGAAAGTGGCTCAGTTGTCCATGTATTCCTCTTTATGTGGCCCTCGATGTAAAAAGTTTGGACACCCCTGATTTATAATGATAAAAGTACACACACATGAATGTAAACTCAGATCATAATATTAAAAAGAAAATTGTCATTCTTGACCAGCTTTCATTATTCGTAAAAACTATACAGAAATAATAAATACAGCAAAAATCCTCTATAAATAGTGGTATAGTTTAAATGTTTGTGGACTTAGATGATGTTTGTGTGTGATTGCTGTTTAAACATTTATTATTCTTGAATACTCCTCTGACTATATCTGCAAGGACTGAAAACAAGACAGGGCCCAATTCAAGTGTCAGAATTTATATTTAAAACAATTAATTAATCCTATTTTTCAGCCACACAGGACATTTGAAGCTGGTCATTGCTTTTGAGAGAAGCCCCATTATTATTACCTCCACTGAGGGGGTTATGGTTTGTTGTCAATTATCTGTTAGCAAGATTACTGGAAAAGTCATGAACACATTTTGCTAAATTGTTTAGGGACTGTTGGTCATGGCACAAGAAAGAAGTGATGTGAGGTAATATTTATTATAAGATTATTTTGGTGGTGATAATATATTTAAAGGATTTATTAACATATGATTGAGCAGTTTTACACATTTTTGCTTGTTACTCAGTAAGTTCAATACAGATTTTGATAACATTTTTGGGAGAAGTTGATCATGGCTCAAGAGAGAAGTGAATGGTTTGTGGTGGTGATCTGGCTACAGATGTGGATCCAGGCTTTTTTAAATAATTTTTACACAGTGTGAGATAGTTTTCCCACATGTTGGACAATTTTGTTAATGCCTTGATGGAGGTTTGCACTCTTGGAGCACTTCTAGTTTAGGTTTGAGTTAGCAAAACATGTTTGCTGTATTCACATAGTGATTTGGTTTGTGTATCTACATGTTTTAATCCTTCTTTGTGTTTTTAGAGAAGCAATCAGCAGACTGTGTGAGAGGACATCTGCCAAGACAGCACTGAAAACCAAAAAGGTATGATATAAGTACACTGTTAATACAGACATGACAAAGTAATCAGACAAAAAAGGGCAGAATTAGAGTGATTGGTGTCCTCATCAGCTCGTGTGTAAGGGAGCGTCTGCTGTCCTGGGTCGAATCAACCTTCAGTTCTCAGGCAGCAGGATCGTCCTCTCCGTCTCTACAGACAGCGTCACTTTGATTGCTGCCTCATCGTTACAGGTAACAGCTTCAGCTCATTATTTAATACCTTAACTTTAAGAAATCAGTGCTACTGAAACATCATTGCCTGCCTCATACTTTTCTCCCTTTACAGAAAATTGCCCATCACCCCATGCAGGCCATCTCCTTCGCCTCAGGAGGAGACCCGGTACGTTCATGTGCTCCAAGGCTTCACATGTACAAACACACTTATTAGAGGGGACACAGACCGGAAGGGATCTGCACAAACACACACACAAACACTCTTATGCACTGTTAGTAATTTGATTTGATTTGATTACTGCTTGGTTTGCTGCCATTTGAGGAGGATTTAATTATTTCCACTGTAACTCTTGAGTCTGCTTTCCTTTTAAAGCAGTCTTGTAGAGTCAAGAAGGAAACATCTGACTGACCCGAGGGATAAAGTAAACACATCCTGGGCATTCAGAAAGAAACTCGGAAGCTCCACATCATAACTGTTTTTAATCTAAAGCAAAACTTTAACAAGTGTAGTGAATATCTTTTATAGGAGCGGTACAAAAGCAGACGCGAAAACACACTATCTGAGGAGTGTCTTTTAAAATGACCATGACCCCGGCTGAATCCGTGTCTCCGCTTTTATTAGCATCACTCCTCTGATACTACCTCTAGAGAAAGAGCAAATATGGGGTCAACGTTTTCCTCCCATTTATCAGAGCATCATAGTGGGGTTAACATCACATCTGGGATTGGCAGCATGAATGGGGCTAGAGCCAAAGATGCTGAACCATGTTCTGCCCCCTCTGCTCAGTGAACTGCCAATTGTAGCTCTCTAGCTAAAAAAAAAAAAAACAGGTAGCATTGACAACATCATCACAAGGACCACAACAAGAATATACGTTATATGGACTGTTGTGTGTTTTAAGTTTTGATTTAGTAACTGTTTAGACCAGTGCTTCTCACTTAATTTCTACATGCTCCACCTTCGAGATAAATTGTTTTTCATGGCCCTCCACCACAAACCACAAAGTCACTTGATGGGCAAAATAAAGATGTTTACCTCTGTCAAGGAGGTTATGTTTTAGCCAGGGTCTGTCTGTCTATATGTTTGTTGGTTTGTTGGTTTGTTTAGCCAAATTACACAAAAACTACTTGATGGATTTACGTGGAAATTTTTACCAGAGGTTTGGTTTGGTCCAAGGAAGAAGCCATTATATTTTGGTGGTAATCCATGTATTTGTCTGGATGCAAAAAAAAGCCAAAATTTGCAAAAAATCCATAAATTAGCATTTAGCCGTATATTAAAAAAATCATATCTCTGATATCACTTGATGGATTCACATCAAAATTTACACAATAATATATCTAATGTAACTCCGTCATCAGGGTCAATTTCATTTGGATCCGATCAGACTGATGTCCCAAAAAAACATCGAAGTTTATAATAACAAATCCCATAAATTTCTCCTCGGCTGCTGTGAGGGTTTACATCATTTTCATTCTTTTGTACGTCCCACCTCCTACATGGCAAATATCCAATCACAATGCAGAATTTTTTATGGGCACCTGGAGTGTCCAATTCTAGAGCTGCGCCCCCTGACAAGTCCCCCCCCCATTTGGCGGGTGACCACTGTTTGAGAATAACACTGGTTTAGGCGTTGGCAGCATGGTTGCACAGCAGGTAGTATACATTCCTCACCACAAGAAGGTTGCTGGTTTGTTCCCCGTGTTGGTTAAGGCCTTTCGGTGTGGAGTCTGCTTGTTCTCCCGTGTATGCGTGGGTTCTCTCCCACACTCCGACTTCATCGCACGGACAAAAAACATGCTCATACTCATTAGGTTGATTAGGATGGATGGCTTAGGGATCTGCTCCTCTATAAACTGGTGATTTGAAGCACTTGTATCAGGAACTGGCTCAAACCATACCCAACCCCATTAATCCTTTACTCAGGGTGGACATTAATGCATAATTTTAAGATGAGTCCCAAAGTTTCTTCTGATTGCAAAGAACCCCCCCCCCCCGGCTGATTACAAAAATGAGAGTGAAATAGGAGGCTGGTTTCTCTGAACACACAGGCGACGCCATGGATGGGATTATAGCTCACAGTTTAATTAATTAGCTAAAATAATCTCGTTGTGAGCGTCAAGCCTCAAAGCCTCAGTTTGCTTGGACTCATGGAAGATAACAGGATTAAAAATCAGTCTGCCACAGGCTATATGGTGAAGAGTCTCAGCTGACTCTGCTCTTGTATTCATCGCAGAGAAACACTGATATGAAGTGAATTACTTAAACTGGATGATCACTGAATGAGAACATCTTCTATGTCTGCCATATGAAAAGATGCATCCACTGAAATAAAAGAACAAACATCTGATTACAGACCCTCTAAAACAGAACAAACTAAATACAAAACAACACAGTCAAGGGGTTTGATACTGACCAGTACAGAGACATGCAAAGAGAACATCTTCATATCTTCATACTGAGCATCTTGTAGCAGCTGTATTTAGTCACAGTCTCTGCTGTGCCAGTTTAAGTCAAACTTCCCTTTTGTTTATTCATTTCTGTGCAGGACATGGCAGATTACATCGCTTATGTTGCAAAGGACCTCTACAATCAGAGAGGTAAAGGACAGTTTACATCCCCATTATTGTGTGTTGGACATTTTTGTTTCCATCTGTAAACACAAGTCTTTTACCCAATAGGTTTTATCTTTAATAGCCCCCTTCCTCCTCTCCTCTGTCTCTGTCAGCGTGTCACATCCTGGAGTGTCCCAGAGGACGAGCCACAGAGGTTATCAACAGCATCGGTCAGGCTTTTGAGACTCGCTTCCGCCAACTTCTCAGCCAGCCGCCATCGCTCATCTCCAACAATCACAGGTTGTCCTTTTGTCTTTGTGACTGTCCTATATTTGTGACAGGATCATTTTAAAAAGTAAAAAAGAAGCATGCCTAAAGGACCTAAAAATATTTAAAAGAAAGTAGAACAGTGAGCACACTACATGTCCTTCAGCGTCTTTTATAGCAGCCGCTCTGGTCCTTTGCAAAAGAACATTTAGTGTGATGAGAAAAATCTTTACCTTGTGTTTATTTTTACTTTAGGCTCTAATAATTTAGGATTTCCCCTAACCATGAGGAGTTTTTGATGGAGATTTTCGAAGTAATGCAAGACTTGGGTTATTTTAGATCAGTCATGATCAGTTGATTCTTGAGTTGATTTTATTTTTATCAATTAGAAAGCACTTGACCAGTGCAAACCACTGCCAAGGTAGTTTACATATTGCTGTAACATCTAATAGCAATAGTTCCATGATAAAGTTACCAGCATAATATGGTTCATGATCCTGAAAGCCCACACTTAGCGCTACGTATCATGTTGATATCATTATTAGTTATACAGTTATTGAGCAGAAAATCAAACAAAAAAAACAAATAAACAAACATACGCCAGCAAAAACATAACCTCCCTGGCGGAGGTAATAAGGAGTTTGTGTCTACTTTTCATGTATAGCTGAAATATTGATTGTTTAATTTAGCATATGGCTGCTGTTATTCATTTATTATCAGTTCTGAAACTACTGTTAGGCAGGAAAAAGAAATGGACACTTTATTTTTTGTTTGAACACTTTACTTTGCTTTGGGAAATTATAGAAGAAGGGTGGATTTTCTTAAGTTGGTTATTAAATTCAATAAAAATAAATCAGGGGTTAAGAATGAAAGAAAACTAGCATTATCCGTTACAGGCATAAGTGCTTTTACTCAAAAGCCCAGATTTTGCTTTTTGAGTGTATATGCCCTCTAGTGTGTTTTACATGTTATCTCTGCATGATACAGTATAGGGCTGGGTATTTCCTGCAACTTCACAATACGATATGTATCCCGATACATGTAAACTGTGAACATTGACTATGCTTTAAGCAAAATTCTTGACAAGTTTAGTTTTTTCTTATAGGAAGAAAAAGAACAAGGATGAGTTTTAAGTGGTTCTACAACTTGAAAGACATAAATTCAGATCCTCAAAGATGGTAAACCTAAGTTCAAATTTAGAACATATGCTTCATTATGTAGCTCGTCTTCAACCTTGAACTGTGTCGCTGTTAACATTAGCCAAAGTGTATTTACAACAACTGCCAAAATATTTAGGCCGTATCAATTCTGTAGAATCCATATCGATTCACATATCCCGAAGGAGTGCGATACGATATTTTGCCGTATCGATATTTTGAGCACAGGCCTAATGCAGTACTTCTATGCACAAGACATAAAGTCAGAGGCATCAGGTCTTCTCCCCCTCCGTCTGTGAACAGCTCCTTTAGCTTTATTAAATGTCTTATTTGCCCACCCCACCTAATGGGCTTACCTGTATGATAACAATTGTTTCCTCAGCAGTTTAAGCCCATTGGGTCAGGCTGGAAAAGCCAGAGCAGGGCAGTGACGGCAGAAACGAGGAATTGACAATTATCAAAGATTTTAAGATGTCGTAGTATCGTAAGTTTATTTTCACTCATAGGAAGTCTTAAACATTTTCAAGGCACATTTCCTGACATGTCTGTTTTACTTTATAACACCATTGTACACTGGTTTGATTTGTCAGGTGATTAAACATGGTAGTCACACCAACATTTACAGAAAAGTTCTTAATAAGAAGTCAGCTAATGCAAACTCAAGGAGCTTTGACTGAAGGATGAAAAAGTAAAGGAACTGATGTAAAAATAGCATTTAGAGGGATTAAGGCCCACATGAAATCCAGACAGTATGTGGCCAAGCCTTGCATTAGCAGATTTTTTTTTTAATCTGGGTCTGAGGAAGTTTTAAACCTGATTTTAGAAGGTGTGCTGCCACTCTGTTCACGTTTGTGTAAGCTATATTAACATGCAGGAGTGGGGTTGTCACTGTCTTATTGTGTCTGTGCAGGTCAGCAGTGAGACTGTGTCCCATATGGAGCCCAGAGGAGACAAAAACAGACCAGGAGGTGAAGCAGCAGGGCGGTCAGCGTCGTGACTACTACAACATGATCCCAGGAAAGATGACAACACCTACAGGAGAAGAGGACCTGTGGATCACAGGGGAGGAGAACAAACAGGAGACTGATGGTGCACAGACGGTGAGGGTGAATTTCATAGAAATTCCCTTTAGTCAGAGTGACTTCTGACATTTGATCAATGCCTTATTTGTCTGAGAACCCACAACCCACAACATAAAAAGGCCTGACACTTTACTCTTCATATTTTAGTCGACTAAATTTACAGTAGAATTCGTCGACTAAAATGTTGTGAAATTTCATCAGCTAAAACTAGACTGAAATTAAAACAACTTTTATGACCAAAACTATGAGATTTTTTTCGGCAAAAGACAATGCCTAGATAAAAAAGTGCTTTCAAAATTAACACTGGTAAGAGATTTCTTTAGTTCATATATTTTAACAACTGTTTTTTTTTTCCAAACAAAGCAGTCTGGACTGTTTTATCAGTGAACATACATTTTACTGCAAAGAGCAGCAACAGTCGGTCAATGTAGTCTTTCTGTCTGTTTTACTGTGCCTCTTAAAATCAGCCTAATTGGACCACCATCTGAAAACAAACAGGCTCAAACTCTGCAGCAATTTTCTATGGAGCCTTTCATTAAGCACAAATGTTACATTATTTCACCTTAAGTCGCCCTGAAAAACACGATTTAACAGGAAACAGCATAAATGCTTCTATGAAGGGCAAAATTCTTAGTAACTTCTAAACATGATCATATTGGTCTGGGAATTAGAGTCGACTCCCCTCCTGTCTTGAGAACATTCAGACTCCCCTGCATGATGGAAACACAGGTCTGTGTGTGTGTGAATGACTCATGTTGTGCTGCTGCAGGTTTGTCCTCGAACTGTTTCTCTGTATGAAAACTGCTCCATCACTGAAGAAACTACGACTCCATCTACAGGTAAAAATGACCACTACACCTTCAACTTCAGTACTCATCATTCTGTAGCTCCAAACAAATAACATGAGCATGAGGGAGTGGTTTATCTCAGCCCAGATTTATTTTACACAACAGTGACTTTGTTTAAATAATACTTTTTTTTTTTTTTTTTTTAAAGTTGTACGCATATTTTCCTTTAATGTCTTGGCAAGAAACTCATCTTACAGGACTTACTTGTTTATTAACTCCAGGATACACATGCCAACAAAAAATAAAATCAAACCTCAGCTGGTAGATAAAGTGAGGAAATATTGCTGCATGTAAAATTATAGTCATAAACATTTTGATCTTCATTAAGAACACTGTTATCAATCACAGCTAACTCATAAATTGTGAACTTGTGGAAGCATCCTTATTTACTCTATTGGCACTTTTTATGAAGCCCATCTTTATGATGCAGTATAAACACATTGTAATCATCTTTACACTCCATTGCAATGCTGTTATTGGCATTACAATTGGTTATTGTGTTAAATATATGCCTTAAAATGGTAATCAGCAGTAATTATAATGCCAATGTGTATAAGGAGTTATACATATGCTTATAACTAGTTATATTTTAAATACAGCTAGAAGACATTATAAATATCCATAAATCTTCATAACAATACATCTAAGACATGAAACATGAAATACATTTTATAGTGACTTGCATTTGCACACTTTAGTATTACTTTTTAAAATATTAGACAAACACAGATTTTCTTCAGATGCTAACCAATATATTTTTGCAGGATTCATCCCAGTATTGCATTTCTTATCATTGTCCTTTCTAACTTTTATTATCCCTTTTAACTGTATATATTTGACCTTTATTTTATTTAGATTTGAAAGGAGTCAGTTTATATGGAGATGCAATGGCAAGTATTAAATGTGAACAGAAAACACATTGTATTAAAATAGAGCAACTGAGTGATCTTGCATCTAGTGAATCTTATTTTTCACTTGAATAGTGCATATAATGACCCCATAATGTGATGTATAAACTATTCTAATGGATTATGATAGCGTTTATAAATATGTTGCAATACAGTTAATGACCTGCTTACGCAATGAATTAATGACTGATTTCAATGATCTTTATTGAATCCTTTTCTGTGTGTCAGCTATATAGTTATGAAGCCTTAGGATATTTATTATCCCTTAAAGCTATAAGCACAATATTACACACTAATTGTATGCTTAGGACTTGTTTAACACTGTTATTATAATGACTTATGATCAGTATTATTAAGCATCATAAATGATCAAAGTACCTATAACTCAACAATTCATAATCTCAGTACATTACAAATATACATTATATTATAAGCTTGCTCATAAAGTGTTTACTATACATTTTAAAGAGGAGCTTCATCGAAGTGTAACCTTTTGTTGTTTATGTTTCATGGCTTAATAGGGACAAAGACTAAGTTTGGGGAAAACCTAACAGAATGTCGAGTTTCCACATGTTACAAAGGCACATACCTCCTATCTCTGTTTTTTAAGATTTCCTTTTTTTCATCATAAAGTGCCATTGGTCACCTTTCATGCTGACGAGTGGATTTCATTAACTTTAAACCAAATCAAAGTGGGAAAACATAATTTGATATGAGCATTGATTCACACAGTACTAGAGCATTTTCTAAAGAGTGGCAATTATAGAGAAAGGAGGTTTGTGTCTGACAGCAGCGTGTGCCCTCACTCTCCTTTATTGTAAGAAAGTCAAAACTGTGATCGCAATTAACAATGCAGCTCTAAACCAAAGTGAAACACAGTTGAAGGTAGTTTAGCTCAAAATGAACCATAGACTGGAGCTGACAGAGGTCACTTGGTCTTCATTACAGTTGAAGTCAAAGAGGAAAATAAGATTTTCCTGTTTTGATTCTAGTTGGTGCTTCTAACAAGTGACCGTCACTATTTATGTAACTAACTGAACTTGTCATGAATTTTTGTCCTCTAATAAATTTAATCACACAGGGCAAAAAAGAAATTAAAAACAACAGCTTTCCACTGAAAGGATGAGCATAGATGAAGAAGTAAAGTTCTTGGGTGCTCTAATGTTTTATCTCAGTAAATATTGTTTTAATTCAAAGACATTAAAGGAAATAAATTATTGCTAAGGTTAGGATCAATGTAAAAGTAAAACAAACAAGATTCATGGGTCTAAGACCTGGTTTGAGGAGCTCACCCTTGCATTTTGCCTCAATGGTGTCTCCTTTAGGCTCAGTGGAATCTGAAAAAAGTGCCGATCCATGTTCACCACTGACTGAAACACGTGTCCAGGACTTGATCCAGGAGGAGGGCTGGTTTCACGGCAGGTCAGCCATAAACCTCGCTGAACCAAACCTATGTGGAACTTGCAGATTCTTTATCAGCTGTGCACATTGCCTCCCTCCTTTCTTATTAGCTCTGTGTTCTTGTCACAGGTTAGGCAGAGAGGAGGCAGAGTCCCTCCTCACCTGCAGCGGTGACTTCCTGGTCAGAGAGAGCAGCTCAGCGTCCGGTCAGTACGTCCTCAGCGGCATGGAGGGAGCCACCGTGAGACACCTGCTGCTGGTCGACCCACACGGACAGGTAAGGAGAGGGAGTGGGTTTCAGACACACATGCAGAGAGGGGACAATTTTCAGGAGGTATCATACAAACCCCAATTCCAGTGAAGTTGGGATGTTGTTTAAATACGATGATTTGCAAATCCTTTTTGCATATTCAATTGAATACACTACAAAGACAAAATATTCAATGTTCAAGCCGATTCACTTTTTTTTTCAAATATTCAGTCATTTTGATTTAATGCCTTCAATACATTCCAAAACAGCTGGGACAGGGGCATGTTTATTGTGTTACACACCTTTCTTTTAATTTCATTTGATAAATGTTTGGGGACTGAGGACACTAATTGTTGACACTTTGTAGGTGGAATCCCCCCCACATCTTTGCTTGATGTAAGACTTATAGTTGCTCAACAGTTCCGGGTGTCTGTTGTCATATTTTGCACTTCATAATGCACCACACATTTTCAGTGGGAGACAGGTGTGGACTGTATGCAGGCCAGTCCAGCACCTGCACTCTTTTTCTATGAAGCTACGCTGCTGGGACACGTGCACAATGTGACTTGGTATTGTCTTACTGACAGAAGCAGAGACATCCCTGTAAAAGATGTCACTTGGATGGCAGCATATTTTGCTCTAAAAAGCTGTATGTACCTTTCAGCATTAATGGGGTCTTCACAGGGCAAGTTACCCATACCATGGGCACTAACACCCCCGCCACTACCACCATCACAGATGCTGGCTTTTTGAACTTTGCTTAGATAACACCTGGATTGTCCTTTTCCTCGTTAGCCCAGAGGACATGATTTCCAAAAACAATGTGGACTCATGTTGTTAATATATGTTGGCTTATTTACCACTCCAGACACAGCTCAGTAATAAATTATACATCCTACTGAGGGAGCAAGAGGGATCATTGATCATTGAACTGGTGAAATTAATACAGGGTAGGATGTTCATTTTTATCGCTGATATCCTGTTTGGAACTGATGCTGGCAAATGTCTCCATCTATTAATATCATCAGTAATATTAATATTTATTTTTCCCTAAAATTAAACTGTAATTTATTTTGACATTACAGAAATGTTGAATACTTTAATTTGGGGTGGGATTCACAGGTTACCTTGGGCTAAGATAATAATATTATGGACTGTAGATGATGAAATCCCTTGAAATTCCTTGTTGCTGTATATTGAGAATTGTAATAACAGTTGGACAATTTTGTTCACAAAGTGGTGAAACCTCACCCTTTCTTGTTGAGGACTGAAACTTATACCCAGTCATGACCCTCACCTGCTACCCATTAACCTTTTGACCTGTAGTTTCAGACAGGAGTTTTTGAGCAGTCCTCAGCTTTCCAAGTCTTTTGTTGCCCCTGTCCCAGATTTTTTTGAATAGATTTAAGGCATCAAATTCAGAATGACTGTAAATTAAAATAATTACATTAATCGGTTTGAACATTAATATCTTTGATTTGCATTTGATTGAATGTAAGTCAAAAAAGATTAGCACTTTGCGACTTTAATATGGATGGATATTCAGGAGTCATTAACAAATTTTATTTTGTTGAGACAGGACCAGCGGGTGAATCTCCATCCATCCATCTTTTTTTTTTTTAAATGTATGTTTTTGGGCATTTTGTGCCTTTATTGATAGGAGAGAGACAGTGGATAGGGTTGTGAAAGGGGGTGAGAGAGTAGGGGAAGACACTCTGCAAACGGTCACAGGCGGGATTCGAACCTGGACCGGCAGAAGCATGTACAATGTACATGGGGTGCCTGGTTGCTAACCACTCCGCCAAACCAGCACCCCGAATCTCCATCCATCTTGACAGTCAGACGTGTGGTCTGGGATTTGAGAGCACAATAACATAATGCAGCAACCACAGCGCATTCACAAGATGAGAGTACTTCCACTTATTCTAAGTTCAAATATTTGTATTAATTCAATTTTCTTTTTTCCTTATCTTTATCTAATTTCCTCTTCCAACCTTAAGTGGGAATAAAGACATTAGCTGTTGAAGATCTACTGTATTCCAATCTTTATTATTCTTTAGTTACTTAATTTCTAATGTGTTTTTGTTGTCCTTAAATGCCCTCAGTGTCATCAGTGCTGTGTTTTTAACTCTACCAAGCACTTTGTATTGCTTGAATTGTGCTCTAAACATAAACTTTATGTCTTTATGTCATGTGTGTTACAGGTGCGGACTCGTGACCAGGTATTTCTGAGTGTTGGTCACTTGGTGCGTTTCCACATGGAGAACCAGACTCCCATCATCTCTGGAAGCAGCGAATTGTGTCTGAGGCAGCCAGTGCTACAAACACACTAACACACAAACCCCCAAAATCTCACAGACTGTCACATGCCAACATCAAACTTAGCATCAGCCATCACAGTTTTTGAAGCTAAATCAAAATGTGCTGAAAAAAAGAAAAATATTTCACATTTTTTATTTCTTGAGAAATCTGCCAGGTCTTGCCAACGTGTCAGACACCACATCCTGGAACAAGAAATTGTTTGGTTAACACAAAACAGATTTCAGCCCTTCTGTCAGCTGTTTCCCTCGCCTAACACTTCACCAGAGATTTGTGTGGATGCTTTCTCACCTCGTGTTGTGAACAGCTGCCGGCCTGCAGAACATCCTGTCTCTGTGCCTCAGGCTGAACTTGTTGTTGTTTACTCACAGATTACGCACAATCACTGGTGTCGAGAGGAAATGACCAGAATGTTGGCAGAATTTTAACACCGTAATCTTTTACAAATGCATAATGCGTCTTGTTTTATTCTCCGTTTTGTTATGACTTGTTGCTTGTGTCCCTATTTTCTTTTGTCAGATACCTCTTGGAAATAACTTCTTATCCCCTTTGAATTTTTTTACACTCTGAATATGGAACTCAAATTCTGTTTGTAAGCAAACTCAGTGAAAATTGAGAACAGTTTAGTGTCAGATAAACTTCATAATGATGCTTTCACCTTTAAACCCTTTACAAAATGACTGTCTGGACTGGGCCTTTCATTTCTTTCTCCCTAATCTTTGGCACAAAACACGACTTCCCTTCTTTCAGCTTTAAGACACTTGTAGCACTCAAGGAGGGTGAGGAAAACTTAAAAACCCCAAAAAGTGGGTGAAATGGTTTGAAAGATATAACAAGCTTTTCATTCATCATTAAATCAGGTCCATCCTGACGGCCTGAACCTGGATTATCTGCACCCACTTTTGGGTTTTAAGTTTTCCTCGCCTTGCTTGAAATTTTTCTCTTCCATGAGCACCACTGGTCTAAGGGACACCTGAAGCATTTCTGCACTCTCTTCTATTTGCATTTAAATCATTGTTAAAATCTGTCATGACATGACAGGCCGTGAGTGAGTTTGCTTCATTCTATGATACACGGGGTGACACTGTGTGGAAAGGTTAAGGTTCATTTTATGACCAATTTCTTTCACTCTGTTGCTGATAAGGGCTCATTCTGCTGCTGTCAGGGTAGATTTTTGGAACAAAACAAATTCTCTAATTAGATACACATCCGCAATTTCTCTATATTATATTCCCTTAAATTGCTCTACAGCTGGATCTGCTAGATTTAATGTCTGTAAACTGGCAGATCCACGTTGCCAAGCCTCAATATACCATCTACACTGTGAGTAGCCCAAAGCAGCGTGGTCCAATCAGATTCCTAAAAAGCAGGAAGAGGAGGGACAGCAGCAGGAAGTGACTGTGCGTACGGAGATTAGCATAGATGCTAACATCTTCAGTTGGATTTTTGTCAGCTCTGGACCACTTTTCTTTATTAAATGAGAAACAAATATTAATTGTGAAATCACTTCTGAATAGAAACAATATTTTTTCTTTACTTTGGACATATTTTGGTGAGAGTTTGCTTTACGTAGTGGCTTACCTTTTGTATTAAACACTGCAGCAGTAGTGTAGTGTACACCTGCTACATGATCTGATTGGCCTGTGATGAATGTGATTGACTGTGGGATGTCCAATCACCTGCAGGATTTGCTTTGAAAGGTTTTGCCCATTCCCAAACACTTTCTATAGGCTCTTTCCCAGATGGACAAGTGAAACACATTGAAGAGTCCATCTGGTGTTAATGAGTGTCGAAGAGGCTATGTTCTGCTTTTTCAAGTTTTATGTGTTTATTTAGTTTCATCATGCCTCCTCCACTTTTATTCACAAGAAAAAAAGGCTGCAGTAGTTACTTTAAATAGCTCTTTCCCCCTGAATGAACCAACATCCTGCCATTGTTTCATTGTCAGTTCAGGCCCATTGATTTGGGTTAACAAGCTAAAATCAGAGCAACGATGGTAGAATGAATGCAGAGTTGTTTACAACATGGGGTGGAACAACCCTGATCTGACGAATTACCACCAAGTAGACTTGTTAACCAACTGAAGCAGACTGGGCTAGTATGGAAAAGGGTGTCTTAAAGGGGCAGGAACCCCAACAGAGCATCTCAGAAAGACTGAGAATACAGCTTAATCAATTCAATGTCCTAGCAGACTTTGCTGTGTATAAACTGAGTTCTTCAAACGGCCCTGTTGATGGTTTTGTTAAAAGTAAGATCTCTTAAGTCATTAGTTTTTATCAAAACCATAATCTTAAATTTATGTCATAAAAATCATACCTCTAAAGTTTTTTCTTTTGGACCCACTATTGCAAAAACAGTCCTTTTAAATCACTGCACTACATCTTTTAGCCACAAGATGGCACTATGAGACTTCACAGTAGCTCATCCCTCTGTCAGCTCGTTATAAGCTGTATTGGTCTGAAGGTCAAGAGGGCTTCTCCACTGGAGCATTTAAAGTCATTTGAAGTTTTTCAATAGTTCTTGTATCACTCACATTAGTAGCATGTTCATGATGAATGTGTTTACAAACTACATGTCAGCTGAAACTGCAGATTAAAAGTTCACTACAGTGACTGAGCTTTTCTTTTCCTTCAGAGTTCTTTAAGCAGACCTGTTTCTGACAGAGCAGTGAAAATGACCAGTAATAAACAGCCTGTAATAAGTTCTTCAACACGTTTCCAGCAGCCTGTCACTTGTAGATTTTGGAGAGGTAAAAGATGACTGTGTTCTGAAAGTATGCAGTGGACTGTTTTTGGGGCTGTGGTCCTCACCGTCCCTGTGAGAGGCTCAGAGGGTCTCACCCACATTAATCACCCTTGTTAGGCTGGGATCGGGGATTTACTGTTAGCTCATGGGGGAAAAGCAGCTCTGGGACTGATACAGAAATAAGATAACCACTGATAGATTAGCTGAAGAAAAACAACTCTTTAAGTCTTACTGTTCTGATAATTCTGTCACAGAGATCACAGGCTCTCTAACTTCCCACAATCCCTTGCTGACGGGGTGTCAAAAGCTGGGCTTATCTGGACTGTTGCAAAGAGCAGGAAATTGAGCTATCTCTGCTTTTTCCTGCATGACTTAAACACGAGTTCAACACAGCGATGATATCTGCATGATATCTGATGAGCCTGTGAGCAAAGTGACACTCTCTTTACACCTCAAATCTGACAACAGTGACAAGAGAAAGTCTGACTTTGAGCAGGATTTCCAACACGTGAACTTATTTCCTCGCTCCAGTCTCATCCCCCTGGATTTCCTCTGAGTCACACGGACCTCGCCCAGAAACAGCTCATCAGGAGCGGCGGTGACCGGGTGTGTATAGTCCTTCTTTGTGGCCTGCAGATGGTCTCGTGTTGACAAACCTGTGAGGTCACCATTTGACCTCCGATCCCTCGTTATCGTCAGGCAGCATCTGGTGACCAGGGTGGTGTTACCGTTAGTGCAGATTCAGAGGAGCAGAAACTTTATGAGTGAATCTCCTTGAGAAGTCATTACCGTTTCCTCATGAGAGCACTTCAACGGAGCAGATGGTTTTGTTGTTACGATTTCAAAAACAGCACAACAATCTGGGTTATTGGGTCAGGAACACGATCCTCACATTTGTCTTTAGGATTCAAGTGCAGCGATGCTTCTTTATCTGATGTGAAATTATTTTTCAGTAAAGCATATCAGGTAATAACTCGACACAGCAGACGAACCTTTTCACATATCCAGGTGATAAATTTCAGTAGTCCATCCAGGCAACACAAAACAGGCAAAAGCAAAAACTAGATAAAGAAACCTGAAGGTGTCTAGGCAAACTTTCATTGTTGGTGGCTTGCAGTGTGAACTACACTCATGGCTGCTGCCTATCTCCCCTCAAAAGATTCTGAACCGACTGGGAACAAATGTTTTGGTGTGAAGCTTTGCATTGTGGATTTACCTGATGACAGACATTAGATCTCGCAAATCCAACTGCTTTGCAAGATAAATAAAAGTAGATGCCCAAACATTAGTGTTACTTATTTTCTGTGCACAATGTTGTCAAGACTGTCCAGACATGATAAAAAATCATTAACTTAAAAGAGCCCACATTCACTTCATTGAACAGATGGCATTTCAAACACATTAAATGCTAAGAGTGCATCGTTTAATCAGTTCTAAGAGGACAAATGGGCCGGACGATTAACCACATTTTTATTGTGAAGATGCAGAATGTTCCCATCACAAAGGACTCCTGAGAGGTGATAAATAATAGTGAAACACCTGCGTTTAATTTATTGACACATGCTGGGCTTCCTCTTACAAGGCCGTCCATAAAACGGAGTCATGGAGGGTGCCACAAATAGTAAGCAGAGAAATAGGACATTCTCAATTCTGAATAAATAATACATTTTTTTGTTTAAAACCTGCACACTTGACAGCAAAGCAATGAATGCCTGGTATTTCATTGTTGTTGCCTGCTGGAAAACATGGGCCTGCTCTTTCAAAATTATTCTAATCTTTTAAATTAGGCTGTGTATTTATAATGTACGGCAAACAGCCTACTGAACCAAGTATTTAGTAAAAAATAGCATATTATGTTAGAGTCAAAAGATACATAACTCCATTGACAGTACTTGTACAGGCACCCCTTTGGTGATGAAAAGTCTCAAAAATGTGGCAGATATGACACAGGCTGGTACAAATGGCTCAGTAATGGTTATACTTGGTGCCCATTTGTGAGGCTATGTCTTTGGGTGCCTCTACATCCATATGCAAAGAGGCTGCAGGCAGCAGTCTCTTGTTTGCACTGCACCTATTCTTACATGTGCTGATTCTTTAAACACTTCAAGTTGGTGGTTTTAATCCCATCTGGGACAGTGCAGTGGGAAGAAGCTTCATCAAACTGAAATGAACAACAAATCCGACCTTACAAAAGCAGAGAAACGTGCAGAGAGTAAGACGTAAAATAGTTTGGACACTTTCTTCCTAACAGTGGTCTGTCATTGGGCTGATGATATTAATTCGGGTGCATGCAACTTGTCGTGATATTTTCACAACTCTCTCTCTCCCCACCTGCAAACGTACGTAGCATATGCATGATATCATGCCATCAACTAACTGCTGTGCTTAAAATATAGTGAAATATAATAACAGCATAAATTCACATTTATCTAGACAGACCTAAAAAGAAAAACATGAAGTGGCAGCTCCCATCTGATGGTGAATTTAGAATAGAATCAATTTATTGATTATCAATGAAATATCTGTTAGTTTCAACCAAATGCATTGTCTTTAATTACCCACTTTAGCAAAGATTAATCTCAGTTGATCATACTGTCTTTTTTAACTCATATCATCATTATCATAGCCCAATAAACCCATTACAGATGAGATGATCGGTGCCTGGGAGAAGTGGAATTTATTTTACCTTGAGGTTTTTAAAATGTGCACTCCCTGAAATTCTATTGATCATCCAGCCATCTATTATCTAAAGCCTCACTCTGCTGACGTTGGGTAAGAAGTACGGTACACCCTGTACTCGTCTTCAACCCAATCATATAGAGACTTACATGTAGAGACAGACAACCATTCACTCACTCACACACCAAGGAGACAGGGTATTTAGACTCACCAGTTGACCTAATGAGCATGTTTTTGGTTTGTTAAATGGTAACTGGAGTATCTGCACCCATGTATTGATCAATAGTTTTAAAAAGAACAAAAGCCTAAAAGAAAATGGTGTACTTTGATAACAAATAGAAGAACTTTCTGTGCTCATCTTTGCTTGCAGTTTTGATCATTTAAATCAACAAAGTTTCCAACTTTTGAAGCCCAAGACTCATATTTTTGTTGCTGTGGTATTAAAGCTGGCAGCAGTATTGTTTGACTTTATCTTTTATTATATTGAGGTTTAAATCTAAGGCATACTGCTGTATAAAGCAAGTATCACAGTTGACCTTAGGGTGAGACGTAGAGGTATAAAAATTTCAGGACAAGCATGCATTGGTCAGTGGGTTGATTATTTTTGAGGCTCTGAGAAATGAAAAGTGTGCAGCTGAAACTACAGTAGACACATTGTATTAATCCATTCAAACCACGTGCTGTGTGGATTTGTTAGCGCATGTGTGTGCATTCCTTGAACCCAGCCAGTGACATGTCATGACTCTGAAACAGGAAATGATAAACATTCAGTATAATCTTCAAGTCCTGCGGATTTGGTGCAGATCCAGAGTATTAAAAAGCCTGAATTCCTTTATAGAATAAACTTGTGCACTGATGAGCCCGAGGGCATTAACTTTAAACACACACACTCACACAAACACACACATACACACATATGACAAAGCATTCCCAGACCCTGAAGCGCCTTAATGGAACAATTAAAGTCATAAAAAAAAGGTCCAGAGTTCGAAAGCATGAAATCGTTCCTCGTTTGAATGTTATCAGAGTCACACAGAGTTCAGATCAGGGAGGAAACAAAACAAGACTTGGCCACTGACTGAGCCGTGTAGCAGAAGTTTCAGGCATGCCAAAATCTACACGCATGTTCCTCCAGAGACAACGCAGGGGAGGAGACACGCACGTGAGTCATGTGAGGGTCCGCAAACAAATGCACACAAACAAAAGAGCCGGGCCAGGTTCTGTTTCCTGTTTCCACAGCGAGGGCACACTGCCGCGGAGAGCAGAAAGTCTCTCTGAATGCCAGAGTCAGTTTGTGCAGAAGAGACAAGTTTTAGAGTGTGATCCTGTAGAGCTGGACTCATCAATATTTTGAGTTTGTCAGGTGTATTGACATATTTTCAAATGAGATGTTGATTACAAGCATATTGCAGATAGTCATAGTTAATGCTGATTTAAAGATTAAAGGTGGTTTAATGCTCAATAGAGTGGTGCACGGATGACATATTTTTGTAGGCCAACTCAGAAGTTACCATCGTGCTGGTTCCCTTTAGGGTGGCCCAGTGGGGCAGCTGGTAGTGTACGTGTCTCACAGCAAGAAGGTTCCTGGTTTGATCCCTGAGTCCATCAGGACTTTTCTGTGTGGAATTTGAATGTCCTCCCTGAACATGTATGGGTTATCTCTGGGCACTCCGGCTTCCTCACACAGACTGGAAATATGTTCATTAGGTCGATTGGTGACTCCAAGTTGACCTTAGGTTTTGGTGTGAGCATGAATAATTGTCTGTCTCTCTATGTGGCCTGGTTTTTAACCAGCAACTGGTTCAGGGTGTACCCCACTTCTTGCCCAAGGCTCCAGCCCTCATGACTGAAAGGGATAAACGGTATAGTTAAAGGATGGATGAATTGTTCCCTCGACCAAAGACCTTCTCAAACCCTGTGGGGTTTTTCACTGAATCTTTGCTTTTAAAAAGCTCTGCTGTGAACTAAAATGTATGAAAATTACATGTTCTGTTCTGTTCTGTAATCTTAAACAAACCTAAGCTCAAACATAATAATTGAGGGTAAAAAACTATAAGTACGCTGCACTCAACAACAATATCTCCAGTGACTAACATCTTGTTGTGACCTCTTGCCAAAGAATTTCCTCCTAATCGAATGACCTGATCAAAAGTTGGTCCTTAGGGTTGTGGCGGTACTGTATAGATAAATAATACAACTGAAATACTTGCAGTTGGGTTCCAGGACATTTTTTTTGTCCCTGTTAGCAATTCATTAGCCTATTAGTTGCACAATTTAGACAGTGTGTCAGAGTCTGTTTTCTACAGTTTAAGATGAAAAATGACAGAATAATGGGCCTCATTCACGAACAGTGCGTACGCACAAATTTGTGCTTAAATCGTGCGTACGAACGTTTGACGCACAAATCTGGGATTCATCAATATTTTCTTACTTGGATTTGTTCTTATTTTGGGAACAAATTTAGAACCTCCTCGGACCATGCGTACGCACAAATAATGAATGATCGGCGTCCAAAAAAACTTCAAACGCACATCTTTTAAGAAGATGCACAACGTATTGAAGCACATTAATTTATAAATATCATAGACATAATTAAAACGGGAATTTGCAAATGTACTGACTGAATGTATTATATGCATGTAAGTAAAATAACACAACTTTGAGTATTCTTAATTGAAGATTGGAAACCATCGCCTACTATGAAATCACGCATCTGCTGCTAATTTAACTGCTTAATTGTTGGCCTTTAAAAGGCATGCATCATCTCACCAAAAAAAGGAAAGATGGCAGATCTAGCTTTGCTGGAAGAAATTGCGGGCCGTGCCCTAAGAAGAGAGCGCATTTTCAGAGACCGCAGAAACATGTTTGAGGAGAGTGATGAATGGCTTATCAGCCGATTTCGACTGCCAAGGCATGTATTGCTGCAACTCTGCAATTCACTGGGACATCAACTGAGCGCTCAAACCCATCGCTCTCATCCGGTTCCTCCTGATGTCCAAGTCCTCTCCACCCTGGCTTTCCTGGCAACGGGAACATTTCAGAGGGAAATTGCGGATCGGGCTGGGATCTCTCAACCTTCTCTGAGCCGTGCCATCCCTAAAGTTTTGAATGGCATTGTAGCGCAAATATCCAGACATATCCAATTTCCCTACGGAGAACAGCGCCAGAGAGAAGTTAAGAGGGGTTTCCATGGCATCGCTGGGATGCCAAACACGGTTGGGGCAATTGACTGCACACACATGCGCATTAAGGCTCCAACAGCAGACTCCATGCAGTTCATGAATCGAAAAAATTACTACTCCATCAACGTGCAGGTAATCTGTGATGCTGACTGCCAGATTCTCAACGTGGTGGCTCGGTGGCCTGGAGGAACCCACGACTCCTTTATTCTCCAGAACAGCACCGTGGGGATGCGCTTGGAGGCAGGGGCTTTGAGAGATGGGTGGCTTGTGGGTGAGTGTAATTTATCTTTTAGGACCATAATATCAAATCTAAAAGCGTGTCCAGTTTGTGCTGATTTTTTTTATTATTTCTACCATTTAGGTGACCGTGGATATGGTCTTAAAACCTGGCTAATGACTCCGTTTGCTGATCCAGAGACCCTCAAGAGGTGCGGTTTAATAACAGTCATGCCCACAGCAGTAATAGAGCACATTTGGGCTGCTGAAGGGCCGCTGGATGTGCTTGGATACAGCTGGTGGTAGACTCCTCTCGCCCCTGGGAAGGGTTGCAGAATAATCCTGGCTTGCTGTGTCCTCCAGAACCTCTCCATGGCCCATGGCGTTCCTGCACCACCGGCGCTGAACCACAACCAGACGGGGACGCACCGCTAAATGCAGGCGCTCCCGGCAGAGCAGCAGTTCAGGCTCGCTACGAACTACTGCAGCGGCTTGAAGGTGAGCACTGAAAGCTGTTAAATAACTCTTTGGGTATTTAAGTTAAATCTCTTGGATTAATACAAAACAGAACGTAATAGCTAGCAGGAAGAGACGACTCTTGTAAGATGTTAAACTGCTTTAATTAGTAACAACTGAATAAAGTTTGTCCAGCACTATTCAACAAGTTGCACCGAGAGCCAAGATCGAGCAACTTATTAAATTGAGCTGAACAGACTTAATTCAATTACTTGGTACCACCTGAAGTGATTTAAGTTTGACGGGTTTCTTTTCAGGGTGGAACAGTCAAAGAAGCGTGAAACTGAGATAGCCTATCAATTAAAAGTAAATGACAAACGCACACCAAGCTTAACTGGAAAAAAAAGTTTATTTTTCAACAAAAATATCCAAGAAGTGTTTCAATGTTTCATTAATGTTACTGATGCCCGTTGCTATTTCCTTCACAGCGTCCAGGAGAGCCACCTGATTTTCAGGACTTCATCCGTCAGCACGTGGCCCTGCCGGCGAGAGTCGAGGGATCCTGAGTGGGATGTGTGGATGGCGGTGGCAACAGGGATGAGGACGTTGATGGCGTAACGTCCTCCACATCACGGCTATCCGGACCTTTAGATTAAGAAATTGTTGCAATCAGAATCTACTTTTTCAGTTAAATAAAAAAAAAAAATTGTCTGCTTGACTTCACTCACTGACTCAGTGCATTTTGTTATTGAATTCCAAATCTAAGAAAATTATTACCTTTAAGTGATGGTGGAATGTCGTCACTTTCACCCTCGTTCCGCTGACATATCCCAGAGATGGATGAGTCTCCAATTATTGCAGCCAATCGCTCATCCTGTGGAGCGAGATCAGGTGGGCCTTGTCCTCCTCCGGTTTCCTTCTTTTTCTTTTGGTCCGATATCCTCTTCTTAGCGTCCACCTTGATATCGAACCACTTTTTCTTTACCTGAGCCACGGTGCGGACCTCAGGTGACACCACATTGACAGCTTCTGTGATTGAGGCCCAGATGTCCTTTTTGTGCGTCATTGTTACTCCACTTGAAACGCTTTGAAAAAGTGTTTTTTTTCTTGCCTCCACCTCTGACACGATTACCTCAATTTCGGCTGCTGTGAAATTCCTCCTTTTTACTTTTGGGGCCATCTCTCGTAGCTTCAAACCTCCTTCCCGATCTCCTTCTAATGCTCCAAACGGATGTCCTTTTATAGAGAAATAGGGGTGTGGTTTATGCTGATTGATAATTGCGGGCACGAGCCTGTCAATTTAGAATGATTCTGATTTACTAACATACGCACGGTGGTGCGAAGAAAATTGGCTGGTACGCACGTGTCATGAATCCGGCGGTGATTTTGCGTAAAAACTCAACTTGTGCGCAGAGTAAGAACATTTCTACGCATTTATTAGTGAATGAGGCCCAATGAGTTTCAAAGACTTTTCTTTTGTTGCAGAGGTATGTACTTTGTATCAGTATCATTTTATTTTAACTAGAATGAGATCCATTCAATACTGTTTTGACTTTTTATATGTTGGGCAGGACAGTGCACAGGCTTAGCTCATTCCCAGACTGCCTACCTTGAGAACAACAGACGACATACAGTATGTGAGGCCTATGGACAAAACCACTTGGAAACATGCACCATGCTCAAAAGGTTTTCCCAGAAAAGAATGCCATATCATGTATTCAGATGAGAAATATTGAGATATGATTTTTTCTTTCACATCGTCCTGCCCTACAGCAGTAATCACCAAATTACTCGGCCTGACTCTACTCAAGGTTTTACCTCCCTGTACTCTCAGGCCTCGACCCATGAGATTTGCATGACGACCTGTCCCTGAAGCTCGGATGGGTGTGTGGACTGCTCTTTTCTGGCAAGTCTAGAGTACAAACACAAACACAAGGACACACACACTCTCACGAGCATGTCACACTGTGTCCTTAAGCACGACATGCCCTGGAGTTTCTTCACCTCCTCTAATTCTTCATCTTTCCACTCTTTCCTTATCGTTGCCCCTTTAGAAACTAGGTCAGTGTCAGAACATGTTATTAGCTTTTTCTCCAAGTGTGTGTGTTCACATCCGGTTCACAGTCATGCTTATCTGCCACTTGGCTTGAACACTTACTTGAAATGTGTTTGTTTTTATGCCCTGCTCTGGTGGATTGGAGTCAAATCTGCATTTGTGTGTGTGTATGTGTGTGACACGGCAATGATGAGGGGGTGGGGGATTCCAGGATTCTTGCACGAGGCAGCAGACAGACGTGGGAGACTTGAATCAAAACTTTTCTGTTGGCTCTCTCCAAAAACGCGACTTTTCCCTCCACTGCTGGTCTCCTCTGACTCTCCATTCCTCGGCCATTTCCTCACGTTTTGGCCGACAGCTCACGCCTCTCCGTTGGACTTCAGGCTGAGGATGAGATCAAACTTGGACACACCATGAAGGGGCAATCCAGTGAAGCTTTGTCATGCTTGACTCTGTGTTTTTGTTCCTTCAGTGGCTCAAAAAACACACTTGATATTGTTTTATTGCCCTGACCTCTCCCAATTTAACAAGATTTGCTTATAAACAGGATTTGTAACTGATGACATGTTTATGAAGCTGCAAACATGACACATCTCCTCCGTAATACCTCAAATATTACAGCTGCAAAATACCATGGATTCTCATACACTTCATATCTTTCAGTGGTGTTGATGTTGCTTTAAAACAGAACCTCCCAAATCCCAAATGAGTGTGTTGGGATTAGTGGAATTTTATTTTTCACAAAAGACAGTTTTGACCTAAAACAATAAAAAATCACTTCTGAGATCACATGGTAGTTAATTATTTTCATATGAAGACTTACTTGGCAAAATAGTCAAAATGTATTCATGCAATGTAAAAAAAAAATCTCTAAGCAGCAGCACTGATCTGAGTTTCTAGTGAAGTGTTGCAACATTTCAAAAATGAATTAGCAATTATTCAAATGTGGTTTTTTTTGGGGGGGGTATTTAGAGGTATATATCTCTGATTTCTCAATCAGGGTATCAAGCTCACCTACAGAATGTTGTTTTGTTCGTTGAAAGTTTCCCAGAATCTCAAAGATAGCTTTCATATCACTGCCCCTGGATCCTGCAACTTACTCAAAACATGGCAGTCTTGGGCACATGTGATACTCATCATCAAATAATAGCTTGGAAACGTTATTTCAATAGATTATTTCTTCCCTTTAACATTTTATATTGCTGGAAAGCCTGATTTGTCACCTTTATAATGAGAGAAACTTGTGAGAATGGAGCACTGTGGAATGAGCAGCACAGCTAAACATGTAGCTTCCCATAAAAACCTACCAAAATCCTCTGCAACTGGAAGCTGGTGTTCTAGTATGCAGAGTAAGCCCATGCTCAAAATATCAATACAGCCAAATATTGCCACACACTCCTTGAGGATACTTGTATCGATACAGATTCTACAGAATCGATACAGCGTCAATGTTTCAACAGTTGTTGTCAATACATGTTGGCTAACAATGAAACAGATCAAAGTAGAAGCCAAGCTACATGATAGGGTCTGAATTCAAGTTTCTTAGAATCATTTAAAACTCTTCCTTGTTTTTTTTTCTTATAAAGAAAAGCAAAACTTGTCTGGAATTCTGTTAAAAGTCTAGTCAACATTCAAGATTTAGGTGTATCAGGACACATGTCGTATTGTGGCCTCAGTGTCAGGATTCGTATTCTATCGTGAGGTTGCTGAAAATACCGGGCTCTAACACAGAGTGGCAGCATTATTTGGTGTCAGCACTGGTGCCATTTCCAAATTTAGGACCAAGTTCTGTGAGCCCGTTGAAGTCAAAGTAAGACCATGAAGCGGGTATATGACAGTGCATATTAATCAACAATCAGCACTAGGCTCAATGTAAATATGCCTGAATTAGCACCGCATTGAAGATCAGCTATTGGTATGTCTTGAGTATGACTTGGTTTTGTTTTATTTAGTATGAGATTTCTTTTTAGTTTATTAAGTGATTTATCCTGAATTGTGTGTCTGTTTTACCTTGATGTATTTCTGTGTGTATCCTGCTTTTTAGTTTAGCCCTTGATGTTTCCTGTTTTATTTTGTAGCTTTGTCCTCTGTATGATGTTTCCTGTTTTACTTCCTGTCTTGTCTGCCCTGATGAGTTCACCTGTGTGATTTGTCACACCAGTTCCTGGTTTGTTTCACCCATGGCTCCTGTATTTGTCTGCTCATATGTCTTCCTCATGGTTTCCTACGTGAGTTACATGTGTACCCAGTGTTTTTTCATCATAGAAAAGTTTGTTTAATTTGGTAAGATTTTTTTGCAAGAGGCTGTTTTTTATTCTGAACCTTTTGTTCGATAAATGTTTTTTCTTAGTATCTGCCCCTTGGTTCAGTGCCTAGTTTTTTTTGATTGTTCAGTTTTTGCAAACCCTGATATGTTGTAAATTTAATGCTAATTTTTTGTTGACTTAATTCTGAAGACACTGATTTGCCTTATCTGTCTCTTTTTTTCAGGAAACAGATGTTTATGTTCTTAATGTGAAAGTAAACTTTACTACTTTTTGATTGCACCATCTTTAATAATAATAATACATTTTATTTAAAAGCGCCTTTCTAAGCACTCAAGGACACTTTACAAAATACATCATAAAAACACAGTACATTAGAATCACAATTAAAATAAATAAAAACAACATACAAGAGTGGCACAGTTAAATGAAGGTGGAAAATTAAAGGGAATATGCAGTTTGGAACAGATGGGTTTTGAGTTTTGATTTGAAGTGGGGAAGGGAGTCAATGTTTCTGAGGTCCAGGGGAAGAGAGTTCCAGAGTTTGGGAGCGGAGCGGCTGAAAGCTCTGCTACCCATGGTGCTGAGCCGGGCAGAGGGCACAGAGAGATGGAGGGAGGAGGACGATCTGAGGGAGCGAGAGGGGGTGGCAATATGGAGGATGGAGCAGGATTTTGAAGTGAATTCTGAACTTCGTGGGGAGCCAGTGAAGCTGCTGGAGGACGGGGGTGATGTGATGAAAGGAGGGGGTTCTGGTGATGATCCGGGCTGCAGAGTTTTGAACCATTTGAAGTTTATGGAGGGATTTGTGGGGAGCACCAAAGAGGAGTGAGTTGCAATAGAGGTGACGAGGCTGTGTACCAGGATGGCCGTGGTGTGAGGGGTGAGGGAGGGGCGGAGATGGTTAATATTACGTAAATGGAAGTATGCAGACCGGGTGATGTTATTGATATGAGAGTGAAAAGACAGAGAGCTGTTGAGGATGACACCCAGACTCTTAACCTGAGGGGAGGGGGACACTGGAGTTGTCTATGGTGAGGGAGAAACTGTCAATTTTGGATAAATTGGATTTTGTACCGACCAGGAGGAGTTCTGTTTTATCTGAGTTGAGAGTTTATCATGGGAAACGATGGCTTGTTCATTTAGTTTAAAAGATAAAACAAATAACCTATAAACATTTAAGGCCCCACCAATAAATGTTCATAGGCTATGAACATTTATTGGTGGGGCATTTTCCTCTTGTTCAATTTTCGCTATTGTTTGTAATTTTTTGAGAATTACTTTCTGAAATTATTGCTAAAGCATAAAATATTCATGTAAATACTGTAGTGGTTTGTACATCTGTATGCATGGAGTGTGTTTAAGTGCCTTTAATTCTGTGCTGAGTGTCTCTTATAGACAGTGAAGGCAACTCCTGGAGGGAAAACTCAACAGGGAACATTTCCATCCCTAAGATGGTCAGATTTTTGTCTGTGGGGGGACACTGACTTTGAGTAAATCACACGTGAAGGGAAGATAAGTGGGCAGCACAACCAGCCTGGGTAAATGTCTCAAACCAAAAATACTATCTGCTGTGCCCTACAGAGGACTGATCCTGAATAAATCTGTTCAGACAGAGGATGCAGAAAGAAATAAAGTATTACATTATTCAAGTCATCTTCAAGTTGAGCTTTCCACAGTCTCTGTGAAAACACAGAACAGGAAAACTTAACAGAGCATGACCTCCTTTAGGCCTCAACCAAAACACAGGGATGAAAGTTAGATGGGAGAACATAAAGCACTGTCTTAAGTGTCCATGACGGTCCACATGATGGTTGCTAAAGCTTATCTTAGACTTAAACTGAGAGACATAGATCATCATAATCAAAAGATCTGAATAATGAAGGTTTATCATAAATTAGCATGCATGAGAAATCAGTGGCAGCAGTTTGCATTGTAATGTAAAACCATAAAATCTAAACTTCTGTGTTTTTTTCAAGTGTACAAACTAATGCTTGCCTAGATTACTGATGTGATAAATAGTAGAAGTAAAAATGGCAACAGAATTTCAAATTATTACAAAATTGACCAACAAACACATTCACAGCATTCTCAGTATACAGCTATCTGTTAGAAGGTTTATGGCAAAGCAATGGCCTAGCTAATGTATGATCCCTAAAAGATCTTCTTAATTGACCTTGTTAGGATCTGCATAACTGTGTCTAATTTCAGGAGTAGCACCATTTGAAGGACCCGGCCCATGACTCATCCACCCTTAGCATGAAAACTGCAGTCAAGTTGAACTGAGATGCAGGCAACCTGAAATCTGCACAGGAGCTACATATGAAGCAAGAGACATGTCACAAAAGTAAGCCTATAATTTAAAGATAATCTTGTATTTTAATGTCTAAAAACATTACAGTATGCGTGACTATTTGACTGAGATGAAACCAATTAGCATTAAAGATGTTCCATCATTGAGACTTGTGAAGCATCAAAGAGAATTTGTTTCACAAATGTGATCATGTCTGGTCCTTGAAGTCTACATAGAATGATTTTAAGGTGTATAACCTAAGCAGGATCTTCAGCTATCCCCCATGGAGTTCAGACACTGGCTACTGAGGTCATCTGCAGCAGTCCATTTGTTGTCAGGATGATGGCTGAATTCATCCCAGTCTAATGGGGTGAAGAGGCTGACTGCACTGTGGAGACTGGGATCAATCATGAGATGGCTGATGGTGTGATCTTTGGCTAATTGGTTGAGGAAGGTGGAGAAATGGCAAAAACTTTGTGGTGATGGGGAGGGAGAGGGCCATGTACATCAATAACATGAATAAACCAATGCTGGAAACAGTCAAATTCTTAAAAAGACGGCGGCAACATGATAGATTTACAAGGATGAAGAGGACGAGTGCCATTGGATGAAGGAGACCAGGCGATGTTAAACAGTAAGCATGCAACATGATAATTAACAATACAGACTACAGTCCTTTTGATTGAACTCCCATTAGAAATCCATCACTCTGCAATTTTAGAGACCACCAGCTTATTAGGTGCAAAATAAACCTTGAGACATGTTGGACAAATGTTCACCAGATGAAAGCTTAATCAAAATAAGTTGCTGAAGTTCTGAATCTCAGTTTATCAAAGCTTGACTAAAAAGCCAACTTGACTTGATTACTCAATTGTTTCCCCCTCTCATCCACGAGCATTTCTAGTTAAAAATTGATTGTTAGGCTGAGCAAAAAATGTGTCTCAGACGGTCATTAGCATCCTGATGACTGTAGTAAGCCTAATATTTATTACATTGACAGGAATAGTCATTTTGTCTCAGCAGCTTATTCAGAGAAGCACAAATGATGTTATTTTCAAAATTGCTTGTTCCCTCATAGTCACTGTTTGCAGATTAGGTGCAAACATGACACCCGGGCCTCATGTGTTTACACCCACTTGTGTTTATGCTAGCAGAATGTTTATTGTCCCCATGATAACATCACTTATTAACTAACAATGTGCCTCAGACAGTCATTAACATGCTAATGGATGTTGTAAGCTTACCTGCTCCTGATTTTTCTCATATTTGGCAAATAAATATAAAGAAATATTTTGTATTGACAGCTTCTTCAGAAGAATTCAAATTAGCCTGTTTCCAAAAAGGTCAGCCTGTTTATTTGTGGTCAGTGTTTGTAGACTGGGTGCAAACGAGACACCCAGACTTCATGTGTTTACACTCCCTTGTGTTTATGCGAGCAGAATGTTTATTGTCCCCATGATTACAATCACTTATTAGGGTTGACACTGGGAATCCAGAATGTGAGTTTTTTATGTAATGTCCTGTTTTCTCAATCAGGAGTGACGCCAGAGACAGAAGACTAAGGCTGAAAAACATCCAGTGTGAGTACAGCAGCTATTAAACTCTGATCCCATGACATTTAGAGATTACTCATGCTGTCAACCCAGAGTTACTCTTCCCCTCACCACATAGTTGTTCCTTAAAAGAGGCATCCTCACACTGAAAATACCAGTTTCTACTTTCAATGACCCCAAAAATTGTTTTCAGTTGTTTCAGGGGAACATTTCAGGGAAATGAGCTGAGGCAGCACCAAGGTCAGACAAGGCAAATGGTCCAATTGGAGGCGAGAAGGGATTCCTCAAAGTTAATCTGTGGTTAAGTTTGAATTTCATTTTTCAGCAGTGCCTTGGATGTGCTTATTGTGATATAATGAAGAAGACCTTATGTGACAGTAAAGACAAAGCCCAAATAGTTAATAGAATTCATCATTGCAATAATCACACTATCCCCGAACTCTCGAGTAGAGGTAACCCCCTATACACACAAATCTATGCAGATGTATAGAAAGAGAAAAAGAGAGGGGGAGACTAGGGGACTCATTTCTGCTGCAGCTCATTTTCTTGAAATATTTCACATGAATATTGGCAGCAGTTGTGCTGCAGAAGACAAAAGGAAATGAACTGTGGCTGCTGGAGCCAAAGACAACACACAGTGTGAGAAAGTCTCGCTACAGTTTCTGCTCACAGCCCAGTGAGAGACAACCTCAATCTGCGCTATTAAAAACTGCCCCAGGATATACAGTACGAAACACATGGGCATGTACAAGAGTTTGAATAAGAATATTTGGATGAAGGAAGAGAAGATGAACAACTGTCATGGTGAACTGTACGCAAAATATACAAGTATATGTACTAAATGACAGGACCAGACGGATATAATTGTGAAAAATGATAAGTTAGCCAACAGATTTAACTCTGAGATACAACTACTGCTGGGCACTTATATGTCACTGCAACGTATGCAAGTGCTGGACAGTGAAAGTAATGTTTTCTGGACAAAAAGAAGGGCCTAGGCGACTTTTTATTTAACCCACGTTCACACCTAAACAAACTTGGTTTGGTTTGTAGGTAAAGTTGCAATTTTGTCTTTTGTTTTCACTTTGTTTAGTATTGTTTCACTCTTTCCAACAAAGCCTGTGAAATGTTCTGTAGCCGAGCCATATGGTCCATTATTGCATTATGAGCTAAGGACGCACAACTAGCTTCAAGTAATATTAGTCTTTAGCTTGAAGCAGTTTGGACAAATTCTGTGCCAATAAATACAAGTAAAAGAGTATTTAGGCTGCATTGGATGACACTTGTATAATGACTGAAGTGATGCATGAACAAATTCCCCCTTTGGTTTACCTGCCTTGTTTGATCCTTGTTTGGATTGCTTCACACCTGCCGTAAACCATACTTTGGTTTACTTAGAGTCAAACCAAAATCCCTGTTTCTGAGTGTACCAGGGTCCAGTTCTTTGGTCTGAACCAGAGTTTATGTGAGCTTTCACACCAGAGTTTGTTTGATCCGGACCACACTTGTTAAGTGACACAGTGACCATGATGTGATTTAGAGAAATCGTACAAGACAGTAAGGAACATTTACCCCTAAAAAACAAAATAGTTAATTCTTGAGTCAGAGGAGACATTTGTGTTAACTTTGACTCAAATCAAGTAGTTTGACTGACAGTGTTCTTAAGATATTATGTCAGCAGTCATGGGGTTAAACAATGGATAAACATAAGGCCCCAAGATTTTGACTTTGACCTTTGAAGCCCCCCGATGAGTTAGAGAGTTTGTGCAAAGTTTGAATGTATTGCTTTCATAATGAATGAAAGTGAAACATACTGTTTGCCCTTGACCCGATGTTTGTCCTTAAGTTGAAAGGACTATTGATGAAAGTAAAGACAATCCCCTTAAATCATTCTTGAGATATTACATTTTTAAAGATTGTTACTACAACCTTAAGAGGATCCCATGACTTTGGTGACCTTGATCTTACCTATGACCTACAAAATCAGTTCACTGTTGAGTCAGAGTAGACATTTGCACCAAGAATAAAGAGACTGTATTTTGTTTTAACTCATGATCATACATTTGACTTAAATGACTGCTAGAGTACGTTAACAGTTGTCATTGTTTAAAAACCTTAAAATGTTCATATACTGAGTAACCCTGATCCACCTGTTTCTTCAGTCTGTCTGAAATGCTCTCTTGGAGATCCTGCTTCTTTAAGGCCCTCTTCTTCAAGAGTTGTTTCAATCAGCTACTGGCACTGTAAAGGGGGGCAGAGGGAGAAGTCCTGATGCAGCAGACCTTTTGTTTTCTACATATTAGTACTCCAACAGGCCAAGGACATACGTAAATCACACTAAGTAGCAAAAAAATGAAAAATCATACAATAGGCTTCTCAAGAAAAGTCCTTGATGTTCTTTACAAGATTGTATTAATAAAAAAAGATGATGGGGCTGTATGACCTTGGCATTTGACCTTAATCTTAAGAATCAAATAAGCTCACCCTGAAGTAGAGTTGATATCTGTTCAAAGTTTAAGATAATCTCTTCAACTGAGGTATTGTGCCCACAAAATTACATTTCATGATGTTTTTGCTTTTCAAGCAAAGGATGATCATAGGCCTTCACTTGCGTTGGCCTTTGGCCCATGGCTGTCAAGATTTAGTCAATTTACCTTTGCGTCAGAGCGGACGTGTAACCCAACCCAACAAACACCTGAATTTATTTTGAGATATCTTGCCCACAAGGGTAACAAGCAAATGATAAACATAACCTCAGCCTTTTACCTTTGACGTCCAGATGCTTAACAGTTCTTGAGTCGGAGCGGGCACGAGTGCAGAGGTTAAAGAAAATCCCTCAAAGTGATTGTAAGATATATTCTGTATCTATACTTAGGATGCAACAAGGCTGTTTGACCTTAACTTTGAAGTCTGACCTCTAAAATTGGATAACTTAATAATTTATAAAAAAGTTTTGGGAAAAGCCCTTTGCTTTGTTCTTAAGGTAACATGAACACAAGATCATATTTTATATGATCATGTTAAAAGCCAAAAGCGATGGATGCTCAGTGGGAATAAATGACATTTGCCCCATTACTTATAACCTTTAAAATCTCATCAATCTCTCCCTGAATTAGAACAGACATTTGTGCGAAGTCTTATGAAAATCCCATAATTTGACTTTAGGATAGTGCTGATAAGTTTGAGATGATATTGAGAGTATGAAAATAACTAAGAAAAACTAATGTTTGTTTCCTCCCTCAAATGTCCTCATCCCTTGGTTCACTTCCTGGGTTTCCTCTCCTCATCCTCTTCTTGATCAGAATTTGGTTTCCTTGATTAGCTTGATTCACCACACCTGTTCTCATCATATTTAAAGCCTGCACCCCCTCATACTCGGTCTTTAGTGTCCACATGGGGCAGCATCTGGGTAGGGTGGTATTGCTCCTTGCTGAATCAATATTTAATTATCATCGTTTGCGTCAATAATCTTTACTTTAGCCAAATAAGTACAATTGTTAAATCTTTCTGAAGTCTTTCTGGTTGTTTACGCTCTGACTAGATGCACCCATGATGATAGTCAAGTCTTCATTGAACCAACTCACTCATTTTCCTTCATCCAAACTCCATCATTCATCCTTTTTTTAAACTGCACTCTGGCCTTTGCCCTCATGAATTTAATCGGTTTATCTGTAAGTTAGACATTTAAGCATACTTTGAATGAAATCCTTTCAAGCATGCTTGGGGTATCATGTTCACAAAAGTGTGTAAAAAAGACCATTTTCAAAAGTAAAGAATGATCATAGGGCTCTAATGACCTTGGCCTTTGACCTGTAACTTCCAAAATGTATTTAGAGCAGCCTTTAGTTAGAGTAGATATAGATGTGGAGTTTGGAGAAAACCCCTTAGAGCATTCTTGAGATGTGTTTAAAAGATTTAAACAGACAGAAGTATGGAAAAAATGGATATCTCAAAAACAAAATGCCTTCAGCCTCAGCTGTTGCCCACAAGGAGGCACAAAAACCTTTTACCCAATCAGTGTTTTGGATTCACTAAATCAGGTTTTTCAGTTTAGAAGCAAACACTGCCCCGAATGAAGCCCACGCCCACGATTGGTTACCACTGCAGAGTGTAAATGAGAAAAGGATGTATTGAGACACAGTGCTTGGTGTTCACAGGAAAAATGATGGTGGGATCAGAGATCTTCTTACTGTAAATGACACCTATTGTGATGAAAAGAGCAGAGAGTTTCCGCGCAGTGCTGCTGATGAGAACCATGACTTGAAACTTCCCGTGAAGCAATCCTCTGCTCTGACATCACCGCCATCATTCTTACAATGAGCTGTATGTTTATGTGTCTGTGAGAGTGTGCAAGTGTTGCCTTTGAGTTCAATGTGGCCATATGTTTGTATTTAATGTTGTATCTCTGCATTGCTATCCATAATGTTTGCTTCATGTAAGTTTGTATTGCATGAAATTATTTCCTTATGACCGGTGATGCATTTAAGGCGCTGATCCAAGTTTACAGATGTTCAGCAGCAGTGGAGCATTCAGGGTGTCTGACAGGGAGCAGCGTTGTGTGGTGGGACACCAGGACAGAGGACGCTGGCTGCCAAGAAGCCAAGAGATTAGAGGTATATGGCACTTCATATCAACACTGGGGGTTCTGCCAACTTTGAAGCTGTAAAACAAAATGAAAAAATTAAACAGAGATCAAATTGTTTTGACTTAACATTGGACTGAAGTCACAACTCTAAAACACTCAGTGAATTTACTAATCTGGCAGTTTAGAGTAATGACACTCACTGTGTGTCTTTTTATGTCCCTCTATCTAACAGTCTCTCAACCCTGCTTTCACAGTCCATGGCTGAACTTCCCATTTCTGTGTCCCAATTCAGGGGCTTCATACTCTGAGGGTGCATTTAAGGACTAATTTGTTCACAGCCAGTGTTGGGTAGCATTACCTTTAATCTGTTGCATCAGTGTGTGATGGCTGGAAATAAATCTAGAGTTTGTCCTTGTGTTTTGTGTTTTTGTTTTCACTTGACTGTGTGGGACTTGTGTGGTGCTGGAGGATACCACTAAAGGGGTGTTATGTCCCCGGTCTAGGGGAACCCAGAACACAACATGAAGCTCTCTCTGCTTGTCCATTCCCAACAAAGGCCAAAATCGAGCACAGTTTGCTACTGAGAACTGAAGTTTGTTTCATTACATGGGGAAGCAATGCCCAACACAATAAACAAAACATTCTAATACATCTAATCTTACTTGTGGAAAAAAAAACTTAATGAGAAACAAATGACAGATCTCTTACCTAACTAAATACTACAAAAAACAGGAGAAAACTGTTAATAAAAGAAAAGGGCTTCTCCCTCCTACTATTTGCCTTTTGGCGTCACACAAATTCCAGCGGACCACGGCTCTTTGTTCGGAGCAGGCAAGTGTCAGAGAGAGAGGGCGGGGCTTCACCCGACTTCTTAAGATGGAGACATCCGTTGTCCTCCAATTGCTGCTCTCTACCAATCAGAGCACCAATCGACACACTGGACCGTAGAGCCAATCGTCGCTCTCCACCTGTGCAGTTTGCAACAGACTCACACACACACTCACACAGTGGAGAAAGACAACTAACAAAAACAAACATATTACTAAAAAATACATGACCGAGGGTCATGACAGGGGGCAAAGACCTTAGGCTGTATGCAGCTACCTATTGCCTAAAGGTGCTTGCACACCGCACGCCACTTGTACTACCTCGGCAATCACTCTCCATGCAAAGTCAGTGTACAGCTGCAATGGGGCGGGGCTAACCCTCCTGCGCTGCGTTTGCCGCGTACAAGGCGATCACTTTACTCGTCGCCCGGTCAAAGTTAAAAAAAAGTTGATCTTTTCAGGCGATGTCGTGTGTGGCTATGTGGCAACAGCCAATCAGTGGTGTGGGCATGTGTGACGGTACCCTAGACAGACTGTTATTCATCTGGACTACAGAGTAACAATCCATGGCCATGTGGGAAACATTAGTCAGTGAGGACATTAGTTCCACCTAGACGGACCGCGGGAAACTCACAGATAATGCTGCTGCAGGGCATCAGTTGCAGTGTTTAGTGTTTGATAAGTGAATGAAAAGGATGCAGCTGGAATAATGTCCGCTTATACATCCTATTATATGATATACGCTATGATAGTGGTGAAACTCGAGCGGACGTGACGTCACTGAGCGACGGCCGACGGCAACGGTGACCAAAATATGGTAATATATATATATTAGAGGCTAATACACAGTAATCGTTGCGTGTGTGAGAGAGAGACACACACACACACACACACACACAAGTAGTCTGCACTGTCATGATAAACAAACAGCCACCTCTACTCTGCTTATTTGTCTCTGACATATCATTATTACTTACTTAGAGCAGAAACTGTCATTAGGTCCTTCAGGTTTGGGACGTTTTTTCAGTTTATCATCATTTGAAGAATGTCCACAAAACTCCAGGATTCAGAAGCGCATGAAAGTCTGTTTGACTTCCCTGTGCTAATACCGCCGCTGTATCACCTATTCCCTCTAGTTAGTTCTTACATTTGCATCACTGTTTACTTACAACTCTATCTTGATGTCCAGTGTCCATGAATGTTTCCTCTGTTTTCCTTTCCGACTGTTTGGTGTCCATCTGCAGCAGCTCTTCTTCTGTAAACTCCGGTTCATACAGGTATCGTCTTGACTCCAAAGTGAATGGAACTTCATCGGCGCTGTCATAATCATCCCTTTTTAATTTCCTGCATTGTCTCTTTCTCACACCGCTAACAGTCAAAACAAAAGAATAACAATACTTGATAAAACTTACACGAAGCTACAACTGGCGTCTGAAGCGGCTAGCTTGAATATTTTGATCAGCTGAGAGAGAGGGTGGGGGGGGGAGTGATTTAGAGGAGGGATACATGACACAAGTTAGCTAAGTCCAGATAAACTTTATATTTCTGCACTTAAAAACACTCATATGTAGTAAACTCTTTAAGGTGTAGTCAGCGATCTTCTAATCTTCTAATCTAATGCACTATTTGTCAAAATCACTGCATTTTTCCTCTCCATCCACAAGATGTCACCACTGACAGCATATTGGAAAAAAAAGTCCGGTTTCAATACACAGCCTTGGCTCTGAATTTCAGCAGGTAAATTCTGTGGCTCGGGCCACCCAAATAGGGTACGCCTCCCCACATCCAGGGGGCGATCATACTCATGCGCAGATCAGACAGAGGGGGGAGGGGGAGTCATCGGTTGCGTAGCGTGCGCAGTTAGTGTAAGAAAGAGATACAATACATGCAGTAGCAATGGCTGAAAAACAGCCCAAAAGAAAAAGGTCAGAGGAGTGAAAAGTGAAAAAGAAGGGCTATGACAAGGGAAGAGCGAAGACCCGCGTCAACATTGGTGTTGCTTTCTGACGGTGGAGGAAACTCCGCGAACTGAAAGACCTGAAAAAGGACGGGGATGTCGCCGTCTTTCTCATGGATAGGTTAGCAACATTAGCTTTGTGGTGCTTCACATAACAGTAACAGCCGTCGCACATTCATCTTATTGTCTAATCTGCCAAAATGTGCTGTTGTCGTGATGTTATCAATATTGGCAGTCGAGTTGTCTGATAAGTCAGGGTTGCCTTAGCTACGTTGGTCAGCTACGCAGTTTCTACAGCCGTTTCCATCAAGATGCACGTCCATCAGCTTTTGGGGGTGAAGCCAGGGTGAGGTATGAAGGGAGAGGTGGGTCTTAATTCGTTTATCAACAACTTCTCCACTCGTTTTCTCCCACATCACTGACGACACCTTTAAACTGTGGTATTACTTTTTGAATTAAGTTCATGTAGGCGGAGAAAATACCCTTTGTATTTGGTACAGTACTTTCCTGTGAGGGTCTATTTTTTCATCACCGATTCTTAAAGACTGTGGCTTACTGAGGGAGAGGAGAGAACTTTCTACTGTATCTAATGTACTTAGTGGCCATTTGGAGCTCATACAACCCCACTTCAAAAAAACTGAACTATCCCTTTAAAGTAAAACTCCACACCACTGATCAATATCATTATCAGATATTGTAAACAACTGGTGACCTGTGGTCAGACCTCACCATCAGCACAGACTTTACTCCATTTGTGTGATATTTTTCACTGTGCACCATCGTATTGTCTTGCTGTATAGTCAAATGAGTGACTTTGTAAACTGATTTTGGACTTTTGGTCCAACCATCATATCCCCTTTGCCTCTACACATATTCATAACTGCAGCTTGTGTCTGCAGCGCAATCATTTCTGACAACATCCACAACCAATGCACTGAACCAACACAGGAAACATGTGGCAGCCATCATGCCTCTGCATTTGCATTGATAACAGCTGGTATATCACTGGCTTTAGAGAACTTTTGTGTACCAAATCCCCCCCTTCATCTTATGTTTTTGTTTGGTTATAAAATGGCACATGTCTGAGATTGCATCTGCCTTTGAATTACAAGATGAAAAATGATTTTACTTAGAAAGCAAGTTCTGGTTTTGTCAGGTTGATTGGAAACAAAAGTGATTAGGAAATATGGGATGAAGGCAGCTTGTGATGCTCATGGAGAATTCTTGGTAAACCAGAGTGACTCATTTCAGTTTGGCTTGAACAATCAACCAAGGCTGGACCTGTTGTGGCCTTGGCTCTTCTAAAGACGCAGCCCTGAATGAGAGACAGCTTATGAATCTGGTTCTGTTCAGGGGTTTTCCCCACCAAAATAAAAATAAGGAATTAAATCCTTGCCTCTTAAACAAGTATTCTCTTGTGCTTGAAATGTTCCCCTGTTTTAAATACTTAAGAAATACTATCAAAACAAGGTATCTCTGGTGAACGTCTAGCAAAGGTATCTGTGCTTTTTGTTCTTTAAGTTCATTGTGATGAAAGAAAAAAAATCTAATTTCAGTTTTTAAGGCTGCCTGGTTTGAGGTGAATAGATTGTCTGCTGATGGAAATGTGTCATGGAAATGTCATCTTTTAATTTAATGTTAAACTTAGAGAAGTTCAGTCACTTGTATTATCTGAGATATTACGATACATCCAGTTCTCTGAAATAACAACATCATGGAGTTTGGCCAGACTTTTTGTCAAGTCATCATAAAATTCAAAGCCATCCCCAAGTTCAGTTGCAATGTGATTTCCTTTATGACAGGCTGTAAATAACGTTAATTGTGCTGTAAATTTAGTAATTTCACCATGGCGGCTGTGGTTTGACCAAAGACTGTAGAAAAAAATTGAACAGAGTCTGAGTGACGTCAGCTAATCAGTTATTAAAGAGGGCCTTTGAGTCCAATCTGTGGCAGCTAGAGAGTTGAAAAGCACTCAGTGGCTTTACATGCACAGCCATGTGAAGCCATGGTCACAGTTTTAATGCAGTTCTGTCCTTGTCCCAGTTTTCTAATCTTGCCAGGCAGATGGATCCACTTGATTCATATTCTGTAATCAGACAGATCCATTTCACCAAGATCCAATCTACAATTGTGAGCCACCTGAAGCAGCACGCCCCAGTCAGTGTCCTTTAGAGTAGGAAGAGGTGGGAGCTACGAGCAGGATGACAGCAGGAAGTTGCTGTTCATATAGAGACTACTATAGATGCTAACAGTGCCAGTAGCAGTTTTATTAGATCTAGACTGCATTCCTTATTTTAAAATGAAAAATAACATTTCCAGTTTTAGAAATGCAGCATTGCCATCCAAAGGCCTTAAGTCTCGCCTCAACACGCCCTCTTTGTCTGTTGGTAGATGGAGCTAAAGTTCAGCCGAGAGGGTGTTGAGTATGGCAGTGTCCACTGAAGAGTATCAGCATTGTCCAAAGCTGACTGACATTGAAGTAAATTTTGATTTTTGTTTATTGCCCAGTTCTACTTTGTAGCGTCAGTCCACATTAGAGCACAGTTCCTGAGGGAAACATGGTCGACACAGCTGATGAGAATTTATACTAGAACAGCCTGTTCTGAGCAGGGCTGCCACAGAAGGTTTTACAGTCATGGACTTTTAGGCAATACACTTCAGTGTATTTTGTAGTAGTTATAGAGACATGGGTATTGCATATTTTCATCTCTGAGAAGAGCAGGCAAGTTAACAGGCATACTTGAGATAAAGTGAAAGTACCTAACCACTCTCCAAGGCTGTAATAAAAGCCTGTGGCTGCTCCAACTCAAGAATTTCTTGGTGTTTAAGCCAGTGAGCTGTCTTTGACTCCCACCAGCACATCCCAAACCACTTTGCTCTCTGGCACTCAGTTATTCAGTCTCTCTTCAGCTTCTCACACCCAGGTCATGCTTATGTTTCAGACGCTGAACTCAGCTCCTCTCAGAGAAACTAAGTCAAGGCTCCAATACATCCAGGGAGAGGCTTCTGACTGTCAAAACAATCCTGTCCAATCAATGGAGGCCACTTCTGCCCTCTGACGCTCCCCCAGACATCCCTCATTCCTCGACTGCAGACCTCTCAGACCTCTGTTCCATCTGCCAACATCCCATTTTACTTACACACACCATTTACTGTAATTTATGTCCTCATCTTACAACAAGATCAACAGTAAGATCAGTTTCAGATTAATTTACATTTTCCTATTGTTACAGATACTTATCAGAAGTTCTGTTATTTTATTACTATAATGATGAGGCTCATGTGGTCCAAGAACACCAAATAGTTTGGCCAATATGAGGATAATGTAGGAGAGAGAACAAGAGGGAATAGATTTCAGAGGGCAGCAGTGAAGGTGATATAACAGATAAATCAGAGATACAGTAACTATGACTTACCATGGATTAGCATAACATGCTGAAACCATGTTAACAGGAGTGAATAAAGGTTTAATCTTGATAAATAACACAGAAGATGATGTTGGAATAAGGACACTGCAGAAAACCCTGAAATGATGTCTTTTTTTTTTATAAGGTGTTTTTTATGATAGTTGATTCCTTGAAATCTTAAAATCAAGGGATGACCATGAGACCCCAACCCCTGACCTATGACATTCAAAATCTAATGATTTTATCCTTGAATCAAAGTGGACATCTGTGCAAATTTGACATGATTCCTCTCGGGTTCACATACAAAGGATGAACATACCAATCAGAAATAGCTTTACTGGCCAGGTATGTTAGACATGAAAGGAATTTATTTCTACGTACAGACTAGAAAGAATATACATATTCACAGTAGAACTGTAAAATAACTCAACCAGGGATCTTGCTCTAGCTGATTTTGGAGTTCCTGTTACTTTAAGGCCTTACCCATGCAGACCCAGACCACTTTGACTAGTTGACTGGTCTACTTTGTGGAAGTTGGTCAGTTCAGCGCAATTTTAATGATTTCTTTCTTTGTTCTGCAGTGAGTCTGGTCGCCTGAGCCAGTGGGCTTGGACTACCAATGCAACAATGGTATGATGTCACATTAGCGGGTCTTTTTTTCAGGAGGGGCTATTTCTGGCAGCTTATATGGGGTCCAAATACCCTGGACTTTGTTGCGATGCACAAAAGAGTGGAGGGGAAAGCAAGTAACCTGGCATACTAGATGGAGGTTTTAATACACTGTATTTCACTTGTCCATCTGGGCAGCAGCCCATTGGAGTGTTTCAGTAACATATCCGGCTGTGATTGGATAAATGCTCCTTCAGTCACATTGAGTACAGGCCTATCAGATAGTATAGTTGTCGGGTGGTACTGCTGCAGTGTAAAAGACAGAACCACTGCATGTTTGTCATTACATAAGAAATGCAGTACAGATCTGAAACTGCTTCTGAAACTGTTACCATATATGCTAATCTCTGTACAAACAGTCACTTCCTGCTGTCGTCTCGCTCATTGCTTCCACCTCTTCCTGTTCTAGAGGACACTGATTGGGCCATCCTGTTTTGGACCACACAGTCTTTGTAAATTGGAGCTTGGAAAGATGAATCTACCTGACTACACTTATTTAATCAGGCATATCGATCTGCACTGCAAAGTTAGGGGGCAAGAGTGGAAGAAGACATGTGCCCAAAAGCTATGGCTGGATTTGAACCCACAGTTGTGTCTTTGAAGAGATCAGCCTCTCTTCACAAGGGACACATTGAAAAACGACTGGGTTATCAGCTCTCACCTCCTTAATTTACTCTTGAGATCCACCCATCCACTTCAATCTGCATATTTGGGGCAAGATTGCAGCGACAGTAGGCTGAGCAAATTGACCACCTGTTTCTCCCAAACAACCTTTTATCATCAAAGTCTTTTGAGACTCACTTCAGCCTTGAGTCAGTGTGAACTTGGTGAAAAATGTAGAGAAAGTGTTGTTGAGTTGTAAAATGATCAGTGTGCTAAAAAGAATAGCTTAGATGTGTGCATACACATGAATGACTTGGCAAAATGAAAATTGTTGGCATGACAGGTTAACAGTCTAAACAAGCTGAAAATATGAATTATGCTCAAAGGAGTGACTGTTTTTGAAGCTTTAGCACAGGAAAATGAGTTTTATGGAGCAGTGTAAGTGGCATGTAAAAATAAAATTACATAAAGAAAACACAAAATATTGAGGATTAGAACATAGTTTTTGCCCCTTGAACAAGAAAGTTATGTTTAGACTTGAAGTTAAGACAGCTGCTAAAGTGTTCACATTTTGGACGTGAAGGTAAAAACTTCTTAGAAAGCATCTGCATTTTTGATCCAAAAGGTCATGGGCATGCAGAAAAGGGAGTTTACAAAGGGAGTGACAGGGATAAACTTGTGAAACTGAAGATGGGGCAGCCTCCAACATTTAGGTGGAGTGGTTGGGGGGATAAGGGTGTGTTTCAGAAGGAGAGCTGCAGTAGCCAAAACAGGATATAGCAATAGAAATGAATAAAAGTGCTGTGTGAGGACACTGGTAGTGAAAAGCTGAGGTAGACAGAGGTTGTTAGAAGCAAACCTGCAGGATTTCACCACCGCTGTCTGACAGTCGGCTGAGACTCTTGGCAGCATGCTCAGGAGTAAACGTGGTCTTGTCAGTGGTGATGGAGAGGCCTTGTGGAGGGCAGGACTTTCCAGGGGGAAAAAAGCAGCGCTGGATTGTTGAGACTAAGTTTGAGGTAGTGGGCAGACATCCAAGGGGAGATGTCAGCACGGCTAGTGGAGATGCGTGCCTCAACCTGAGTGTCAGAGGATGGAAAGAAAAGGTGTAGAAGGTAAATTAATGATATATGAATACTTTGTTGCACCTTAAATACTGCAGACAATAAGACTGATGTTGAGAAACTTAGGCAGGTTACCAATTTTATAAGAAAAAACAATCTAGGGTTTGCATCAGATATGGTCAGGATTTCTCTGGAAATCAGTGGCCTCGTTCATCTTTCATGTTAGTCCCATCTCGATCCAAACTATCAAGTATTTTGCAAAATCAACTAAAATTCTATGAAGAAATGCAGGTTCAGGTTTTGTCCTGACACGTGTGCAAGGAGAATGTGAAAAGAAAAAGATCTTGCGCTGGAACCAGAGGATTATACGGTGTCGGAGAGGTTTCTGTTGGATTTAGAGTGATTGCAGACTTTACAGAGGAGCAGGCAGACTCTATGTTTGCTAGGTGTGGCTGCAGACATGAATCAGTGTGTGTGAAAACTATCACTACACTGGACAAAATTCCTCAAAACATACAGTATAGACAGAGTAAATACTGCAATTTTATATTGCATTTACCTTAAAGAGAATGGCTTTTAGTTTTGAAATGAGACCATTTATATGTCAGCAACCAAAATGTAGTTTCAAGTATCACCAAGGACAGCGGAAACTCAAGGGCCAAGACCATTTTTGATCATGCTCTAAAATTTGCACCTATGTGCAGCTTCTTCAAATAAATGAAAGTGTAATCAGTCTTCTGGAGCAATGGTTCCTAAACTTTCCTTCCTTAAGCCTCCCTCCCCCCAAATGTACCTGAGTTAAGCCCCAACTTGGACCTACACAAAAAAAGATTAGCTTTGCAAAATGAACACGATTTTGATGTTGTTTTGATGGATAAAATAGTCATACACAGAGGTTCTATTGCAAAGCCCTTTGAAGATAGTGTAGTCTTGCTGTGTTTTCAACCTAATCTTGACAACCTCTAAGCTGACAGGGCCTCACAATCCTCAACACCCTCTGGTGGCTTCCCAAGGGGCCAGGACCCCTGGTTGGTAGTCAAGTTCTGAAGTATAACAAACTGTATTTTGAACTTTCATTATCTGCTTTTTTTCTCTGTGACATATCTTTAAAAACTTTGTAAAACCATTAAATGAGTTTGTAATTGTAAAAAAAAACAAACAAAGCAGATTTCACCTAAAATGTAAACTCTCTCTGTCCTCTCTCTCCTCCAGACGTCTAGTTTCACACATCCATGGGGTAAATTTCAAGTCCATCTGGTCAACGTCTCTTTGAAAATGACTGGGAAGGGCAGAACATTTGCTAACTCATCAGAGGGTGGGTATTTGTATGCCATTTCTCACTTTTTGGCAGCAAATCCTCAATTAAGACCACATCTTTCCAGACTTGTACAGACAGCTGGGTGGGTCCCACTGGATTCTACCAGTCTTGAGATAATGGCACCACTGAACTTTGTGCCATTTTGAAGGGAATATGCTAATGTGTCTTTCATCTGCTGCACTAAGTTCCTTTAATGTCCACTGAATCTACAGTCTACTTACTAGTGCTTCTTCAAAATACTTTAGCAGCACATTCTGAAAACTAAGTCTGCCGTAAAGTCTTTGGCAGGGAGAAACCTTGTTGATTTAGTATAACTACCTTGTGCATAGTTGCTGTGCTCAGACCTACCATGATGTGTGACCTGTGACATGAAACCGTCTTTCCAACTCACCCTATTAGCAGTGTTTGGCTTTTCCTCACCCAGCCTCAAGCCTCCTGCACAGATGTTTCTGTTTCAGTTCGCAAATGTGTTTCAACCAGCACATGAAAATGATCATCATCAACACCTCTTTGATACATTTGGTTAATCATACTCTTTGTGATAAACCAACCAAATCACTGACTGATGCTGTTTCAAAAACTGTAATGAGGTACTGTTTCATAAAAAGAATAGTCATGAAACTACTTTATTGATTATGTGGAAACACATGTACCTTTGGAATAAATTTTATACTTTTGATGTCCAATTCCCAGGTGGTAAATTTCAAAACCCTTGTCTTATGTTTCATAAAATATTATTTGCATATTTTTACAACATTGAGACATTCTTCATAAATCCAAAATAGCCAACAAAGGGCAAATTGGGTATTATCCCTGCCTTCAGATTTCATATGATATTTTATGATGCTTTTTTCTTTTATTTAAAAATTTGGTGTAATTCACAAGTGAATAGTTTGATTTAAACAGGAATAATACGTTCTTCAGGTTTTTCTTTTTTTTCTCTTTATAAATGTTTGCAAAGACATGTGTTTGTGGATCTTTAGTAAGTTCCACTAAATTACTATTTTTACCGTTGATGCATGGTGTCCACTACAGTATAACACCAAAAAGTAAATTAACATGATTTTTAAATTGTTTGAAAGTAAAAACAGACATTTTAAAAGGTATTCCTTTGTGATTTAATAATTCATGCATGAAAGGGATAAAGAGGTTCTTCTCATCATGACCAGAAGTCCATACGATGTTAACATGAGGCAACCATGGCCAAATCTGAATGGCCTCACCAAAATCCTTTACAGTAACTGAATGTTTGCATTGTTGACCTCTTTTCATTAGTGATGATGATTCAACCTTAATTGGATTGATTTTACTGACTCTTATACACCAAAGAAAGGTTCATGAAAGTGGCCCTGGTCTCCCCTATTGTTTTTGTAAATGGCCCTTGGTGAGGAAAGTCTAGACATCCCTGGTCTAGTACATTAACCATTCACCACAGCCTAAGAAAGCAGTTTTAACCCCACATTTTATAAGAAAGAATGAACAGGTGTAGTCTTCAAAACACTGCAAATATCTCATATACTACTGTAAGTGCATGCAAAGCTCTGTGCCCCTCTTATAGTGGGGGTTGACAGTGAAATCACTAACAGTAAAAGGTCAGTGCTGCAGGTCCATGGCTGAACTTTTGCATTCTTTCACTCGAGCTTTTGTATCGCGAGAACAGGAGAAGAAAGAAAAAAAGCACAGATTTGGTGAAAGTTGAGCAGGGATGAGGAAAGAGCTGTGCAGAGAGGGAGAGAGAGAGAGAGAGAGGCTGAGTTTTTGCTCTTCTCATCCTCAGGAATGCCTCAGCTCCTCTAACTTATCTGTGCAAAGTCAACACTCGACTGGATGCGCACGAGCAGACTCCAAAAGTTACCATGCGCATCTATTTATAGCAGCTCAGCGAAAGATTTGAGTGACTTTTCTCCCTCTTCTTCGCAGTTTGCTCCCAAACGTTTATTCAGCTATACCTGCAAGAAAAACTGAAGCAGTCCTCTGTCGGGTCCGAGGCGAATCTCCTGCTCGGGAGACAAGGTAGAGTAACCACTAAGTTGTGCGTAATTTGCGCTTTTTTAAGTGCATGGTTCCTCGACTGTACTTAGATATTCTCTGTCTTTATATTGATCGTTTTATAACACCAGCTACTTTTTGGAGTGCAGCAGAGTTGTTTTTCTTTAGTGCGCAGAAGCATCCCCTGCACTCTCCACTGCGCTTTTTTTCATTTTTGGTGAATTAATATTGTTTTGCAGCTTTGACTCCAGACTGCAGAGGTCGACAGGGCTGGGAAACAAGCTGAGGAAACTTTTCTGAGTTGGACTTGTGCACTTTGAGAGCGGATAATATGCCGGACAGTATGAGAGGTGGACGGCTGCTGCAGTTGGCCGTGGCTCTGGTGGCCTTGCTGTCGCTGTGCGTCGAGTTTGGATTCCCTGCAGAGGTGACGGAGACCGGGGAGAGCGAGCTGGTCACCAAGCAGACCGACTCTAGAGCCAGCAGGGCCAAGAGGAGGGGAGGCTCGGACGTCCTCAGAGGGTAATGTGACCATGTAAATCCCCATTAGTGCAATTTGGAAACAATTTCCGTTCTATTCTTTTTGCATGCCAGGGGCAGTTTTGGTCAATTGGGTGCAAGGGGTAAAACAAGCCCCCATCCTTAGTAAAGTACAAGGAATCATTTAGTGTTAACAAAGTACTCGGAGGATTCTGATTGGCACATGAATTGCAAAATCACGTGATCTAAAGACAATTTGAAACATAAGAGGGAGAGAAGGTGGCAAAAAGTGGGTGAAACAAGCAAAAACACCCATAGTCCAAAAACTGCCATCTAATTCGTGAAAAGTAGACAGGGCCAGGGGCAGTTTTGGTTAATTGGGGGCCATGGGCAAAGGCAAAAACAAGCCCCAACCTCATTAAAATACAAGCAATCATTGAGTGTTAAAAGTACTCTGAAGATTTGAGGGACTTTGTAAGTGCAAAAATGTATGATCTTCAGTCTTAATTGGAAACTTAAAGGAAGAAAAGTTGGCTCTAAAAACACTCTTCGACTTGCCCTAATATTGCTAACTTATTTGAGAAAAAGTAGACAGTGCTAGGGGGCTGTTATGGCCACTTGGGGGCTCAGGGCAAAAACGAGCCCCCACTCATTAAAGCAGAAGCAATCACTGAATTTTAACAAATTACTCTGAGGCCCAAAGGGGCATTTGAATTGCAAAAACTTGATCATCAGTCATAGTTTGAAATATAAGAGAGAAAGAAGTTGGCCCAAAATGAGTTAAACTGGCAAAAAGTGCCCTACCACTTGCACATATGTTGCTTAATTATTTGTGAGAAGGAGACAGTGTTAGGATTTTACTTTTAATTTCTGTAACGCTTTAGTTAAAAGAGTGCTTAAATTAATTTGCTGTGCGCATTCATTAAGTAACATAAACATGTTGGCAACTTTCAGTTAAGTATGAAATACTGCTGAAAACATAATCTGCAAGTACCCCTCTTTCCAAATGTCACCCACATGTTAGTGCAATTGAGACAGTGTCCAAGAACTTTAATGATACATTTCAAACCAACAACCGGAAAGAGAATTGTCTTAATTGCACAAGTATATTGTCAATGGTTGATAATCTTAAGGCAATGAGATAAAAAAAATGTTTTTTTTTTCTAGTTTAATTTGCTTTACTTGGTATTGAAACTGAATATGTTTGTTGGTAAAATTTGGGAAGTGGGAGTGACTGATACTCATTTTCCCTGATTTTCCCAAATGTTGTCAACCCATTTTGTGTAAGTTGGACTATGTGCGGAGTGTAACTATTTTTAACAAGATAGAAAACTGTTTCAATATGCATGAATATGTTTAACACATTCTGCAACTTGCAATTAGACAACTGAGTAAAAGACTTGATAATTTGTCCTACTTATCAAAAAGTTCCATCCTATTTGTCATGAAGACAGTGTAAATAGTTTCCTTGCAATTGTTGTTATTTATGTGAGAAATGTCCCTCAAATTTGATGGCAGTATGTAAAAAGTGGGTGGAGCTGCCAAGGATCTCTCTATTGCATATTAGCTTCACCCACTTTTACAGATGTTGCAACCTTATTTGTGCAATTTGTACATGTAAAAATTATCCTGCAACATTCTCTACCAAAGAAAAGAGACCACTGCCCAAATTGTGCAAAAATGGAGGAAAACACAGTAAAACATCCTCTAGTTTTCCACATTTATCCAAACATCACCAACTTGTTTGTAGAATTCTGACTAGGGGTGGGAATGGTTAAGATTTTGTTGATACTAATGCCATTAATGATCCTGCGTATTAATCTGATTCTTTAATGGTTCTTTTATCAATTCCTGCTGATGTGATGAAAAATTGGCCTATGAAGGTTTTCAGAGGCAACAATGTCAAACACATGTCTCTCCTGATGTTAAATGCAGTGCTTAAAAGATAAATACTTTTACAATATGCTGCTGTTTCTACTTACTGGAAGATGTGAAGTAAGCTCTACATGTCTTATAAATAAAGGACAATGCACTCCTATCAATGGCAGCAAGCAGATAAGAACTGACAAGGGAATTTTTAAGCAAAGAGACTAATGATATCAATTCCTTTAGGAAATTGTTACATATTCATATTTAATTTGTGTCAGGGCTTTGTCAATTACTGTTTCTTAATTTTTGGTAAATTATTTGTTGTTGTGTTGTGTACCAGTGAGCAAATTGCTCATGTATGTTTTCAATATCTGGAAAAGTGAGTGTAACTGCCAAGAACTTGGCTCCTCACCACATCTCCAAAATGTTGCTGATCTCTTTGAGTGTTGAAGACAGTGTGCAGAAATATTACCAACATGTTTAGCCTGAAGAGAAAGAGTTGAGTCAAAATAGCAGAAATATGTTGGCAATCTTTGATAAGTGACAAATAACTTGACAAAGAGTATCAACTACTTTCCCTGACTTTTTCCTAACTTGTTTCTACAATGCAGATTGATCCAGGAGTTTGAATTAATGTTTTGGTCATATTTAAGCTATTAAATCCCAATAACTAAATTATTTTTGCCCTAATTAGTTATGATATTACCATAATTTGTTGCTAACATTTGGAAAAGTGGTTGAAAGGTGTGGCGTTCCTCTGCAGCTTGACCCCCTTTCCAGATGTTGCCAAAGTATTTGTGCATTTCAGAAAGCATGCAGGACTTTGGCACAAAATATTTAAGTACCAGAGCGAGATAGACCGAGAGAGAGAGAGAGAGAAATAGAGGGAGAATTTCCTTAACAGCACTTATGTGTGAAGAAAAGTTTGTGATACAAGCAAGCAGCATAACCACCGTGTCTAACATTGCCACATTTTCAAATTTCTGACAGTATTTTGGTGATTAATTTATATTTTTCAAAACCATTTTACTTGTCCAAAATTTAAATAAGATGATTTAGCAAACAACAAAATGCTGTAGAAATCAATCTCATTAACCCTATAAAGCCAATTGTATCATATTTGATACATACTTTTATAATACCTCTATCTACTCAATATGATCAACAAATTACAAAAAAAAACATCTGAATACAATCAGATAAATGATAAAAATCTCCTTGAATGGGTTATCAGTTGCCAAAAACACCTAATGTATCAAATGAGATAGGAAAAATCTATATGTTGAATTTTATGGACATTTTGATTTTTATGGATTTTAGCAGAAAGTGAAACAAACATTTCAGCTGCAAAAAATTAGAATTTTCTGGCTATGATCTATGGTCTTGGGCCTTAAAGGGTTAATAATCAACCATGACCAAAAATTTCAAGCAATACTCCAGACACAGCCTAGATTTTGCTGATGACTTAACAGTGTTTGGACGTGACATGGAAACTGTTTGTGCATGTTTGACTTTGCAGTTAGGGCTGCTTGATTATGACAAAAGTCCTCATTGTAATTATTTTCAAATATATGAATCAGGATTATGAAGCACCCATTGCTAACTGATTTAAGACATGCTCCAAATTCCTTCAGTCCTTGTAAATGTTTTATAAATCAAAGAATGGGCAGTACTTGGAATTTAACTGGTAAAGATACAAATACCTCAGTATACAAGTACAAGTAATAATAACGTGAAAAAGGAAGAAAAACTCAATGCGTCATGTTGCAGAGTAGTATTTTAATCTCTGTTACTCAGTTTTCATAAACATGGAAGGCATTTATTGTAACTGAGACTAAACCTGGTACATTGTCCAGCTCTTGTTGAAGTCAATTTTAGGCAAACAGTATTGTACCTTCGATGTCATTCCCATCTGTAATGGCCCCATCCTGGCCCCTTGGCTCAGAAGGCTCCTAATTACCTAACTGTGCCTAATGCTACAATGGCACATGTGCATGACAACAGATTTATTCTATGTCAGCATCTCTCTGAGTGTTCAGTGGTGTTTTGTTGTGTCTCAGAGTGAGTTCTTTTTGATTTTATGTTTTACATTAAGGCCAGAAAACTTTGGTGCGTGCTTTATTAATAATGCAGACAAAGAGCCATGAGTGACATTGTCTGTGATGGGAAGTTTGCTGCAAAGTTTGGTAATTAAATACTGGCAAGACTATCACATTCCTGCTGACTGCAATAATAAATTACATCCAAACAAAGGAGGCCATTGGTGGTGTGTGGCTGGGGCATAGAGAGAGGGAGAGAGAGACATAGAGAGAGAGAGAGACTTACAACCTAATCCCCTTTCTGGCCAAAAACACCACACCCCAGTTGTGGATAAATCACATCTGCAGCTGTACACAGTGGGTCACTGCTTGAGAGCTTGTGTGCATTTTAAAGTGAGAGACAGACTGAGAACGATGGAGGGAAAGTGAGGAAGAAAAAGAAAGGAATAGTGTCTGCATCCAGTGATGACAGCGAACAGCTGATGAGGGTCACACAGTAGACGTCTCAATGAGCGTCCCTCCACAGACATTTTTATTTGACATGCTTAAAGTTAATTTATCAGAACATCTGGCTTCACTGGCAGGAAGTGCACTCCGGCTGCACACTGTGTCATGCTGACTTACAACAATAAGAATGTTATAGAATTACGACAGGCTTCATTTTTCACCTCGTGGATGTGGTTGTGGAGGTGCTCTGTGCAGTATATATTCTGACCTCGGTGTCAAGAGAAGCCCAGCGGGGGGATTTAACATTCATGTAGGAGAGTCACAGACCTGTAGGGGGCAGGATGGCCCAGGGTTCACGAAAATGTCACATGAGATACTTTGTACAGGTGCATTAAATTCCTTAAATCACTCCAGGCGATGAAATATCTTCCATACAAGCCTTTTTTGGACAAGGAATCTCCAAATGCTGTTTTTCATGAGCATAATGGTATCAAGATTAGTACAAGAACTGGCCAAAGTTGCAGAGGAAAAGTATAGGATGGGTCAGTTCTCAAGTTTATTTATTATTTAGTTTTATTTATTTATTTATGCCCCTTGAGATGGATCATATCATTTTCAAGGGGGTCGTTACAGGACTTATATACAGTACAAATAATACAATACACAATAAAACAACACAAGTACAGAATACACACACAAACACACACATGAACCTACACTATGCTCTCAGATGCTAAGTCAGGTCCCCATCCAACAATTTTGGTCCTCCATAGCAAAGAGTGTCATGCAGTTCATGGTCACATAAATAAAACTGTTAAAGGAGTTTCATATACATATGTTTACATGGGATATTTAGTCATAGATAAGTAAAGTTGAAACAACAATGTAATTGCTGAAGAAAAACAATACAACAATACAACACAAAGGGCAAAATCAAAGACAAGAGCAATGAATTTGTAGATGAGTAAATAAGTAAAACCTAAAAATAGGAAAAGATGTGAAAGTTCTTAATGAATCAGGAAGCTTATTTCAGTTAGATGGAGCTTTATATTTAAATGCCCGATGATCAATTTCTTTGGTTATTCTAGTGTAAGGAAAAATGGATTGCTTGTGTATCTTAATCTATATTGTGATGTTAATGGTATTAGAAATAGCTTCAAATAAGGAGGAAAACTAAAATGATTGCAGTTTAAAAAACTGGATCCAGTGAATCTTCTTTCTAGATTTGGGTGGGACTCAGGGTCCAAAGGTTTTATGAAAATCTGTTGATAACAAGAAAAATGAACTTTAAATACCATAAAAAATAAAGGCTCCTCCAGATAGGTGACCCTGTCTTTTGCTTCATTTCACATATTCTGTTTACCTTCAGTTTTTATGGATCAACTGAAGCAGGTATTGAAAGCACCCTTCTTGTATAAAGTGGTCTTGATTGACAGCTGACCTAACTGTGAACTTTTGCTGACCTGATTTTGTCTTTGCAGACCAAATGTTTGTGGATCAAGAAACAACGCCTACTGCTGCCCGGGCTGGAAGACTCTGACTGGAGGGAATCAGTGCATCGTCCGTGAGTATTAACTAGCTTATTCCAATCCTGTTTAAAGTCAAACAGATCTTTTAGCACATTTTTTTTTTACAAAATTGGCAAAAACTTACTAGTTATGTTCAGCACTAGGCTGTTTTCATTGAAGACAAGCTAAAGAGTGTTGAAGACTTCAAGCAGAGGTGTTTGACTTTTGCAGACCAACTCTGAGCTGCTAAAGTTAAAACAAAGGTGTTATTAAACAGGGAGTTTTAGCTCTGCTGTCATTTAAGGTATTGCTGAAACAATTTTAACATAGGCCCAGTTACATACTTGAATGGTTTAAAGAGCACCAATGGGACGTCCTACCAATGGGATGTTATACCGGTGTTTCATAGTTTAAGCCATTTGGCTCAGGCTGACAATCTCAGTGGTTGGCACCTTGGCAAAGCAGGTAGGACATGTGCCTCACAGGAAGAAGGTTGCTGGTTCAAACCCCGGGTAGGGCAGGGCCTTCCTTTTTGTGTGAAGCTTTTATGTTCTTTCTGTGCATGCCTAACTTCTCTCTGGGCACTCTGGTTTCCTCCCACAGACCGAAAACATGCCTATTGGACTGATTGGTGACTCTAAATTGCCCTTAGATATGACTGTGAGTGTGAATGGCTGTCTGTCTCTCTATGTGGTCCTGTGATCAGCTGGTAACTGGTTCAGGGTGTACCCCGCCTCTCGCCCAATGACAGCTGGGATAGGCTCCAGCCCCCCTGCAACCCCAAAAGGGAGAGTGAATGCAAAGTCATTGATGGCAAGGCACAGAGCAGTGCTGAACTGAATAATCTCTAACTGTGGTTGACTTTACCTTTCTTGTGAATCTGTAAGGTTGTTTTTAAAAGCTCTTTGTACTTAAATGCATCTCAATACATTTAGATGTAACCAAGAAAGCAATAAACAAGGACGAAGAAGTCATACCCTACCTCTAACTGTAGCTGAAGAGTGGGAACCTGTTCCCTGGAAAGTAAATTCAGATCAGTTTCTCCTCCACCATTGTTGTTGGACATAGTAGTCCAGGTCTTATAGACTCTGGTCAGTGAGAAAAAATGACACCGCAGAGCAAAAGGCTGGTCCAAAGTTGACTGTTTTTAATGAAGTGACACAAAGCAGCTGACATTGAGGGCGTTTTCCTGCTCAGGACACTAACAGCTTAAAACTAAGAATCTGTTGTTTGAGAAATTGCTGCTTGAAACAGAGCCTAAATAATCTTACACTGTTGTTGACAAGTCACCACCTGATGTCACTGAAGTTATATACCGTAAAAACCAGGTCAGTTTTGGTGTCACACGACTTGTCAGGAAAAGCTGTTGGTCACAGTGGTGCAAATAAACAAAGACACAGCTTATGCTATAACCTAACCGCTGAGGTCAGGCTTCAATACAAGAGAGGCCACATCAGGTCATTTTGATGACTGACTTTACATTGAGAGCTCCTGCTTGAGCTGCTTTACATCAATAGTTAGAGTAAATTGAGCTGTTATTGTGAGTTTGTAAGACTATACTTCTCTCTACTCATTGCACTGATCCAGTGAGTTGATCATGTTTTTTTTTGTCAAACTGATAACCTAATCTAGCCAGTAGGTGCCATTGAAAGCTTCCTTGAGTCTTAAATTGAAGTAAACTCTAAAAACCATCAAAGTCAAGTCCAGGACTATGATAACTGTCATTCTTCATCTTTTGAAGTTCTGTTTCATGAAATGGGTCCAGATATGCTTCACAACTTGATGGATTTCTTTATTAATCCAAAGTGTCATTGTAAGATCAGTAGTATTTCACTTATTCTTATGAAAAACAAACACACCAGGAATGAGAACATTACATCTTCAGCAAAAGCCAAAAGTATCTTATTAACAGGTGTGCAAATCATTTGTTCTTATTTTTCTTATAACTTACTTACAGCGTTTTACTCAGACACCATGAAAATATTACTCTGTTTTAGGTAGATGTGTCTAATAGCGAAGCAATTTTACACAAAAGATGGATTTGTGCGGTTAATGGTGGTGATAAGCCGATAACACAAGCTCAAACAGTTGGAATTAGTGATTAAGTTTGGTCCATTTACTCTGGTATTCTGGCTGTGGTTTCCTTTTCTTTTCTCTGTCTTTGTGTTTTCACCTCTCTCCCCTCTCTCTCTCTCAATCCTTTTCTCTCTATCACTCTCTCTCTGTTTCAGTAGACATGAAGGTCTGAGAGACTGTGGGGTTGTGTGCGATTGCAGTCTGGCTGGTCGGCTGGCCGGCTGCCTGTCGCGGCTCTAATGACATTGTTTAGCAGTGGGATTCGGGGAGCAGGGGTCAGTGGCTGGGCTCTACCTGATGGGAGGTTGGGGAAAGGAAAATGGTCTGTGGGAAAGAGAACAAGTGGGTACAAACAGCCTCCAAAACACAAATCTATGGTGACAAAACTCAAGGAAGAAATTAGCGAAATGCTGTTATAGAGCGGGCTAAATGCATTTTGAGAGTTTAAAGCAAGCTTAGCCAAAATTAGACTGCAGTGTGTTTAAGATTTGAAATATCATACAGTCTCTGGCCACTTCATTAGGTATATAGCATAGATTCAATAAGATGCTGGGACATTCATCAGAGATCTTGGTCCATGTTGACATTATAGCATCTCAACTTTGCTGCAGGTTTGTCAGCTAACATCTATGATGCAATCAGATTAAATAGATTAAATTGAGATCTGGTTACTGTAGAGGCTCAGGAAGTTCTGTTTGATTTGTTTGATTTTAACTTGTGACATGGCACATCACCCCGCTGGAAGTATCCAACAGAAGATATGTATACTGTGGTCATACAGGGTTTGACATGATACTGTGACATTTACACAATGTTTAACTGATCCAAAAGGGCACAAAGTGTGACAAAAAATGTCCTCCACACTAGTACACCACCACCAGCCTGAACCATGGCTGCAGGGCAGGATGGATCCATGCCTTCATGATGTTTGTCAAATCCAGGCCCGAAATGAATGGCAAAGCAAAAATTCAGGCTCATCCGAACACCAAACAGATTAACATACTGTATCTTCAGTTGTCCAGATGTCTTGAGCCCCTAAAATTGCTGCCTCAGTCTCCTGTTCTTAGCTGACTGGAGCTGCCCCGGTGTGGTCTTCTGCTGCTATAGCCCATCTGCTTAAAGATTCATTGTGGTTACTGTTGACTCTCAATCAATCAATCAATCAAACTTTATTTATATAGCACTTTTCATACAACATATGTAGCTCAAAGTACTACTTTTACCACTCTGGCAATTCAGCAGGGGGTCTTGACCATGCCTTCATGCCTAAGCATACTGAGCTTCTGCTATGTGACTGATAAGATAAGAAAGATAAGAAATTTCCACGATCTAGTGATTGAAATGGTGTGCCCAATAAAGTGGCTGGTGAATGATCAGGGGCTAAGTTGTACCAAGAGAATTTTCATTCTTAAATAATAGTTTTTTTAAATCAAAAATAATACTCTGTATTTCTGTATTCATGAAGCTATAGTTGAATTTGTTGCGATATTTACTTGAAAAGTCGTCTAATATATGTCCTGAAATCAATAGCAAACCGTTTTGCTGAGCCAAAGTAGCAGCGTTCAGAGCAAGACTCAAGTTAGTTCAAGTGTCTTATATAAGATGTATTTCACATAGAACTAACTTGAAACTCAGACTAGAAAATACTGGACAAAATCTGAGAAACATCAGCAGTATGGTTACCTAAGGGGGCTTTTGAGGACAGTCTTAAGTGGCCAATATGTTGCTCACTCTAATTAAGTTATGATGACCTAATGCATCCCTCATGCCAGCTGTGCATTTCTGCCAGAACTGATGCAACATAGACGCAAGACTTACTAAACACATGGCCATTATATAGACGGTAGAGTCGGAGGTAATGCCGCAGAATCAATACTGCAGCAGAAACAATGGAAGCGTTTTAAAGACAAACTGAAAAACCTTAATTATCAACATCTGATCAACATGTTTGCCAAACCTGGTGCCCCAGGTGAGTTTTGTTTTAGCAGTAAATTTCAATTCAAGATTCAAAATTGAAAGTTCTGTTTTAACGGTCAATGTTAAACCTGTGAAACAGTTTAGGTGACTCAATACAACCAGGGACTTTGTGATCTGGTGTCTCTCAGACGAATGTCTCTAACTGGGAATGTAGTAGTTCAGTTTTTCAAAGTTGTAGGGATTTGCTTTAAAACCCCTAAAACCTTAAATGGTATAAGTGTTACATATAATGAGCAGATGGTTACAGAAACCTGATGAGGATATTTTTTTTTCTCATTTTTAAGTGAATACAATCTCACTTATTTTGTGCAGTAACTGCATCGGCCCACACAGTGAGCTGTGTTCAGAAGTTAACTCCTTAACTGTGATACTTGAACAGCATGTCGAAAAAACAGTGTCGAAATAGTGAAACAGTACTGATGCTGTGATCCACCCTGCACTCATCAGTCACCTTAGCATATATAATATTTATTTTGATTATTAGGGTCCTTGGCTGAAAGGTCAGGTCTCCTGTAGTACAGCCAGGTAAGACCTTGTTATATTTATATATATTTCCTAGAATTAATCTAATTATTGTCATGCTTGTTATCATTCCTCACAGGCTTTCACACAGCCCTCCAGAGTGGCCTTTACAAACTTTAGGACACTGCAATCCTTTTTGAAACCTAAACATTTTCTGGGGACAATAAAAAAATGAGCACTTTTTGATTAAAAAAATGCATCATGTTGCTGCTATTTCATGCTTCTGGTGGTGTTTTATACCTGCATGTATCTTCTCAATGCCTTTTTTCATTTGATGCTATTTATCATGGAGCTATAAAATTCACAACTCAGGCTCTAGCTCATCGTTGTTCTCTGTATGAATGAGCTGGGTGGCCCTCTTACTTACCTCATGATTGGGTAACTGTATTCATGTGAAAAGTGCTGGAAGCTGCAGTCTTTGTTCTCTGACAGAGTCGCTAAACTACCTTTTGCTATCTGTTCCCAAAGTTAATCTTTAAAAAGAAAAGACGTTTCAGATCAGCTGCCCCTGCAGATTGGAATACCCTGCAAGAAAAACTGGGAGTGGGGGAGTTGTCGCTGAATTGACTGGATGACTTGTATGTATGTAGGTTTTGTAACTACTTTGAAAATGTGGTGCTGATTGTCTTGGACTTGACTAAAGCAATTTTCTGGCACTTTTCACATGAATACAATAATAAGTCTTTTTTAGCTTAATGGGAATCCTCAGTCATTGGGCAATTATTTAAAAATCTCTTGTTGAACAGAGTTTGCGACACCACAAACTCTCTCCTTCAAACAAAAAATTATTGCAACCACGAAACAAGCAGCACAAATAGCTACAAGATGAAATATCTTCGGTTAACTTGCTACCAGATCAGCAGTGATATTGGGTTTTATTTAGTTTATGAAACTATAGAAAAAGTAAGAAGCTGATATGTTGTCTGAATCCTCTAGATGTTTTTTTCGTTTGTCCAGTGACTTAAAAATGTTATCCAGTATTCTATGATCATTTGAATTAATTAGGCTTATGGGTCATATTTAGTGAATTTTAATATGAATGTAAATACAAACCTTTTGCAACCAGCTTAAGGCAAAAACATGTGCTTTTATTTCAAATTATACCTGTATCAGTTCCTTCTGCTAGCTTCATTTGCTACATGCAGTGAAATAAATTCATATAATTTCCCAATCCCTAAAATAAGACTTGACTGACAACCAATACAAAACCTACTCCTATAACATGAGCTGTGCTGTTGCTTCACTCTGCACCTGACAGAAGATGTTTTTCTGTTATTTAACTCAGCGTCTTCTTCTTCTTTGCAGCAATCTGCCGGAGCTCATGTGGAGATGGTTTCTGCTCCAGACCCAACATGTGCACCTGCCCAAACGGACAGATCGCCGCATCCTGTGGATCCAAATCAGGTCATTGAACAGCACCATCTTCTTTACTGCTCCCAGCACCTTTACATGATGTATTTTATTATAGAGCATGCTCAGACTGGGTGGACATTTGCTGCTGCATATAAACATATTAATGGCATGATTTATGTCAGGAATGTTTGTTGAAACAAAGTGTTTTTTGGGATAGCGCCGTACTGACTACACCCTGTTTTTACATTCATTTAATAAAGACACTGTAATCTGAAGAAAAACATTTCAGCATGCAGAAACAATAATGACAAATAGTGATGGATGATAGATGGAAGAAAATAAGCAGCTCTGTCATTTCTTTTCCTCTGTAGGACAAAACTCAGAGACTCTAATTAGCCCAGATTTTTAAGCTACGACCACACTATGCTGTTTGCAGTTTTACCCCAAGTTTTCTTTTCCTCATCATGAGTAATAAGCATTAACTACTAGTGCAAAATATGACACCCTTTGCCAAGAAATGTCTTCAAAACATCTCTCCAATCTGCACCAAGCTGATGATATATGTTGCGATCATGTTTCTGCAAATAGTGGTCAGTCCCATCAGTTCCTCTGTGTATCGCTGTGAGTGTGTGGGTGTGTGTGGGTGTGTGTGCGTGTGCGTGTGTGTGTATTGGAAAATGGCCACAGTAAACATCTCCTCCATGTTGCTCTCTTGTAGCTCAACCCGATGTGCTCATCTGTTTGCACACCATGAGTTTCAAGGAAAAATATATCTGTGCATGACGTTCAGAAAAACAGAGTTCAGAGTGCATTCTGTTTATGTTGTAAATCTGATCTACTCTGTGTGTTTGTGTACCCAGAATCTAACTCCACTGTTGTGTGTGTCTGTGTGTGTGTGTGTATTTATGTTTTCTTCCCACAGTACAAAACTGTAACATTCGGTGTATGAACGGAGGATCCTGTGCTGAGGACCACTGCCTGTGCCAGAAAGGCTACGTGGGAAACCACTGCGGTCAACGTAAGGATCATTTTGCACCGCGTGACACTGACAAGATTTTATTTTAATACAATCAATCTTAATTTATGTGGCTCTGTTCATGACAAATTTATATTAAGTCTTAAATGGCTGGAATAGACTTGAATCTTTATCATGCCATGTACAAAGACCCAACATCAATCCATTATGAAAACAGAATGAAACATTTAGCAAAATACAGAATCATAGACAAAAAAAATGTGACGGGGGCATAAACTGTAGGAAGGGCTTGACTATTTTTAAAAGTCCATATTATGCTTGTTGGGGTTTTAATGGTTTGTTCCATTTACCTCTGAACTTTTTTAAAGATAGAATTAAGCCCCAGTCACACATTCCCATTTCTCATGGCGATTGTGCACAACTGTACACGGTTGGCAAGCCTGGTTTGATCAGCATGATACTGGAAGAAATTATTGTCTTCCCCGGACACACCCCACCATCAGTAACGCCTCTATGGCGCCTTTATACCGCTTCGACAGCACTTCGGAGGCATTCGTCCCACTTCAGTTAGGTCAATACAAGTATACGACGAGGATTTCATGAAATTCCATCCTGCTGACACGACATCAGCCCCATTTGAGCCCAGTTTGCATCACTTAAGTCCAGATTGAGCCCCGTTGCTTGCGTTTAGTCACTTTCCGTTTGAGAAAGGCAAGAACAACACTGAGAAATTGCCTTTAAAGGGACACAATCGGGGCACAGTCGGATATATTCTTGTCAATCGTTCTCAGAAAACTTTCTGGATTGAGCCCTGTACATGCAACTCAATTACTGTTCACCTTAGGACTGCATTAGGCTTCCACCCTGCTGTACTGTGAGTGGTGATTTTCCACTTCTATGTACCTTTTAATAATATTGTAAGCTTTAAACAGAGCCACAGAGGATAACCAAACACCACACATATGACTTACTAAACTCAAGGCTCCATACAAGGGCTGCCCATATACAGAAACTGTAAGCATGTCTAAACCAATGTAAGTGAAATATGAACATTTTATACTTTGTCAGTCTGAATAGGTTATCATAAAGTCTCCAGATAATTTCCCAAGTCTTTTCTCCAGATATTTTATTTTGTGTTTCTGAAGAGATAGAGATACAAAATCATAAAACCGTTACAAACAGTAAAATCAATTTAAGCAATAATATTGAGCCAAGGCAAATTTTTGTTGTGCAATAATCATCTGATTTTTTCTCTTCTTGAGCAGGTTAATCAAACAAGTTCCTGGTGGTTTGAAATAAAAAAAGATAAATCTGAGTTTGAAAAGGCAACATTTACAGAAATAATTTTCTACAACCATGTAATTCTCCAAACTTTGAAAGGATTGTAAGATAATACAACTATTTCAACATCAGACTTACTGTCCCTGACAATATTTTTAGTTTGTTTTCCAAGCAGTAGGTAGGCCCTGCAGGAGAGGGGGCCGGTTTTTGGTTGACAAAACATGATGCAAATAAAACAACGTGGAGGCAACAGGCCCTGCTACTCCACACAATCACAAAAATATTCCACAGCTACAGATTGCTTAAAAATCATTACCATTTCACCATTACAAGCAGGATGATCACAATAAGATCCAATAAGAGGATGCAAACCTCATCATCTACCTCCATACAACTAACAATTTGTCAAGTTTTTTTTTCTTTATGTATTTTTTGGGCATTTTGTGCCTTTATTGATAGGAGAGAGACAGTGGATAGGCTTGTGAAAGGGGGTGAGAGAGCGGCCTGGTTGCTAACCACTCTGCCAAACCAGCACCCCCCGTTTGTTAAGTTTTGCCTGCTTTGGTTACTGTTGTAAGGTTAGACAAAACCTTTAAACTGCTGGGCTTTTTCCCCTTTGAAACAATTGATAATACCATGCTGTTTGGCTAACCCTTTTTATTCAGTTTAAATGTATTGTATTCTATAAACTCAGCTCAAGTTAAAGAATAAAGAAAATGATAACTTTGTCAAAAACTTGTTTAAGTTATTCCATCTATTTCTAATGTACGTTGTTTGATGTTTTCTAACTGAAGTTCTCCTCCTGAAGCAACAAGTTGTGACATAGATCCCAGTCTATCTAATCAGTACCATTTCCACTGCAACATGCTAAACAGAGTTGTCCTGTTCAAAAGATAGCCTACCTTGACAGGACAGTATGGACGCTAACCTTTTCTTGAAGGTTCCATTTACTGAAAAATCCCCTTTCTTTGCTTCTAATGTTGTTAGCAGGGGCTTGGGGAGCAGAAAAACATGATAGCTCTTACTCAAGTTTCAATTCAAAGAGAATTGCCCAATACCTCCAAGTTATTTTTGAAGCTAAACAAGGCAAATTTGATTATAATGAATCAAAGTCTTTTAAACATCATTCACACAGAAACCAACTTCCTCTCCAACAGTGACTGCGCACAGTAACTTGTGTGTCCATTGTGTTTTCCTGTTTGCTAAAGACTCCTTTTCCAGTATACTGGGTGTGCTCATGTCTGTTTTTACCTCTAAATAAAGTCAGTGCTATGATGTGCCCAAATTTGTTAGCTTGTCTGTGGCTGTTCTGAGTGATGTTTGCAACTTCGTTTTTAACAATGTCACCATGTTCCCAGATCTCTGCTACAGATTTAGCGACTAAAATGTTTTCATAACCAATATAAATGATGGCTAGGAAGACAAACACAAGACCAAAGTTGCATAAACCAGAAATACTCTTTGAATCCCTTTTTGTTCTCACAGTAGTGCCCTTATGTTGCTGTTTGTCATTGTTTGTTTTTGTCTCTTTTCCTCTGCAGCGGTTTGTGAAAATGGCTGCCTGAATGGAGGTCGCTGCGTGGCTCCAAACAGATGTGTGTGCACCTACGGCTTCACGGGGGCTCAGTGCGAGAGAGGTAATGACCCCCCCCCCACACACACACAGTATTACATAGCATTTCTCTTGCTCATCTTACATCACGCTGTCCCTGTGCTCCACATTCCCTTCCAGTGAAGTGGTTTTCAAAGCCACATGTGTTGCTCTTGTGAACGTGACTCGATGTTGTACGGTGGTTTGCTTTTGTGACTAAAGACGACTCGTGCTTAGTCATGCCGACAGCTCCAGGAATGTGGTTTGTTATGGAACATTTGCATGTCAAGCCTGGGCTCAGAAATGACCATTGTTTTCCACATCTGCTCTCTAACAACTCTATGGGAAAAGTAATGTCTATGACTGTGACTGATCGCTGTTTGTTAACTAAAGACCTCCCAACCTCCTGCGGTTGCTCTCTGGCACACGTGAGTAAAAGGCTCCAAAGTATACAAACACACGCATATCGAGGGCCGCCTGCACTGCGTTTGTGAGTCAGATGTGCGTGTGTATCTCTGTGGAAGTGCTGGGATCTGTGGTAGTGATGACCAGAGCAGGTCAAAGAGGCGACCTTGTAAAGCTAATATTTAGATTGGGAGCAGAGCTTCTAATTAGTGATGGCCCTTTTAACAAGAAAATGTTTCAGGGGCCTGTTGTTGAGGACTTGACCCTGGTTTCTCTTGTGGTTTGCCTTCATGTTTTTTATCTGCCTCTGTGGTGGTTAGAGCCCGGCTTTATCTGCTGAAGCAAACAATCATGTTGTCACTTTTCCTGTAGGAACAACTGAAGTGGTACTCAACCTAACCCTGACAATGTTTTTGTGAGAACCAAAGTCTGCAGACCTCCCCTCCTTTCCTGAGGTCACTTTGCATCCGAGAATAGGGATATACTCTCCTAAGCTTTGCTTGTACATCATTGTGGAATGAAAAGTATGATGTATTGTCCAATGAGGATTAGTATTGTCTTATCCGCATTGATATTGATACTGTTGTTGATACTTATTGCATTTGGAGTCCTTAAGCGCTAGTGGAAAAAACAGACAATAACAGAAGTAGTTTAAGCTGAAAAGAGTTTTGTAAATAAGTCTGACAGATTTTGACTCTGTTGTCATTTTTTCCTCATATAGACTTGAACAGACCTTCTAGGTGTATTTTCAGCCCCAAACATCTTTGCTTTGCACTTTTCAAAATGTTATTATTGGTAATTGCAGGAGAAAGTATGTTTCAGAAAAGGAATGGTGTATTGTTTCCCATTAATGCACCCAGGGATGCAAGATATTGGATTTTTGCTTATATTTTAAAACATATTTCAGCCAATACTAATATCAATTCAGCCTATCCCTTACAAGGTTGCAGGGGGCTGGAGCCTATCCCAGCTAGAGATGGGAATCAAATGCCAATTTTGGTTGAGAATCAATGACGACTCCCTCAAAGCGACAGTATCATCAATCTTTTGCTTATTAATTCCCTTATCAATCTTCCACTTCGTTCTACTTACCTTTTACATAAAGGATACAGCACTATTGTCACAGGCAGTCACAGAGATGATAACAAAGAAGTCAAAATTGTGGTAGGCAAGGGCAGAAGTGGTCAAAATTAATGCTTAATTTTTGACATGATGTTTGCCACGTAAAGGGCAATCTTATCTGCACAGAAAATCCACAGGAAACAATCAAGGGAATTGTTGAACAATCTGATTCATAAGCAGAATCAGTAATGAGACTTTAATTAAAAAAATGGTATCAGTTGCCATCCCTAATTCAAACACAAGGGGTAAACTCTGAACCATCCCAACCAATCGCAGGGTCACATGGAGAGACTGACAACCATTCACCGACTCACCCACTCTGAGGGTAATAAAGAGTCACCAACTGACCTCATGTGCATGTTTTTGGTCAGTGGGAGGAAGCTTGAAGCGCATGCAGGAGAACATGCAAACTACATATTTAAAGGCGCTATCCGACACTGGAAGTCAGCAACCTTCCAACGCCGTGCCGCCCTTATACCAATACCAGTGTATGAAAATAACAAAGATTTTTTTTGTTACACCTGTGATACACGCAAATGTACTTCAAACAGAAAAATCAAGCTTTATCTGCCCTTAAAGAGCTGCAAACAATAATTCACCGAACTACTGATGAAGTAAAAGCCTCTTTTTAGTTTACACTTTTAAATTATAATTAATTGCAGAACTCAAACTTTATACTTATACACAAGGCTAAAATATATTTACTTTGAGCGGCCAATCACATTGCACCAACTTAATGCACCCTTGTTTCCCAAGTAGCACTTTATATTTTGGGCAACACTGCATTTGCTATATCTATTTTATGTTGCTGGCAGAAAAGTTACACTCACAACTGAATCCAAGTTTTTTCTGCCAGATCCCAAAGATCAGTCTGTTAACTTTTGCTTGTATTTGTTGAACATATATTGAATGATTGCAGCAAGAGAATATGATTTTGGTTTTGCAACTACAAGGTACAACCTTGTTTGGTTTTAGATTTGATAAACAGGGGGAATTTGAAGGGTGATGAAATTCCCCTCAAGATGTCTACCTGAACCAGGTCACACAAAACACTTTTCCTTTGTCTTTGTCTTTTCGACTTAATGTTTAGACATGCATTTGACCTCATGTGACCCAGCAGAACAGATCAGTAAAGTAAAATTGTGTCCTCTTAAATAAACTAACAGTTACATGGGAAGGATGGAAGAAGGATGACTGTCCAGTAGCTCAAGCAGCCTGTCGACGTGCTTCTAGCCGTAGCAGCTAGAGTTGACACCGTTAAAGTTCGGCATGTTGGTTGAATTTGTGACTTGACCTGAGACAAAAATCTTCTCCATATCACTCAAAAGACTCATTCCCAGTTTCAATAAAATCAATGCAAGTTAGCCAACTGAGCATGAGACCAAGGATAGATTGTGATTGGTTTGATAATACAGCTGAGCATAGGTCAGAGTATAATAGATTGATATGATGGACAACAAATCACTTCCACCCTTTGTATTTAAACAAAAATGAAAATAACTAAAGCCAACCACAAAAAAGTCTAAAGTTTGGTTCATCAGAGCTCATCCAAAAGGTTTTCGGGACTGCAGCACATGATATCTTGCGGTTTATAGTCTTCAGAGAACACATTGTAATCTTTTCAGTAATTATTTTTAATGAGGAAATGATGTTTGGGCAAAGACTTCCACTACATCTGGTTTTTACATTTTGATTAACCATGTGAGGTGACAAGCATGCAAACTGGTCACCCACTGTCTGCTGCTCTATGAATGCCACCTTCTTGTCTGCCACACTGAAAATGTCTTTGTATGACAGAAACATACTTCACTAGTTTGTTCATGTTTTTGTGTTTTGGATCAGCACCTTGGAGACCAGTTTTCCTCCTCTTTTGCTCATTTGAACACATTGTAGAGTGTGGGGTTCAAACCTTTGTGCCAGTGTGTGTTACGGAAAACTGGCCTGTATTTATTAGTGTTGAACAGGGATGTGTATTGGCAAGATTCTGGTGACACGATAAGTATTTAGGTAGAGAAGTAAATATAATGTGACACCATTGTCAAATAAATAATTCACAATTTCTTCATGAATAATTAAAAAAGTAGTTGTTATAACCCTCGATAATATATACATAAGAATTAAGTTTCTGGTCAATAATGTTGTTACAAAGTAAAGTTGCTCAACATGGATTTACTGTCCAGTTGACAAAAATATGAGCAGTGAATAAACCTGAAAGGTTTGAAGGCTGAATGACTGCTGTCAATAAGTGGCTTGAGGCGGAACTACAGTGTAAAACTGATGTCTCGATTTCTATGAATCATAAATTTGTAAAATACCAACACAGTATAATGCTAGGCTGAATAACATTCAAATAACAATAGTACTCCTAAGACTTTATGTATACTGAGGCTGGGCAGTTAATTGGAATGATATGGTGATCACAATATGAGCCTTTGCAGTAACACATCACAATTACACAATCAATTATTATGAATTGTTTTAATATGGACAAGTAAAGTTTTGTGGTGTAATGGCCCTGCTTTTACACTTTTCAGGGCTGTCAAAGTAAAGTTTAAGCTTGCTATGAGCTGTCATCTAATTTATTTGTGCTAGTATAGAAAAGAAAGAATGTTATGGATTTCTTTTAGATTCTAAAAAAAATATCTTGCAGCTTCAAGTGTTGTATGAAGCTGGGCGAATAGCATAGGCTATCCACATGGCACGCTGTCTTTTGTTAAATTATTGCAGTTCATTATATTATAAGGGCTAAACGGTTGCCCATCAGGTAGTGCAGGTGCCTCACAGTGAGAAGGTAGCAGATTTGATCCCTGGGTTGGGGAGGGCCTTTCTGTGTAGAGTTTACATGCTCTTCCCGTGCATGTTTGGGTTCTCTCTGGTGCTCCACAGACTAAAAATATGCTCATCAGCTGATTGGTGACTGGTTACCATTAGGTGTAGGAATGGATACATGATCATTTTTCTATATGGCCCTGCGATTAACTGGCAACAGGCTCAGGGTGTACCCCACTTAAAGCAGCCAGTTCATCCAAAATAAATGCTGCAGGCTTAACAGGGACATCAAAATGTTGATGCACACTTGCTACTTTATTGCACCCAAACTCACGCTGCATCGTAACACTAAACAACTCTACCGAACAGAAACCTGATAATTTGTCTAATTCATTCCAAACACAACAAAAAAAGTCCTTCCTGTACTCACCCCACTCCAACTTCCAGCAAAAGCACACCACAGAGGCACAGATGAAGTAAATAAACTGATCACTACTGTGCCACCAAAAACCACACCCACTAGTGAAGTAGTGAAACATATTGAACAGTCCATCAGGTGTGTCAGGTTAATGACTAATGCATACTTTAACGTGGTGGTAAAGTCTTGATTTCATTGACTTTGCAAAATCTGGCATGTAATGTTACCACTTGTAGTCAAAAAAGTAAAAAATTTGCACTCAAGAATTACAAGTAACTAGTTTCTGACCAACACCAGATACCCAGGATAAAGAATCTGTTTTTTTTGGTAATATCATTTAGTATTTCAAGGTCAGAAGCCCTTGGTTCCTGCCATAAACAAATGGGTCCCCAATTGCTCCAGTTTTCTTAATACATCTAGATATGCTTCTCATTTATGATACTTTCATAGAGAATTTTCTGCATTTTTATCAAGTTAAACAAAACATTTTCGACATGGCGTATCAGCACCTCTGTAAATGTATCCATTCCTCATCCTGCATTTGATTACTCACAGAGGTGGAGAAACTAGGCCAAGGGGTACAGTGGCGTTTTGGGTTAAGTTACTTTCATTGGAATTTCCTTGGCCAGGGTCCATCACATCCCATGGGAAAGCCTTTGTGCTCATTCACAAACACACGCACATGTATACAGTGCATGTGTATGCACACTCTCGCTCACGTGCAAAGCCCCACACTGTTTTTAATGCAGTTTACAGAACCATACCCCATTATGACTTGATCTTATCACATCAGCAGGAACACGAGGTATTCTGTACACACGTGATCTTGCTGTGGGGGGGACGTTGCTGCACTCAGGAGGGTCTCTTGGATGTGGAAATACCCTGGTTCTGAACATGAACACATCAGCACTGCAGGGCTGCCAAGATGATGGGTGATCTCCTGACTGATGGTCCCATCCAGGCACAGCTGACTGCAGTGAGAACTCAGCCTGGTACATCAACATGTCCTTTGTTGGTCACAAATGTAATTTAGGTTGGAATGCGGGATTGGAGGGACTGCTTCTGATTGCACTCTGGGCTTTTTTTTTTGCTACTGCTGCAGAGTCGTTTAGCTGTGGAGCAATAAAGTCGAGCTTTCAGTGTGACGCCATTGCACTTGGGATGATGGTGAAAGACTGGAGACTGGCTTGAATCTAGGCTACACGTGAGTTCCTCAGTCAGTAAGTCAGCAGCCAGAGCACAATAGGGAAGTCGGTCAGTCAGATGAGGGACCCTCTTGTCTCTTAATACCTCACTGACGTTCTCCTAACTGGCTCTGCTCTAGACTGATGCAAACCTCAGTAGATAAATTACTGCATATGTGTGTCAGTGTGTTTGGGTGCGTGTTAGACTCATTAGTCCTGGGAGGATGGAGAAATCTGCAGACGGGCCAACAGGGAAAGCCGCACCCAAATTTAAGCCTCATTACACATGCACGGACACACGCACACTTAAACATATGCATACATGGATGCATGTGAACTCATATTACGTATATGTTGAGGTATGTAAGGATTCTATGAGCAACATCTACAAGGGTTAGTGTGAGGAAGGGTGGATATGGGAAAGGTAGGGAGAATTTTGTGCGTGTGTATAAACATTTTGGAGTTCATCCAGGAAACTCTTTTGACCCACTTCCCAATGGCTTTCCCTCCCCTTTCTGCACGGCTGATGTGCTTTAGCTCATCGATCATTTCCATTGTGCTCCTACACCTTCATGCACGTGAAACTAGTCGCTAATGAGGGTCATACCAAACTACAGTCTCTGTATTATGAAGACCCTTGAGGATCAACAGTAATATGAAGCATGTTTACAAAAGTAGAGCAGTGGTTTAGCGAAAACAAAGGCAACATTTTTGTTTGTTTTGTTCTGTTTTGAGATCATCTTTGGCTGGACTCTGGGTTAGGGGCTGGGACGCTGGCTGAGGTTCGGTGTGTGTGCACTTGAGCGTGTTTGTGTGTGAACATGTGCAATTGCTCCCAGATGTACAGGACATGGGTGGATCCCCCCCAGCTGTATGCCGTTCGCAGTAAGACAGTGAGATGACAGATGAAATGACACCACTTTCACTCAACAGCTGTCCGCCTCTCCCTGTTTACCCTGGCCGACCGGCCTTGTATCTGCTCCACATCAGCTCTTTGACTGTATTGATCTATTTTCCTCTTCTGACAGCTTCAATCAGTGATTAATAATGGGCTCTCGTGGGTTCTTATGATGTCTGCATAAATTAGTAGATTGATTTTGATGGGCTCTTATGCTTTTGGTGTTTTGTTGATATTTTGGTGCTTTGCCGGTTCTGCTTGTGTTCTTGATCTTCAATTATTTGCTTCTACATATTTGCCTTTTCTTTGAATTTGGAAAAGCCATTTGTGAGAAAAATGTTAGGCTAGCTACTGACGAAGTCATGACAGTAACTACATCAGGTCACACTTAGAAGACTGTGATTTACAGAAAAGATTCATCATCCATGTTGTAGTGTCATGATGCCTAGATGTTTGCTGTCTACTTTTTGTGGATTACGTTAACACCCCACAGTTAATAAATGTATTTTTTTAATCACAGACCTCATTTTTCAGCAGCAATTAAAATCTGATGGAAAAACAGGGTAAAGACTTTTTGTCAAGGAAACCAGCATGCTGCTAACTTCCAGGCTGGCCTAAACGAGTGTATCATTTCTGAAACACTGTAGTTGTCAGCAGTCATTCCATTCTTGTTATGAGTACCTTTCCTGTGGACCGCATTTCCCTTTGCTATTGTTAAAGGTTCCTGCTGTAGAAGTTAAATTTATGAAGAATGTTCTTGGTTCCTGATCAGATTAAAGCTGCATGGAAGACTTTCATTGCTTAAACTTTTAAACTTTAACTTTCTATAGTTATCACATAACCTGCAGTAAAATGTATTTTTCAAAGAATGCACAATATTGATAGTTTAAGAAGTACAGCCTGGAAATTGAATATTTATTGAACCAGCTGAGTATTACTTATATTTTAGGATAAAAAGGAAAAACACGAAAGTGGACTGTCTTGCAAACTGATTTGTCAGCCTATAAAGTAAAGTTGAAGCAATATTTTAGTATATTAAAGTTTGAGGTCCTTGACAATAGTCAGTGAAGAGGCTGAAAGGGCTCCCAACAGCGCTTTGCCTTTAAGGGGAATGAGCTCAGACTACCATTGGCAGGTACAATAATTTTGCATAATTGTTTAACGTAAAAATAAGCCACCAAAGTAATGTACGACTGGGCAAAAAAACTCTGAGCATTGCATTTTTTTCCTCCAGGAAGTCTCTGTGTTTGGTACTGTTCTATGATGCAGCAAATGGCTATGGCTTCCTCTGCCAGTGACTATAACCAGGCAGGTCCATCTTGCCAAGTTCCAATCTACAACTATTGCGAGATTAGCAAACATGCTAACAGCTTTTGGAGCAGTTTTATCATATCTGGACTGCATTTCTTCATTTAATGAAAAAAATAACTCCACAATCATCCTGTAGTAAGGATGTTTTCTCTCGACTTCTGACATGTTTTGCAGAGAGTTTATCGACCAAGTGCCTTTCATTCTGTTCTTCAGACCATGGCAGTAGTGCCACCTACTATATTATTTCTTTACCCGTAATGAATGTGGTTGATTGAATGATCATTCAGTCCCCTGCTGGACATGCTTCCGAAAGTTTCTGGCAATTTGCAAACTCTTGGGCTCTTTCCTAGAAGGACTGCTGAAATTTACTAAATGGTCCATTTGATGTATTGAAAGAGACGGAAAGCTTTGTCTGAACTGCACAAATATTTTGGCAATTGTTGGACCAAAGCGTGTTTCTGTGGTATTTAAAGGAAGTGTTCAGAACTGTAACTACGATCAGACATATGCCAGCAAAGAGTGAGAAGGATTAGTTTTGGTTTGGTTACGTTTGCAAGAATTGTACTGGAGTTTAAAAAACAGTAATTTTAACAACACTACTTTCCATGACTGTGTGAAGGAGCTCTGGAGGTAGAAGAAATAGCAGAGGGTCTCCAGTGGAGTCTGAGCAAGAGGGAGTACTAGAGTGAAGGAGAGATGACCCAGTTCTGTTCACACAGCACTGGAGCCAGAAGCAGCGAGACCAGGGAGGCTGTGGTGCACGTGACGGGTCTGGACTGGGCCCCGGTCCACACGGGAAACGCACAATGTCTCGTTTGTTTTAAACAACTGCACTGTTGGAACTGGTCTCCTTCTTTCCTCTTGCTGTCTGTTGTCTGCTGTGAAATGTGGAAATGATTTTTGCCTTTGGATCCTGTCCAGATTATTTTGGGAGGGAAGAGTTTCTCTCTCTCTTTTTGTCTCCCTTTACCTATATCTGTTTCAAATCCTTCAGCTGATGAAATTGTGTGATTTTGTTGAAACGGCTGGGAGTTTGCGACTGGGGAGTGGTATTGGAGAAGGGACAAAGTCAGGGGATACATGCATGCGAGCAGTGATTTCATGGGAATAAGGATTTTAAAGGGGCGGAGAGGAGAGGGATCTAGATGGAGAGGTTTTCTTCACATTATTGAGGTTCATTTTTTTTCAACGATATCTAGTTTTAATCAAATACTGCTGGATGGAAATCATGATGGGAATCCCCTGCCATGCTCCATGGACACACCCCATCAATCAGCCTCCTCAGTTTCAGTTAGTCTGAAACTCTGAGCACTCATAAATCCATACACGTCAGTCACTTTCTGCCTTTATGTGCAAAAGTCTACTATAAAGTCTGTCCTCTACTTTTCTGATGTAACTCATTTGCAGGAATAATGAAAGCAGAAGTTTTCAGAGGATTTTGACTTAATTATCTCATTATCTTCAAAAGCAAATCTGGTGTTCCCATGATGAAGTGTTTATTTTACATAATCTTTAAAAAAATACCCCAAACGTGCATGTTTTATCTGGAAACTTATGTTTTGCAGGCTACATTTTCCAACTATGAGTGACTACAGACAAAAGTTAAAAAGATTTTTCAACTTATAAATCTCTTTTTGCATACATCTGACAATATGGCTTAGCAGCAGACACATCTCACAGAAAATCATGGAGGAGGATTGTTAGAATGGTTTACTATTAAATCACATTTTATGGTAGAAAAAAATCAATTATAGACTGTATTCTCATTTTTGCAGCAAACATAGTAACACATTTCTTACATATTTGATTTTTACATTTCATGATCAGAGATGCTAAAACCCATCGATGGCACTCACTCAAGGTTAATTTGGACAAAATGTCAGCAGCAACTAGGGATGGAAATCAAGAACTCAGTAATCAGTATGTGCCTTTATGCAAAACTATTTCCTTATCAATCTTCCAGTCAGTTCAATATGCCTGTACAAAATAATGTTATTTTGCACACATTAGAGGGAGTAAGTACAAAGCATAACACATTGTCAAGAAATTAGTTACCAATAACAGGAGATCAAAATGGTCAAATATGTGGCTCTTTTTTACTCCAAGATGACAGCCCAACTTGTAATGTCTGTATCTGTGTGATTTCAAACAGGGAGAAACATCACCAGCAATATTCTGATGAACTTTTCAATTCAGCAAACCATTAAATATGAGGAGTGTCGTGCTTCTGATGTTGTTCGGGTCAAATCAGACCGATTTACAACTTCATACAAACATAAAAAATGTATTTTTCCTCTGATTGCCTCAAGGCCTCATGATATCCTCCACACCAGGGATTTGAACATATGAAATTGCTGATCATCACTTTCATTGAATTTTGACTGGTCTAATCAACTTTGAAACAACTGTAGTAGAAAATGAGTGGGTAATACTAGATTATGTTCATCCGCTAGATGGAAAACATCCATGCAGATGCACACATCCACAACCCCCCCCCCCCCAAAACACACACACACACACACACACACACACAGAGAAAGAGAGAGCAAGAGCTGACTACTCATGAAATTTGGTCAGTTTTTGATAATTGTTATAATGTTCGGCGTCAATTATTATTCACTGCAGTCATAAATGTTCACTACTAGTTGGAGACATTGTTTACAGCATTAGAAGGGGTGTTAAATAAAATCTGGTGATGATTATGCTTGAATAGTCAAAAACTTGATAGAAATTGATATCATTAGTCTTTGTGCAATAAAATGTGTCTTTCTCTACAAAATGACACTGACTGTGCAAAGTTCAATGAGTGGTCCCACCAGCAACTTGCAGAAGCTGTTATCCATGCAGAGTGAGAGTACCATAAGAGTGCCATGCGGTTGACTTTGTTACCAGTAAGCCAACATTTTCCCACGCAGAAAATCCACAGGAATCAATAAAGGAATCATTAAAAAAATGTAAAGTAAGCAGAATCAATGATATCACTCAGGTCAGGTCAAGTTTGGGAATCACAGCTCAGCATCTGACAACTTGTCTGCACTGCCAGTGATAGTGACCCTACCTGATTTGTAGATGTTTAATGAAGTTTAAGAGCACAAGGGTGCAAACCCTACACACTGAGACTCCAGGAAGTCAGCTTGCAAAACCCCATCCATAAAACTGACTTCTAAGCATGTTTCAATAGAGATTTTAACCCACCACCATTGGTATCCATAGAATCGTGTCAATCCCCATCCCTAGTTTTGACCAGTATAGGATCAAGTCAGGCCCCCTACAGTTTTGAAAGACAAAACTGGGCCAACTTTAAATTGTCCACCACCAACCAAAGGTCTTAACTGCATCATTGTTTGATTAAATTATTTTAGTTAAACATTTTCAAAAGTTTTGGGAATGTTTCCATATGAATGAGACTCCTACTACTAGACCAGTACAAACCTCCCCAAAACAAAACAAAACGTTTCTCTAGACTGTTAATGTACTGAAAATATATCAAGCAGAAAGCCACATGGTCCGTGTGTCAATTCCCACAAAAGAACTTTGTACAGGTAACTAAAGAAATGATGATCATATAACATACACCAGACTGAATTCTCATCTTCTGTGCGTCTCAGTTCATCCTTGCTTGTGTCTTACTCTCCATGACCGCCTACACAACGTAGACAGTTTTTCCAGACTCCTCTCCTATCTCTGCACAAACAGCCATACATGAACACACAATAGAACTGCACATACGATTCACCCCAGAGCCAAAACTGATTAAAATGTCTGAGACTGAAAATTATGCTTTATGGGGTGAGTTAGTATCATCGCTGCAGTACTTTCATCATCTGTAATGTGAATGAGTTGTTGCTGTCATGCAAAATTAAACTCAATTTGAGCTTTTCTGTTTGTTAATGCCAGAGATAGTTATTCACACACAACCTCAAATCAGATTCTCAGCTTCGGATTCAGCTTTTCATGCGGCGTTTTTATTGAATTATTCAATAAATTGTATTTTTCAAGTCTCTCTTCTTTCTGCTTTAGTATTTCTGCTGGCTTCAGACCTTGTTATTTTTATTTTGCATTCACGCTGAACACAAAGGCACAAAGAAAAGATTTCTAAAAACTCTCTTGCCTTTGCAGATTACCGCACTGGGCCATGCTTCGCCTCTGTGAATAACCAGATGTGTCAAGGCCAGCTCACAGGCATTGTGTGCACAAAGACTTTGTGCTGCGCCACAGTGGGACGGGCGTGGGGTCACCCTTGTGAGATGTGCCCTGCTCAGCCTCACCCCTGTCGGAGAGGGTTCATACCAAACCACCGCACCGGGGCGTGCCAAGGTAAAGTCTGTTTCTCAGCGTCTCTGTCTCTCTCTCTGTTTTTGTCTCTTTTTTCTCTGTCACTCTCCCTCCCTCTGTCTTCAACTACAGCACTTCAAGCTGTTTCTCCCCTCTCTGTCTGTTTAACTCCTTCTCTCTCCTTGTCTGCTTTCAATCCTCTCCCTCTGTCATCCCCTCATCTCTACCCATCATCCCCTCTGTAGGGGATTAGCTCTAATTGGGTTAAATTGGGGTGGGTGGCAGTGCCTCCCACATGTGTATGGAATGCCCTCAGATACCTGCTGTGGCGGGACTGTCAGAGTCAGTAACACGGGTCAGTGGCGGTGCCACGTGGGAGAGCTCATTTCTGGTAAGAAGGCCCTCGGCCTGCCTGCCCCAGACCCAACAACATCAGAACCTCTGCAGGGGAGGCGGACCAGAGCCAGGACCTAGAAGAACATGTAGTACTCTGAGACCGCTTTAGGTCACAGCCTCTTGGAGGTTTTTTGCCTGAAACATGTGTTTTAAGTCTTAAAATCCATTAATTTAATTTAAATTAACCCACTGAGTCACAGATTTCAACAATCGCTTAGTGTGGCTTATTCCATTCTGTTTCCTTCCCCTTACTTTCTCTTATTTGGTCAGCTTGGCTCTGATATTTGCTCCTCATGCAGGAGACATTCCTTCTGTTTTACTTTTCCTTTCTGACCCTTTTTATAGCAGAAAATTTGTGCTGTTAGGAGAGACCTGGTTTCATTTCTTGAACATATTGATTCCGTCAGACAGTTTATGCTTACATTTGTTTAAAGGTCCCATGTCCTGGTGTGTTTGAATGTTTACATAATGTCTTGGGTGCCTATTAATCAAGGATTTGATTTAAATTTGATTCAAAAATGAAGTCTCTATTGAGGATCAGATGCAGTTCTTTATACCTCCCCTTTGGTAACACTTAGGTCTAAGGGGACAATAATGTGATAAAGAACTCTGTGCTGATTTGCTGCTCAAATGATGTATGATAAGTGTGGGGGGGGGGGGGGATGGTGACAGGCCAAGGACCTGACTTTCAGAACCTGTGGGTGGATGCTGTATAGCTCTGACGTGATAAACCCCAGGAATTGTAAAACAGAGTATTGTTGAGACATTTTCTTTTAAGAGGCATTGTGCATTTCTCTGTGAACTGAGAGTTTAGTTTAAAGTATCATATTCTTCTAAACCTAAAGCCCCTCCTGAAAACATTTAAAGGAAAGAAAATACATTTTGCAGGACATGGGACCTTGAAAATATTTGTTGCAAAAGCAGAAGATAGTTTGAGTTTTGTCTCTGGGCTCCAACTTCATTAATTTTGAAGATTTGTTTTACATGCAGTATTTGAGGAGTGAGAAGATACTATCATAAACCTCGTGTCAGAGCCAACAGGGGAATGCTGGGGTGATGGTGGGTGATGGCAAACATGCAGTACTGATGCAGGGAAGTACTGCAGCAACACAGTGGGATCCTTTGAATGTACATGTCCTGCCTGCCAGGCACAAGTTTAACGATAATCTGTAAATCTTGCAGTTTAAATTAACAGCTAGTTAGCAGAGTGTCTGTCAGATACACTCTTCACCGTCTGGCAGACTGAAATCAGTGGAACTTGAGTTTTCTGACTGACCTAAAGCTTGCATCCATCTCCCCTTTTGTGGTCCTGTAAATTAACACCTCTGTCATTTCTGCTCTCCTGGACATTACTGGAATGTGCTCATATGAATGCATGGATGCTCAGAGATGTGATTCAGATCATTTTCTCTGCATGCACAGATGTGGACGAGTGCCAGGCCATCCCTGGCATCTGTCAGGGAGGAAACTGCGTCAACACAGTGGGATCCTTCGAATGTAAATGTCCTGCCGGGCACAAGTTTAACGAGATCTCCCAAAAATGTGAAGGTAAGAGTCAAAGTAGCAGCCATTAGACAAACGTAGTGAAATGTCTGACGTCCAGGCTTGGCTGGAATAACAGAGTGGGTTAAAAGGATTATTTCCACAGTTCCTAATTAATAATGTGAAAGTATATTTGCTGCCACATATGTCTAGTTGTGGTTGAATCTGCTCAGTCGTGGTTTTTTGATTATTACTTTGTGGGGAGAGACCACACATAAGCCTCTTTGCCCTTCCCCTGAAATTCACTTAATTAAGCCAAAGCAGTGCTCTGCTTTTACTCTTTAATCCTGTTCAACACTTAATTGTGATGCTTGAAATAAATGTTAATTCTATACTGTACACATTCAAAACGTTTAAAAGGAGAAGTAACACATTTGCTCCAAATGGAATAAATCCCTGTGCAGTAAAACAAACCACTGATTGATTCGGTAAACTCAAAGTAGTTTTCAGTTAGACCTTTATATTGTGTGCCTTATCCTGTTGATGTGCTGGCTGATGACAACTGATGTAAAAATTAGCTAAGCTAAGCAAATATAAATGCTCTTCTCGAATGTTTCTGTCCTATTAAATGCTAACCAGTGGTGCTTTAGTTTTTCTCTATTTTAACTTTCAAGGCTGGTGTTCTGCAAAAGTTAAAGTACCTCAGTGTAGAACAGTCTGTCAACCAAGTATGTCAATGCATGTAATGAATCATGACAGCCATCCACATGCCACTTTGGAGAGACATTTCTCCCACAGCAGGGGATCTTACTGTTCAGCTTCTTAATAGATCACAGAATTATTATCGCTATCCTCTCTCTGTAACATTGTGGCAACTGGGACATTTGCAATATTTTAGTGTTTCAAGCTGAAAAAGGTGAGAGTAAAATCCCTCTCAATGCAACACCGCTGTTTTACCAGATATATAAAAACATACAGTAGGCCTGTGAAAAGTGTCTACTCATTAAGACATGAATATGGCAATTTCCAGACCGTGCTAGAACGCAGACTGAGTCGTGTGTTTTTGTGGCACCCATTTGGAGAGTAAATGTGCTACTTTATGCCCAGAAATAATTGCAGGAAAAGTTCTGGACTGTGTAAAAGACTTTTAAACAAGTATGAATTACAGAAAACTTTTGAGCACACTGTGCATGATGATCTGCACTCAGGGCTGCTAACAGAAGCTGAGGCTGAAGGATTTTATATCCCATGACAATGGGTTTTTTCCATTATCACTGCCAGCTTGGGATTAAGTCACTCTTCAAAATCTACATTGATTTTATTCTGCCTTCTGATTTCATATAAACCTATGATTCTTCTTTTCCTATTAGGATCCTGTTTTTTCCATCAGCATGACCACAGATTATTTCTCCAAGGGTCCATTACCTATGTACTTACACTGACACACCTGACAACCTCACCAAAACACACAACCAAAAACAACAAAACTACCCCTCTTTATAATGGACAGAATGCAATCATTTATTTATTCAACCTTGAATTATTTTCAAAAGTCACTTAGTAGTTTCACACCTTGATTGTTTTGGAGAGTTGTCCCTGTTTGGCATGGTTTGTTTGAGTATGTATAGACACAGTCATTGGTTCCTGGGTTGGTCCAAACAACTTGCCTGAAAGAGGTGGCCTCGCCTTGCTTTGAATCAGTCCTGGAACAGTCCATTTGCAGTGAGGACACTATCGACTCATCTTACAGCAGAAACAGGGTGCTGTGTTAACTCCTCCAACTGCTGTAGAAGTATAAGCAGCTAAAGTAGTAATAATTGCATTATGGCTACCAGGCAACTGGTCTGATGACAAAGCACGATTTAATAAAAGTGATTCAGATCCAACAGTCAGTTTCTCTGCACTGGCACAACATGTGAAAATAGTAACAGATCAACATTACTCACAATCTCTACAGCAGATCACCAGAGGACTTTACAAACAACAATGACTGATTGTTTAGTTCCCAAGATTAAATACAGCTCCTTTAAGCAGGAGAATATAACCTTTTTAAAGCTGCACTCTACTTACCGCATCACTGACAGTTTCTATGCAGATGCCTCTATGGGTGTTACAGTGTGATAAAATCACCATGCTCTCCGGTGTCCTCTGTAAGTTTTGGAGAGCGTGAAAAGCCCCTCTTCTTGGTGCACTGAGTTTGTTTACATTTTTATCATAAGGCGTGTTAAACAGATAAATAGGCCTGTATGCATCAGGTCATCATTCCTGACAACTCATTTGCACACAAGCAACATTAACCCTAGTTCATTCTTAAGTGTTGATGTACAATGAAGTTTAAAGGTGCAAGGGTGCAAACCCTACACCCTTAGGCAAGAAAAATAAACCCCCTCAGCTACGTTACTAACTGCTTTAAACTGCAGCAGTGCCCAAGGAAGTCAACTTGCATCTCCCCTGCTACCAAACCAACATCTGAGCATGGTTCAATTAGGACTTAAACAGCAGTCCTCCTGTCCCCAGCCCAAGCCCACGCTCTTACAAAATGAGCTACACCGCTGCCATCTGCATAATCATTTGTAGATTTAACTTCCTCTTTTCAACAATGACTTGTTTTGTCGGTAGCGTTGCCTGTTGGCTTCCCCCAATAATGCAATGAGTGTAATTTGTAGTCAAAGCACAATGGCTGTGACATAATGACATTTGGCCCTGATTTTTTGTGTGATTTGGGTGGCTTTAGATTACTGCCATGTGAACATGAAACACTCTACAGTAAATATGTAGATTTTAGCTTTTTTTTTCTTTTTTTTTTTGCTGAATCAGGACGAAGCAACCTAGTTGCAGCTGTGTAAACCACCTCAGACTTAGAACAAGCCCATGTTACTAGTTATGTCAGGAGGACAACAAAAGCTACATTAATATGCATTTCAAAGAATAAGAGAAGACTAGTATCAATGGCATAAGAAATGTAACATTCAAAACAATGTCAAATTAAGCCTAGCCTGTCTTGTGTGTTAAAAAACTTGCAGAATGGTTCAAAATGGCTGAGTATGCAACGTAAGCAGAGCAGGAAAAAATGTTTGTTGATTATAGATGTGTTTTATAATTTATAATAGTGGTCATGACACTGTTGATATATTGCAAATGGGATAGGACCTAGAACTCAACCGTGTAGAACCTCTTTGACACCTGCAAATTCACAGAGCAATGGAATTTTTTTTCTCTTCTTTTCTCTGTAGATCTAGACGAATGTGCAAACATCCCTGGTCTCTGTGGTGTAGGTGAATGCTCTAATACTGTTGGTAGCTACTTCTGCAAGTGTCCTCAAGGATATTATACTTCTGTGGATGGATCCAGGTGTATCGGTGAGTTTATATTGAAACTTTTTTCTTTTTCCAATTTCTTTTGTCTATTTTTCCTTTTGAATTTATCTACCGAGGGGAATTCCTGTTGAGATGCAAAGATCTATTTCAAGGGATTTGTGGCTAAGACAGCAGCAAGGAGCTCAACCCCAAGAATATACTTCAGACAATAGCAAACAAAAATGACATCAATCAGAAGCATTTAGCTGTTAAGCATGTGTATAAACCGGTCCAATAATCCCTAACTCTGGGTTTAAAATAGGCAACTCCAGACTTAAATAGTGCTCTAGATGAAGAAACACCTGGGAGACTCTATTTAGAATTTTAAATAACTAGATGGTAGACCATTATCTTTTAATGTTCTACATTTTAACACTCAAGTAATTTCCAAACATTTTAGTGTTTTTGAAGAAAAACCTCATACCAGTCAACCTCTGTGATGAAGCAGAGGGTCAATGGTATCAAAGGCTTTCAAACCAAAAAAAACTTTTTCCATAGTATTCTCAGAGTCAGTTACACTTTAATGTAATTTAAAACCACAGTAATTCTAGCTTTATTATAGCGGCAAAGATCAAAGATGAGACACATCAGCAGAGCAAACTCTCTTTCCTTTTTCCATCCTATTTTGGTTCTTCTTTCTTTATGTCTGGCAATAAGAGCAGCAGCATGAACTGAAGCCTGTCCAGCGTTCCAGCTGGTAGAATTTAGGTCAGTAGTCACTTGGCTGTTTCCAAAACAATGAGCTATATTATCCTTAAACCCAGGGAATTTGATGAGAGAAGTAGGGTTAACTTCTCTTGCTCAGGTGATTTGTATTTTTCTAAATCGTGGTTGGGAAAAGTGATGTGAATGTCAATTGTATTTACAGTGTTGGAAGCAGCTGATCACAAAGTAATCTGTTTGAGTACTCAGATTACTTTTTTCCTGTTACAAGTCCCAAAAACACACCAGTAATGTAAGTCAAGTCATTCGTTATTAGTGACTTTTCAGAAAAAACAGCTTGCACACTGTGAGGCTCCAAGATTCAGACTTCCAGACAGTCTGATGAAGACCAGTAGCTCTAAACGTCTTATAGTGCAATAAATGATGGGAGCCTTGGAGCCTTACAGTGTGTGAGACTTTTTTGACTCAGGAGCTGCCAACTTTGGTCTGGATTAGTGTGTAAGTCATTTTGATAAATTTTGGAAAAAAGAATCCGTTTCTAAGAATTCCAATAATTCCATTTTGTCTCCACAACAAAAGCATCAGTTTCTCTTCCTGTCTGTTCTCTTTGACACGTTTGCAGTTAGGACCCAGAAGCAAGCAGTAGGATGTGAACAACAAACAGTCTTTATTTGACAGTAATTCAAAACACAGTTCAAAGCGGGGTTTGAACCCGCACACTTGGGAATGACAGGTGAGTGTTCTTTCAGGTGAGCCACGGAGGAGACGTGCAAGCCTAGGCCCACAAGGTCTTTTACAGGAAAGATGCTGTGGCTTGAGCAGGCTCTGTAAAGGGGCGCTCTCTAGACTGAGCCACACAGGAGATGTACAGGCAGTGACTCACTCGGTCTTTTCAGGAGGAAGCTATGGCTTGAGCAGGGTTTGAACCCGCGACAGCAGGCTCTGAAGATGAGCACCTTTTCAACTGCGCCACACAGAGATGTTCCAAAACAGAGGTTCACACAGTTGAAGAGAAGAAAGGCTGTGGCTTGAGCGGGGATCGAACCCGCGACAGCCGGCTTCGTAGGCAGGCGCTCTACTGACTTCTGAGGCGTTCAGGAACACTCAGGGAAGTGATTCAGGCCAACTCACGTAGTCGAGGACAGGCAGGGATCAGATACCAGACGGATAGCACAGCGTAGGACAGGCTGGATTCGGCGTCAGGAGACAGGCTGAGATCAGTTACCAGGCGGAGAACACAGCGTAGGGCAGGCAGGACTCGGCAACAGGAGACAGGAACAGGATCGATAGCCGGGGATTCAGACAGGCGGGTGAATGCAGGACAGAAGCTAGTCGATACCTTGAAGTCAAGCCGAGGGTCAGGCGTATGAGGCAAAGTCTGGGACGAAACTTGTCGGCAACGGGTGATCAATCCGGGAAACAAGTCTGGAGTTCTCAGCATGGGTGCAAAGACTGTCTGACAAGGACTGAGAGTGGAGCTGGGGCTTTTGTAGTTGGCTTGATTGCAGCAGAAGAGGTGCAGCTGAGAGCAGGAACACAGGTGAGTTGCATTTGGGCTGATTAGAGTGCAGCAGGGAGTGACAGGCTGCGGATGAGGCTGAGGCTGAAGCTGAGATTGTGACACTCTTTACCAGATGAAAGTAAACTCAGCTGTGTCAGAGGTAAATCAGCTAGAGAGGTATCAGAGAAAAGCTTCATGATGAAATACAAGTTCAAAGGGCTGTGTTAAATTGTTGATTGGAAGTGCTGTTTCCAGTGCTGCACTCCTCTTTCCAGTTAGCAGTCAGATTATGAGCGTAATGAGGAAGTGTAAAGGACAGATTACAGGATGTAAAATATTCTGTGTAAAGAAGGTAGAGTTGATACTTTCAAAGTTAAAGAGACTGTGAGGAGTTTCTAAGTAATTTCAAAAATAGTCTCACTTTTAGATATATGCCTGATGGAAATACACACTTTAAGATGAGTTTTATAGCATCAAAATAGGTTATCTATAAATGCTATTCCTTAGCCTTCCGGTCGGGTCTGACAGAGCTGGACTGGCCTGGATACTCAACTTTGGGAACAAGACAATTAAAACTGGAGCAAATTTTATATTATTCAGACACGTCTTAGAGCACTGGGCTGTAAGTAGCGATATATAGCTGGCTACAAAGCTACGATACTAAGTTTTCCAAAAATTGCTTGTTGTCACACATCAAAAACTATCGCTACGTAACTAGAAAGAGATACATTACCTCGCCGCTTTGCATCCTGTAAGTTGTTAAAAAACGAAGTTGTAAAGCAATACAGAGTTCTGAGGAAGGTCCGGTCTGCATGACAACAAACACACGCTTTGGATTGCACACGTCTTTTGGTACATTCTAGTTGTAGTCAGAAGTAGGAATTTTTAGTTCCGAGTAGGAAACTGCAGCTGGAACGCCCCCCGAAGTCAGAATTTCCTGCTGAGAACTCGGGGAAACCTCGCCACTCCTGAGTTGACAATCGAAGATGGATGCCCCCAGTGTGAACAGTTATTTAACTCCTGTAATAATCAATTTATTTGCACTTCTGACTGGGGTGTGTCGCTCTATGTCAGCCGTATACATAGTATTGTTAGACTTATATTTACAAAAATGCTGCCATAGTGATAATCACATTCTCCATGAGAACGCAGGCATGCTAACAACGGCTAACAATAGCCTAGTAGATCGGCTTGTTTTTTTTCCGACTTCAACTGGAACGCCGATAAGTCCGAGGTTACTGGAACGCAGCATTACGACAGTTGCCGTGCATGCTCATGGGTAGCAGAGTCTTTACGTTGCCGGTAATAGATTCTCCTCACAGTCCCTTTAAATAAATGATAGGCGAATTGTCATTTCCCTGACCAACGTGTAGGCCTACCAAACAGTTTTTACAGTAGAGGTTATGAACATGATGTCGACATAAGTGAGAGGTATGCCTGTCACTGAGGGGCAAGAAGCACAGACTGACAATAGCAGTCAGTGGGTGTAACCAGTAAAAAGTTTAATTTAGCTAAAAAGTTTAAGTAATTTTGATGAAAATTATGTTGTAATATTGTTTGTTATTTCAGTTTGAAAAAGCTGAAGATGTGATATCACAGCATGTCACTTAACATGCACACGTTCAGGTAATGATGAAGAAGAATTCCTCTTCTTTGTCTTTTAGTTTCTACCTTAAAAGAAAATCAAAGCATTACGTTTTAGAAAATCAGGCACAAAACACCACAGCCATGATGCACTGGGGGCAACAGATTATGTTGTTGTGCTTGTTGCCGACATTAAACCCAGCAAATTACAGCGGCTGGTTTGACAATACATCATTTAGAAAACAGTCAAGTCCATAATTTTTTATCTCCAGTTAGTGCCATAATTAAATTCATTTTAGACATATTTGGTCCAATATTAAAGCCATTTTCTCATGTCCGTGCTGGATTATGGCGATGTTGTTATAACGCTTTGTCTCAGAGCTTACATATTCTGGGGCTCATCAATGACTTTTTTTTAAAGATTTTTTTGAGCTTTATTGACAGGTGAGACAGAGGAGAGGGGGTGAGAGAGGAGAAGAAGACACTCTGTGAACAGGCCATAGTCTAGATTTGAACCTGAACTAGCGGAGGCATGTGAATGAGTCTTGCCTGGTGTCTTATCACCCTGCCACACCAGCACCCCATTACTGTCTTTGAATCCCTCATTCATCATTGCTTGTTGTATGAATGTAGGATAGTCTTCTCTGTCTACATTTAGACTTAATCACTCACATTTTCTTATTTCCAAGGCTTTTAAATTTGCTTCCCCCTTTGTTTGGAATGAGCTGCACAAAGACCTGAAAATCTGAGCTGGTTTCACTGGACACTTGAGAGCAAGTTAAAGGACGTATAGGCTGAGGCATCTGGCTGCAGATGTTTTGACTAATATATTTTTTTGTATTATTCATAGTAAAATTGCAAATTTATTATTATTTATTGTATTTTCATTGTATCTTTATGCGTTGTAATTGTGTTTATCTATTGCTGCTGTTATTGTAAGCAGCTTTGTTATATGTGCTGCTGCTTGTCATGGCCAGGAAAATAAGATTTTTGATCTCAGTTAGTTTCTCTTCCTGGTTAAATGAAACAAAAAATAAGAATTCTTTTTGAAATCAAAGTGTTTGACAAGTTTGAGTGTCACATTAAATGTGAGGAAACAACAGTTCAATGGAAACTAAAACCATGTACTCAAAGAAAGTATGGGTAGTCAAAGCTTAAATTCAGCTGAAAAGTTTTAAGTTTTTGTCATTATTATTTGATAATGTCCACTACAGGCTGTTTAAATCCTCAGCTAATGTTATCGAAATGGCTGGAGCTGTAATCTCTGTTTTTTTCATGAAGAGGAAGCTGTGATGTGTCTGCAATAGTTATCATTGTGCCTGAGTGTACATACGTTCAGGTAATGATGAATATAAACTCTACTTCTTTTGCCGTTCTCTAGTTTTTTACTTAAACGAAAATCAAATTTCAGAAGATCAATCATGAAATAAAAGATCAATATCTCAGAAGGTGATGCACAGAGGATGGTTAATGATTTTACATAAAGTGCAACAAAATACAATTACAACACCTGGTTGACAGAAAACAATTTAGAAAAAAATTTAGGTCCATAGATGTTTTGTTACGAGTTATTGAAATCATTAAATTACTATGACTTTTGTCTGGCCTAACACTAATGTTGTTTTCACACATTTGTTGTGAAATTGAAGTGTGTCACCAGTCAAGGTGTCACAATTAAAATAAATGAGAGGAATAAAGAGTAAATGGATGATAAGAGAAAGTCTGGGTTCATCAGTCTCATTGTGGATATACACAAAATTACATGGATACAGAGTAACAATCAATAAAGGGCTACTCCTGATTGCTCAGGCAAAAAATGATTCGTTATAAACATAACTCTACATAGTTAAAATAAAATGTCTAGTCCTTTATAAACAATTATCTGCTTTGAAGCTACATTGGACATCATAAAAAATGATGAGGCCTGATGAAAATGACCAAAAACTTGGTACTGTTCAGGTTCAATAAAAGCATTTTCCCATTTCTTCCCACTGAGTTCAGTTACCAGATGTTCTCTGCCACTCAGAACTGCTGCTCTGGCGCACATTTTGGCTTCCTGACTCTTTTAGTCTGTTACTCTTTAGGAAGAGGCATGTATTTGCTGCAGTGTCATTGAACAGCCCACATCCTGGGAAGCTGATAACAGTGTATATATTCACAGACACACTCGCGGTCACCAGAAACTCCTGTGCAGCTTGTAAGTTCAGCTCACTGTGACCCAAAACAGACCAGGGAGGAATCTGGGTCAGAATAGTCCTTTTAAATATACACGCTCATCCTCACACATGCATGCGTACTACACAAACATATGCAATCACACACCACACACAGCTACCCCACCCCCCAGGAGAGGATGTTCGTGAGGAAGGAATGTCTGAGTCTTTGCGCCAAACAGTTCAGCCTGTTTCCCATGCAGCAATTCTTAAGCTTTAACATCTTCGCTGGCCCCTCAAGGGCCTGACTGCTTGTCCTCCAACCAACTCTATGCTTCCCTGACATCTTGTCGAGCTTAACCAAGCAATCAGGGGTGCAGCCCGTCAGTCTCTCCGTGTGAATACACTGGATGGGTTTGGTGTGAAACAAGACATGATATATTTATGTTAGCAGGGAACCTGAGTGTTAGTCACGCTGCTGCTCAGTGCCAGAAACTGCAGGATGCAGGAAAAGTTCTCATAAATAGGAAGTGATGACTATTTGAAGTGGTTTCAATCTTTCAAATGATGGAAAATTTGAAGCGATGATGACTGCGTTTCGATTGTACTCCTGCCAGTTTGCTCAACATGCAGACAACACATGCCATATTTTAAACAAAAGGGTTAGCCTAACTGACCTCATGTTGTATTGTTTCCCACAGATGCTCGGGGTGGGTACTGCTACGCTAGTCTGCTGAACGGGCGCTGTGCCAACCAAAACTCACAGCTGTTGACTAAGATGCAGTGCTGCTGTGATAGTGGACGCTGCTGGTCGGACGGGGGAGCACCTGAGATGTGTCCTATCCGCGGAACAGGTGGGGCCTCCGCTACCTTCAATGTCTCACTCATATTTGTCTGTCTGTTTGCTTATCTAAACACTGCTGCTTCATGATGAGATATTAAACCCCTGTTACATTACATTCCCCTCTTTAAATGTCACAAAGGTATAAAGGGGGCTGTGGTGATACCCCCTCTGTACCAGCTTCAGCAGTTGCAACAGTACCTTTACATGGGCAAGGTAGAATCTGTTGAAGCAGCAGAAGAGCTCAGAGCTGTGTGTGTGTGAAGTTTCCACTGCTGTGTATTCTCAGAAATATCCACAACTAGAAATTAAAACCAATTTCAATTGAGAATATAAAAATGGTTCCCTAAAACCACTGATATCATTAGCTTTACATACAGGTATTACATGTTACACGCCTGGCATCATTTTCAGTAAAAATTAAGCCATACTTTGGACTGCTTATTCCTCCAGTTGGCCTCTATGACTATCGTGACTCCATTGTTGTTGTTGTTTGTGCTGCCTAGCTCTTGCAAGAGCACATGTTGTGTTACTTTTTTGCAAGATAAGCGGCACTTAGTGGAAGGCACTTTAAAGAGAGTAGTTCCGACTAAAGTAAATTATATTATTAGATTCTACACAGAAATTGTAGTGCTTACAACTTTTTCGATGACTCGATTCCTTTCCCTAGCCTGGATTATGTAACTGAGATTCTAAAGAATCGGCTCATTGTGAACTGATGCAGGCTGAACTATGCTGATCTAAATGATTTTTGTAAACAAGTTATTTCAGTTGTAAAAAATGAGTTTTAAACACAGGCTGTGTTTGTGAAATTTGATCCTCCTGCAGCCAGCCTTAGGTGAACACTTTATAGCTTTAGATTTACACATCCATATCCATATATTTTTTCATGCCACTTTGTGAATTAATCATCGGGGGCACCAAACGTTGGCTGTGGCAAAGTCAGGATGAGTATAGGCTTTATGTGACTTATGGTGGTAATGCAGATATACACAGTAACAAAGGTCAGTGTTTTAACACACAACTAACCTTGTGATGTCTTCCCCATATGCTGATTTGAATTTTAGAGGAGTATCAGAAACTGTGCGTCCAGATACCTGATGGAAATGGTGGATTGGTACCAGGCCGAGGCCCAGGCAGCCCAGAAATACCCGGCATCTACCCGGCTCCATATCCTGGTCAAACTCCTGTAGGTCCTGGACAGGTGCCTGGTCAGTTTCCCCTCCAGGTTCCAGGACAGGGCCCTGGTCAGTTTCCAGGCCAATTTCCAGGGCAAACCCCTGGACAAGTTCCAGGACAATATCCACACTTTCCACCGCAGCCAGCTGTACTGCCTCCCCCAGGTATGTGCTTGGTTTTTGTTCATACTCATTGAAACCCATAAGTGTCAATTTAAGCCATTGTGGCTTAAAAATTAATGGATTTAAAGAGCCCTTTTCTCCACCCAATTCTCTTTGTCCAAAATGTATGTCCATTTATCTCTTTGTCTATATATAATTAATGTAAAAGACTTTTTCGTCACTAATTTAGGGCTGTTTAGTCTGTCTGGATCACGGATGGGCAACTCAGATATGAAGAGGGACACATTTATTTTTATCAATCAATCAATCAAACTTTATTTATATAGCACTTTTCATACCACATATGTAGCTCAAAGTGCTTACTGTTTGACACCCTTACTTAGACAGTTGTGACTTCTTATAATTCAACAAAAAGAACAAATTATCAAATATTTTATCTCTTTATTAATAAAAAAGAATTGTAAACTTAAACATAGCATGCATTATCTCCACAAATAACTTGGATTGGCCCCCACCCCCCCACATCCCGAACAGGGATGGCAAAAAAAATTACCTGGACCTCATTGAGTGAAGGGAGGTGGCCCACCCCTGATCTAAGCTGTCGATAACTTATCAAAAATTTCCTGCGCAGAAAATGTCCAATCTTAAGAAAACATTCTCACTTAATTAAAAATACTGAACTGTGCCCCAAGTTGAATGAGGCATTTTCAAAGTCCTGTGCAATGTGTCCTTGAAAACTTCTTTCAAAGACGTTTGGCTGAATTTATGCTGGATGTTTAAACAGTTATGATCAGTTTCTACCTCAGTGTATGTAAGATTAGGTCCTGCCGGGTCACATTGCAGTGAGGATTTAGTGGGCTCTGCAGTTCTTTTGAAAACTGTTCTTGTTTTTTGACAGCTGCTGCACTGCTCCTCTTTCTACTTAAGAGTACCATATGTCATTTTAAATGTATTTGTAATGAAACCAAACCAGTTTGTGATCCAAAGATGATACATGGTTGTAAATGTTTCTGTCAGGTCCTCCCATCATCCAAACCCAGAACATCACCAACATGTGCCAGGCATACCGCAACCTCTGCCTGAACGGACGCTGTATCCCCACACCGGGCATTGGGTATCGCTGTGAGTGCAACATGGGCTTCAGGTTGGATGGACGAGGAGAATGTATCGGTAAGTTTCTGGCTGACTAAGAACAAGACAGAGGTTGCAGACAGAGGTATGTAATGAACTAAATGTTTCCTCTGCAGATGATGATGAATGTGAAAGGAACCCGTGTGCACATGGAGAGTGTGTTAACACACCTGGGTCTTACATCTGTCAGTGCCCTCCTGGATTCCAGACCACTGCGACTAGGACAGAGTGCCGAGGTTTGTACACACTCATACATACACACATTGAGAAATACACACATTCTTAAGTCCAGTGTCTGAGAAATATTGACGTTTGTAAACCTTGTATCAGAAATTGAGGCCTTTAAAAATATTGAAAAATTTTGAATGTAAAATGAAAAGGTCTTGAACTGTAAAACTGGTTCTTACTATGATATTATATTATTATTATTATATTATTATATATGATATTATACCCCTATTACTGGTGACATTACTGCTCTTCACACCATAATGGAGAATGTCATTAAGTCCTAAATGCAACATGTGGGAGTGGGACTGCTTGTATGGAGGTTAGCATTGTTGCTAATAGCTTCATTAGCAGTTTTATCAGATCTTGACCCCATCTATTTATTTAATGCAAAACAAACAACACACATAAACGTAATAATTAATTTCCTCTACATTCCATTATGTAATACCATGTCACATTTAAAGTGGCATACCACTAAGTGATTTGCAGATGCAGATATGCTACTTAAAAGACTGACCTGCCACAAATCCCCCAGCGGTGTGTTGCATGCCACATTTGAATCTTGCTGTCACTCAACAGTTTTTACTGATTTGTTGTGTTTTTTTTAAAATAAACATTACAATGGGTCAATTAATAAAATTATTTTCCTAACTTTGTGTCCTTCTAAAAAACATAACAACACTGTTTTTCCCCTGTTTTAATTGTTTTTTATTCCTGCCAGATCTGGACGAGTGTGTGGCCAATGGTCGAATCTGCAACAACGGCCGCTGTGTGAACACAGAGGGCAGCTTCCACTGTGTCTGCAATGCTGGCTTTGAGATTTCATCAGATGGCAGAAACTGTCAAGGTCTGTCAAGTTCTACATTTATAGAGTAGAGACATTTTTAAAGGGTAGTTTCTGTCATAACGTCAGTGTGTGTAATGTTGGTGTTTAATGGACCGTGGATCTCTTGGAGGAGGTGATTTAATAGCAGTGCCTGTTGAAGGCCTGTGCCATAACAGATGTAATCTTAAATAGTTGTGCTGGTGGTTTTGTGTTTTAGCCCATTTAGCATGAAACATGTACATTACATAACTTTATTTGCAAAGGACCCTATCTTGACAATATTTCATTCTTACCTGCATCCATATGTTCATAGGAATTTACAGTAAACCAGTTTAAGAGCTTGCTCAACTATCAGAAATGCTTCAGCTTGGTAGTTTATTATGGATCTCTTTTTTTGCCATTTAGCTGCCAGTACTCCACAGAACAGCTCTTTGAAATGATTTAGTCATTAAGTTATGCAGTCATATTTCTTTTGCCAGATTTTTCCAATCTACACTAGAGATTACTTTTCCAAGGGAGATCAGGTTTTAAATAGCAGCAATAAGAATGAAGAATAATGGAAAATGAAAGTAGCTGACCCTTTTTCAAGCCCCACCCTTTACATTAACTTAAGATCCTGCTGTGGTTTTTACTAGGTTGGACAAAATCCGTTGTTGCATGTCTCCCTAACATTTGAAAATAAGTCTTTCTTTTTTGGGCAGGGGGGTCATGTAATAATATGAAAGACAGTAGAGTAGGACATTCTAGAAATTTGCCTCAAGCTCTCATTAAAAATAAGCGTATGAATCTGATTAGCAAAAATGAGCTTTTTTAAGCCACACTAGCAAAAGTTCTGAACAGACATTTTAATGAGCTTAGATGAATAAAGTTTTACTGTAACATATTAAAAAAGGCTCATCCTTGGTTTACGTTTGTTTAACCATTAGTCTGTAGCCCAGCAATGAGAAGAGGCTCTCTGAATGACCAATCAGATAGCCAACAGAGTCAAATGTGGAGTTTCTGGCTTTTTTTTTTGGCCAGTTGATGTGTTTAACCAATAACTGCACATGGTGAAATAGTTCAAAAGTCAGACAGTAGGAGATGAGGGAGTCAAAGAGTTGTTGGCCCTTTCAAATGATATAGATACTGTATATTAAAACAGCTTTAAAGCCGAAAAACAAAGGTTCAGACTGAACATACTCACTTGTTCTTTCTTATGTCACATCATATGATTTACACATGAGAAAGGCGTTTTTGGTCCTGAGTGTATTTTAAAATTTTGCCTGTTGTTCTGCTCAGGAATGCTTCAAAATCCAAAATTACTGAGTTGGCAGCTTTAGAGCAATTTTCCCTAAATGCACTGATTTATTGGTCTTGTTAGTGTTTGTCTTCTGGACTTGATTTTCAAACAGAATCTGTTGCCTGCCAAAATAATCATGCGGTATGTAGCGAACAGTGTTATGATGAATGTGCCTTGAATGGACCAAGGAGAGTTTCCGAATTAGAGTCAGCTCAAAACTTTATTTTTACATACTGTTTATATCTTTCATTTCAATAACACAAACAGACACTATAGACATGAATACTCAATAACATCTTAGACACAAATTGAAAGAAAGACAAGTAGTGCATACTGAGATGTCCGAAATTGCTCAAACCTGCCAGATGAAAGCTAAAACGTACAAAAACTACTGACTTGTCAATAAGATTTTTGATAAAAAAAATAAACCTAATCACAAGAAATTCAACAAGCAAACCAAGGTACGAAGAAAAGAAATGTGAAAGCATATTTCCCAGAATAATTCCTCCGTGTATCAGGTAAGGCAGGGTTAGCATATAGCAGTAACAGTAAGTAATACTGAGTTGTTTAATCTACTAACTTGAGTCTACCCTAATGAAGCAAAAGAAAGCATTTTGTCAAGCCATCATTGAAAACATAGAGGTGAAAGAAACTCACAGAAACACATTTGCAAACATCACTAATATGAATGCTGAAAATCTGATTATCGAGACGGTCATAAAGAAAAATTGAGTAGAAATGTGCTTTTGGGCTAAACCAAGCAAAACCTACAGTATTGGACTCAAACCTCTGTATCGTTACACCTTGATGCCTTGTTGTAAAAAATGTCATTTATTTCATTCAATGACAGACCAGGACGAGTGTCTGATCAGGAACATGTGCCTCAATGGACTGTGCATCAATGAAGATGGCAGCTTCAAGTGCATCTGTAAACCAGGATTCCTGCTGGACACCAGTGGACGCATGTGTGTAGGTGTGTATCCTTGAAAAAGCCTCCAGACAGATTATTAAATCATAAACTAAACACCAGAATACACTTTGAGTTCACTGTTATTCAACCTGTATTTTTAGGGAAGCAAAACTCTGTGCAGTGTTTGTGCTTCTATTATTCAAGTATTAACCAACGAGCCGAAAATCCCCTTAAAAACCTTAAGAAAATCCCTCAGCATCCTGGCAGGCCAGCTAGTCTGTCAGGACCCGCCTTTTTCAGATTTCAGCAGACATCTATGAGGGAACACTTTAGAGAATTTAATGTCTCTATACAGGCACAGGAAAGGAGCATTTTGAATTTGTTATATAGCAGAAGACTGTTTTTAACCACCTGGCCAAATGTTAAAAGAAAAAAAGGTTAAGTAATATGAGATTACATTTCACAATCATGAAAGCAGTGGCCTGCTTTTGGAGCTGTGCCCGTGTGCTCTAAAAACACTAAATGCACTGAAAACAAATGACACAACCTGACGATGGAGGTTCACCTTCCTGCTCCTTTGGACCTGTCGGCCTCAGAGTTTGAGCCACCAGAGACAGGATCAAGTGATCTTATGATAGTCAATTGTATTTACAAAGAAGTAAATATACTTTTTTGCTGGGCAGGAGGTTAGGGGTTAACTCATATTAGGTATATGTTTGGGGCACTGGAAGGAAAATACACTAAGAAACCACTGTTCTAATAGATCTTTTTATTTCTTATCTGTAATATAATTTACAGTTCAACTTGTTTGCAGTGAAGTTTCACTTGGTGCAGTGGAGACTCAAACAATAGTTTTATACCAGACTGAAAACATGCAAATCAGTGTTTATAAAAACAACCTTAAAGGGATAAATCTATTTGTTTTTGGCTGCTTGACAAGGAGAAAAACTTCTCCAGTGCACAGCCCACACCCTGACATGGAAAAGGCAGGCTGGGTTACTGCGGCTCTGTATCATAAAAGCTGAGGAGTAGAAGTCTTAGATTCAGAGTTGTTTTTCCACACATAAAATAACTCCTTTGCGTTCTAAACCTTCTCACTGGTGTGGTTGGACAAATTCATTCATTACTGCACATGTGTATATGTGAATCAGCATTTGTCTGGTGGCAGATTCTGGGAATGTATATGGAGAACAAAAGCATAATATTCACTGTAAACAATCAACTGTTTTCTCATTTGGCACTTGTAAAGGGTGTTTAAAGTAATGCCACAATCACATAAAATATCATCATCATTCCCTGAAAATTCTGTGCTGAATTATTGGGCCTCTATCCTGCTCCACACGGCCTCACATACAGACGTTTGATCTCAGAGACACCGACACGGTGAAGTCAGAGCAGTATAAATAAACAGGAGAGCAGGGTGTGGGTGAAGAGTGCTGATGTATGCACTCATTAATGAGATGTGTAGTCTAAAAGGGGCCCTGGGGCCTCTTCATCTCTTTCTGCAGTTCTGGTGTTCCCCTAACACACCCACGCAGAGCCCACACACTTAACACATGCATGTCCTATCACTGCTTACACCCATTACCATAATGACCGTTAAGTGTTGTTGGATCGAGGGGAGAGAAAAAGAAAGCTTTCTTTTGTTGAGGTCAGCAGAGTTTGTTGCATTTCAGCTAAATCAAACACCTTCTTCAGTACTTCAGTCATTACATTTTATGTAGGAAATGATTGAGTTTAGCTGGGTTAACCTGACTTTGCATTTTCAGAAGTTACACATGAATAACACATCTGCATCTGTTTGCAGACATTGATGAGTGTGAGACTCCAGGGATGTGTATGAACGGCCACTGCCTCAACACGGAGGGCTCTTTCCGCTGTGAGTGTATGGCCGGGATGGCTGTCGGCCTCGATGGACGGGTCTGTGTTGGTGAGTAAATGTGTTGTATCAGGAATGTGCTGATGTGTTTATTTCCCCATTAAGCACCCTCAATCCTCAAGCAAGCAAGAGGTCATGCATTAGGCTGCCTCATGACTTACTGATGTAACATACACATCCTCTTTATGTGTGTGTGGGTTGTGTGCATTGGTGTCTGGTGCTCAATGTTTTTTTCTTTCTTGCATTAAGGCATACTTTCCATGTTATATTCTTTTCCACATGTCAGTGAAGATTTTTATTGGCTGTGGGAAGACTGAGTGAGTGTTGGATACCAGTAAGAGCTAAGAGCAAACCTCTGTCAAGGTGCTCGAACATGTCTGTTCCACCTATAAGCAAAAGTCGCATGATGAAGTAGCCCCCATAATCGGATTCCTTGACTCTGAAAACCGATCCCTCGCACTTAGAATTATTTAAGTGAAACTGATTGTCCACTAATGGCAGTTATCCAGATCAGAACCAATATGTACACATTTTTTAGTTGGTCTGACATCAACATCTCCTGAGAATTTCAACAGAATCCATCTGGTAGTTTTTGCGCAAACTGACAAAGATTCAAACAAAAAAATGTAAAAACATAACTTTCTTGGGCGATGAAATGAAACTGATGTGAGGGTTTAACTGTGAGGCTATATTTTTTTGATTATCCATGCAAAGCTTAATGGAGCAGATCCACCACATTATCTTTAGACAAATATCGGTACAGACCAGCTTCAAATTAAGATAGTTCAATATTTTTTAAGTGGGGTTGTATCAGCTCCATATGGCCACGAAGAACATTAGATGCAGTAGAAAGTACTCGTCTCTCCCCCAGTAAGCCACAGTCTGTAAGAGTCTGTTACGCAGAACCAGCCGCAAACAGGGAAGTATTGTACCAAGTACAAAGGGTATTTTTTCCACCTACAAGAACTCCCATCAAAAAATAATACCACACTTAAAGAGTACGCTACCTATACATGTTTTAAAGTGCATTAACTTTTTTGAAACAAAGTTCATCCGCACCTAACCAACTCACGTCATGTATACCTCCACGCAGCACTGCTGTGAGCCGCTGAATCACTCCGTCTCACTCTCAGGTGTGGAAACACAACAAGCAAGCGGCTTCAGATGCCAGTTGTAGCCTGGTGTAACTTTATCAAGTATTGTAATTCTTTTGTTTTGACTCTTAGCGGTGTGCCGAAGAGACAACGTAGGAAACTAAATTTGAGTGATTATGACAGCGGTGATTAAGCCCCACTCACTTAGGAGCCAAGAGGATATCTGTATGAACTGGAGAAGAAGAGCTGCTGTAGATGGAAATCGCGCAGGTCAGGAAACATCGGTGGGACCCCGACTAGTGGAGGATACTGGTGATGCTCACACCGTCTGTATCACTCATCAAACAGATTTTCCTTCTCTTCTGAAGTTTTGCGGACATGCTTTTATTTTCCAGAGATAAACTAGACCTAATGACAGTTTGTCCCCAAAGTAAATAATAATGATCCGTCAGAGACAAACACGCAGAGTAGAGGAGGCTGTTTACCATAACCTTGCAGACTACTTGTGTGAGTGAGTGAGTCTCTCGCTCTCACACACAACCAATGCTGTTGTGTATTAGCATCGGGCAGCTCACGGCAGCGTGACGTGAGTCGGTTAGTTGCTGATAAACTTTATATTTCCAGAAGTTAATGCACTTAAAAGCATGTATAGGTACTCTGGTACTCTTAAACTGTGGGATTATTTTTTGATGTGAGTTCTTAGAGGGAGAAAATACCCTTTGTTCTTGGTATAATACTTCCCTGTTTGCGGCTGGTTCTGAGTAACAGACTCTTACAGACTGTGGCTGACTGAAGGAGAGGAGAGAACTTTCTACTGCCTCTGTTGTACTTAGTGGTCATATGGAGCTCAAACAACTCCACTTCAAAAATACTGAACTATCCCTTTAAGGTGCCTTTCGTCTCTTAAAGCAGATGTAGGGATGAAAACCAAACAACAGCAGGGAAAAGACATCACCTTAGACTGATCACATACAGTGTTCTTTAGAGCATGAGGGCAGTAAGATCTCGAGACCGTTCTACCAAGATCAACTATACAAGTGTACTCAAAAAATGAAGTAAACCTGTCCTATCCTGATCTGAAGTATTAATACCTATATTGTAACTATTAAATGTTCACGTGGCAGTGAAGCATCATTAGATAGGAGCTGTTATCTTCAGCTATTTCCTACAAGTACATTTGTTTAGGCCTAGAATGACCTTTCTGATCTAGCAGAGCTTTATTAAAATGTTTGTCTCAATTTGTGTGGTTTAATCTCTCGTTTGTCCATTTATGTTTGCTGGGGCGTCGGCATAAATATTTTCCAGGTCGGTGAGAAAATGTGCAAAACAAAAATGACATTTTAATAAACTCCATCACAAACACCTCATCCTGTTTACCTGTTGCAAACACATGCCCACTGATCTGCATGTTTTGATCTGGATTGATAAATGTTTTTCTGCTACTCTGGGCTCTTCTTCAAAATGTACTCTTGCTGAGCAGGTCTGTTTATGCCTTTATTTGCAACATCCCTGCATCCCTACAGATGCCATTTCTTTGTGTATTGTGCAGGGAGTGTTGAAATGCTGTTTTTCAGTCTGGGTGACTTTTCTGCAGGATGATATCAGCGCAGGAGAATGCCTCAAATCCCAGGATAATATGGAGAGAGAACAGCCGTTTGTTTTGCCAGTGTTGTTGTTTATTGGAGCCATGGGCCCTTTGCCTCTCTCTCTCTCTTTTTCACTCCATCTCGGTCCTTGCTCTTGATCCCTTGCTTTATCTGCATTTATATTCTGTCTGTTTTGTTTTTCCCGAAACAGACACACATATGCGCAGCTCTTGTTATGGTGGCTACAAGCGAGGGCAGTGTGTTCGGCCTTTATTTGGAGCTGTGACCAAGTCGGAGTGCTGCTGCGCCAGCACGGACTACGCCTACGGAGAGCCCTGCCAACCCTGCCCACCACAAAGCTCTGGTACGGTTATTCAAGTCACTATGTCCTCTAAACATGTGTAACAACCTGCTGCAACATGATACACAAACACAGTGTCTCACATTCACACACAAAATCTAAAACAGGCCCCTATTTTAACAGAAAGAAGCACCTTGTCTAAAGTTTGTGGCACACAGTGGTCTGAGGCGTGTTGGTCAATATTTTTCTGAATTAAGGACACGTTCTCAGTTCAAAGCCAGGCACAAGATGCAAAGATTATGACCAACCAGAGTGTCAGCTCTCATTCCCCTTAAAATTCCCATGTTCCCAGTTTTCTTTGCTTTTACGTTGTTTGAAGATGCTTGGTAAACAGGGGAACATGACACCTTTCACTAAACTCTCAGTTTACAAAGAAGTATGCTATACCTCTTTTAAAGAAAATGCTTCTAGAAATGCTGTTTTTTCCTTTCCGGGTTTTTGATGTAAAAGCTATACAGTCTCCACCTACATCTCTGTTTTCTGCTCATCCCAGGCAGATGCCATAATGGTTTTAAAAGTCTGCTCCCTGCTTTCCCCTCCCATCAGTCATTGTTTGAGCAGCAAATCAGCTCATAGCTCATTTTTACAGCCTCCAAGCCTTCCCATCTGCTCAGATTAAAGTGTTCTCGAAGGGGACGGAAAAAGAGCTACAACTGAAACTCTACAGAGATATTTTTTTTTCTTTGTTTTTTTTATTTCAAAATAAATTAAATCTTTACTTAATAGACACCCAGGGTATGATACAAACATAACCAGGACATGGGACCCTTAAGTATCAGTTTTGGGGGAAATGTGTTTCTCTAACTCCTCACATTTAAAGGCTTATCTGTACTTCTGACTCCACAAAATTTCTACAAATTGTCTAGTTATTCACTACTTTTGCTCTGAAGTCAGGTGAATAACTTTCTATTCTAACTTTCTATTCTGATCTTAAACTTAAGAAATAATTATGTTGACCACTTTTTGCTCTTACTGGTGTAATTTTAGATAAGTAACTTCCATGTTTTTTCCGAGCAATGTAGTTTTGAAGCTGTGTTGTTCACCCCAACAAAACTGTGACAAAACAAAGAAAGCAGGAAGAAAACCATTGCTAAGCTGAAACATCCTCAGTTAGAAGACACTTACAAACTTCACATGCAGTGCACATTGGCTTACATGGTGTCTCCTCTCATTAGACCTACCTATTCACATTTCTGTGTCAAAAGATATTGGAAATGAACCACATAAAGGGTCTTTTTTTTTTATTCTTACACGTCAGCTGAAAAAGCATGCAAAGCAGTTTCTAACATGTAATTTCATGATTCCCCTCGGGATTTTTATGGATTTGGGCAAACACAAAAGGTCTTGCACACTGTGATCTCCCCCTTTTTTAACCAAGTTTTGTGGTTTTGTGTTTCATTGCAGCTGAATTCCTGGCTCTGTGCCCCAATGGTGGGGGTATAACTGGCGATGGAAGAGGTAATGAGCTTAATTTCTAAATTTGTTTTACATTCAGAGTGTTTGCATGCACAGTTAAAGCCAACTGCAGGTTGAGCTTCAATAAGCAATTTTATACCAGCCCGTGTCCCATTTGAAGTGTGTATATGCAAGAGAAAATCAAACTCCTTACAAATAATCTAGTTGTGTTCACCACATTTTAGAAAGTATTGTGTTGAGGGGGTTTTCAAATTTGTGGAAGAGTGAGCCTCCTTTGTGAGAACATTTTGTCTGCCCCCCCACCCCCACCCCAAAGTTTCAAAATCAATGTATTAATTAATAATCAATTAGTATTTTTTTAACAATCTTTAACATTGAAATATCAGATTCTTGTCTCTGGTTCAGCCCCAATCTCTTTTAAATATTGATGTCTCATCTTTGAACATTTCCTTCATTTTTTCTTTTTTAAAAACTTTTATGCATCTTTTTAATTGTCTTTTTAAAGGTTTTTCTTAAATATACTGTCAATAAGAATAAAAGAAAATCCTTATCTCCTTGTGTTGTCTGAAATGTTTTTGATATTTTTTTCTGCGTTTTTGTCTACAAAATTTTAATTCAAACATTACGCTTAAAAAAATACAGAGACACAAGTGAAAATTCTAATTCAAGAATAGAATATTTTTCTTTTATTATATGAAAATAAGCTAACTGTCAACACAGACAAAAACTGTTTGCAAGTTACAGAATGTGGACGTGAAGCTTTTGTCAAGAGCAAGTCACAGGAAACAAGTTACATAGCAGAGGTTTTGACCACCTACCTCTTTTGTCCATTTATTCTGGATATTTTTCATTATATATATCTTAAATTGTATTTACGGGGTAAATATTTAGTATTCACTGCATGCTGAATTTGGTTAAGCGGAACATGTTTTTGCTGATTTGGTTTCTAATTCAGCTACTCCCCTAAAGTCCTCTCCTGCCCTCCACGGGAGCCACGCTCCACACTTTGAAAACCACTGTGGCATAGTAATTTAGTCTTACACGAGTTTGAAAAGCCCAGTTATAGTCAGCCTAATACTCCCATTTAACTTTTTGTTGCTACTTGTAAACACTCACCTATTGAGAATCAAAAGGAAACAAAAATAAATTGAATGTGGTCTTTACTTTGGATTTTTCTTTCTAAAACATTTTTGTGCTTTTTTAGATATAAATGAGTGTGCACTGGATCCCGACATTTGCCAGAATGGAGTGTGTGAGAACATGCTGAGGACATTCAAATGCACCTGTAATGAAGGCTTTGAGGTGGACCTGACAGGCAAAAACTGTATTGGTAAGTTGACTGTCCTCAAAATCCCCATCCTTAAGGGAAAATAAATATGGCCCATATAAAGCTTGGGGCTGGAAAGTCCTCATGTCCCTCTCTCGTGTTTTTCTCCTCAGATATTGATGAGTGTCTGATGAACAGGGCGCTCTGTGAAAACGGTCTTTGCAGAAACACACCTGGCAGTTTCACCTGCGAGTGTCCCAAAGGATACCGGTTTGGTCCTGACACAGATGTCTGCGAAGGTCAGAGACTCCTTCAATCTGTTGTAAAGTTTGCTACCACATGTCTGCTTTAGAAAATGATGAGAGGAATTCGGCTAAAAAAAAGTAACGTGTTATATCTTTCTTTTTTTTCATAGATGTGGATGAGTGCAAGTCCAACCCATGCATTAATGGAGAATGTAAGAACAGCCAAGGGTCCTTTGTGTGTCTGTGTTCAATGGGCAGTACTCTGGACAGCACTGGGCTGGAGTGTATAGGTAAGTTAACACTGTGTCTTTTTGAACATTTTTTTTGAGGATATTAAACCTTTGTTTTGAAGAAGGTAGGGCAGTGGATAGTATAGTTAATCAGGAAAAGGGGCCAAAGGTCAGACTGGAATCTAGGTCACCCACTTGAAAGACCGGCTTCAGTCCACGGGGTGTGAGTTATGCCACTTGTACCCCATCGTTGTGTTGTTTAAATGTCTTATTGTAAACTAAAGAAGCTTTTCAAGTTATTTTTGTGCCCTCTAGCGTGTTTTACATGTCTCCCATGTGTGGCAGTGTTCTTCTATGTACAAGACAACAAATTCAGAAGCATCTGACCTTCTCCCTCTTGTCCTGGTTAAGATTAGATTAGATTAGATAGAACTTCATTAATCCCTCAGAGGACTCCCTCAGAAAAATTAAGATTCCAGTATCACAATTTACAGCAGATAGAAACATTATAAAATAGGCACCCATAGCTGCCTTACTTGGCTGATCCCCCCCTCAAATAGGCCAGTGTAATGTCCTACCATTGCAAGCCCATTGCAATGCTTGGGCTGTAGAAAGAATGCAGAGCCACCAAAAACTTAGAGCTGATGAGACTGAATTCAGTTGCCACACAATGGTGACAGGAGCTTTGATTAAATGTTTCAGACAGAGAGAGAATAGAGGTGGACCAGGTGTACTTGCTAGATGAATATTTAGGGGGGTGTACATTGGCGGTTGTGAACTTACTTCAGCAGTCATGAAATCTAAAACATGTTCCAGGGTTAAGGCACAATGTGACCACATTAATTTTGATTTTATTGTATCACCTTCAAATTAAACAACAAATCATAAAGTATAGTAGTTTTTATTTTTGATTCCTGTAAACATTCTTGCTGTTCACATTTTATACACTAAAGATTTATGATAAATCAGACATTAGATCATTAAATGACCCTAAGTGACATTTGCCATTAAAAAAAACACATCTCGGCAAATAGGTAATAAAAGACCACTGAAATTGAATGTCTGAGGGTTAACCATAGGAACTCTGGAAGAAAAACATCAAACCAAATCATTTAAGAAGCTCAACTTTTTGGTTTGCATTTTTCTCCTATTTTTAACACCAAAAAATGGCTTCTTGAACACTTTGAAATTATGAAAGGAAATAGCTCAATTACTGTCCTAAAATGTCATCAACTACACTTTGGGGAAATAAAGGCTGACAACTTGGGACAGACCTGAGGAGACACATTATCAGCTCTTCTTCTAGCTTCAGTGGATACTTGATATACTAATAATATTGATGTAGGCTGCCATGAACATTTTTCTGTGATCTGCAAATCAGCCTCTTTTGAGCATTTATTAAACAGACCATCTCTGCCTATTTAAATTATAGGCACATAATGTCATGTTGATATTTCCCCCATTTCAATTAGTTTTTAATGAATGAGGAAAAGATGTTAACTTTAATTAAACTGTAAAGCAACCAAATGAAGGCTATTAAATTCTTGTGAAGTGTCTTGAAGTTACAGGTGCAGAAGGCAACACTTTTTTCCCAGGCAAAATATCTGAAACTCCAGACATTTAAATGATTTTAAAGGATAATGCTAATCATACTCTGGCAAATAAATCCTCGCAGGTGATGAAGTTCTGAGGAAATTGGGCTTTAATTATTCACAGCCCTCATGTGACTTTTGGCAATGATGTAAGTGGCTTAATTTTAAACATGGCAACACATGTTATCTGTTTCTGCATAGCCTGTAACTACTTTGGTTTTTTTTCAGTATTCCTCTTTTTTATGGCTACGAACTTCCTAAGCACACTGAATGTAGCACTCTGATTGACTCTATATTTTCATCACAACTTTTCTACTCATACTTAAACATGATGAAAAAACAAATCTTGTCCAAGCTTAAGTGTGACCCGCAGAGGTCCAACAATATAATATGACCTTGAAAGCAACATAAAAACATCTGCAGCTCTGTCCAGCGTAGAAATATTTGTATGAATATATTGTGTAAATATCTGGGGCCCATCTGCGGTTGCTTTTTTTTTTTCTGCTGGATCTTTACTTCCTCTAAATACAATATTAGATATGACCCCAATTAGGATTAGAAGTTTAGCACTTGACTGCCTTTACTTTTAAGTTACGTCACTGGATTAAACTTGCAAGACAATGCATATTAAAAAGCAAATTTAAAATAAAAGTGAGAAAATTGTAGTGCTGAAGACTGAAGACAAAATATCATGGTAGCATAGCAACATTGAATTTTCTCTGCTATCTGCTTCATCTTAACATCCAATCTAAAAAAAGTGTTGCCCCTTTATTCGTGAAGTTGCAACAACTTGTCAGCTTTGTGCAGTTTGTTCTTGTGTTGTGACTGACACTCACAGTGATCCAGTGTCTCCCCTCCCAGCTGCAGAGAGCGTGATTCTTGCTTTAATCATGACTTGGATTTCACTGTAGCAAAGCCTGAACAGGCCCGCTGAATGCTTGTTTGCTGTCCCAAATTCTTCAATGACTCCTATTTGCATTGTTAAGCCACTTTTGAAATGCTGTTTGACATACATTTGATTTACTAACATCGCAACCTCGAAGTTAGTATGTGTCAAAGGTGGCCTGGCTGTATGTTTTTCTTATATTGGCCCCCTGAGAAAAAAAGTTTTGATGACCCTGCCCTGGGATCTTTTGGCTATTTTAGCATAATACAAGGCTAGTGGGTTGAAAATAATCTGTGTCATGTTTTGGTCAGGTTTATGATTTGATGTCTGAGACCCTACTTGCAAGTTCTGGATAGCCCTTAGGGAGTCCCTTTTCAGAAATGGCCATTTTACAGGAAATCATGACTCCATGTTTATACTTTTCATTTGTTTTTGTGAATTACTGAAATGAATTGAATTTGTATGAATGTAGAAGTTCCACAATCTCTGACACAGAGGCATCTCTTTGTTTACCCAACGACTTTGAACATATGATAATTAAATGATAAATGCAAGTAAAGCATGCTGCTCTTATTTTGTTGGGAGAGTTACTTGTCTGTCTTCAATCTGGTAGAGAGTTTAATCCCAGCTTTTGGTCACATGTTGATCACATGTACCCTTGGTTAGACAGGTTTCATTGGAGACATGTACATAGATTAAAAAGTGTGAATAAGACTGGTTACCCCCTCTAACTTTAATCATTGGCATGTAAAAGTGGTGTGAAGTGTTACCTGTGGGGTAAAAAATGCTTCGAGCAGTCAGATAACTACAAAAGGCCTTTATAAGCTCAAGTCCATTTACTTTTATCATTTACTAAAACAGAGACAACCAAGAGCACCTGCTGGCTGAAGATGGTCAACACTCACTGTGAGGTCAACATCAACGGGGCAACGCTGAAGTCACACTGCTGCGCCACACTGGGAGTCGCCTGGAACAGTCCGTGTACCAAATGTGAAAAAGGTGAGAAACCAGAAATGTGCCATTTTTAAATCACTCTCTGATTAATCAAATTTCCTCCATTAAATGAATAAATAATATACTGTGTGTTTTCACATTCTAAGATCCAATCTGTGGAAAAGGCTTTGCTCGAGTCAAAGGAAACGTCTGCGAAGGTAGCGTCTGCTGTGATTTCATGTAGACTCAGAATTTCAGACTGTGTTTAATTTGTGTAACTTGAAACACTGGAGCTGTTGTTGATGCTGCTCTGGTTTTTCTCTGTTGACTGTCAGATGTGGACGAATGTGAAGTGTTTCCTGGAGTGTGTATCAATGGAAAATGCATCAACACGCCAGGCTCCTTCTTCTGCCAGTGCCCAACTGGAATGACTGTGGATGTCAGCGGCAGGACGTGCATTGGTGGGTGTGGCATAAATGGATGGAGTTAAAACAATCCCACTTTTTATATTTTAGCATTCTTTCATAGTATAAATGAAAAAATGAGCATGCTGTCTTTAAAATAGGAAAATAAGTCCTAATCCTAATATACTTGGTAGTTACATTTTTAACTGTTTCAAAAAATTTAACGAAAATATTGCTTATTATGTTTTAATACCGGATGGAATAATTAAAGGGTAAAGATCTAAAAATCTGCATCTGTTTCCCCCAGATCTGCGTACAGAGCTGTGCTACCTCACCCATGAGGATGAGCGCTGTGGGACTCCTATTCCGGGAAAGCACCGTGTGGATGCCTGCTGCTGCTCAGTGGGTGTCGCCTGGGGTCCTGAGTGTGATGAATGCCCAGAGAAGGGAACTCCAGAATACAACCAGCTCTGTCCCCGAGGCCCAGGCTTCTCACACAGGGGCGACTTCATTAACGGCAGACCTTTTCTCAAAGGTATTGTGACATCCACAGACTGAATGAGCTCCCTGGGTGGTTTCGTGATTCTGACTTGTGTTTCTGCTTTGTGCCTTAGATATAAATGAATGCCGGATGATCAACACTCTGTGCTCAAATGGAAGATGCAGAAACACCATCGGGAGCTTCCGTTGTCGCTGTGATAATGGCTACGCACTGGACTCTGATGAGAGGAATTGCACTGGTAAGTATTATTAGTGCAATCTGATATCAATGAGCTAATTTAATACTAAAATAAAACTTAAATACTGACACTGATGAAAAAGAAAAACACTCGGAGAGCGTAGACCTCTGCCAGGCGCCACAGTCTTCACCCATATTGTGATTTTTACCATAAATATTAGTCCTACTTCTATTTCATCTAAATATTTAGATTCATTGACCATGAAAACATACCATTAGCAATTGGATTCATAATGATATCTGTTTTAGTTCAATTGTCATTCACAAAAATTGCACTTATCGTCGTGGCAGATCCAGACGATGATCCAGATCACTCCCAAAATCTAGTCATTTGTTCCTTGTCTCAATCCAGACATTTCCTGAAAATTTTATCGAAATCCGTCCAAAACTTTTTGAGTTATGTTGCTAAAAGCAAAACAAACAAACAAACAAACAAACAAAACAAACACTTGCAATAGCTAACATCCTGGCGGAGGTAACGAAACGTGTCAACTTTTATGATTTGTAAATGTTCTTCTAAAGTCCATCCTGTCAATTGTGAGTATTTGCTATTTAAAAGAACAGAGTGGAAAAGTCAGCGCCCTTACTGTCTCTTGTTAGCGTAAAATCTGCATAAAGATCGTATTTCAACGAAAAGCCTTCATCAGCACAGTTTTTCTCAATAATAATGCAAGTAATTGCATTCATTCTAAGATTGCAGTCTTACTAATGACTTCCTCCAAGTTTATTAAGTACGTAATGGTTTCTTAAATGACTACAACAATAAATCTTGCAGCTATATTTGGCTTCAGTGTTTACCCAGCGTCAGCCACAACAATATATCAGCTCCACTGTATCCTCCCAAGTCTGAGTATTTCTCATCAATCCCCCTCACTGAACCTCTCTGCCAGCGCTGATTACAGTAAAGCGGTGTAAAGCTTTTGCCTACATTCAGCTCATTCAGTCTAATGGCAGTCTGGCTGCTCTGGACTTGTTGGAGCCAGTCCCTGCAATCTGGTTAGCTGCATTGCTTCTTCACTTAAATGTGCACATATCATTTTGGGTTTGAATGCCGGTGCCATATATTCTTACATAATTTATAGGCTCTTAGAGAGTAAATGATATCAGGACCTTTCAACCCCACATAAGTGAGATCCCAGCCAAGAGTCTTTTGTTAAGTGTTCCAAAACGTGGATTAGATTCAAAAGGCACCAGGACTTCAGCTTAAGACTTTAGAGGAATCTGTTTGAAGAGCTAAGTCTGCATAGACCATCTCTGAGTCACTTCTTAATCTCTTTTTATAGCCTCTCTTCTCTGTTGTAACCTTCATAGAAATGTGTTGTGCTCTTTCACTCTGTTTGCATAACATTTTTATTTTATTGCCTTGACTACTTATCTTTGTCAGGATACGTTTTATGTCTTTGTTTTTAAATAACCTTAGGGAGAGGATGCTGGTTTGTGATATTTTAAGGGCAGTTCTGTCTTTCAGTCTGAATTTTGATGCATTTTTCTCCTGTAGACATCGACGAGTGCCGCATCTCTCCGGATCTGTGCGGGCAGGGCAGATGCGTCAACACACCTGGAGATTTTGAATGCGAGTGCTTCGAGGGCTATGAGAGTGGTTTCATGATGATGAAAAACTGCATGGGTAAGTAAAAAAGTTCTCAAAACACTCTTAATTGGTCCTTTCAAGATCTGAAATTTGTTTGCTCTTGGTGAGGAACTTAAAGGCACACAGAGCAGTGGCATAAACAGACTAAGGATGGAGAGGACCACATTAGTTTTATCTTCACTGCTGGGTTGTTACTTACTGTAGGATGTTCTCAACTGAACAGTGGCTGTTACTTGAAGTCTTAACAAAAAGAATAAATAATTTAGGTGTTACCAGTTTTAATGAAGTCAGACCCCAAAGTGGGTGCTTTATTTCATGAGCTTAACACAGAATTCAATCTGATTTTGCTTGCATGCTATACATGACGTATTCAGCATTCAAAATTAACCTATTGTGGCTGTTTGGGTGTTCATTGTTGGAAAATGGCCCTTTGGATGGCTGGAAAGAGGACCCTTGGTGCATGCTTTAGAGAACAACGTTGTTTCTGTTGCTGTGTTCACTTGTGCTCTTGTATTTGTTTGCGACAATGTCAGTTGTCATGCTTAGGTAAACTTATCACACTTGTACATGATGCCACAATTCAAATTAAGTACATCACAGCAACCATGGTAGAGTCTAGAATTCTTCTTGTGCTGCTCACTCTAACAAATTCAACAAAGCTGCTTTGGCAAAATATTGCTATTGCACCAAAACTTTGTATCTTTAAAATTGCTGACCTTGCATTGCAGCTGGATCCACCTGATTCATTGTCTGTTACCAGGCAGATCCATCTATCCAAGCTCCAATATGCAGCAATTGTGCTCGGCCCAAAGCAGCACAGCCCAATCAGAGTCCTTTAGAGCAGGTGATGAGATTGAAAAGATTAGCATAAATGCTAATAGCTTCAGTAGCATTTTATTTATCAAACCTGAACAGCATTTTTTCATTAAATGAAGAACAATTAAATGGTAGAAAAATATTTCTTGCCACCTCAATGTTTTTGTGAGAGTTTGTTCTACAAAGTAGTTTGCATTTTGTGCTTTACATCATAACACCCACCTACTTCATTATCTGATTGGCCCGTAATGTGATTGAAAGAATGATCGTTCAGTCACCTGCTTTTGAAAGGTTCTGCCCGTTTCTAAACACTTTTTATTTTCATATGTGTAACTGGCAATAGAATATTTCCATTTTTGCTGCAAAAGGCAACATACAAGGACCGCAAACTGACAAAGCCGAATGTCCTCCATATTTATTTTCTTTCTAAAGTCACATCCTCCTCAAAAGTGCTTCTGGGATCTTGAATTGGTGAAATCACCATTTAATGGTTTTTATAAATGGCCAATGTATAGTCTGACGACCCAGATTAATGCTTAAGAAATGTTTTGTTAACTGATCTTGCATCTTTGGTCTCCCATGTTTTTGAAATTAACAAACATCTGAAAGGTTCCTATGTTGTTGCAAGCCTTACATATACAGCTCACTTTGGTTTGTGAAATCATGTAGCCTTTAAGGACATAAATCAGAAACTTGATCTTTTTCGAGGCTCTGAAGAACGCCCTGTTTAAGTGTCATCCTCTGAGAACAGAGAGCAGCACCAGCCTATAAAATCCCAAAAAAGCCTTCCATGCAACCAAGCAGTGTGTCTCCTCAACGCTCCCTCTCGGGCCATAAGCTTTGGATGAGGTGCTTGGTCGAACATGCCAGACTGGGAACTCTCTGTTTAGACGGCTGATGTCATCTGAAATTTTCAGGCTGTGTGCATTTGTATATGGGTGTGGGTGTGTGTGTTAGAGGGAGGGAGAATAAAACAGACTTTATGTAACCTCTGTGGGGTTTTGAAAGTGCTCAGTCCGCACAGCTTGGTGTCGTCACAATCCCTGGGCAAAACTGCACCATAAAGTCTTGAAGATAATTGGTCTTTATTACATTTTTAAACTGCCTATATGATGGGGACACAATTATCTGCAATGGAAATAGATTTTTTTTATATGCGGCTGAAACTCCCAATGTGCTGCCATCTGTGAAAATACTTGATGCTCTATTTCTGCTCTGGGCTGCCTTTCGACGCCTTTGATTAAATTCTTTGGAGAAATCATATACTCAAAATGGAGGGTCCCAATACTTCTGTTAGCCTGAAGCTGCCTCAAGCCAAAAATGGTCAGACAAAATTTACTCGCACACTGTGGCTAAAAAAACAACCGGTGATGGAAATAACGTGGGCTGGATTTCAATCAAGAGCTGTTTGGACTGGCTGGATAAGCAGACTAACAAACTAAACAAAACACTTTCAAAATTTCTCTTTGACTTTTATGTGTCTAAAAAACAGATGCAGGGCTGCTTCTTTTCTTCCCCGTTTATTTATCAGGATGTAGACTAAGAACTTCATGAATGTCTTCCTCACAAACTCATTTAATTTGGAGTCTTATGGATTAGATTGTGGCATGAAAGGGGGGTGTTTGGACCTATAAATTTGTCGGAGTCAACCAGAGCTCACATCAAAGTAGAAGCAATTTTGCATTTAAATGTCCATTGAAAAACTGTAGAAACGGTTTGTTCCAACATCTATGACAACAACTTCCTGATTACCTTTGAATTTAGTGAATGAACTCTCTCAGAGTATATTTTTTTAACTATGTATGTATTAACTCTTTGTGAACACTGCAAGGTGTAAACAATGTTTTTTTCTCTACTAATATCAATGGGGAAAATTAGCTGGAATAAAGATGCCATGTTTGGCTAGAGCACACATATATAAAAAAATCAGCAACTTCACGATACGATACGTATCCCGATACAACATGTGAACATTGACTATGCTTTAGGCAAAATTCTTGACAAGTTTAGTTTTTTCTTATAATAAGAAAAAGAACAAGGATGAGTTTTAAGTGGTTCTACAACTTGAGAGACATAAATTCAGATCCTCAAAGATGGTAGACCAAAGTTCAAATTTAGAACATATGCTTCTGTTAACATTAGCCAAAGTGTATTGACAACAACTGTCAAAATATTCAGGCCGTATCGATTCTGTAGAATCTGTATCGATACACGTATCCCGAAGGAGTGCATGATGATATTTTGACGTATCAATATTTTGAGCACAGGCCTAGCACTCACCTACAGGTTCGGAAATAAAGATCCCTACAGTGAAACCTATGGATTTACTGAAATGGCATTCTTACACTTGTTTTTGACATCAATTTTTTTTACTTGAGAGTAAACTTTCTGGGATTTAACTCCATCCAGAGTATAATTCACTCTGTACATGCTGAAATTTTGCCAACACCACAATGATAAGTCTTCTAAATTTGCTGTGTACCAGGAACCCCAGTATCTCTTACAAAGTTGTTCAAGTTGTCTGTATTGTTTAACAAACTATGATGCAATAAAATATTGTTTTAAAGTTCTTCTAAGACCTGCTTTGTTTCAAAATGAACTGAAATGTTGAGAGATATTAGGATATTCAAGGTAAGAGGGAGAACAATGATTATTTAAATTCCATCGAGATTTAAACATTACATTTGTGTCTCTAAAGAGCAACAGGTAAGAGTACATGATGGGTAGATGCAAATGTTAGCAGTGCTTTTGTACAATATTATTTTAATGCATTTGTATAATTTAGACCGTTTACAGGATTTTCACTCCACTTCTGGAAGTGAAATAGAAACACCCAGCTTCTGCTCCGTGGAGTATGGAAAAGTACTGATGCTGTTTGAATTTTATGGCAGGTTTATTTGATTAGCACCTCTCAGCAACCAGGCAGTACAATGTGCTTCACACAGCACATCAGAACACAATGAAAAAGGGAAAAAAAACATACCAGAATTGAAGAAATTAAAACAAAGATTTAAAAAAGTGAAAAGCTGAGCTAACACAAAAGCTAAACCGTTGAAAAGTTTTAACTCTAGCTAAAATTCAGAACTAAATCATGTTTACAATGTACAGAGCTGTGTTGTTGATACAAAAGTAACTAAAATATATGATCAATATGGCAGTTAAACTTGTAATAGTGCAGTGCTGGTCTTAAATAAGTCAACAATATTTAATAGTGTTCAGTTGTCGTTAGACTCCCTGATACTGTGGCAGCCCTTATCCCCATTTGTGCCCATGCTGAATATGTGTGCCTTTTTCCTCCCTCAGACATCGAATAACCAGTAGATATTTCCAGGTAGTAACTATTATCTATGAATTTCTTTGACATTTGGATACTGGAGTACTGAACTACATGGAAGAGGGGCATGACACACTTTAACACAAGAAAAACAAACCTTGACTTAGTTTCAAACTCCCTCACGTGCAGTTAATAGCATTTGGCTGATCATGCATTAATCACTGGGTGTCGCTCAGATGACCTCATGGAGGGTGTTGAGGTTTCGGTCCATGACCTCATGCTCACTTGCTGCCCCTAAGCTCATTTATTTTCTTTATTACCACCCACAGAAATAAAAACAATGAGAGCTGAACAGAACACTGCCCATCTCATCCCTTTAAGACAATAGTCTTTATTATCTGCTGTGAGGCACTGGGTTAAACTGTTTAGATGGTAACAATGAGGAGGAACTTCAGTAACGAAGCAGCTGTCATAATGATGGGTGTAACACAGCGTGGTAGATGATGTCACATTACTAGTTTGAGATGCTCCATTTATCACCATTTGGCTTTTAAAGCATGTTGAGTACTGTGTCATGTTTTCTACATGAACTCAAATTATTGCCCTCCACTGTATTTTAATGTCTCGAGAGGCTTGACGTTGAAATAATTATGCACCCTGAGAAGTTCTGCTGGAGCAATCATTTGTGGGTGTGGAGCTGAAATGATCGCTCAGAAAATCAAAGTTTGTTGACAGTCATCTTGTTGTTAAACAAAACATTATGGATCCTTTTATGACCATCATCTCAAGTCATACCCTGGCATAAGCTAGTGGCAAAACAAAGCAAAACTGAAGGCAAACATGAACTGACACAGGCCATTTGACAGCACAGGAGTCTAAAAAATTATGTAACATTATGTAGAAAAGTGCCTGAATAAAGTAGGTAATAGAGGTGATGGTTATGTCTCAAACTGAAACTTGACCAATGTGCTTTTGTGCATCAATGTTATTTGTTTAAGTTAAAATCGTCATTAAATTGACAGCTTACTAGTTACTTATTAGCCAATACTGGGACTTATTAGTGCCTGGTTCTGCATAATCACAATATACATCTAGAAGGCTAATAATTAAGAGTTGTCTAGAAAAAAAAACACACTATCAATTGATTATTGGTAGCAAACTAAGAAGTTGTATATAGTTTATGATCCCAATTAGCTTTGCGTGGTATGGCCAGAAGGTCTTGGTTAAATGCAAATAAGTCTTAATTTTTTTTAGAATATGTTCCCTTAATTAAGGTGAGTCTCTGTTTATCAGTGATTAACTTAAGGTTTTACACATATTAAATAATATTTGTTCTACTAAATGCTGCTGTATTAAAGCAAGACTAAGAAGAGCTAATTAAGGTTATTTTTAGATACCAGTAAGTAATATTTATGAGGTTTTTTAGGGCAAACTCTATTGGCGGCTTACTAACTGCATATTATGATCATACAGATTTAAGCATCTTGTAAGCTACTTATTAGCATGCTAACAAGAAGCTAGCTTGTGGTGACTTAGAAAGTAATTCACCTGAAACATTCAGAAAAAATTGTAAGATATTATAAAATTGTTAAAGTGACAAGCTAAAAACAACTTGCCAGGCAGTACCGCCATATGAAAACACATTATGCTGTTTATTAATATAATCAGGATCTACCAAAATGAAAAAACAGGTTCAGCTCTTATTCGTAAAGCTTTCATATTTAGCATTTATTGTGGATGTAAAGCTTGAAAGACCTTTTAGTTAAAGGGAACGTTTTGTTGACAGTAATTTTATTGTTGTCATGACAGGAAATAAAGGAAGTGGTTGACAGAGGTTAGCGTGTGTTGGACATGTTGATGATGTTAATTCTGTTTTGCTACCTTAGACTTCAGGAAGCATTAGTATCCAGGCACATTCTTGATATCTTATTTGACAATCACATTGTTATTTATGCCTGATGTGAAACTCATTGGCCTCGCACTTGCATGGGATTATTTGGATTTTCAAGGATTAAATCTTTTATCTTTCATACAAAGAGTTTACAGCATGTTTCCTTATTCATTCAAATGTCTGTCAAAATGTATTAATTGTTTTTTCTTCTACAGATATCAATGAATGTGAACTCAGCGACAGGCTGTGCAGAAACGGTCAGTGTGTCAACATGATCGGACGCTACCAATGTTCCTGTGACATGGGATACAAATCGACTGAGAACAGGCTGGAATGTGTTGGTGTGTATTGAATTTATTTACTTGTACTTTCTTTCAGAGTCGCTCCTTTTATACAACCTAAAAAACAAATCAATATAAATCCTGGCAGTGCAGTGTATGAATGAATCTTTTTCTTCCACTCAGACATTGACGAGTGTACCATAGAGAACGGTGGCTGTGAGACTTTCTGCACAAACTCAGAGGGAAGCTACGAGTGCAGCTGCCACAGCGGATACGCTCTGATGCCGGATCTGAGGAGCTGCACAGGTTTGTTTGTTTCATGTGCCTCTTCTTCCAAATTACATTTACAGTTTATAAAACATTTTCCCATTATGTGTATTCTATGTTTCGCCGAACTTAGCTGTTCCTCATGTTTCCCATACAAGTACCTGGAGAGAGTTTTTTGTTTTTATGCCCCTTATCTCTGGAAAACATTGCCCCTTGGTATTAAAATGGCAAGCTCTCTGGGTGTTTTTGAAACAACACTTAGATCCACCATCTTTTACTTCGGTTTGGTTCAGTTACACTAGTTATCAGATTTATTTCTGATTGCGTTTTGTCACAACTTTGCTGATTTGTTTAACTTTTATCTCCTGTTATTGTTCATTACTTTTAATTGTAAGTTTTATTTTTTTCAATTGACTTCAATTAATTTCTGTTTGTCTTATTTCCTTTCTACCTGTTTTAGTCTACAGCGGTTTATCTCTTTTTTTTTCTTTATTATTGCAATTTCCTGTGAGGAATTATTAACATATCTATCTATCCATTTATCTTATTCTTTATTCACTATGTCATTCCTTTGTAAAGCACCTTATGCTGCACTTTTATGTATAAAAACTGCTACATAAATTAAGTGAAGATGAGATTGCTTTCTCAAGAGTAGTTGTTCAGTGGGTCTAGCTTTAGGGCCCATTAAAAATCAATCAATCATTCAATCAATCTTTATTTGTATATTACAACACATCAACAGGCAAAATAAATTAAAGCATGTCTGCTTAGGTCTTCCATTTTGCGGACTTTTGGCTTTTCTCTGCCAGGTATATATTCCCACCATACTAAGAACACATTTTAAATTAGATTTTATTTACATTTTTAGGGAAGATGCAGGGGAACATAGTTTCAGTACAAAGTTTGTAACCTGCATGATGCTAGTTTTCAGCTCTTTTCTATAGTGGGGCATTTAAGTTTACAGTTTCTTTTGTGTCCTGAACCACCACTTGAGGACCACTGTTCTAGAAGTACCCCTAGGACACATGAAGCACTTACTGAGTACTGATGAGAGACTCTACCGTTAAGAGTTGGAGGAAACTTGCTGTTATTTGCCTGGCCAATGATCAAATAAAACATGAATCAGTCTGCAGAGAAATGTGGGAAAATCTTGTTGTGCTCATTTGTAGCCTCTGGATGCTCCCAGGAAATGATAGATGATGCTTAAACACTAATTGTGTTTCTTGCTTGGAGGGTATTTAGTCTGTACACTTAAAGGGATGCTTCACATGTTTTTATATACATGTGGATTCCAGCGACACCTTTAATTAGCAAATCCAAGAATAGAGCAAGAAAGCAAGAGGAAGTGCACAATAAATTTAAGTGTACTTGACTCAAAGGATGGGTTGAGGCTTAAATCCTTAACCAAGCTTTGAAGCATTTGAGCATCAGGGTAAGCAGCTATATGCAAGTGTTTTGTGCATCATCCTCTATTTTTGCCAATATAAGGAAGGAAGCTATGCTCCTGTTGTTGGATAATTCCATGTGTGATCATTAAATGCTTTTTAGTAACTTACACTGAAAGATAATATTACCTTGGTATTTTGGTATGGTGGAGTGTTGAAGCAACCAGGCATGTCACATAAAGGCCCAGGTTCAATTTCCACCTGAATCATGTTTTGCTGAGTCTCCTGCGTTGTCCTCTAGCTCGCTTTCACAAGCCCATTCAATGTCTCTCTCTCTCTATCAAATAAAGGCAGAAATTGCCCAAAATAATTAGAAAAGAAAGAAAAAAAGATTCCCACCATCATTAAAATGTTTATTTTCCTGTCCTTTAAATTATTTTCTCCATTTTAACCACATTAGCTTGGATGTTTTTGTAACCAGGATTAATTTTCATTTGAAGAATAAGGAGATGGCAGGACTACTAAAGGGAATTTAATGTTTCAAAATAATTTGTATCATAACGTACCTTGTTACATTACTGTGCTACACATGGATAAATATAATATTAGTACTTTTATGTGAAAAAACAACACATTGCTGAATAGGCTGAGCAGTTAATCACACCTTTATCATTTATACAGGCATTTGTAGTAAACCAGTAGTTACCATCTGAGTTTATTGCAACTGAAATAAAGAAATCATATGTGGTCAAGCAACATTTCCCAGAGAAATGGAATAATGGGTTTACTTTCACACATATAAGTGCCATAAGGTCATGCTGATGGCTTAAGCAATTTTTCCATATTTTTGTGCAAATGAAATCAAGAAATAATTACTTAGTTGTCGTGTAGAATTGGAAGATACATGTTGCAACTAGAAGTGTTTCATAAAACATTAAGATGAGCATATGCTGTGAAGCATAAGGCAGTACCTTATTCTGTATTTTGTTAACTCATTGCAGTTAACTCTGTTATGTCTCATTGCATGTTTTTCTTAAAATGTGTGAGCTTAACAGCCACCTTCACGGCTGCCTTTGAATGTGACAGCTCTATAATTATGCCACAGCTGAGTTGGCAGCCCTAAATCTCTAACTCGACTGTCTAAGAACAGTACAGCAGATACAACAACCTTTACACTTCATTAGCTCTCAGTCATTAGCTGAGCTGAGGCATGCAGTGCAAGACACACATGGCATAACAACAGCAATACATGAGCTTTTAAACTTCAGTATTATTTTGATGTTGCTCTTGTCCCTTTCATCCAGAATTTAAACTCAATGGAGATATTCCCACAAAGTAGTCCAGTCCTCTTTAGCTATATCAGCTCTGTAGCTTAGGGCACTGTCACAGCTGTGTTTACCCACTGACATGCAACTAAATGTACTGAAGACGTAGAGAAACTAAGCTGTGTAAATGTTCCAGGAATTCTTTTTAAAAATTATTATTAAGGTAAAAGAAAACCAACAGATTAAGTTTTTGAAAAAGTTGATAATTTGGATTATTTCAGCTACACAGCTAAAATGTTACTCGTTGCAATAAAATAGTAATTTTAGTATTTTGACCTATAACATGTGCACTGTAATACCATAGTAAACAGAGATGTTCTACTGCTGGCCACTGATATTGTAAAAATAATTTTATTCATCATTGTCTTCGAATATTTTATGTGTAGCTTAACACATCTGTCTTCTTCTGTTATATGTCTTTTATAAGATATATTTGTAAGGGAATATGTTCAGTAAAATGATGGTTTAACTAATAAATGTGCCATCCATTTTCCATCTGACCTGTTTTTGTCTTGAATCGTTAGATATCGATGAGTGTGAGGAGAGTCCGGACATCTGCGATGGAGGCCAGTGTACCAACACCCCAGGGACATACCAGTGTCTGTGCTTTGATGGTTTTATGTCTTCCGAGGATATGAAGACATGCCTGGGTAATGGACACAAATTACAAAAACAAGCATCATCTTTTCATAAGTAGATCCAGTTGTCAGATTTACTTAAAAGACAAAATGATCAACATCGGTTTTCCAATATATGACTCATGAGAAAGAGACTTAATGAGTCAGGTCTACGAGGCTGTGTGTGAGAAAGCAGCGAGTTAAGTTGTTGGTGATTTAAAGACAGCTAACAATGTGAGAGCTTAGGTTTGCTGGTAGGAATGCATGACATTTGAAAATCTGGTTCCACTGAGTTAGAGAACACACAAACCTGACATCAATGATTAAAAGACTTCTTTCAACAAGCGCGCACAAACACATACTCGCATTACAGCTTTATTTATGAAGTAAACAAATTTTATAGTCTTAATATAGATCACTGTTTAAATCTTTCAGTACTCAATGACTTCTCTAACAGCTTAAAAATGATGTGGTCAGCCACATCCGCCGCAGCCAATTGAGTTTGAGTTATCATCATGAACTTTTCTTTATTACACTTGTGTTTAGCAAATTAACATTCTTGTTCATTTCTCTGTTCAATCTTTCTTCTTCTTTGCTCTGTCTAGATGTGGATGAGTGTGAACTGAACCCAAACATCTGTCTGAGTGGGAACTGCGAGAACACAAAGGGATCATTCATCTGTCACTGTGAGCTGGGATACTCCGTACGCAAGGGTACCACAGGCTGCACAGGTGAGAGAAACAAACCCACACTTGAGCATTTCAGCACAACACAAAACATCCTGTTAGAGGAACAAGGAGGACTGGAGTGAAAGGATGGTGAGTCAGAGGAGGGCTGCTAGTGATTAAGTGGTGAATGAGGTGTGTGTGTGTGTGTGTGTATGTATGTGCGTGTGCCAAGTAGGGCTGGGTAATATATCGAGTTTTATAGAGCAACAGCTCAAAAGAAGATGAAGGGTAAGAGGCTATCATGTTTATTTGCTGATGTTGCTTATGCTGATTTAAAGAACAATAGATGTAATGCTCAACAAAAAGATTGTTCAAAGTAAAAACCACAGGCAGCAACATGGCCATTGCTTAAAGCTAGTCTATCTCAAATAATGTCAGGGATCAGAATTTGATTTATTTGCTTTATTCAAGGAACATTTAAACCTTGCATTATATTCAATGTCTGCAGTCACACAGAACTATTTTGCCAAGCTTCACTCAATCTGTGTGCATTTTTCAAAGCAGGAAGAGGTGGAAGATACAAGCAAGACGATAGCAGGTAGTGACTGCTTGTATGGAGATTAACATAGATGCTGACGGCTTCAATAGCAGTTAATCAGATCTGGATGACATTTATTTATTCAATGAACAAAAAACTAAGTAAACACAAGTAAAAATGTAAAATTAGATTTAGTTCATCCATAAAGCTGGAATGGAAAGACCTTTTTCATAAAAAGGTTCAGCTACTAGACTGACATTTGAATGAGGCTTTTTCGACAAACTACCACATAGTAGACTATTCGGGTTTGCAATTTGAAGACTGACTGTGCTCTAAGGTACATCTAATGAGAATCTTAATCAATAACGAAATGAACTGTCTAAGAGAATACTGTAGGAGTCTAGGTAAACTCATACAAAGTCTTGCCACTGTTTTTATACAATATGGAGAGTATGAAGATGTGTCGTCAGAGAATTTGGGTGTTGATTGCTGAGAAGTTTGGCCAGTGCTTACTATATGCAGCAAACCTCCAAAGCTGGCATCCCTGCCTCATGTCCCGTTCCCTCTGCCCCTTTTAAACTCTATTTAATGTCTGTCTTAAAACTATAAGGCTATATAAAAGTATTAAATTGCCAAACATATGGGTCTGCGACCTCTACTGTTGTTGCCATGGATTTAAATAGACATTGGTATAATTTAATTTTCAAAAGAATAATATTGCATTTTATTTCTAATGTATTTAATTCCTATATTGTGGTCACTATTTGTTGTTTATTTATAGAAAATATATTGAGAAATGCAGTATTAGTTTTACTGCAATAAATCCAAATTACAATGACTTTATTTTTGGTCTGTATTACCCAGCCCTAGGTAATACGGCATTTTGTTAAAGACAGAATTGAAAGCTCAGGAAAGGCTAGAAACATGAGGATGGAAGGAAAATGAATGTCTAACTAACCAGGAGCAGCTCTGAACATCACTCAGCACAATTCAAGAGCTCCTGTCTTACTTGATGAGAAACATGCTTACCAACACACAGAACACACAAAACACACACACACAAGCACATGCGGACGAGCAGCAAAACAAAAAGGAGTAGTGAGATCACTGTTTTCTGACAGATGCAAGCATCACATTGCACCTTTGTTTATCCCCTTTGTTGCTCTTTCATTAAGGTCATTTAAACATTACGTGATGGTTGGAAGAGTTCTGCGGCACGTAATCACCTGAAACGCTTCCAAAACACATAAATACAAGGCAAATCCGGCCACAAGAGTCTTATGCGAGTTTAACTCATGTGCTTTTGAGTTACGTCTGATTTATATGGCCACTTAAAAGTTTGAGGATCGAGGGCTAGTTAATTTGCCTGGTGATCCTATCCACCCTCCTGCTGGTGATCAAAGTGAGTCGGAGTCACAGCCAGCAGGAGCATGTCCTCCTTTAGCTGCAAATAAACAGGTCTGTCTGACCTTCAAGCTCCTTCACACACACTCTTACTCATCCTAATCCCATTAAAATGTCCATACAGTATATTCCTTGTTTTGAAAAAGGCTGGGGTTGCAGTAGAGCAGCCGGTTCTGATTCACAGATTAGGAATTTCAGCCTCAGAATACCAAGAAATCAGGCCGCTAATTCAGCTCAGGCAAGGCAGGATGTCATGTTAAAGACAAGTGAACAGAACTTACTACTGCTCCACATTCATTGCATGAAAAATGCATAAGTAATTGGCTGTTATGTCGAACAAGCCTATGTGAAAATGCTGGTATGCTTGAACTGTGTCTCCCTGCATATGTGTTTATGAGTAAGCAAGGTTCCCAAGTCTGAATTTGATGCAGCTGTTTCCCACAATAATGATTTCCCAATTTTTATCCCACATTACATGGGTGAGCATGGTGTGAGTTTTCTTATATAGCACTTTTGTTTTTTAAGTGGTGTTTTGGAAAATTAGTGGTGGGTGGAGATGTACTTGTGGAGTTTACAAGGCTGGGAGTGTCTCAGCTTAAAAGAAAAGAGCAGTGTGAAGTGTTAAGTAGGTTGACTTTTATTATCTTTTAATGGCAAGATGGTCAAACACTCTGGGGTCAAGTGAGGCCATGTAACGTCAAAAATAAAAGCTAACATCTTTCTCGTAAAAATGATAGGTTTAATACAAAAGGTACAAAACGTATCCATGATCTGAAAGACAAAGGCTTTGGTTCAGTGGTAGAATCGCCAATCCCTCAGTTGAAAGGATCAATGCATATTGATACTTTGCTCAAACGGGTCCATATTTCTTTTGTTTGTTTCATTTATTCTGATTTATTCTGAAAGGGCACATGTTTGCTAACACAAGCTAACTTGAGTGACTTGCAGTGCCTTGTAAGTTTGCCAACTTAGAATTGCTCTATGCCAGTTGTGCAAATGATAGTTTTTTCAGTGTTTTTTATTTTTGACTGTGTCACAATGTAGAGTGGTGCAGGGATGACGTATTTTTGCAGGTCAGTGTGGAAGTTAGCATTGTGCTTTGTCCCTCAACTGCAAGCCTACTAAATTTTTATGAAGGTTCTCACTGTTTTAGATTATTGCTGATAAAAAGCTCTGGAGCGAACAAAAAAATATCAAACTTACATGTCCTGTTCCGTTTGATAATATTAACTTACGAACCTACTTCATGATGTCTAAATCTTGAAAATAAAAATCAAGAGTGAAAAGATATTATTAGAAATACTATGAATAAACAATACAAATACAACATGGCAGCTTTAGTTTCCTTTTAATCATTTTACCATATTAACATTTCAGAAATATAAAGTTTATCCGGACCTAAGCCAACTCACGTCGTGTGTCCCTCCGCTAAATCACTCAACCGTAGTTAGCTAGCGGCCTTAGAGACTGTTTTACACTAATTGAAAGTGGGGGGCGGAGTGATTTAGCGGAGGGACACACAATGTGAGTTGGCTTAGGCCCGGATAAACTTTATATTTCTGAAATGTTAATGCACTTAGAAATAATCATATGTAGCGTACTCTTAAACAGTGGTATTATTTTTTGATTTGAGTTCTTGTAGACGGAGAAAATACCCTTTGTTCTTAGTACGGTACTTTCCACTTAGCGTCTTTTTCTCGTCTCCGACGGTTACAGTCTGTGTCTTACTGAGGGAGAGGAGAGAACTTTCTACTGTATCTAATGTACTTAGTGGGCATATGGAGCTCATACAACCCCACTTCAAAAAAACTGAACTGTCCCTTTAAGGATTTGGAACCAGGAAGTGCTAAATGGTACTTCACTTCTGCACTTTTAGACAAATTCCTGTACCACGCTATCAAAGGGAGAGTGATTTTTGTGGTCAATATCAGCGTTCATGAACATATTTGAATTAGGTTGGCTCATATATTTAATGTTACCCCTTTACTATTGTCAAGAACATCTTTCTGAAAAGTCAAAGTTTATAATTATGCTTCTGTCAAAACTGGCTCATAGGTGGAGTAGTTGCGAATAGCTTTTGCAAAAGTAAAAGGAGGATTGAAAGGGATGCATTATGATATTTAGGCTCAGAAAAAGTTAATTAATACAATTGAATGGGCTTGTATGGCAAATTAATTGTAAATTCTCTTATATTTCTGCATTTCTGTAGCAAGGCCTGTAAGTATTGCCTTATGGCCTTGGTGACAGGCAAATCAAAGCCTTGTTTGGGCTACCCGCTTTAATCAATTTTTAACGTTTTATCCAGATTGTAGCCAGATTGATTTCAAAGTGAAAAGAGCCAAAAGTAAAACATCAAATATGGTTTTAACATCAGACCCACATTTGGACATGTTTTGAAACATGAGATTTGCTCGTATGTGTAATTCTGGGACCCACTAATCAAATCAGATCACTTTCAAACAAAGTGGGCAGGCAGTCTAATGATGTGATTTGTGAAGAAATCGGATTTGTCAGTGATCTAAGCAGCATCTCAGACATGAAGCAGGACAGATGGACAAGAATTTTCACAGTCATGCAAAAGTAGACAGCCAGGTAGACAGATGCATAATTCCCTTTTATCCCCTTTTATCCGAGTTTCATCTGCCAAGCATTAGCCACAGTTAAATCAAGCCTCTTGTTTGACACCAGCTGTGACCGCTGACACGCTTGCATTTCACATTTCTACACGAGAAAACGCGTGTGTTTGTTGTGCTCTCTGTTATTAAAGGTTTCGGGGAAAAGATCTTTAATTTTGTCTGTAATCCAGAGGGAATGACTCTCATATTAAACCTTTCATCAAGTGTAGAGTAAATATACTGTTGCAGCCTCTCCTCAGGAAGACTGTAAACCAGCAGCACTAATCTCTAATTGACATTGCTTTGAATTACTACCCTCACAAAGACACACACAAAGAGGCAGAGGAGAGTGTGTCTCATTGGCCGATAAGTCCCAACATCTTGGTCGAGTTTTTAACACAGCTTCACTTGATGTACAGGGACACCTACGAACGCACATGCACAATCCCTCTGACAAAGCTGAAATGATTTGTTTTCCGGCTCACAGCCAGGTATTGTGTTGATCAGAGTTTCACAGAGGCTGTTTTGGCCCGTAGAAGCAGCAATCATTGTTGTGGCCTCATACAAGCTTTTTCCATCCTGCCATGTTATTGATGGAGATTACAACCTTCAGGATGTAAACTGAATACTTCAATAGCTGCCAATGTGAAAGCTCCTATTAATTGTTGTTCATTTATGAAAAAATATAGGGCCAAATACAATAGGAGGACAAATACAGAGAGGTGTTTTTGCAACCACTTTGTCTGCTAAGTACCTCCATATTTCACCCACTGGCAGGGCTCAGGTGTAATTATAATGTCTTTCTCTGAAGGGATATTTATTTGTACAGTTGGCACATTACTGCATCACACATTTATGGAAATTATATTTTGAAAAGATTGTATTTCCAAACTTGACATCTGGGGTGGTGAGAAAACCAAACACAAGCCTTAAAAGAGGGCTTTTACAAAAACCTCATAAGAGATGCACGGTGTCTGTGGGTCTGAGGTTGAGAAGGGGATTCATTGCCTAAAATAACCTTGGAAATATTGTTCAGGCAAAGCAGAGAGAACAAGTAAAGTCAGGTTTATTTGATTTAGCACCTTTCACAGACTTGAGTTTTAATAACACTTTTCAAATCTTTCTGACTTCTCAAACTTTCACACCGGTCACAGGTCACATCCACCCATTCACACTCACATTCTCTCACTCACTGTTGTGCATCAGTATTAGTTAACAAATCTACACCCTTTCATAACCATTTACATTCCACTGATGCAGCAGTGGGAACAACTTGAGGTCAAATTTCCTCCCAAGGACACAAAGGAGCAGGCAGAGCTGGGTTTGAACCAGCAACCTTCCAGTTGGTGGTTTGACATACGAGACAAAGCCACTGATGCCCACGAGGTGCTTTACAAAAAGAATTCAACAATTTCAGTGACAACTACAAAGTCATAAAAATTCATAAACAGTTCTTACATTCAGAATTATTTGATAGTCATCAAGTATAAACACAGAATGTAAATATTTGCCTTCAGGGGGCTCCTAACTTAACAAAAGTGCTGACACTGTTGTGAGTGTTAAAAGATTCCCCACCTACACTGTTTGCAGTTTATTAAATTGGGTTGTCCAGTCCAGAAAATTCCACTTAATGATGTGTGTTTACATACAGAAAACTAGCTTTCCTAATTTGTGGAAAAACAATGCATGATAGAGATCAAATAGTTTAAAAAAGACTTCCTGGTTCCCACTGTGAATGAGAAACAGAAACTAAATAGCGAGAGTAGCAGGTCCTGCTTACCTGTCTAGGAATACATTATGTTCTACCACAGGCAACTATTAACAAACCATGTCCTTTATGGCAGCAGTCCCCCTGAAAGACATGGTCAGATACAACTATCAATCAAAAGTTAATAGTTGTATATATTTTGAAAACTTTTGTAAACAATTGAGACACTAGTAGTGTTCTATTTGAAATAAAAATAACACAGAAAAAGTACATTTTGTAAGAAAATGTTCCAAAACATGTGCACATCATATCTTTAAGGCCATTTGCATATTATACAAACTTCTTTGACATTTTTAAATTATAGGTTCACGGCCTGTCAGCAAACCCCTCCAACAAACCCCTCTGCTTATAGCTCCATTTTTCAAAACTATGAAATTGAATGTCCTGTTTTTCCCTGGTGACAACACCCTGAGATGGTAAACTCCTGAGCCAGGAGTTTATTCAGTCCAATGCCTACTACTGTAAAGGGACATTTTTTGAGCAGCCATAGTAAACATTAAAGCACAAAGCAGAAAACTGAAGCACTTACTTTCCATTCTCACCTGTCTCAAAGTTAATGAGGATTTGTTCAGAGCAGCCTATTTTGAGCAAGGCTGAAAAAGAGGGGTTCTCCAAAATCCATGTCTGAGTCGAAAGTAACTTCCAAGCTACGTTCAGAGGTTCGTTATAAACTTGTTGAAAAAGTGTAAAAAGCAAGATCTTTAAAGGTGACATGTCACAGAGAAAAGTGTTCCAGAGAATCTGGGCTCAAATGCAGAGGGACAGTCATTTTTCTTGTCAGACTTTGAGTGACAACGAGAAGACCTTGGACAGAGGACCTGAGGGGTTGGCTGAGAATGCAGGGACAAAATGGGACAGAGACATCAACTTCTGCCTGGTTATGCAGAGCTTAAAGTAAAAAAACAAGGACCTTTAAATGTATTTATAAGTGTGCCTAAATATGGAACAGAATGGGTGTAGATTGAGATGACCTTCCAGACGTAGTTTAAAATTTTGCAGCAGCATTATTAATCCCTTTTGGATAGTTGAGGGAGGACCTACTGAAGGCAGGTAAAGAGGGAATTGCAGCAGTCAAGAAGTAAAGATATAAAAGCATGAGCAAGCAACTGTGCTTGTGAGAAACAGATTGCAACTAAACAATGGTTCGTATGTGACCGGAGCACACAAGGGGTCAATGATTTTATGAGATCTTGTTAAATATCAGTCCAAGGTTTGATAGCAAAGAGGATAAAAAGATGACCTAATTGACGAAGTAACTTTGGGGCAACATTGTCAGAGGCAAAAATAAGGAGTTTTTCTAGTTATTGTCCATCTGAAGGTAGTTTTTGTCAATCCAATCCTTGATGACCAGAAGACAGTAGTGCAATATTTAAAGTCTAACTGTGACATCAAGGTGAAAAGGAAGTCATTAGTATAAATGTGGTGTGATATTCCCTAAAACTTAGTAACAAATGGTCTGGAGGAAGCATATAAAGCATAATTTGGTAAGGGCCAAAGACAGACCCTCGTGGTACACCATAAAGCAAAACAGCTGACTTTGATGTGTAAGGACTGGTAGATACAAAAATAGTGGGAGAATCAATCAAAAGTGCTCCCACTGGCATTCACACACTGCCTCAGCCTGTCAATTAGAGTACATTGATCATCAAATGCAGATCAAGCCCCTGGCGTGAGGACATTGCTCTCCGTCCCAGCCTTTTTCAAAGCTTTCTGGATGAGTAAAAATCCAGAGCCCATGTCTGCTCATTATACCTCTGCAGGAAGGCTATTAGTATCAGAGATCATGAGAATGACTCCATGCCTTCTGCTCAGAAATACAGCTTTCAGTGAATGAAGACACTGACCCAGAAAGACTTGGTGCTGTCGCTCCTGCTGCTGTCTGTGAAGAGTTTAACCCAAGCATCAAGTGGCTCAGCAGAGCCAAGAACCCCACTGAAATGAGAATGCAGGCCCAGATCATCAGACCATCAGAGCGATGTCTGTGTTTCTTTTCCTGACTTCTTCTTTGTTTGCTCTTTGGCAGATATCAATGAGTGTGAGATCGGAGCGCATAACTGTGACAGACATGCCACGTGCACCAACACAGCCGGCAGCTTCAAATGCAACTGTGCTCCAGGGTGGATCGGCAACGGCCTCAAATGCACAGGTAAGATTCCTGCATACAATGTAACTGCTCATGATTCATTTCTAAAGTGGGGTTTTAAAGAACTTTCGAGGGTGAGGAAATTGGAAAATGTCAGTGTAATTAAAAAATAGATTACTCATCATTTTAATCAAAATACAAGTTTTCTCCATGTCAATTAATACACTGCACATAGATATACATCCTAATTTCCATTATGAAGTTTCCTTAAGTGATTAATAGAGTTCTGTCTTATGTAATCAAATATAACATATTCAAATCAAGAATGGCTACTGTTCACGATCATGTATAACAACCAAGATGCTGCATCACAAGACACTGCACATTGCAGACATCCATGTCATGACCAAAGCAATGCAATATATCTCCAACATATACCCATAAAAGTACTTAGAAGATAAAAACAACATAATACAACAAGTGACAAGAGTCTAATGTACTCATTGTGGAGCACTCTTTCTGTGTGTACCATTCCAATTTTTCCCTTCTCCCTTTTTCAGTCATTTTCTGTTGAAAACAAGAGCTGTATAAAAATACAATACAAGCCAAAAAAAACAAGAGGGCTTCAAATTCAAAGGCCATAAAAAACTCAACAATGATTATTTCACTTGAAGTCTTCCTGCTCTTTCTGTTAGAAGAAAAAGTTGTGCCCACTGGCCAATCAGGCCTAAGCTCTGACCCATTCAGTGAAATGAGCTGGCAAAAATGCACACAGTTATAGCAACCAAGACTTTTGAGGTGCTTTACTTTGGAGACTCAGCACCTGAAAGCATACAAAGCAAGATGGGGCCTGAAATACTTCAGGTGGCATCAAAGTAAGCTATTACAAGAAAGTGGCTCAACCCCCCCCCCCCCCCCCCCACACACACACACACACACACACACACACACACACACACTCAGAGAAACTAGTTCGACTTTGTTGATAAAGTACATGGTATAGAGGACTTTACAAATAACTTCAAACTGCAGCAATCTTCATGCTATGGATAAATAGAAAAAAAGATTGGTTTTCAAACCTGTCACGCAAACTGAAGAGACCACACTGTTTGAAAGAGGATTAATTGACTACTGCTATCTGACACCGTTTGTTGTACTGTTTGTTTTATTCTAACTTCATTTAAAAAACTAAGAGAAAAGTGAAAATACCCACAATTGGCCAAACTCAAAATCTAAATGTCAATGACGACAATAGGATCCTCACTCACTTTAACAGCAGAGGGATTCAAAGAAAGTTCTGAAGACCTAAAGGCAGATATGTCTACTTGGAGACAGCACAGGGTCATCTCCTGTAATCGGGGTGTTTTTGAGTCAAATAAAACAAATGAATTATTAGAAAAACTCTTTCACTGATGCTTTATAACTCTGTGAAAACTATGATGACAGTCATAATGAATGCCATCCCAACAATTTAAGCTAAAGCACTGTCAATGTTTTTTAAATAACAAGAAAAACCCTTATGTGTCATACCCTATATAGTGATAGGTAACTATCTGAAGTTTAAATAATGACTCTCCATCTGAACAGTGACTTGCAATGTTTTACTTCTGAACAGAGGGTTCTCCAGGGTGCAGAAAAAAAAGTCCATGACAGTTTTGTTTTGCTGCTGTTACTGAGCTGAAGAAGGGGATGGGTGGCCCAAAGCTGCACAACCCAATCAGTGTCCTTTAGAACAGAGGTGGGAACTACTGCAACAACAGACAGAGACTGCAAGTAGAGAGATAAGCATAGATGCTAACAGATTCAGTAGCAGTTTATTGTATATTTATTGCATTTATTTATTAAATGAAAAACAAATAACATCACTACAAATGTCTCTATAGAAAGGATATTTACACTCCACCTCTGACTTGCTTTGACAAAAGTTTATTTTATGAAGTGGTTCATGTTCCTTAGTACAGTAGTGCTCACTTACTAAATTATCTGATTGGCCCATACTAAATGTGATTAACAGAACGATCGAACCACTTGCTAAATATGCCCTTAAAGGTTCCCCTCCAACACTTTCTATGGCCTTTTTTCAAGATGGACTAGAGAAATATATTGAACGGTCCATCTGGTGTGCCAGGTTAGGAACTTAAAGTTGTCTGTTCCTTCCTTGTATTGCATTGGTCTTTGCTGCATCTGTTATGTAATTTGTGTGTTAGGATGGATGTCTCCATGTGTAGGGTATGGCTGCAAAAAAAATACACATAAGGATACAGATGAAGCAACCTAAAGCTGAAATATTTCTTCTGCCACTTTGAAAAAGATATTCAAAATTTGCTGTCCCAGACTTTTAGGACAAACTTTGATCCTCTATTTCAATAAATCTTCAAATTAATTTGAAGTGTCGGACCAGAGACGTGCTTGAGTTTTTCTTTCCAGTATTTGGATAAAGCAGTCATTATTTTGTACTTTGTTGTGTTTCAGACCTGGACGAGTGCTCCAATGGGACACACATGTGCAGTAACAATGCTGAGTGCCTCAACACCATGGGCTCATACCGCTGTGCGTGCAAGGAGGGATTCTCTGGAGATGGATTCTACTGCTCAGGTCATAACATAATAATGTCTTACAGAACATTTGTTCCTTTTTAAAGCTGCATGAGGGTGTTCACAGAGTGTTTTTATTTGTGATCACACATACAGACAGCGATGAGTGTGCAGAGAACAGTAACCTGTGTGAGAGCGGACACTGCCTGAATCTGCCTGGAGGGTACCGCTGTGAATGTGACATGGGTTTCATCCCCACTGCTGACGGCAAAGCTTGTGAAGGTAAGACAACTCGGCTCCCAGCTGTCCTGGCTGTTCACTGTTGAGTTAATGCCCAAGTCTTCAATAATGTTGACTGGCTCAAACAGGTCTGGTGTTGGTCTGGTGAGTGTTTGTTCCCCTGTTTGGAAAACAAATACAAGCAAGCACATGCTGCCTTCAAGTGGATCTTGTGAGCTGTTTTTTGGACTGAGGAAGTACACAGGATGCTGAACATCGAAGTGTTCTTTTTGTTTTAGAGTATGACAACAATAATGGATTTAGACTTGTTTCCTTTTCAGATGTAGATGAAGACTTGCATTGTGTGTATGCAGGTGACAGAAAGCTGTAGGCAGATGTACTTTGCTAATTATAAAACAAAAAATTGTGGTGTTACATCATTGGATTAAGAATTTAAGCATTCAGTTAGATTAGTCTCATAAAATAAGTTAGATCAGTCCTCTAGAGTTGGGACTGCTGGCATGAGGCATTTTTTTATTATTGCCTTCCTGGCAGCGATACTGAGTATTCAAACATGGGTACCTGTTTTCATTCTTAGTAGCTGAGTGCAAGATTCTGACAGAAAGTCAAAAGATAATGTTTGACGATGTTTAGTTGCTTGAGAATGTCATTCCAGAAGGTGTTTATTTTAGGACAGGTTGAAAATGGGTGATAGTGTTTCGCTACCTACAGCATCTGGGGGAACCTGAGTGATGGGAATTCTGAACAGGTGTAATTAGGCGAAATACTTGAAAAGACTCCTCCAAACAAAGGCTGTCCATGAGATTGAGTTTGTTATCCTCCACTGAAACTCAAAAATGTCCCCCAAATTTCATCAGGGATGTGTTTAGTAGTTTAATTCTGTTTTTTAAGGTCTTATAAAGTGGTAACACTTTAAGAGGTTTCAACTTAAAATAACTCTGGTTAAAGCTGCACGCACTTTTATATCCTACTCATGTCATGGCTCCCAGGATTTATAGCTCTAATGCTGCACGAAAGTGCTTGCTGTACCTAGAAAACATGTCTTTACAAAGCTATTTTAGTTTGGATATAGAATTTATATTGATATATTCAATTATAAAAGTAAGGTTTGATTATAAGCAATAATAAATGACTTAGGAGGGGTCTTTCTTTAGCTGAACCACTGGAGATTAAACATATGAGCACATTTATCAGTGGAGGCAGACAAGCGTGACTCATGCTCCCAGTGATAAGGTGTTGTTGGATTTAACTGAATGAGCAGGCTGACCTCATTTTGCTGATGTGTCAAACATCCTGAAATAACCTGTCCGGTCCTCCCTGCATCAGCTCAGTCAGGACTGGATAGTAATGACTTGTGCAGAGTGTAATGATGTGGAAGAGCACGATTTCATAACCTTGGCTGCAGCTCTGATAGTGTATGTGTGCGTCTGTCTGGAGATGTCTGGGCATTTTTTTGCCCCAGAACTGTCATTCTTTAGCAGAGGTGAGCGGCCTTCACTTCCTATTGCAGGCTGCCAATTTTCCACCATGATCCCATGATCCACTAATCCCTCACAGCTGGGCCTCTCTCTCTCTCCCCTTTTCCTTCCTCACTCTCTCTTTATCTTTTACAGACATAGATGAATGTACCTTTGCTGACATCTGTGTCAATGGACGCTGCCAGAACATCCCAGGACTTTTCAGATGTGAATGTAACCTTGGTTATGAACTTGACAGGAGTGGAGGCAACTGCACAGGTAAGAGCAAACAAAACACCCATCCAGCTGTCTGCCCAAATAAATCCAGATTTATCAGAGCAAGTGAAGGAAATATGTCAGAGCATTAAAAGAATCTATTGATCATGTGTATCTAATGTCAAATGTCTGTACCGCCCGAGGCTGGACAGCAGAAGGAACTTGTTACTTACTGTGTGATCTAAATAAATACTAACCTATAATCTGTAATCTACATATCTAACCATGGATGTATCTCATTGTGCTGTGGGATGTACCAATATAAAAACTAGAATGGCATGCATATCCAGTCTTCAGAACTGGCTGCCAGATAAAAAAAACACTTGTAAAAAGTGAGTAAGGTCTGCACGCCAGAGGCTGCTCTAAAGTCAATTTAATAAGGATTATCATTACAAAGGGGATGTTTTTGGTCCAAGCTCTTCATCAGATAACACAAATATAGCCCTTTATACAAACTAAAAATCGAAAGAATGGCTATTAATAACAAAGACGTTAATGAATAGATTTTTACAGACCTATTTTTACAAACATTCTTCCTCACAAACAAAACTAATTTTCACCAGTATCAGTTAAATTTTTAAACAAAGTTCTGCCCATAAGAAGAATGCTTTTTATATGGGCTTTGGAAAAAGATAAATACTGTTGCTTTTGTCCATCTGACCAGCATTACATCTTTTTTTTTTTCCACATGTTGTAATGTTTTGGATGAACTATTTTAAGAATGGCTTGCACCATCTCCTCTGTCCTTTGCAGTGAGTACCCAAACAGTAATACTTGGGGAATTAAGTAATGGTGTCCAATCATTATAAATACCATCATTTTACTTGAGGACAAATAAAATAAATAACTACCTTCTGAGCTAATCTTGGGGAACTGCTGCAACATCCAACAGATGAGACCAGTCTTCTGTCCAAACAGCTGTCCAGACTCATGATGCCTGTACGCAGACAAAAAACAAAATGTTCTTTCTACATGGATGTCACACAAAGATCGGAGATCTCCTAACTTTTAAGCCAATGGAAAAAGTATGACTGGAATAAACTAAAAGTTTGGGCCATGTTTGATTTCTTGATTGGTCTGTTGGAGCACCTTTGCAAGGCTTTTTGAGATAGTTAAGACAGCACTCAAACAACTCAGAAAAACAGAAAAAAACTTTACGCAGAACATGTCCAAATGATAATTTCTTCATGTTTTCATAAAAAACTCTTCCCAAAATGGTATGTGCTAGGACAGCCGTGTAGCCATGAAGCCTTCTGTATTCTCTTCGACTGAAAACATGTCTTTCAGTCTGCTCATTTCAAACTTCTGTTAATGTCCTTGAGGCAGCATTTTAGTTTTTTTTTTTGTTAGTTATGATTCTTAAGTAAAAAAACTAAAATGACCCTCATTGTTGTAATCAACTGTTTTGTCTCTTCTTTAGATATAAATGAATGCCTCAACCCAACCATCTGCATCAATGGAATCTGTGTGAACATCCCTGGAAGTTACCTCTGCAACTGCCCAACAGACTTTGAACTGAACCCCACACGGGTGGGCTGTGTAGGTGAGACCCAGCAGCTACTGAACACACAATGTTTTAGGCTCTGGCTTTAGGTCTGAAGCAGAGATGCCTGAAATCTCTCGTATGTTTTGTGTGTGTTTAAAGACACTCGCTCTGGAAGCTGCTACCTGGATGTTCGTTCCCGCGGTGATGCATCAGAGAGCTTGGACTGCTCCAATGAGATCGGAGTCGGCGTTTCAAAGGCGTCCTGCTGCTGCTCTCTGGGTCAGGGCTGGGGAAATCCATGTGAATCATGTCCTTCTGTCAACTCAAGTAAGTCAATGCATCAAAATCAAGTTGAGAACTTATCATGTGACTATTCAATGGCATTGTGTGTTTATCATGTGACTGTTCAATGGCATTGTGTGTTTATCATGTGACTGTTCAATGGCATTGTGTGTTTATCATGTGACTGTTCAATGGCATTGTGTGTTTATCATGTGACTGTTCAATGGCATGGTGTGTTTATCATGTGACTGTTCAATGGCATGGTGTGTGAAATCTTAACGAACAGAACTTTTGGCAGCCAAATTGAGGTTTTCTGTGACCCACACACAGAGTATGCTGGATTCCTAAACACTTTCTATTGGCTGTTTCCGTGATAGGCTAGTGAACTATAGTCTGTAAAGTATATATAGGACTGTGTATCTGATGTGTCAGGTTACTGGTCAAGTACCAACTTACCTGCTCTGTTCCCACAGCATCACATCCATCCATCCACTGTGCTAATTTACATCTGGGCAGTAGAGCTTAGAGAGCCCATTGCCCTGCCTATAGAGGACACATTTGACCAGATGTCAAGACTGTATTAATAAAATATAAATAAATAACTCTACAGTTGAGTAATGTTTTGCTTTCTTTCAATGGTGATAACTTAAGGTTACGTAGTCCCATCACACACACCTGTAACACAATGGATGTATCTTTTTTCACATAATTTATCTTGAAACTAAAGTTTTTGGTTTATTTAGCTTTAGCAACCATGAAAGTTTGATATTTTTATAAAATCCTTCATCTCTGAGCAGGTAAGGATGAGACTAGCCAAGCCCATGATTTCAGACTTCCTTTTTAAGGTCACTTGGATTAGATTATTTGTTTTGTGATGTTTCTGAAATGCCAGTTTTTAATGTAATTTCCTGATCTTTCTCGAGTACTTTTGGCATCACTAGGTTTAATCAAACCTTGTCAACTTCCCTGTAAGTTATTTTGTAACATTGAGTCGGCAACTAAGCAACTTGGTAGATACCTCATGGCTTTCTGCCCTCAGAGGGATTTAAAAGTTTTTCTTTCTCTGAACAACAGGTAGTGTGTTTGTCCACCTTAATGTAGATTTGGCACTCTGAGGTGTGAGTTTGCTGTTTGCTGACATTGTTCAGGCTGCTTGCTCTTGTCATGCGATGAGAGTGTTTTCTCTGCTGTTGTTGTTGTTTCTGGTAAAGATGAGACAGCTTGGTGCAACTTTGTTAAAATTGCCCACAGATGGTTCAGAACATTACAGGGAGTGACTCACCCTCCTCGGCTCAGGGAAATGCTTGACTCTATGACAAAAACAGAAACTTTTTCTTTCTCTCTTTGTTATTCTGAGTTGCTGCAGTCATGTCCGGTCCGCTGGGCTCGGTGGATCAGTCTGAGCTCTGAGACGGCTGGTTAGGAAAAGTAAAAACAGAGATTGACAGGAAACAACGTGAAGACCAGCAAAGAAATTGTCCCTCTACTTGAAGTCATATACGTCTATTAATACCAAAAAAAGTCTTCTCTTGTTGTGTTTTGTTTGTCCTGTCATCTTCATTGATTTATGTGTTGTGTTCTGTGCTACAGCTGAGTACAAGACGCTGTGTCCCGGCGGAGAAGGATTCAGACCAAATCCCATCACAGTCATCTTAGAAGGTCAGACACAACATGGCAACATGTTTAAGTGTGTGGTCGCCCCTCATATGATTTATAAACTACCACTTTGATAAAAACCAGAGTTATAATTTAAATTAATGAGCAGTGTTGGGCAAGTTACTCAGAAAATAAAATGACTTCTAACTTTTTGATCCTTTTAACATTAAAACAGTGACTTGATGTAGTGTTAAAAGTAACTTTACTTTTATTATCTCCCCAAAAAACGGATCTAAAACAAGTTCATCATTTTCAAAGTCAGTGACTAAATGGTTTGTATTTTAAACAATTTCACCAATTGTACTGCAAAAAATAATGAGTCATTTCCCATTCTGTGTTGAACATTTAACCCCACACTTGTGTATATATAACCATGATATCAGCTCAGCTTGGATGGAAAAGACCTTGCTCAAAAACTTGGTAACTACGCACTGCTCTTATTTGTAATTGTTGCTTGAGCCCTGTTGTAATTTTTGAAACTACTCTTTTATCAGAAAGTAAGACTGTGACAGTAAGATATCACAATTAAAGTGTTTTCCCTTCACTCTGAAAAATATATGAAATAACAAAGAAATACTTAAATGTTAACAGCAGGTTGATCCAATGAGAAATACATTACTGTAAAGGATAAGTAACTGAAATTCTCAAGGAATTATCAAGGAATCTTCTTTTGTCAACAAAAGCTACATGTGAGGCAGGACTGGTTCAAAGAAAGGCAAGTGTTCAACATGTTTGGCAACAGTTAATAGGACATTGAAAGCTGTTTATGAATTCAGATAATTTCAGACAATAATAAAAATGATAGAAAAAAACTTGAATTGATCAAGTACTTATGTATTTGATCTTTGTGCGTGCACTGCCAACTCAGTCAAAATCCGTTATGGCAGATTTTTTTTTTCTTTATAAAATATGAATTTCATTGACCTGAAGGCGGCATAGGATAAGGACAGGGGCTGCATGTGGGTTGCTGCTTGTCCATCCCTACCATATGGGGTATTTACAAAATTGTAAACCATTTTTTGTATCGTGGATGAATTATCTTCTCTTTAACTTGCATACTTAACTTATTGGAGAGTGGAAGAGTTGGGGAACTGGAGTTATGCATTATGGGTGGGAGATTGGGCACAGGACTCAGGAATATTTGTGGTCCATTAAAAGTAAGCCTGAATAAATTGCGATTTTTAAAAAAGCATATTTCAATAGCAGTTTTTTAATAGTACAGTCTTAAATGTAACACCCATTGTTTCAACACGGCAATGAACACAAAATGTCTTGTTAAAGTATGTAAGCGACAAAATGGCTTTAGCACTGTCGGACTCAAAAGTTTACTACTATAGTAAGTGATGTGAACTGCTTTTTTCAGTTTCATGCCTTTTCACGTTAAAGTATTCAGATTAAGATTTATATGGCTCTGAAAACTGTTGTAAATATTTGCTAATTGGTTGTAGGGGGCGTCTGTAGCTCAGTCTGAAAAGACTTGGTTTAGGGGCTGTAAGGTGACCACTTCAAGTCCCTATTGAAGTCTGGAAGTTGCCCTTCTAGTTTGAGAGATGCCAGTTGCCTTTCTGAGGAAGGCACTGAACACCCAAAACTGCTTGTAAAGCACTTCTTGAGGGCAACAGCCTTCTGACACCGCTGTATGCATGTTTATTTGAGCTTATGGATGTGTAGCATGTCTTAGTAATAACCAAGAATCTCCCTGTGAGGAATTTATTAAGTCTGATCTCCTCTGTTCTCTCATTCTAATGTTAATACTCAGCCAAACTGGACATTCATATGTGTATAAAAATATAAAAAGGATACATATTCATGCAAAAATTCAATATTTTGGTGCAAAAAATCTCCATGTTGTCCCTTTAAGGTTGTTGATGGAGAACGATTCAGAATATAGAGGCACAAAAACAGCACTAATCAAAACCAAACTGAAATAAAACCCCAAAAATACACACTAAAATTGAGTATTTTCACTAGAGTGAAGACTAAACTAACAAACCAGCCATAAAATCTAATGGAAACTGAACTAAGATTGAAAAAGTATGACAACTAATGAAATTTCAAAACTTTTATAACCTTGAAACTCACCGTCCCAAGCGTCCTCTGGGCGCTTCAGCTGAAATTGAAAACCAACGAAACTCATAAAAACAATTAAACGAAATTAAAATCTATTCAAACCTTCAACACAATCATCCATGCTGCCCCTGAGTCTTTTTGTTTCTCTTTCTATCAGATATCAATGAGTGTCAGGAGCTGCCAGGCCTGTGTCAGGGCGGACAGTGCATCAACACCTTTGGCAGCTTCCAGTGTGAATGTCCGCGAGGCTACACCCTCAACCCAGAGACCAGAGTCTGTGAAGGTAGATCATACACTCACACACAAACACACCACAGACATACAAGCACACAGGTGACCAATCCCTCTTTAGCTCTGCCTCTCTCCTGCCCTGGGGTGTTTCAGTCGAGAGGAAATTGAGTCCAGCCGTCGATGCCTTTGTTCGATGAGGACACATGGAGAGGGAGGAAAAAGTAGAGAAAAAAGACAAAAGAAATATTGAACCATTTTGTCCCCCGAGACAACACTGCTGCTCATTCCAGCTCAATGTGTCTTTGCTCAGTTCTCTGTCTGCTGCTAACCCAGCAAAGCTCAGAGAGGAGGATGAGGCAGGGGCTCTGATGTGGTCGGCGGGCTCCTCTGGGAAGTTCACTGTGTCCCCTGTAGACAGGACAGAGATGACGAAGAGAGGGAGAGAGAGGTGGAGGGATGAAAGATGGGGAGGAAAAAGAGATACTCGAGAAGGTTGTTTAGAAAAGAAGAAAAAAGGAACAGAGTTGGAGAGGGGTGTAATAGTTAGACAATGACGTGGTGAGCAGTTTTTTAATTAATACGTGTTTGCTGGCTCAAAGAACAAAAGCCGGCGTCTGCGCTTTAGAGTCAAGGACCATAAATTCTCTGAATAAATCAGCAGTTCAGCTCTTTGCAGGACTAGAAGTTCTTTTTTACTTCTTTAATTTGGAGTATTCAAAAACAAAAGCACATTTCCAATCTCTTAAGTTATATCCACGCTGATAAAGAATCAGACAACACATCCTACAAAAACAAAAACCAAAGATGTCTGACTTCAAGTAGAAACTTAGCTTATTTTTTCAAACCACCTACTTTATACTGCTACTTATTTTCAGTGTGCAGCTCTGTATATACTGTACTTGATACTAGTATGTTGTCTGACTACAAAACAGCTGTTATTTTGTAACATGCTAAACCCAACCAAGCTGATTCGTCCCTCTCTTTTTGCTTAATGGTGGGTATAAATAAAGTCTAAAGCTCATTACTGCCACCTACTGCAGAAGTTTAGGTCAGAGTGACTGAGAAGGGTCCAGCTGCAGCTTCGCAGGCAGCAGTCTCACGGCGCTCAGTTGCACATGCGCAGAGACGGTTAAAACTAACCTGTGCCCCTGGGATTCATCATCTGGTGGGATAGGGGTCCCTACCCCTGCCCCATCCCTTACCCTAAACTTAACCTTAGCTTTAAGAACTTACCTGAATCTAAGTTTAAACAAATACACATGTCTATCCATAATTCAGTGGTCCTGCAAAGACAACTCCAATTCACTGGGTGGCACTGTTGCGAAAAACTGACAGTCCTGAGAGTGCTGCCAATAGACACTAGACGTCGCCGCCATATTGGATGGGTCTCTTTACTCCGGTCTAGCACCAGAAACAAGTGGAGTGAACGCATTTATGCTCGTATTTTGTGCAGTGTAAAGTGACAGTAAACGGCGCAATATTGAAAGCAAATGACTTTTTTTAGTTTGAGTCAGCTGAGTAAAAATGTATTTAAAGTTTAATATGCATGTCAGAGCTATTGAGGCAAGTCCGTATTTACACTGCGCATGTGCGACTGAGCGCCGTGAGACTGCAGCCGTGAGACTGCTGCCTGCGAAGCTGCATTGGAGTGACTAGTCCTACAATATGAAAAAAAAAACTTTAAACACATGTGATTTCCAAATCCAACCCAAAAATTAAGCTGATTTCTCATTCTGGTCATCATAAAGGAAAGCAAACTGTTGCGTCGCTAGTGCTAGTGACGCTACATTAAAGTCTAATAATGAACTTCAAGAAGTCTGATGAGTGATCTGTTTGGTTTTTCATAATTTTCACCACTGAACACACACACACAAGAATTGTGATTCATTCATGTAGCTACTTTGGTTTGCTTTATTGTTGTAGAAATGTAACCATATTGTGCTATGCTAATGTTGCTATGGCTGGCTGCCAGCCATTTTGATGACCATATGGCACTTTGCATTCTAGGTAACAGTATGTGAGGTAGACTGCTCTGATGCATACTGCACTTTTTTTCCAAAATGGTCAGACATCCTGGTATATTTATACGGCAGATTTTAAGAAATCACATACTGCATACATTTTGGAAACTCAGTACACACTTCTATTATAGCATGCAGTTTCGAGAAATGGCCTATATCAAGTTGCATGAACAAATTTATCGTGGGTGGAAGTTTTTTGTATTCTTTTACTTCATTTGTTGAAGAGATGTGAGAAATGTTGTTCATTCTTCTGTCAAGTAATTCAGGATTTTACCTTAAGATATTTGCATATCTTAAAAACCAAATCAGGAAACCATTCACCTTACTAATTAAAAGTTTTGTCAAAAATTGTGTACATTTTTTTCCCTCAGAAAAGGTTCAGTTTTAATTGACGTACCATTTGAAGGGTGCAAAACAAACCCTTCCGAGGTCTGTCATGTCTGAAATGTAAAACAGTACCACTGATAAAGAAAGCTGAGAAGTTCTTAGGGTTTCACAATAGTGGATATCTGCTAGTGTCTATGCCAATATTTCCAAACCTGTTTTAGTCTATACTGATACCATGATTGTACTTATTTGAAGACAAGGATTCTGGATTCAGGGTGTATATAGGTACTTTAAAAATTGCAACATAGTCAAAAATACTTTGCAAACATGTATTTCTACAATGTAGTGCATCAAAAATCGATCTGTTTTCTCATTTCCTTTTTTCATCTGAGTCGGTGAGCTAATTTTTGTCTGCCCTCTCTGTGAACAGATATTAATGAGTGTGAGCGACCAGGTATCTGCGGCCCCGGCCAGTGCTACAACACAATTGGGAACTACACCTGTATCTGCCCTGTGGACTACATGCAGGTCAATGGAGGGAACAACTGCATGGGTACGTCTGCCTACCCTCTGACAACTGCAACAAAAGTGAAATGACGAGTCTGTGCAGTAAATCTCTTTTACTAAACACTCGTTTCAGACATGAGAAAGAGCTACTGCTACAGGAACTTTTACTCAGACAACCGCACATGTGACGGAGAGCTGAACTTCAACATGACTAAAAAGATGTGCTGCTGCTCCTATAACATTGGCCGTGCTTGGAACAAACCCTGCGAGCAGTGTCCAGTGCCGAGTACAGGTGAGGGCTCACAAAAACACACACTCACAAAAACACTGTTTTGGAAGGTTAGATTTTTTTTTAAAGTTTTGTCTTCCATTCCCTCAGATGAGTTTGCAATCCTATGCGGGAGTGAAAGACCAGGATATTACATTGACATCACCACTGGACGTGTTATTGGTAAGATTTTCTCTTTTAGGGCTACTTGGGGGTGAAAAGTAAGGTTTTTCCATTCTTACAGTGTCTCATTGCCTCGTTTTGTTTGCTCCAGATATCGATGAGTGCAGGGAAATCCCTGGAGTGTGTGAGAATGGAGTCTGCATCAACATGATCGGCAGCTTCAGGTGTGAATGTCCCATCGGCTTCATCTACAACGACAAACTGCTGATATGCGAAGGTGAGGCCTGAGCTCTGTCAGACTCCTGCCTGACGTAATGTCTTAGGCAGTTTTGGTTTTTTTGCAGGTACGGGGCAACGACAAATAAAAGGCCCCTTTCAATCAAATTATGTTGAAGTGTCTTTTTCTTGTAACAAATCCAGAGACCAACAGTACAACTCACACTCATCCTAAATGAAAAAACACCATACTTAGTGCTGAATATGTTCTTTAGTAATACTTGATATGTTGTTCTAATGCTTTATAAAAGAGTTTAAAAAATGTACGTGAAGAAAGTTCTTTGATTGCATGGCGTAGTATTCATATCTCAGGTATAGCACATTTATTTTTTTCATGATTTCTTCATGTTTACAATTTGTTAATTTTTGAAAATCATTAGCGGGCCTCATTTAGTGAGATGGAGGGCCGCATGTGGCCCCCAGGCTTCTGTTTCCCAATCCTGCTCAAACCTTATACCCCACACCAGTTTATTTTAAATGGATCATTTAAGATATGATGAAATATTATTTCAAACTCCATGTTTGAGCCTACAGAATGCTGGGGTGGGGAAGGGTTGAAACCAAGGATGTGGTATTGATGCAGGACATTTCTTGCAACTTGGCACCTAAATGAGGTTTTTTTTTTTTAAATCACATTGTCTTTCTTAAAATCTTTGCCAACCTTTATGATACCATAACACATCACAACAAAAACCACAGCTTAAACAATTCAATACTCATAAAAAAAAAACATATCACATGAAAGCCAAAACATAACATTAACAAAACATGGGGAAAGCATCTGTGGTAGTGCCATCCATAAAATGCTATGTATCTGTCGTTGTACTTCTAACCTGTTGTCTAAAGTACTTTAACAGTTCGGTGTCTGTTGTTTGTAGACATTGATGAGTGTCAGAATGGACCAGTGTGCCAGCAGAACGCAGCCTGCCTGAACATGCCTGGAAGCTACCGCTGCGAGTGTAAACCTGGATATCGCTTCACCCCGACGGGACAATGTCTTGGTAAGACTGCAGGGATCAGCTTTGGCATTTGAAGACTGTAAAAAGTGTCAGAAGCTCTCAGATTAAAGAGCGTATGACAGACTGTTCACTGAACTTGCTTTGGTTAAGTCAACTCCTGATGACCTTAGTGAAGATTATACAGGATTGTTGGAAGCATAGAGCAGGATTATAGAGAAGATTAGACAAGGCTGTCAAAAAGCTTCTTTTGTCCATGAGGATGATTCAGACTTCTCTGTGCTTCCTGTGGCCGATGCTGTCCTGTCTCCTCGAGCTATGCTATCAAACTCAACCATATGAAACTCTTCAAACTGCCTTTTCTTGCCAAAAAATAAAAACACCCAAGGCAGCATAATGAAAGTCAGACTGCAGATAAAATTTCCATGGTGGGCTTGTTATTAAGGAAGAGCTGTTGCTTCCTGCTTTTCATGAATCTTCTAAAACAAAACATGGCCCGGGCTCTTTTATTAAAAGTTTAATAATAATGATGTTGACTCCAGTACCATGTGACATTAATTTGTTATTATGTAACAGCATTAATGGCCAGTTTTCTTTCTTATAACCAAGTGAGGCTACCTTATGTCTGTATTTAAAAAGCTGTTTAATTGGTACCTGTACAAGGACTTAGTTCAAATTTTTAAGGTCCTGTGTACTCAGTGGTGGTTATATTCATTTTTCAGGAACTTATAGATCAAGATAACAAACTTAAAAGGCACTTTATACAATGAGCACCAATGTTTTAGAGCTGATTTGTTTAACAATTAAATAGCTCAAATATATGACCCGTTTTGACGTAGTTGTGCCTTTTTTGTTTGCGATGATCAAGAAAGGGGTCAACAGCCTATTGAAGGTAAAAGTTAAGAGGGGCTTTAACTAAACACATGTGGTACCACTGTTGTAGAATGTGCTGTATAATTTGTAAAACCTCAGGAGCAGATATTGTGCATGTATATATCTTTTTTTGCTGTTATGTTTATTAGGGTTGGACTTTCCTTGGACAGTAAAATAGATGTATTTGGACAGTAAGTAAGTGTCAAACAAAGGGGAGCAAATGTGTAATATTATATTGCAGTTGTTTACCATATGACATGTTGAACACGTCAACACAGATTTTTACTGACCATACAAACTGCTTTTTGTAATTTGACAAACCAGTGTTACGTTGGAAATATGACTGTGCATTGGTGTCCTTGTTTTCAGACCGTAATGAATGTAATGAGATCCCTGGTGTCTGTAATCCTGGTCAGTGCATTGACACGCTGGGGAGCTACCGCTGCCTCTGCCCCAATGGCTTCAAAACAACAAGAGACCAGTCAATGTGTGTTGGTAAGTTTAGTATGATTTATTTTCCTTTTTTAGGGTCGTATCTGTAGTATTATTTCAGTAAATGTGTAAAGTGTCAGCGCTGAGTTCTGACTCTGCTGATTCTCTCTGTAATCAGATGTGGATGAGTGTGAGAGACAACCCTGTGGAAACGGGACCTGCAAGAACACCGTGGGCTCCTACAACTGCCTCTGCTACCCTGGCTTTGTCAACTCGCACAACAGTGACTGTATAGGTGAGTAAAACTTCAGTTCTTAATTGGCAAAGCAAAAAAATGTAACGTTCATGTGATAAGACATGTTTGTTTTTGTGTTGCTCAGACGTGGATGAGTGTTCAACACAGAGGGGCCTGTGTCGAAACGGGCAGTGTGTGAACACTGTCGGCAACTTCTACTGTTTGTGCAATGATGGCTACGAGCTCTCTTTGGACGGCAGGCTTTGTACAGGTAAGGAAGTAGTCCTTTTTTATCAGTTATTTTAAATTAATCCAATCCCTTTTAAAACATTTCTATACATGATCGAAAGACAAATAATGGCTTTAACAGCAGAGCAGCATAGAAAAACATTTCAACTTCAAATTCTGTCACATCTTTAGAATGTAATAATCTGTTTTACATTAAATACTTTTTGTATCTCTGTCTTTCTCAGACATAAATGAGTGTGCAGTGAATCCAGGCACATGTGGCGCAGGAACTTGTCTGAATTTAGATGGCTCCTACCGATGTATCTGCCCACCAGGCTACTATGTCCATGAGGAAACCTGTGAAGGTACGGCAGCCAAAAGCTAGTCCTTTCTGTGTCATGCTCTATAAACATCAGCCAAAATGTGAAAGTAAACACAGGAATTTCTTTGCAATAAAATCTTCACGCAGTGTTAAATCTCTGCTCAGGCACAGCAGAGGACTCTCACCTGTACAGTTCCGTACGTTCACAAATCACAGCTTAAACTTTTTGGGTGTAAAAGAGGAGAATGAATTACTTTTACGCCCCCCTTGTTGCTACAAAGCCCCCTCTTCTCCCTTTCACACGTGGGAGTGGGCTCAGGCCAGAACTCTTGGATTGTTTATACAGTGGGACTGATGAAGAGATATTCGGCAGACTTCAACACATTCCTGCTCTGCACTCTGTTCCTGGAAGCAGGGAGGAACGGTTTTGGATTCTCAGCATCAATTACAGCAGCAGCTGGTCATCGTGATGAGGGGAAAACGTGACATGAAGGCTATTCCAGATAAAACGCCCTTCATTGAACTATGTATTAGTCGGACTGGATTCTTTTTTATCAAAAACTCATAGAGCATGACATACTGATATGATTTCATCCCTGCAGCTCTGACAGTAGTTCAAGGAAATTTGAATTGTCAATGACCCGTGCAGGGTGGAACTTAAATTAAAAGCAGATTTTGAAATTTGATGTGGTGGTTGATATCATTTTTCTTTCTGTGTCAGATATTGATGAGTGCTCCCAGTCTCCAGAGATCTGCACATTTGGAACCTGCTCCAACACTGAAGGAAGCTTCATCTGTTTGTGTCCGGAGGGCTACCAGATCTCTGCCTCAGGACGCAGATGTTTAGGTAATCTTCTATGTTTATGTGCTGTAAAGCAGTTATTGTGTTATCCTTCTGAGGTCTTTCTTAATTGTTTTAAATGTACAGTATGCAAAATCTGCGTGCTGTACATTTAAAAAGATGAAATACAGACAAACATTTGAGCTTGCTCTCTACATGAGCAAGGAAGGTTCTTTAATTAATCATACAATCAATCGATTTTAATTTATATAGCACCGAATCGAACAAATGTTACCTCAAGACACTTTACCAAAGGGGTTAATTCTGTACTCTTTTCTTGATGAGAGAAATAGAAAGATAGCGATGTGGGCAGAGTCAAAGGGATTAAAATCAGAATTCATGATAGAGATAAATGTGTGGATGTCCAGGCCATGAATTGGTCCCCTTTCAGTTTTCTAAGTTGAATATAACTTCAGTAGAAATAAGCTCCTTTAGGTGAGGAATCTTGTTTTCAGTAAGGTCCACCTCTCTATGTGTTTGTAAAGATTGTTACTATGATGGTTATATCAATAGCAACAATGGATAGAAAGATGATTCTCATAATAACTTTGACAGATATAATGATGCAACTGTTTTTGAAGCTACGTAATTCCACATCAGCAGGCCATCCGCAACAACAGTCCTGAGCAGTTTACAGGACAAAAACCAGAGACAAATAAAAGAGCTAAAAAAACGGACAAAAAAGAGAGTTGGAGAAGGAGGAGGTCAGTGTACCAAATCCCCAGGCAGTCTAGGCCTATTACAGCTCAACTATGAGCTGGTCCAGTCCTGAGCCAGCCCGAACTTTAAGCTTTATCAAAACAGAAAGTTTTAAAGCCAACCTTAAAGGTAGATGGTATCTGCCACCGGAACCCTACTCAGTTAATAATTCCAAAGAAGAGGTGCCTGATAACTGAAGGCACCACAAGCAAACCTGCATTTTGGGAGTTTAACTTCCTAGAAGGGTTGTACGGCACTACAAGCTCTGGAGTATTTTTGGGCTTGACCATTGACAGCTCTCCTCGAGGAATGTCAAGTTAGGCAAGTTAGACTTCTCTTTATGGTGGTTGGAGGACTGGTGGGGGGGTTGTTATTATAGCTTCAAGCTTTGGCTATGAACATACACTTGTTGGAAATAATTGTTTCACAAGTAAGCAGCAAATGAGATATAAAAACAGCCCAATCCGCATTCACCCATGCTCAAAAAATTAAAACCCCCCACCCACTTCTTCACCTGCTGACATGAACATGGGCTTAACTTCCACTGATTCATTGCAACAACAAACATGTCATGTTTTGTCAAGATGGCTCTGTCATGGTGGCTGCAACAACAGAGTATGGACCATTACTGCTACAAAAATAAAAGGATTCTTCTGCTCAAGACTGCTTGACAAATTTAAGACAGTAAAGGCACTCAACTAAAAAAAAATCAAACAACATCAGACCATTAGATTAGTCATTATTTTGAATAACTTTAACACTTCAGTGGGAAATTTCACCATACTATATCTTTAAAGATTCTCCAAGATCCTTAAGGAAAATGTGATGCAACTCTGTAAGTAACAAATGTGAATAAGAACTTTAAATGAAAAAAGTGTCCAACATGTTATTTATGTGACCAAATGGGATCAGACCTGAGGAACTCGCATAAAATACAGGATTGATTTACCACTTCCTTTAATGGTAGCCTGCTGGTTATGTATGCATGGATGTTTAAGTGCATTGTTTAAATAGAAGTGTATGTGTAAAGTCTATCTCTGAGTGTTTGTAGAGACTGAGCAGCAGGCGATGGTGCTGGACTTCTCTTGCTTTTTTATGATAGCACACTGTGTTCCAGCTGGTTCTGCTGCTGCTGCCTCAACAAGGCCAGGGTGGCTCTCAACAGATCGCTTTTCCATTTCCTCACCAGTGTGTGTGTCTGTGTGTGTGTGTGTGTTTAAGTACATATGTGTGTTTTCGGGGTGGGTGGGGGAGCGCTGGGTCCTCTGTTAGGGAGTTCCCCCTCCAAATATTGAAGTGATGACATCATCAGTTTGGGAAGGAGGTTTACAGTTTGCATTTCTCTGTCCAGCATCTGAGGGTGGGAGGATGAACACGTGAAGATGGGTGGAGGGTTCTGCAACATGGGCGGTCAGAGTGACAGATTGTCTGACAAGGACAAAGCTTGCTCTACTTAGAAAATCATTTATGGGTCATTGTGCTCTTAAACTGGGGGTGTTCTGACTTTTTACAAAACCTTTTTAGGACTAATTTGGCAGCGGGGGCCATGCACTTTCCATTAGGGATGGGAATTGAAAACCAATTCCAGTTGAGAATTGTTAACAGCTCCATCAAAAAAAATGATATCTTGAGTCTTTTTGCTGATCAATCCCCAAATCAATTCCTTCCACTGAGAAGGTTCAGAAGCGGTCAGAATTGTGGCTTGACTTTTTTTTAAAAAGGCGCCTACTGAACAAACTCAAGAGAGTGGAAACACTAGCAACTTGCAGAAGCACTTATCTATACTGTGATGTATGTTTGACAGTGTTGCCACTGAAAATCTGCAGGCCCACATTTGCCCACACGGAAAATCTGCAGGAATCAATAAGTAAATTGTTAAAAATTGGATCGATCAGCAGGATTGTTAATAGTGTGATCAATAAAATCTTATCAATTCCCATCCCTACTTTCCATAGAGGCTCTTGCCATGTGTGGGCAGCCCAGGTTAGATTTCTGCTAGTGGCCTATTTTAACGTGCACCCTTCAGATTCAGATTAATTTATTGAAATTTCATTTCAGTTAAATCCATCCAAGGACATACAAAAGACAGTGACACATACAGCGGGAACAGGAAAACTGTCTTTAACTGTTTAACCACCACCACATTTTCTTAGATGAAAAAAGGGAGAACATGAGGGAGGAAGAAGGAAAAAAGGCAACTCCAACTGGGCTCCTGTAGGGGGGAGGACGGGTGGGAAAAAAACCTTTGAGTTGGAGGGGTGTGTGTGTTATGTGTGCCTTTGTGTGTGTGTATGCATAAGCCCGTGTCCTTGTCTCTGCTTCAGTCCCACCCATTGTCTCTGCCACCTGATAACTGATAATGAGGGAGCTGACCTTGGAGAGCATCTTACCCTGCTCTCACCTGTTATTGACTTAATCCACTGTAATCACACAGTCAATGGAGTCAGAAGGCTAAAAATAACTTGGTTTTGAAAATTGACCCAGTGTAAGTTAAAATACTCTTAGTTATGGAAAATGCTTACGCAAAGACAGCCCTCATCACAGCTTCCCATTTATGGCTGAACACAGCAAACAGTCACTCATTATATAAGATTTTTTGTGGTGACCAATTAGATTTCCTGAACCCTGGTTGGATGGTCAACAAGTGAATGGTCTCCTAAGAAGAAAAGAGGAGATGTCCATGGCTCTTCTCCAATTCAGACTCGAGATAAATGCAAACTGCACACAGCTGGCAAACTTTGTAGGAGCTTTGTAGGCTCTTGAATGAGATCACAATTTTCCTGGTAAATCAGACTTTGAGTTGGAGAGAACAATGACACACATGAGGGGAATTAAAGCACTCCTAAATGCTGCTATTAGTTTGTCTTCCTCAGTAAGGCACACTCTTTATATTTGAACTTGCTACAGTCCAATTAAAAGTGGACTTTTGGTCACAGTTGGCTCTAAAAAGCCATAGTAGACATCCTTTCCTTAAACTGTTTACCTTTCACTATATACATATTAAAGCTATGTACCTAAAACCTGTAAAAACCCTCTCCCATACAGTGTTTGTGTCTGCGTGGGGATCCTGTTAAGACAGTGCAACATGTCACATTTATTTCAATGTCCTTAACATGATGATTAGACACAAAAACATCTTTTTGAAACACTTGCCACTGTGGCAAGGTGTAACATGAATCAACAAAAAACATTTGCAAGGGACGACAAAAGTCTATAGAGTCTGTTGTGCCCTGTTGTAGTACAGGCAGCCTGAGTAGGTAGGTAGGTAGGTAGGTAGGTAGATAGATAGATAGATAGATAGATAGATAGATAGATAGATAGATAGATAGATAGATAGATAGATAGATAGATAGATAGATAGATAGATGATGATGAATGGATAGCTAAAGTTTAGCTGCTCAGTTGACATATGAGCAAAGACAACAAATACAACAATATAGCAAAGTGGCATTTAGCAAAGATACAGTAATAATCAAGCAAAAATATCTGTAAAGAAAAGTATTATAACAAAAAGTACAAAATATGAGTATATAGGCATACATTTAGACAAAGCAGAACTCAAACTGAAGTGTTAGTGCATGGGCTTCATTTGTGAAGAGGTCAATCAAAGATAATTACTATGCGTGCATGGTCCAAAGCAATGGTCACCAACGTGTTTCTTCTGACAACCCCCTATGATGCTGGTAGAGAAAGAAAAATTGACTAACTCAAATTTACTGAGAACCATGAACAAAAAGTTAATTAAGCTTAGTTACAATCCTGAATCCATCAATTTGATAAAGGGCAGAAAAAACGCAAATAATCTGTAGATTTGGAGACAGATTTGCATTTAACAACTTGAGCAGCCCGGTACAAAACAAAATGTAATGACTAATATTTGAAAACAGTAACAATTTCAGCATAATACACATTTGAAGCTGTTTGACTGAACTGCTGATATTGAAATCTAATGGGGTGGAGGGAGGCCCCACGGTCCCAATTAATCTTGCAAAGCAGCTGGACTCAGCAGGTCTGAATATGTCATGAATAGGTGAAAAAGTCCATTCTTTGTGTCAGATAAAGACCAAGCCATGGTCTTAAAGAGATCTACCTGGTAGACTAGTGACTCCTGGTCTAAAGTAATACACTAATGGACAGACAATGACCAGAGATGTGCATTAGTGGAATTAAGTAATCATCGACTCAAATGTTTTGATCAGATGTTTGCAGGAAAGAAAGAAAAGTCACTGATGCAGATCAAATAATGCTGACAAACATGCAGCATGGTAAATAATATGATTGCATTAATGCAGAAAGAAGTGGACAGAGCAAGGATAGATGTTTGACACTGACCGGCATCTTTAAAGTGAACTCAGAGTCTCAAACTATTTTTAGATCATCCTGACAAAGAGATCAAACTGATGCAAAACTTCAGGCTACCTAACCAATGCCACCCTGCATTAGCTTGTAGTTATGTTAGTATGTCCCTGACTACAACATGTTTTACTGACAGTTTGTTAAAAGTGTACATCAGTTCAGAACAAAGGTGTATTTTGAATCAGACTGTTAACATATTTATTTCAGCTGTAAAAATCCTCTGTTAGGTACGTCTTGCTTATGTGACGTCTGGAGTTTCTACAGCGAGCCACAAGTAGACATTTGAGGGCCTGACAGTTTTTGGCACTTCTATGTTGGCTTCAATCCTCAGCACTGGAGGTTGTCGCTTGTTCAATACCACAGTTTATTCTGGGAATCCGTCAGCTTCACTGACAAATGACGTTAAGGCTTATGACACTACTGCACTGGTCTTTAAGAGCTGCGGTTTGGCTGCAGGTCAGCTGCTGTTCAGCTGAACCCGGGGTCCTTTTCAGAGAGCACTCAGGTCCAGTTTCACATAACAGCCTTGTTTAAAGTCACTGAGAGTTTAGCTCAGACTCAACCATGAAGAAATTGCAAATAGTCCAGTTGATGCTTTATTTATTTCAAAATGTTAATCAGCTATTAAAAGGAATTCTGGGGTAAACAGAAAGAGGAAAAGGGCATGACTTTAAACTTTTCCCCTGTTTGAGTCACACTGAGGATATTGCATCAACAATATGAGGTATGTGTCTTCACCACCAGACCTCTAGGACTCCACAATTAATTATGTGTTCTCAATTAAATGCTGTAGAGGTTTTGGAAATTTCCATAATTACAACCATTAAACCATAAATATCTGTCACCTAAATTACATTTGTGTCACCTCTGTCAGACCGTCTGTTATTCAAGTGTTGATTTATCTTAGCATGTTTTTCCAGCAAGGATTTTGTTGTCTGTTTTTTCCCAGTACGAAAATCCAGCTTTGGTGTGGAAGAAATGGGAAAGCTTTGATATTTCGTGGGGCCATATTTAACATTTGAACATTTGTATCATATATTCTGGGTCATAAACTACAAAAGGAATATGACATATACACGTGCAGGCGCACATGTGCATGCACTCACACACACTTGCTCAGCAGCTGTGCACAAAGCGCCATAAATCTCTTTGCGGAAAGGCTGACAAATCAGTTTCATGGGGGAAAGTAACATGACACTCTTTGACATTCTCCTCAAAGCACCAGGTGTTCACGTATGTGATCCTTGCCTCCGCGCCAGGTGTGTGTGCATGTGGATGCAAGTGTGTGTGATCTATGGTGGTCAGAAAGCTTATTTGTGTTGAATTCAGTGAAGGCCAGAGCTAGCAGGAGAGCACAGCCATATGCTTCTCATTACAAGTAAGAGCCTGCATTGTTCAGGAGGAACAAGAGCTGTCAGAAAAAGAGAGAGAAGAAGGAGGAGATACTGGTAGACACTTATCACTGATCATATCTGTGTGCCCACCGCAAATACTTTACTCAATAAACATTATATTGGGTTTGAAAGCTTTGTGTCCATATAACCGTTGATGTTGTGCTGTGAAAAGCAAAACCATCAGGGAACGTTGTTTTATACTTGAGTCCTATTGTCTTGAAAAATGGTGGGCAATATTTATCCTCATGTACACCATATAACTGATCAAGTGTTGGATGTTGTGTCACATCGCACAGCATCACACGCCTGTGTTAGGCACCGTATTAAGATTGTAATTCTAAGCTCTTTTTTGACACTGACAAAGCAGTGGTCCCCAAATTTTTTTTCTACCACAAATCAGTTTTATGTTAAACAGTGTAGTTGCACACCGGCCTTAGTTTACTAAGTTTACTCACGATAGTGCAGGATCAGAGAAAGCCACTGGCTTGTTTCTCAACACCAAATAATGAGGCATTCCTAAGGACTCACTCTGTTTTAATCAGCTGCTTAACAGTGACATTTAGGAAGGCAGTCCATCAGAAGTAACCTGTCAGAAGTAAAATGCTGTTAAGACAGGATTTGTATGGAAAATGTGTGCTTTTAGATCAATTAATGACTGACATGACAGTGATTTAACACTGGATCATAAGTAAATGTAGTTGAAAAAGTCAAGTCCTGTAAAATAAAGAAATGTGGTAAAATAAGTGACAGTAAAACAGACGTTAATCATTCAACTTCACTTTTACTCTGACTGTAAATCTACCTTAATATGTCATTTGACCTCTCATTTTTCTCATTTCCCCTCTGTGTGTTGCTTGTTTCACAGATGTCAGAGTAAACTACTGCTACACCAAGTTCGAAAATGGCCGCTGCCAAACTCCAAAGCCTCAGAACACGTCCAAGGAGGTGTGCTGCTGTACCGGTATGCCAGGTCAAGGCTGGGGAGATCCCTGTGAAATCTGTCCCACTAAAGGAGAAGGTGTGTGATTTAATAGAAAATATTGAAAGAAAGACACAGTAATGACACCATATTAATGGTACTGATTAGTGTAACCTCTCCAAATTTGATGTTTGCAGAGGCGTATCCTATTCTCTGCAAGAATGAGGGATATCAGCGCGGAAAGGATGACCATCCAGTAGGTGTGTATTGTAATTTTTATGGTTTTACCTGAATTTAAAGTTGAAATGTGGTTGGTTTTACTGATAAACTGCATAATCTCTTTACATATATTTACTCATTTGTCTGTGGTGCAATGTAATAGTGCACTCTGCCAGTAATTGGAAGGTTGCAGGTACAAGCCCAGTTCTGGCTGTCACATGGCGATGTGTCCTTCAGAAAGACACTTAGCTCCCCATGTTCTCCCACTGATGCACCAGTGGAGTGTAAATAAGTATGAAAGGGTGAAGACATGTCATATAATACTGATGGACCACAAGCATCGAAATTCTGAACCATCAGTGAATGAATGAGAGAGTGAATGGTTGTAAATGAGTAGATGCGACCTGCGGTGTGAAGCTGCTTGGAGTAGTCAAAGAGACTAAAAAACTGCTATGTAAGTCTATTTACCATTAACTCATGTTGAATATGATGCCTGCAGCATGTTCCAAAAAAGCTGGGACAGGGGTATTTTGACAACTGTATCACATCACCTCTCCTTTTAGCAGTACTCAGTAATCTATTGCTGCCTTGACCCACTCTTTGTAGAGTGTTAAATTTAAAACTCAACAGGTCAAAAAGGATTTGGAAATCATTGTATTCTGTTTTTATTTCTATATTTTCCACAACATCCCAACTTCATTGAAACTGGGATTTGTACAGACAAGTTGTTCAAATGTAAAGCCATACAAATAGTGAAACCATCGCATACATTTTTTTAAATATTTTTTGCTCCATCTTTACAATTAGCTCCACATCATTGCTAAAACTGACAGGTTGGCAAGTAACCCAACATCTGCTTCACTCTCACTGCTTTCTTGCGCCCATGATCACCAGAGACCAGTAATATTGTTTAATCAACTTTTGTTTGTTCTTATTTTCCATGCAGCGTTTTCTCAAGAGTGTGATTGTGATACAGGCACATCAGCTTTAATAAATCAGAACAAAACTCATCTGCTATTAATCTAACAAGCTGTGAAGTGGAATACAGTGTCCAAAAATCCCAGTGATGTTCCTCTATGTCAGCACTTATTGAGTGCCTTGTGTCCAATCAGAATTTTTCATCAGATCTACCTGTTGTCTTTTTGCAGATGTTGATGAATGTGTCAATGATCCCTGCACAAATGGACAGTGCATCAACACAGATGGCTCCTTCCGCTGTGAGTGTCCCATGGGATACAGTCTGGACTCCACAGGAGTCACATGTGAAGGTAAGTGTACCATTATTCTCTCCTTTCTTCTCCTTTTCACTTCTTAATGCAGCCTGTGGATTTTTATGTTTCTCACACAAAAATGATTGGATTTTGTTACTCTTCAACACAGACACCAATGAATGTGAGATTGGAAATCCCTGTGGCAACGGTACATGCACAAATGTCATTGGAGGGTTTGAGTGTGCATGTGACGACGGCTATGAGCCTGGACCAATGATGACCTGTGAAGGTATGTGACGTTTAATCAGCACTAGCTGTGGCAATGAGTAATAATATCCACGTATAAAAAAATGTTGCTTAGCTTAGTTTTTCCACAAACACAAAACTGGACCTGAAACTGGCACAAAAATGACATAAAGCAGGAGCTGGGGTGAAGGAGGGTTGCAAAGAGGTAGCAGCAAAAAGTAGCAAGGCTAGAACAGCTTAGATAATGCTGTCTTAGGGTGTTTTCACACCAACCATATTGACTGCGCACCAAAGAAGTTTTGGCCCAGGGTTTGGTACGTTAGTATCAATGTGAATGCAACCACCGCACTTTGGTGCGCACCAAATCAGCCGGTCCGAGACCTCCGTGAAGGGGTGGTCTCGATCCGCTCCATCTCCCTACATTTGGTGTGGTTTCACCGGTGTGAAACAAAGTGGTCTGAACCGATCTACTTTTGATGCATTATGGGTATTGGAAGCACTGAATTATGGGTAAAGTCCTTCATTATTTACTTCCTGTTAATCCCACAGTTGAATCTTTTGCTTACTTAATTTGTCGATTTGTTTATTCTGGTTGAGGATTACGATGATTTACGAGGCTCCGGAAGGTCGCTGATGCCATCTCAAACACAATAAAAAAAACACATTTGAAGGAAAATGTAGAAGAGAACGAAACGTAAAAATTGGTTGTTTGGTGTAGGAAATGGTTACCATGGTAGCCTCTTCTTCGTTCTCCTCCGTAGCAGGTTTGGTAACCAGTTACGTGCATATCGCCCCCTGCTGTTTCAAACTGAGTAAATACACAAGTGGGCCCGGGCACAGTTCAACGTTGCAAGTGTGAATGCAAGCCAGCGGGGGAGGGGGGCAAACCGTGCCACAGCACGGTTCGAAACAAGTGGGCCTAATGTGAAAGTGCCCTTAGTGCAGAGGCAACAGTCCGGTTGTCAGCAGTGGTGGGTTAGCTTTGGTCCAGCTGTTTTAACAATGGAATACTGGTATGTTCACAATCATGACTCTATTTTCTGCCAGAATTTACACTTTGCTGGATAAGCAAAGCTTCTTTAATCAATCATACTTCTCTTAAATGATATTTTACAATGAACAAGAAAACACTGATTAAAATGTGAACTCGGACATTGTAGAGAAAGAGGTTACAGGCCTTAGATTAGCTGGCTCATTATTGGTCATTTTCATTCATGCTATGCATTGACAATTTATGCTTAAAAGTGGGGGAACTGAAGGCTGATCCATGTGTGCACCTTTGCAGGTGAATCCTGATTTAAAAAGAAGTTTTATAGCCCTGGATTATTTAATTTGAACAAAAATTGAAAGTTCCTGGAGCATGTGCACTTTTTGTATGGATTATATGCTATTTAATAAATGAGACTCTCATTCTAACCATGTACTAATGATTAAACCACTGCTGCTTACACAGGAACTTTATGAAGTAGATTGATTTTCCATTTAACATTATCTGTCATTAGGCTAATCCATTGTGTAATGCTTCAAGCTGATATGCTTTTTTTCTGGTTAGAAAATAAAGGGACCGATCAGCATCCTTTGTAGAGAAAGAGGTTACAGATTTAATTGTTCCAAAACTGAGAAGCACCTGCAAGCCTCGTGAAAAAAAGAAGAAAGGATGATAATGAGAGTTTGCTGAGGTGTTGTCATTTGTGCAGAAATTGTCTTCAAAATAACTGCTAAATTAGTGTGTTGACATAACAACTGATACCTGTTAGGCTTGGGTCAGTTCACTTCTTGGCAGTGAATGGTTATGATGTCATTTTTTTTTTAATCTGATCAGCCAGTATCAAATGTGACGGACAGAACAGCCAGTCACCTTCAAGTTATTATTATTTTTGTCTAAAAATCCGAGAACACCATCTATAAGGTGTTGCCTATGCAGACACGGTTCATGTTTCTAATGGATATGTGAAATAGTCCATCTAGCCTACAGGGCTGAAGGAGCCTCTCTCAAACTCACAATGGTTCACAGAAACGTTAAGGGTGCTTTCATGCTTGGATTGTTTTGGACAAGTCAGTGTTCTCTCTTTGGTCCAGTTTGTTTGGACATACATGTATTGACACAGTAACAGAATTCTCCATCAGTACAAAACAACCGAGCCAAGATCATCAATAAGAGGTGGTCTAGGCTCCTTTTTAGTTGAGCCCTGGAGCAGCTTGGCTTTAAAGAGACCACAACCCACCCAGGGAGCATCACAAACAAGCTCATAGGTTAACTCATCACACTGCAGGAGTTGTGCAAGAAGCAGTAGTACTTATACAGCCACCAGGTAACTTCAGTTACAACTAACAGTAAGGTTTGAAAGATAGTAATCATTTAAAATCCAGCACTGTTTTGGCACTGCTGTTGGTGTTCAGCAACTAATTAACAGTAAAATAATGATGAGCTATGCTGCTCACTTCTTGTCAACAACAAAGATTGATCAGAAAACTTAGGTAGTTTCCAGAATTTTGTGAAGATTATTAAAGCAGCCAAAAGTATCTGTGTCACCGTTAAACCAACATTGTGTAGTTTTTCCACCCTTATATGATATTTCTAGAGTCATTGTGATGATATATAACCTTACAACAGGTTGAATGACACTTCTGTCATGATCTGAGGGGATCTGTATCACCTTCACTGGCACCATGTAACTTCGATGTAGATGATAGGAACACTTCCAAACTGAAAAACTGCAATTCTTTACTGCTTTGACTGCTTTACGGCATACGTCACTTCCCCTTGAGGCGAAAGCTAAATGTTGGAAAAAGGAGAATATAAGCACATTTGAATTTTTAAGACAGATTTTAATGAACTCAATTTAGTCAAAAGTAAATATGTATTTATTTTCCTAATGGAAATGGGGACCTCTGGCTCGCAATCCTGCATAGTAGGTGGCTGTAATGCTCCTCTGATGTTGGATGCCAGCCGCCTTTACACAAGATGAAGAAGAAAGCTGAATGTAGAGTTGTCATCATGGCAGAAGCAGCTAATGACCCAAAGAAAAGAAACGTTTTTTGGAAAAAAAGAAAGAAGTGGAGTAACAAGCTAAATGCCCAGACAGGGATAAACACTGGCCTGGCATTCAGTCATTCGTGTGAGTTGAAAGATGAGGAGGGATGTCCGACCGATGCTGATTTTGCCCTGTTATTGTTGGACTTGTAAGTGCATGATGATTTATTCGAATAGGAACCCGATCAGACTGTACCTTATCAGTTCACATGGTTTATTTGTCTCTTGGGGCATCCTGTCAGCTTGCTTCTCCTCCCTCTGTATGTCAACAAATGCACGTTGGTGTAAGGAACTTTTTATATTGTACGTTGTATCAGACATTTGACAAATTACTCATCTCTGCAAATGTGGTGACGTATTAGACCTCCTCATTGCTCCAAGTCAAATCGAGACTCATTTTGTAGGTAGGTTTGGTTTATTTACAAATGCCCTAGAAGACAAGTTGCAACCAGGGGGCTTGACATTTGTTTAGCCATGCAGTTGGAAAAGCAGACTGTGACGCAAGGACTGACCTTGATGTGTGCTTCAGCTCACCTTACAGCGCTGAAGTGTGGACATAACATGAACCAAAAAAGCTGGACTTAATGATTTTATGATTTTAATCAGTCTTAAGGGTTTCCTATTGAACTTTGTGCTAGATTTAAGACTAATGGCACTTTTTTAGACTTTCTTAGCAGGGGTCTTATTGATGAAGAAGATTCTACTGTAGTTCCCACAAATATGTAAAATTTAAACTAATTATTTTTAAACAGTATGATTAGGGGGAGGTTTGCGAAATGGCAGAAAATTTCTGTAAACTTTACAGAAATTTTACATGTTAAGTTAAGCTTGGTAGTTTCTGATATATTCTAAATTGGAAGCTTTCCATTAAAATGATGGGAACTAATGGGAATTTATGGGACTTAAATAGAAATTGGGGGTGATGTCAATGAACTGTCATATCCAAACATGAAAACTGACGTTTTATTTTGTCATAGGTATCCATGCAAGATGATATAATTAAAATACATATATGTATATATATATGTATATATATATATATATATATATATATATAGTGCTTTTTTTCAAGGGCCAACCTTGAATTTTTTTCGTTTCAGGTTAATTCTCGTTTATTAAAAAGTCCTGTTCATCCGTCATTCTCATTGAAAGTTTCCAACTTTGAAAATACCTGGAACCCTAATTAGGAGAGTAAAAAATATTATCACACCATCGGTTCAGCTTCCAGCATCCTGTTTACAGAAGACATTCAGCCATTTGACTTTCCATCTCTCCATTAGATTTATTTGTGTCTCTAAATCAAACAGTTACTTTTTTCTGTGTTGCAGGGCATGCTTTATAATGATAGCACTGATTAAAACTATGTTTTTTGCATCATATGCCGTGGTTCTTTGTGCTCTATTGTTGCTTTTTAACTAGGGCTGAATAATTAATTGCAAATTACATTAAATCGCAATATGGCTTGTTGCAATTTTCAAATCTCAGATGGTGCAATATTTTTAACCCAAAATGTGTTGAACATTTTGGCATTGTGATGTAGTTTCTTGCAATTTCATGCTTATTTTAAACTTTTTTAACCCAGTTTTTACAACTTAATGCTTTTCTTGCTCCCATTCATCTTTCTTTTTTTTTGCCACTGTCAGACCATGTTTGGAATTTTAACATGGTTTTTGAACTTTAATCCCAATTTTGCTGCTATAAAAATTTTCCTCAGTCAAGTTTGAATTTTTTGCCTTTTTTTTTTTTTTTTGCAATTTCTATTCTGCACCTACTAACTTTTTTCCTGCTTTTGTACCTTGTGTTGGCTCATATGATTGTAAATGTCCCACTGGCTATGTGCTGCGCGAGGACAGGAGAATGTGTAAAGGTACTGTGGCTAACGGCGTTCACACCGAAAGCGTTGCGAATTTTTCGCGTGTTGATATTACTTACGAAGTCAATGTAAAGACACGAATTGATGCTGCATCGGGGCGAGCATACAGTTGCGTCAAGCGTTCAAGTGTTGAGGGTCGAGCGTTTCCAGCGAAAAAACGCTCGCCGCTCGCCGCTTGACGCTGGAGTTGAAATAATTGAACTTTTCGAGCGAGCGAGCGTGTTGACGCGCCGCGACAGCCTGTCAGCGTGGAGATCGTCACTGACGCAGGGCATTCTGGGGGTCGTAGTCTTGCTAATTTGACAAACTGCTAAACTCACCGGAGACAGATGGAAAGGTGCTCCGCAACTGCCGCTGGACTGTCTTGCCTGTAGTTGGTATCTAGGCGGGATATCCTGGCACAAACCCTGGCTAGCAGGTCTTCAAACTGGGCAACAGTCAGCCTGAAGTACCGCTGGAACCGGCCGTGGTCCAGACGTAGCTCCTGCATGAAACGGCGGAACTCACCGAGCTCACTCCGCCTCCGTAGGGATGCATCCAGTGCCGACGTCGGCGCCTAGCCCGCAGCTGACTTCTCCACAGCGGGTACAGAGCAGCGATGGTGGTAATCAGAGCCATGTTCGACAATGAAATGATAGGATGAAATGTTAATGGCGGACGATGCCGCGGCGAGCAGCGAGCGATGAGCGTTTTTTTGCATATTTGTACCAGCGTCAAAACTCGAGCGTCTAGCGCAGCGCGATTTCAGTTGACGCGCGAATACATTCGCTTTCAACGCTTTCTGTGTGAACACGCCATAAATGACTCCCTCCCACAGTCTTTTTTGAAAGTCGCTGTCCATTTACTTGCAAGTGTTGGTCAAAAATAAACAATTACCTCATCGAGACATGGCCTCATCTTTTGTACCATTTTTTTTACCCAGTTTTTACAATTTCATCCCTATTTTGCTTCTGTTCTTCACTTTCCACTTTTTCTCAAATCTTTTATCCTTAGATTGATTTAATGTCATATTGGTTATACTATAAAATGATCTACTGCTTATTTGTTTGTTTAAGAATACATAAGATGAGGAACATTAAAACAATTGCAGAGTAAATCGCAGTTGCAAAATAAAATATCGCAGTATCGGGAGAATATCGCAATTAGATTATTTTCTCAAATCGTTCAGCCCTATTTTCAACAATAGTCTATAGTGAAGAAATCACTTTTGTTACCATGCTAACAGTATCCTGATAAATTGTATTAGGATATTTGGTATTGTCATCCCTTATCTGAAAATGTATTGGACTGCCAGGGTCTTACAAACAATCACCACTTTCATTGATATGAACAAGAATGTATGTAAAACAACCCATATACTGTAAAAATACCTGCACACTCATAAGTGTCTCTGAATACTTTAACTTCCACTGTAATTTGTTGTTTTCTGGTTTTATCCTCAGACATCAACGAGTGTGCCCAGAATCCTCTGCTGTGTGCCTTCCGCTGTGTCAACGTGTTGGGCTCATATGAGTGTAAATGTCCCACTGGCTATGTGTTGCGCGAGGACAGGAGAATGTGTAAAGGTACTGCGGCTAAATGACTCCCTCCCACAGTCTTTTTTGAAAGTCGCTGTCCATTTACTTGCAAGTGTTGGTCAAAAATAAACAATTACCTCATGGAGACATGGCCTCATCCATAAAGTTACATAACCCGCTATCTCTGATCCACTGTCTCTGATGAACTTAAAACACTCTCTGGAAACAGTAACTGGCAGAGTCAGTGTTTACACCTCCACTCATTCAGATAGCCTGGTTACCATGGAAGTGGTTGTATTTTGAGGGAAGCGCAGAGACAGGAGGAACTTCTCAGTGTCCATAGCCTCACTGTTTATTTTAGGGCTCCAAACACGTCATCGGCACTCTTACTCCACGTCTGTTAGCACTACAGAGCTCAGTTAGAGTTTAAACTGTGGAGTGCCGCTCAAGTGTCTGTGTTACATCACTGATCACCTCACATTCATGTGAATTTCTTAAGACTTGTTTGTCCTCGTACCCACAGTGTAATATATTTCATGCTGTTTTACAGATCAGAATGAGTGTGAGGATGGAATAGATGACTGTGCCAGCCGAGGCATGACCTGCAAGAACCTGATTGGTACATACATGTGCATATGCTCTCCTGGATACACTCGAGCACCTGGTGGGGACGGTTGTATGGGTAAGATCACCATGGCTGTCTGCTTTAAGAAATGCAGCCCCCTCAAATATCCCCTGTCCTTGGCGTAAAACTAGTATTTCTGATACTTGTCTTAAATATAAAGATATTTCTTCATATAAAAAATGTGTAACACTTGTACTCTTCTCAAGTTGGCGTTAATCATTCAATGGGCTCTTTTCAGAAATTGCAAAACCTCAAGATTCAGTGCCAGATAATTATAATCACTTTTTGAGATAAAAATAGTCAAAAACCAGAATTTAAAGCTTCAAGTCTTTGAGTACCTTTTGTGTCTCATTTTTTAAAGTTATTCCTGAGTTTCACTAAATGAAAAAAATATTGCAGCAGAACAATGTGTTTAATTTTAACCTTTGCAATTGTAAATTAACTAGAAGTCCTTAGCTAACAAAAGATATTTTTTATTAAGTTCATCCTTAATGGTCTCTCATTTTTCAGTCCTGAGAAACTCACCAATCAGCCAAAGCATCCTCCTTATACTTGTCCTTGAAAAACAACGAAATACAATTCGTAAAATAAAAAACGCTGCACAAGAAAAGAAGTGATGGATCGCAAAAGAACTGGTATACCAGATAAAATGGAAAAAGTACAATAAAAGTGGATCTCACCCGACTCCTGGGGAGAGTAATCCACTCAGGTCTGATCTATTGTTTCTTTGTCTGCGCCTAGTGTATCAGCCAGTAAATTCATTTCCTCAAGCGCACAGTCCATCCACAGCTTATCTTATTACTTTATGAGTCATATTCAGTTCTTTCATTGTCCATAGACCCTTTGTAAATTCAGACACTTATTTCCTCTGACATCACACTCTTATCTTCGTCTTCTCCTGCTCACAGTGTGTGTCTCCCTCTTCCCTCGACGCCACATCAGAATCACAATCACAATAAGAAATACTCTTTAATCTCCAAGGGGAAATTTAGTAAAAATATAAACTTTGTTAATCACCAAAGTTAAGTATTTCAACCCACATAGATACTTGTTTTATTTTACAGTGAAATCTTTTCATTTAGTTTTCAACACTTTATTTTATGCACCTTTATTTTTTCACATGAATTAATTTAGCTACACTCAATTTAACAGCAAACAGTGTAGCAGCATGAATGCACGGTAATGACCCTGAGTTCACCTGACAACTTTTCACACTAATGATTCTTTTGAAAAATTGTTGAAGCTTTTATCACCTTTTCATCAGTAATCCTGCATTTAAAGAAGATGGTGGTGTTAGACTGTGTAAATAATACGGATTCACATCAGCATCAGTTTAACATCAGTCATTATCAGCTGATATTGGCCCTTCTTTGCAAACAACAGAAATCAGCACATGGATGTGCAATAAACAGATATCAGTTTCAGATATACTGTGTTTTACCAATTTGAAGCTGACATCTAACTACTGATTGGAGGACATTTTTTATTAGGCAGCAAAAACAACCATGTGAGCAAGCTATAATCTGTTTTTATAATTAAACACAAGAGAAAATGTTGGCATTGTGAGAGAAATTTGCCAAAAGAGGTAATTAAAATGGAAAACCCTATTGGATAAATTAAATTTTGAAACGTTTGTGTCGACATTTGCCCTGATTATTATAATCAGTGTATCGTAAATAAAACTGGTGAACTGCTGGCTTCAATAAATATACTCCTCAATGACAGACAAGAGGCTTCCAAAGGTGGTGAGGGTGACCTGCATGCTGTGAACGTGTACTTCTCAACCTTAACCGGAGGCCGAGAGCACAACTATCATTCTACAGCTGAGTGCAAACTTTCTGTAGAGAAAGATCTGGTACAGAAACAGTGCAGGGCTGCACAAATGCTTAACACTGTTGAAATCATTGCACAGACAGTTCAAGTCCTTTTACCTCTGGAATTTTAGAGGACTTAAAGAACAGAGTGAGCTTAGTGTAAATGATATTCAGAGTAAATAAAGCCACTGTGAGGAACTTCTGATCCGTGCTGATTTATGGCTCTCCTGAAGGCAGAATTATACCTCTTGTCTTTGACTGGTTTACTTCTGCTGACTTGATGATGTAGTTCTGACCTTCTTATGAACAGCAACCATCAGCTAACGCTGAGCTGAAGTTTTGTACTTTTATTTCTTACAAGAATGATTTTTTCTGAGTTAGTGCCATCTGTAGGTGATGCATATTTAAGTTGAGCGCCACAATGCCTTGTTTCCACCTGCATGAACAGCTGCTGTCTGTTTGTACACAGATGTACAGATGATGCCTTCTAGTGTCTAACGTAAGGAAGTGCATTTTTACAGATTAATGAGGTCTGTACAAATACTTGACAACATTTGCAAAAGTCTAATTTTGCCTGTTTTTCTATGAGTCTGCGTCTTGAGAGCTAACTGAGAATATTATTTTACTGTAACCAAGGTTATTTTGGCGTAGCTAAAAATACTGAACAGGTATTCTGAAAGTGTAAGTATCAATGATGAGGTTATTTTATTTTATTTATTTTATTTCCAGATTTTAATACTTTTTAAATAATTTTATAAAACTTTGACCTGCTATTTTCCAATATAATTAACTGTAATAATTGATTCTAAGGCATGCAAAGGTCATCAAGGTGTCTGCTCGAACTGTATTTTTAACTGCTTTTCAGTGTTATATTTTGTCTGTCTTTCTTTTTGATATATTATTTTCATTTTATTTTTGACATTTACCTTTACACATATATATATGTGTGTATATATGTATATATATATATATATATATATATATATATATCATTTTGGTATTTTAATTAGCTTTTTTTTAAATATGAAAAAAACTAATAATATTCAAACAACAACATCTAATAATAATAATTATATCAATAATAATAATGATGATTATGATAATAATAACAATAATTATAATAATAATAGTTATTTTGTATGATCATATTTAAACAAAGTAGTATGACTGAGATTCATCGTGTGGTAAATCTAAACAGAGATGATAAAAGAGTTGGTTTCATTAATGCAGCGTCTCTCATAATTTGAAATCAGCCAGTCAGTTAAGTGAAATAGCATTGTAGATTGGTTAGCACAGTGTTGTACAGTTTCTAGCTCAAAAAATCTCTTTTTATGCACATATTTTTAGGGGAGGAATTCATATGACTCACCTACCTTACCTTACCTTCCGGTTGACGCAACTTATGAACATACTTTGGTGGAAATGATGCTTCTAAATTCTGTAAAAAGATATCCACAAATGTTGACCTATGGATTGAACAACCTAAGTATGAATTTTATGGCACAGTTATTTCTATTTGAAGTTGTGACTAAATATTTGTATTTTTTATCAGATTTGAACGAGTGCGCAGCCAAACCAGGTATCTGTAAGAACGGCCGTTGTGAGAACACAGTGGGAAGCTACCGCTGCAAATGTGACACCGGATTCGTTGCTAACCCCACACAGACGGAGTGTGTCGGTAAGTACCCAGAACTTCTATCAGTCTTAATGTCTGATCTGTTTTCACTCCTGTAATGTTGGACTTGTGTAGGTTAGAGATTTTATTTGATGTTGACCTGTTGTGTTTTAGTGCCATTGAATTTGATTTCTCTTTGTCTCCTTTGTTTAAAAATTTCCAATAAGAATTAGGTGCTGAAATGAAAATCAATGCTGAGAGCGAAATTCAAGAGTATCAAAAGTTTAGAAATGACACAACCTTACCCGGATGGACAAGTGAAATATACTGAATGGTGTTTTAGGTTAAAAATGACCCGATGAGTGATACAAGTTGTCCTTTTCAGAGGTTAAGATCTGAAATGCAAAATAGATATGCTTCCCATTTCAGTATTTCTCCCAAATCTTCCACAATATAAGTTGTTCAGAACTTAATTTTTTTTTTCCAGAGAGTAAAAAAAATTACAGACATCTTGACCGAAATATTTGAGTAGATATTTTATCTGGGCCAACAAGAGGACATCAGACTACACTGGCAGTCTTCACTGTCTCGTTTAAAAACATGTCTGTACAGTACAGATAGGGCAAAAGGAAATCCTTTCAAAGCCTTCCTCCCTAATCTAAATATATACTTCTGGATAGACATGATGTGTTGAACATGGTGTGAAAAGCCCCAGCTGAAAATGGTGGGAAAGCCTCCAGGGAGATTCTGTAAGCCCTGAGCTCCTCAGACTATCTCCGTCCTTACAGACAGTGGTGATACAGCGATGGGAGTTATCTCTGGATGTCTGGTTCTCTGAGGCCTGCTCCTGTCTGGGTGGTTTTTCACAGATTTCCCCCAGACCACCTCTCACGTTTTTCTCTTCTCTCACTTCCTTACCATGCAGATAACCGTGAGGGCTTCTGTTTCACCGAAGTCCTGACCACTCTGTGTCAGATGACCTCCAGCAACAGAAACATGGTGACAAAGTCAGAGTGCTGCTGTGATGGAGGCAGAGGATGGGGAACGAACTGTGAGCTCTGCCCTCTGCCAGGGACCACCCAGTACAAGAAGATGTGCCCTCTGGGACCTGGGTACAGCACTGATGGCAGAGGTATATCACTCTTTAACGTTTTTCAAACATCCATTCCTGGAAATTTCTAGCAATCTCAAGACAAGCTCTCCCTAAGCCCTCCAAAACTCCCTGCACTGTCAGGCTGAAAACAGACAAAAAAGACTACTCTGTCAACCATTTCTGACCATGTTATGAGTTAATTCCTTATAATAAGTCCAGTGTTTTTAACTCCCAAAACATCACTGTGTTGCCAAGCATCTGTGGTTTTGACTTCTTTAAATGATGGAAAGTGTCTTAATGAGTTCATCTTATTTTAGATGTTCAACAAAGACACAAATAATGAGGGGTTTTTTTAGATTAAAGCAAGCCAAAGATGGAAAGAAGGGTCTTTATTTGATATATTCTGCAGAATATCGGTCCATTCTGAGGGATATAAAGAAAACAGTATGATATCAGCTTTTGTTGTAGGTACTTAAAGAAACCAAAAGTCATATGACTCACATTGCATGTCTTGCAGTATGACTGTTTCATAAACTTGGTGGGTGCAGTTTGTTGTTCAAACAATTATTTTTTAGCTTTATTACATGCATTAAACCTCACAGCAAGAGACCTCGTTTAGTCCTATGAACACTGTTTTTTTTATCTGAAATTGCCTGTCTTCACGCTGACTCCAAAGCTTCCTTGTGTAACTTTTTTTCAGAACATGTCTGATTGATAGTGTATTTTTCATCCATCCACATCATAACTGAGTTTTTTTTATTATTCATTTATCCATTCATTATACAGCTGATGCAACTCAATATCTTTCTCTTTCTGTCACGCCACCTTTGAACATCACAGATTGAGCCAAAATTTGCACTCACAACCATACAACATAAAAAAAGGGTTAGCAGACAGGTGCTGTATTTTGCACTTGGCACCATTATGCAAAAGCCCGACAAATTCAAAGACATCAAATGTTGCAAATCTTACAGTAAGTAGAAAAGTGAATGTGTCAGGCTCAAGGTTTGTTGCTGTAACATTTTTTGTGTATTAAAAATTTGGCTTTTTGACTGAAGAATTTGTAGTGAAAGGAAGGACATGACAGAATAATGCAGAAATGGCAGATAAACCAATGGACACTGAAGAAAATTTGTTTTTGTTCTTGAATATCAATCAATCGATCAATCTTTATTTGTATAGCGCCAATTCATTACAAGTGTTATCTCAAGACACTTTACAACAGAGCATAAAGCTCTTCATTTTATGGATACACATATATGCATAGATACATATATACATATAAATACACATATACATATATATATACAAATATATACATCCAACACCCAACATGAATCCATATAGTCAATCATGAATCCCTCCATCATGGCGGCAAGAAAAAACCTTCTGTTAAGCAGCAGGAAATCTTGGATGTGGATCCCAGTCTCATGATGAACAGCAAATCCACACGATGCTGTGTTGGGAGCGAGGGCGGAGAATTTATGGACATAGTTACTCCATAAACACAATATCCAAAATAATGAATTAATATTAATGATATAATTTGATGCACATTAATAATTTGTTGTTGGGAAAAAGCTTGGCTTCATGATCCTTTCAGTAGTTTTACATTTTCTTTTGTATCATGTATATCTTACACTTCTGGAAAATGCAACACATTTTAAAAATACCGGAATGTCACTGGATATCTGATCCATTCATGTTGTTGTAGTAAGTTATTCTATGGGATTCCCTGCAGTAGTTAATCTTTTCCATACCTTAAGACCCCATCTTGTCCTTTTTGGTCACTAACTGAATAATCTTGGCGATGTATTGTGCCATACTGTAATACTGTAAATTTTCAAGGTGCTGCTTTTTTAGTTTTCCTTGAAAAAATGTTTTAAACTCCACCATCTAAACTGTTTTCTTTCCTTTGTTTGTCTTCATTTGGTTCTCTGTCATCTCTGTGTGAGGATATTATATATCTGAGGAAGAGAAATGAGAGCAGTGACTGAATTTTAGGGAGAAATCTTATAATCTGTTAATGAATTGATTTTTTTTTCTTTATGCTGTGTCTCTGTACCTAACAAAGCATCTAAATTTGTTGTGAAACAAAAAAATGATCATATGTATGCAGTAGGGGTGTCTTAAGTATTTTGATCTCTGCATCATGATGCAGACATATATGAAGAAAAATGAGAGTCAATAATTGTTTAATCTTGCAGAGGCTGCTGGACTGTGGGATCAATTTTATTTCTGAGGCCAAAAATAACAAGTAAAGGAGGATGAGACTTACAGAATTTATTTTACTTGGTTTACAATGAAAATACATTTTGCTAATGTTGATCTCATAAGCCATTTTTAAGTAATAAAATGTCTAAATTATCTGACAGCTTTTTTTAACCTAAAAAGCAGCCTGGTGTGTTAATATGGAAAATCAAGGATACTTCTCACTGTGTTAACCAGTGTTACATTGCAATGCTTCGTAACATCGAATTGAAAGACAACCAAGACAAATTGTGAGACGAGCGATGATGCAAAGATCTAGTATAAAAGTAGTACTCATCTCATCGGTAAAAAATGAACAAAGCCAAGTTTTTGATTATCATGAGAAGTCAAATCAATTTTGAAATTAAAAATCAGTTAATCACCAAGCACTTGTAAAGAGGACATTTTCGTTATACACTTTTGCTTCTTTTAAGACTGCAGTTTGTTTCTTTTCATTTCAGTAGCTTGCAGTCCACAGATGTACTTATTCTGAAAACCTTTCTTGGTTCTTATTAAACAAACACAACATTTAAAAACATGCCTGCACAAAAAAACATTTTACTCACTAGCTTCATTATAATTAAATCAAATCCAGAATACAGACAAAAAAATCATCCTTTGCATAACAATACTTTTATTAACAACAGATTGTGCCAGCAGACATTATTTTTAAAGGAAATGTTTGTGATCAACAAGCATTTCCAAGTACTACATTGTTTAAAAATGCTTGCCTCTGCAAGTCCTAATTTCTACAAGTTGAAATTCTGCTTGGACACCCCTCAGATGGACATCTGCCTAAAAAGTAGGACATCGTTGTTCTGCATAATCAGTATGTCAGCTGTAAATTGAGCACATGGAAACACTGATGTGGTTGTGTAAATCCCTAGTGCTGGGTGTTGAATTAACAGATGGCTGTCATCTGATATAATCAGTTTCAAAGCATAGATTTGAACTGACATGGTGGAATCAATTCCTTGCACGTTTCTTGATACTTGACACAAAACTGATGCATAACTAAATGTGAACAGAATAACTTTTCCCTGAGGTGGAGTGGAATTAGGGCACACAGCTGCTATTCACTTCTAAAATCCAGGTCTTGGCAAACTCTTCTCTCGGAGGAGCCCAGCCTCAAAGCATACACTCCTATTCTCTCTCTGCGAATTAACTCGTAATTCCGTAGTGATGAATAAATCTCGAGCTAACTGCCCTTGTTTCTCTCCAGATATTGATGAGTGTCGTGTGATGGGGAACTTGTGCAAGAACGGTCAGTGCATCAACACTTTGGGCTCATACACCTGCACCTGCAAACCTGGCTACACCAATGACATCAGCAGCACACTGTGTGTGGGTAAGGCTTGTTTTCACCTCCAGTACTTATTCTTAATAGACTCTTTTCCCTCCATGCCTAACCCACACTCTCATTCCTGCTGTCCAGTAAAGAGGTGAAACTACGTGGGTGGACGGCCCACACACTCTAAAAAATGCAGCCCATGTCTGTCTGTCTCATCATCCCCCCCTTATGGAATTTCTGGCGACAGAATCAAACTGCCTCTCTATCTCTGTCTCTCACTCTTTCTGTCTCACCCTCACGGTCTGTCTCTCTTTGTAGATGTGGATGAGTGCATACAGGCACCAAAGCCTTGTAACTTCATCTGTAAAAACACAGAGGGAGGCTATCTCTGTTCCTGCCCTCGCGGATACATCCTACAGGAAGACGGGAAGAGCTGCCGAGGTGACCCACACACGACCAAACTGAAACTCTGAAAATGTCAACATCAGGCCCAGTTTTGCTCTGGTCATTGTGTTTTAGCTTATCTAACTTAAGCCAAGTCCAATACTGATAGTGATACATAGTAAGCACACACTCTTACATTGTGAAGAACATTAAAGCAACAATATGAAAGAACTGTTATGGCTCTCTAGAGGCCACTGTTGGCCAATGAGTGTAACTGCACTGTCATCAAACATACAGCACAGTCATTCTCCCTTCTTACAGACAACATTCATTTACTGAAATACAGAGGGTAGTGAAGCCATATAGCAAAGATCTTGTCTGAAACCCATGAACTGTATCGACTGATTAGGCATTATTATTTTCATACAGGAAATAAAATAAAATAAAGTCTTCTCTTGCATCAACTGCCAATTGTCACCATGATGAGATGACTGACTGACTTACTGCCAGACTTACGTAGTGTTGTATATAGGCAACTTACGTGTACTGAGTTAAAGACATCAAAGCAGTTCTGTCTGTTAAGAGTCCTTCAGTTTTAGGATCAGTTTTTAAACTAGTGTTCTGAAATGGTGCGGCAGGGCAGAATTTAGATAAAATGTCATCATGATGGGTTTAAATGTAACTTCAAAAAAATTAACAAAACTGTCATTAGCCAACTGTTTGGGTGGATACTAAAATGTATACAGCCTAGAAAATACTATGAAACTTTGTCTGAAGGCCTTTGCACATGTACGGATATTAAAACACAGTTAAAGCAAGCAAGTGGCAACAGGAATTGCAAAAGTTCTTCACAGTTTATAGCAGAGAGATGGTTCCAACAGTGTGGAATGTCCAGTTAAAGCTCCCTTGGCCGCAAAAATAGCTTAAATTTCATATCTGCTGTTGGACAACTGACTTTCCAAGCTATTATCCACTGGTACAGAAATTGTGCCTTTAGTATCATGCATCCTTATTTAGTTTCAAGCTTTAAGGAAGAGGGGGCCTTCTTGTAGCAGCGACAGGTTTGGCTTTTGGCTGCAGAACAAATTTCCCCCTGCAGACAATAAAGTTGAAGTTCTTGCTTGACTAAGTTTCCAGGTTAGAGCAGCTGCAGTGCTGAGTGGGTCGGGCCCTCTGCCAGCACTCTGCTCACTGTCCCAAGACACTCGGTTTGGACTGGTTTGTCCACATGCACGTGTTAGCTCTCCAACGTGTACCCTCGATCCAGAGCTGGTGACACGCTGCATCTGGCCCCGTCGATGTTTATCCAGGCTTGTTTGTGAGCCTAAACAAGTGTGCACACAGTGTTCAGTTTTAAGGACCTCTTTCATCTTTATTTACCATAGTTTAAGTTCCCCCCTCCACAGTCCCCCTCTGTGTTTCCGGCGTCTGGTTCGTTTGCAGTTCATTTGTAGGTCAGTGACTGTAGAAGGACTGGAATTTGACTCAGAAAAGATCAGCCCCCATACAGTAGTTCACATAGAGATCTGACAGTCATGTAACCTCAGGATCTTTGTGCAATATACAGGCTACCAGACACTTTAAGACAGCATTTTTAATGTATTGTTTTTAATCTCTTACTTTTACAGATCTGGATGAATGTTCAACCAAACAGCACAATTGTCAGTTCTTGTGTGTTAACACCATCGGTGGGTTCACCTGCAAGTGTCCTCCTGGCTTCACTCAGCATCATACTGCCTGCATTGGTAAATAAACACACTGCATATCCAAATATTTGCACTTCTTAACCACAAATGCTCTCTAAATACCTGTCTAGATATGTACCCCTGAAAAGTAACCTGCCACTTATAAATTAAGACAGCTTTAGATGGTTAGAACAACAGTCCGCATGGTGGTGCAAAAACATGCTCATGCACCCCAGCTCTTGCCCCATGTCCACCAGGTTTCTAGCCCCGTGCAACCCCAAAAGGGAAATGTGTTCTAGATAAAGGATAGATATAATAACAATTAAGATAGTGTATTGTCTATACTGCATGTCCCTCTCTGGTTTGTATGGGGCTAGAGCCTATTCTTGACATTTGGCAAGAGGCAGGGTACACCCTGGACTATTTCTCAGCCAATCATAGGGCTATTTAAAGAGACAGACGGCCTTTCATGCCCACACTCATACCAAAGGGCAGTTTGGATTCATCAGTTGACAGAATACATTTTTTTTTTCATCGATGAAAGAAGCCGGCATGCCCAGGGAACTTCAACGCACGTACAGGGAGAACATGCAAACCTCAAATAGAAGGACTCTGATTGACACAGGGATTGAACTAGCAACCTCCTTGCTGTGAGGCACATGCACTACCTGCTGCACCATCTGATACTTCACCTACCTGTGGCATCAACTACGGAAATCTCTGGTGGGGAGATTTAAAACATCAAAGCAAAGGAAATGCCTGCATTCCAAATTAACTGAGTCACAAAAAGTTCTCCTATGCAGATTTTAGAGTCACATCAGTTGCCATATTGGAAATGTGGTCTGAAACTCTCTCAAACTAAGAGACAGGCCAAAAGCGGGAGTTGAGCCTCCTGTTCATCAGCTACAACACACCCTCTATTCAGTCAGCTCTGCCAGGCCTCTTGTTTCAGGTCAGATTTGTGCTTGAAATAATATGTCAATAATCCCTAGATTGTACCTTAGTTCCATCAAATTATTGCCAAGCACTTCTTGTACACATTTTCAAATCACAGCTTCACATCCATAGGAGGCTACAATAATCAATCTTAATTCCTCCATCATACACCCTGTATCAACTGTACATGTAACTTTTACATTTATTGAGTATTTTCTTTACTATCCCTCAGTCCAGCTTGTTTAAGCTGTCTGAGGCAGCCTCTTGTCCAACATTTACCGACTCTTGTTCAGAGTTAATGGACTCTGGCTGATATCACGCTGATCTTATTAGACTGGTCTGGTCAGGAGTCATGGCAGCTTAGCATCGCTTTGTTATGGAACTTTGCTGTGCATCACCATCGCAACAGTGAGTGTTTTTTTTCCAGACCAAAACGCAGCTCCCATGACCTCACATTAGATCAGGAACAGGGAACCCTTGGTTCAAGCTTCAGGAAGTTTCCAAGGCAAATGACATAGTAAGTTTGGATGTGGGTGGCTGAGGGTGACTTACAGAACTGGGCTGGAGCAAACAGAAAGTAATGTGAGCTGAACCTCACACTCTGTTTTTTTACAAGGTCTAATATTGAACCAAGCACTTTTCCAGACATTTTTAAATGCTGTTTGCAGCCTCTTTAACCTTGCAGTGTAGCTTGATCCACTTAATTCAATGTTTGTAATCAGACAGATCCATTTTACCAAACTCCAATCCATAACGACTGTGAGCAGCCTAAAGTGGCACAGCCAAATCAAAGCAGGAAGAGGTGGGAGCTACAAGCAAGACAACAGCAGGAAGTGACTGCTTGTACACATATTAGCATACATGCTAAAGCTTGAGAAGAAGACAACGTACATTATGAATCCCTCCTGGGGAAATTCAATTCTTTACACTCTGTTGAGACATGCTACACACTGGTCTAATATTGAACAAGCACTTTTTAGACATTTTTGAAATGCTGTTTTGCAACCTTGGTTCAAATAAATGGAGAAGAAATGAAACGCTTTCAGTTAGTCACAGAAGCAAACAACTACTTTTGTAAGTCAAATGACCAGATTCATTTTCTCTCTGAACTTACTAAACATAGTTCAGTCAGGACTTGAGCTACTGCCACTCCAATCAGATGCAGTTTTATCAGATCTATAATACAATACGTTATTGAATGAAAAACAAACAAAAAAAGCTTACAGTATTTATCAATTGGAAGGATACTTTTGCTTCACTCCTGGCATGTTTTGATAAGAGTTTGTCCTACCAAGTGTCTTACATTTTGTATTTTACACCATTGTAGAAGCCCCTACTACAGTATCAGATTGGTCTGTGATGACTGTGATTTAAAAAACCAGGATACTGCTGGATTTTTTTTTCTAGAAACCAGGTTTTGCTATTTGGAGAGCTCTGGTAGAACCAGTGGTACTGTGCCACACAAACCAGGACACTGGTACTTATTATGTACACAGGAAAATGAATAACTGGGTTTTGGTTAACAGCTGATTTTAATTCCTCTCAAATATTTGGTAACTAAGGACACAATGACCATATGGCTGAGTAGTGCATTATGGTCATCAACCAAAAGCATAACATCTTGTAGTTACCAATGTGTAAAATAAATATCACATGCGTCGATGGCGCTGTTGGATAGTGTGCTTGGTCAGGGATCGAGAGGTTGCAGGTTCAAGCCCAGCTCTGGGCGGCACATGGTGATGTGTCCTTGGGCAAGACACTTAACCACTGCTGCGTCAGTGGTGTGTAAATGGACATGAAAGGGCGTGACTGTGTTAGAGATACTGATGGATAACCAACATAGAAACTCTGAACCATCAGTAAGTGAATGGGTGTGAATGAGTAGGTGTGACCTGCGGTGTAAAGCAACTTTGAGTAGTTAAAAAGCTAGAAAAGCGCTATATAAGCTCAAGTCCATTTGATCCACTGTGTTTATGTACCTCTTTGATGAACTGGAGAGGTTTAAATGGCGTCTTCATTCAATTGATAAGTCCACAAATATAGTGACATCTACAGCCCATACAATTCCATGAGCTTTTTCAATGCCAGGTGTGTTTTGTAATCTTTTTTCTTGCAGTGATCTGTGTTTTTCCCTGTAATGTGTTAGAACTAGCATGACATACCCACTGCTGAATAACAGCTTTATGTCATGCTTCTGCTCATTAAAATTTGGACAAAACTAAATTAAACTTTGTTCGAGAAGAAAAAAATAAACCACTGCAAAGAAAAGTGATACATACAATGCTCTGCTGATGAATACTGTCAAGTGAGCAGAAACGTACATCAAATAAATCAAATGAATGAAGTGGGGTAGATAACCCCAGTCGCCAGCCCAGTGCCCCTATGGCTTATGTACAGTATATTTCTGTATGAAACCCTGATCTGAGACATGCAGACCATTGATGAGATTACATCAGTAGGTAAGAGTTTGTATTCCCAAGTCTCTTTAAACTTAGATAAGCAGCACTGACTGTCCCCTGTGACCCGTCCTGTTTCCATCTCCCCTTCTCACAAATCTGAAAAATGACTCAGCAAATCCAAATCAGGGATATAATCGACCTTTGTGCCAAGTTTCCTGTGTAACCCTGGACTGAACCTTCTCTCCTCTCTGTGCAGACAACAATGAATGTGCATCAGACCCCAATCTGTGCGGCTCCAACGGTGTTTGCCAGAACACGCCGGGAAGCTTCAACTGCGATTGCCAACGGGGATTCTCATTAGATCCAAACGCACAAACCTGTGAAGGTCTGCAAACAGTTTAATGAAACACTCAGTATCTGCCCATTCAGTGAGAGACTCTGACTGTAGTTTTCTGTGTTTGACAGACACGGATGAATGTGATGGTAACCACAGGTGTCAGCACGGCTGTCAGAATCTGGTGGGTGGATACAGGTGCAGCTGTCCTCAAGGCTACTTGCAGCACTACCAGTGGAACCAGTGTGTGGGTGAGTCAGACCACTGCTCATTTTATCAGCAAATATAAAAATTCTTTCCTTTAAGGGCACCCTGATGACTCCCTGGATGAAGTATGCACTGAGCAGGCTTCATGTTCTGGGTCAAAGCGCAGCCTGGAGCCTTTTTTAACAAGTTATCCATCCTTCATCTCTTTCCTGCCACTCTTTAAATATAAATATGTCCAAAGTGTTTTTCCTCTCCCCTGAATGTTCAACCCTTCCTTTATTGTGGTAAGGTCATGGGAAAAGGAAATGATATGTTAAAAATAAATGACTGATGCCCTCCTTTAAACCCTGAAAAACATGCGCTGTATTTGCCATACTATGTATGCACACTTCATGAAGAAAAAGACAAAACCAGGAACTTTGATGGTAACTGGACTGAACTGGGTTAGACTTGCCAACAACCTCTTTAACAAGAAGCCAATGACCCAGAATTTCATTAAACAGTCTAGTCTATTTAATGATGAAATGTTGTATTTTGGACCTGAGACTTAACCAAACAAATGATTGAACAAAGACATGGGACTGAACACACATGTTTAAGAAGTGCTTTATGACAGTAGAGAGTCAGCGACAGACTGATATTGGCAGATGGGGTGCTCGATCAGGCAGTCCCACCTGACTCCATAGTGCAGGTTGATTTGTTTGTGCTTTTCTGCTCTTTTGACTGTACTTATAAGTGGTATGTTAAACGCCACCCAAAAGGGGGAAAGAGGGGAAAAGCTCTTTGGGGCCCAGCCTAAGAAAGGGGCCTCAGAGACATTACATTCCCTATCAAGGAAACAAAAATATGTGTTTAGCAATAGGTGATTCACTAAAATCACTAAGATGTAGCCCATTTAAAAACATAAAACCCTTCTTTCTAATATTACTACAGCTCTTTTCCCGTCATTTTGTGAGCTCAGTAGGACTCATACACTGGGTCCTTTGTGCTGGACTGTGTGTTGCCATTCAAGGACGAAAATGGCAGCAAATAGAAAAATAAAAGTAGTTGCCAGTCAGAGGATAGGCCTCCAAAGACAATCAGAGCAAGAGGTAAACCAGGTTGGCTCGAGACTGTGTGCACCAACACCTCTGACACAGCAGAGGGGGCCCTCACTGGCTTTTGTTCTATGCCCAACCATTTCTTTCTGCAGCCCTGAGCTTGTTCCATAGCTCAGTTCAGGAATGACGCAAGTTTGTAGGCCAACAGGAAGTTAGCATCACACTGATTCTATATGATCTTTCACTGCTTTAGGATCAGTGCAGCTATTAAAGTCTGTGACATACAAACATTTATTAAACTTGTTCAACTTTGTGATTTCCATGAGCAACCCCAACTTTCATTTTATTTAGGCTTGACCTTGATCATGTGAGTTAAACGCTATTATAGAACTGCAACATGCCAGTTTTACTTAGAAGCAGCTGCCACACTTCCAACTAATAAAGTCATGTTGTGACCTCTTGTTTAGGAATTTCCTCTCAATTGAATGACCTGATCAATTTGGTGCACATAGCTGAGGTTATGAATATTTTTGTTTGATAAAAAGCATTTTGAAATGTTTGCATTGGTGCTCCTTGGCATTTTTGTAGTCCTTGTAGCAGTATTATAGCATTCATCAGTTTAAAAACACAATGAAGTTTTGAATTTAAAAAAAAAATGTCTATTTTGTAAAAGCCAGGTGTCTTGGGTTCGGGTCAGTCTGTGGCCCCTTTCTAAGGGTCCGTCCCAATTGTATCCCATAGCCCTTGTCCTACCCCTTACCCCTTGGTTTTGCGCATTAACGTCTAGTGAAGGGGTGTGCCAATACTCTGTAGGACTCAGGGGAAGGGCTAAGACCAAGCTACATAGCCCTTGAAATGAAGACAGACTGGGACCTCAGTTGAAACAAAGGGGTATGAGAATCTCCCATAATGCACCTCATCCGCTGACATGAAGGCAGAGCGGAGATTATTGAATCATAAAGGAAATATTAATCTTGTTCTGAATTGTTGGTTGTATTTTAAAATTTATTGTTATACAGATCTAGCTCTCACGGCTATAGCTACGGCTATTGTCGTATCACAGCTAGCAAGCGGCTCTGAGTGATGATGTAGCAGGAATCGAATGGTGTCTCGGAAAGTTTCCTTTCCCACTCTCTCTCTCTCTCTCTCTCTCTCTCTCTCCAGTTTCTGACTGCCCACTATCTTAACTGAATGGGTCAAAAAAGGACCAAGGATCAAAGTTTAAACAAACCAAAATCAAGTAGTGCCATGTGTTGAAATATTAACAGAAAATTTGATAAGGTCTATTATTTCCTCGCTGACTTGTCTATAATTGATCAGGGAATTGCTAAATTTGATCTGTAAGAAGAGTTGTTAATGGCCTCAGTATCAGTTAGTATCAACAACATTTCTATCACCTCCTATCTCTTATTAATAAATATACTTTAGGTCTGCTTAGGGCTTGAGTTCATGGGTAATACCTTTATTTCCATGGCGCAAATATGTGACCCACAGTAAACAGCACCATGACCAGTATTTGGGTCCTGACCCACAAGTTGAGAACTACTGCAATAAAATGTATACATATTTTAATAAAACTAACTGACTGAAGAATCAATTGTGTGTGATAGTTTGGTTACTCTATTGGCAACTTAAAAGAACAATCTTTTCTTAGTTAACCTGTTTTTAGCTTGAATCTCTCCAGACACTTACAACAGTCGTGGCAGACTTTCCCAGTATTGTTTGTGTCCTTTAACTGGAACAACCTCTTGTTTTGTTTTCTTCCTGTCAACTTCCTGCCACCCAGATGAGAACGAGTGCCTGAACAGCCAAATTTGCGGAGGAGCGTCATGCCACAACACCCTGGGGAGCTTCCGCTGCCTCTGCCCCACAGGCTTCAACTACGAGCAGACGAATGGAGGCTGCACGGATGTCAATGAGTGCTCCACCTCTCAGAACCCCTGCAAGTTTGGCTGCTCCAACACTGATGGAGGCTACCTCTGCGGATGTCCACCTGGATACTACCGTGCTGGACAAGGGTATGTCAGTGAACTTTGAGGCCTCTGAGATGGCAGTTACCAGGGATTGTTTTGTCAATATTAAAGGTCATCTTCCAAAAATTCTTACTCTCAATTAGGGAAGAATAGATTACATTTTGGAGGTCAATGGTCAGTGTCAGTTTGACTTTAAACCTTGTAAGCACAATATTCCAAAAATACAGTGAAATATTTTTTGTCACATTTGGCAAAAACCTACAATGAAGTTAATTTTGAAGCTAAAGGTCATGACAACCCCACACTGCCACAAACTACCAGGTGGTAGATCTTGTTATTTTAGAAATATGTTTTGAGATGGTTTTGTCCCAATTCAGGGGCTTCAACCTTTGAAGTGCACATTCGAGAGCCAGTTACATCATGACGTGTCAAAGGCTGGCTGCCTTGAATTTAACGCTCCTTCAAAAGTGGCCAGCAAAATTATCCTGCTCTCCCTGTTGAATAAAGAATCTAACTGGTATATCAATCTTGGCCCAAGGATTACAATTCTCATAGGGGATATTTTTTCAATTTTTTGGGGAATGTTCACTAAAAATCTGAATCTCTGAAAAACAATTTTCTTACAGCAGGCAATTACAGACAAAGCACAAGTTGCTTTAACACAAATAAAACAAGGAAACTGGAAACCACATTTAAGTGTTTTAACAGGGTTTGTTGACTCATTCATGAAAAATAAGCACTGTGTTTTTGTCTTGTAAATCTGCATCTGTAGATAAATTGTTTGGAGATAACAAATAAGGCTACTGCACATCATTTTGTTCACCGACAGCAGTTTGATGTTGCCCAGCAACAGGAGTGACAGTGAGGAGGGTAAAATCAGGGACAGTTAATTACATAAATTAAGACTCTTCTTTAGGCCACTCTCTCATTTCAGATTAGCCTGGCTGTTTTATGAAGGATGGTTCCCATGCGGGTACATCCTTCAAAGGATGCAGCCCCTATAATCAAACATTCCTGATGTTTCTCGTTGACTGATGGCTCCGTCTTTGTTTTAGGCACTGTGTCACAGGTCTGGGCTTCTCAAGTGGCAACCCTGCCCCTGGACAGGAAGGTGAAGAGGAGGAGAATTCTCTTTCCCCTGAGGCATGTTATGAGTGCAAGATAAATGGATACCCAAAGAAAGGACGCCAACGACGCAGTGCCAGCTCAACACAGGAGGGCCCACAGGAAGAAGACATGCAGGTAATCTGTCCATGTCTATACAGCAGCTCATGCCAAAGTCCTCGTATGATAATCAAGATTTGAAACAATGAGATCAGGGTTTTGCCACTTATGGTGTATGAATTTGTCAGCATGAAAAGTGTTTTAGCTTTTATCAATTTAATAAAATATTAAAGTCCAGGCAGTTGTTAAATATTATTAGTTTGATATAGTTTAAGATACATTTAGGGCAGGTTTTGGGGCTCTTGGCTGGGCTTGAACCTGTTTGTGCACATTGAAGACGACAAATACAGAATGTAAAACAAAAACCAGGCAAACTGGCACCCCTCCTTTTTTGACGTTGTCAGGAAACCGAAATGTGTAGTGTCAATGAAAGATTATTAAAATATACTGAGAAATATGTTTTTTTAATTGTTAAAAATTTGCAAGAACCCTGTAGTATTTCTTAAGCTGACATTTTGAGGATGGTGAAACAATGAATATCAAAGCTAAAGCCTGGTTTAGACTTTTGTGTTAAACCCATGCCATAGCCAATGCTGTAGACTTGTGTAGCTCTTAACCATTGCAGAGGTTAACAAACACAACTTGATATGCACCTCCCTGAAAATCAAAGTACACATGTAAAGGAAGCCATGTGATTGGCAGCTCGGTCACACTGATTGACTGCTGGGCTCTGCGTACATCTCCGGCATTTTTATGTTTACTATTTTCTATTTTTGTTATTTACTCTTTTACTTCTCTCAGTTCCATATTTCCCATTCCCTCTTGGAATTTACTGTGGGATGATGAAAAACGGAGCAAAGGCTACAGTCGGCCCGTGGACCACAATTTGGACACCCCTGCCATATTCGAACATGCGGAGAACTTGTCATTTCATGTTTTATTACCAGCCAGCCTTTTTGAAAAGTATTGCAGGGTGAAATGGACACATTAACAAGCCAGTTTAAATGCTCAAGATGGTGCGAGTCACTGTGTATCACACTCCATAGTTTAACCTGTATTACTGACAAGTGGGCTATAAGTCCTGAACCAGCTTAAATCAGTGTGACTGTTTTATTCCTCTGCAGCTTACTGATAACGAGGCGGTCAGCCTGGCCAGCGTGGACATCGAGGACACCCTGCAGTTCCATCTGAACGTCAGTGACCTGAGCACCCGCGACCACATCCTGGAGTTCACCCCGGCCTTATCCACCCTCAGCGACCACGTGCGCTACAGCATTGACTACGGAAACGAAGAAGGCTACTTCAAGATCAACCAGAGAGAGGGCGTCAGCTTCCTGCACCTGAACAAGAAGAAGGCCCTCCCACCCGGGGCGTACTCCCTGCAGATCAGCAGCGTGCCACTCTTCAGGAAGAAAGAGCTGGCCGAGCTGGAGGACCAGCACGATAAAGACTACCTCACAGGACAGCTGGGAGAAGTACTGAAGATGAGGGTGCAGATCATCCTCCATTAACCGTCACAAGACTGAGACGGGCAGATGTTGCCGGCAGCTGCTGATCCAGCGTCAGGCTCTCTCTTCCCCAAAGGCCAAACAAATCTGACTTTGGATCAGCGGTCAGGGGCGACTTCTACTTGCTCCGACGGGGAGAAGAGCTCGCCACCAAAGAGACTAGAAGGGGGTGGGGGGAGGGACTGCGTCATTTGATTGCCAAAGATGATTCTACATATCATAGATACAATTTTGGCCGCCTGAGTGAGGCTGTGTAAAAGATTTCAGTCAAATGAGGAGTCCCCGACACACACATGAAGCACTATTTAGAGTGAATGGCTTTTTAATGTAATGTTGTATGATGATATGTGGAATCAGGTGCCTTTCTGAAGGGCATGTGGACTGCAGGAAGCTCTAAAATGAGTTTTTTAGAACTCAATTTAATAAAAGGGTAGGTCCCAATAGTCTGGATAATTTCATTTCCTCCCCTCAGGCAAATGACTGACCAAACCTGGATTCATGAACGCAATCACATTCACCCTCCCCTGTCGTTAATTTATGGAGTGAAATAAAAAGAATGTTGAGGAGTGATAAGGAGAGGAAAGGAACACACTATGGACTATTGAGATGTAGCCATGTTTGAGCTTGAATGACTCCTACTGCATATTTAAACCATGCTTTTTTTCATCTTTTCTACTGACTAGAATATTTCATATTTACTGGTGCTAGCAACACAACCACATAGACTTCTGAATGCACTGTACTACTATACAAAACTCTGTAGTCAACAAGATTCCATCCCATCGGACATTCTGAAGATTTCACGTCCTTGCAACAGTAACAGCTAGCTTCATCGCCTGTCTGCTCTCTTCTATACTTCATGTAAATTGTGTTTATACTGTAATAATCGATGCCACTTTTAATCTATGAAGCATTTGTAAACTAGAGGAAGCCCCTGGAATAGAGGGGTTTGTAATGGTGCTTATAATGACCAACTACTTCCTTTGTAAACTGTGTATACATACACACATGCACACACACACCACAAAACACATGGATGATGCCAAACCTGGGCCTTCATGATTATGCACTGAGGTCTTTGTGGCCACACATTCTCTCACACGTACAATCAGTGCTGAAACGCCACGGACCAGCGTGAGTTCTCTGTTCACATCAGTGAGGGTTTAGATGTACATTCACAATAAAAACATATTTTTGGTGTTCATGTTTTCACTGCTTTCTCCATTTTATTATGAATTACAGGCTGATTGTTTCATGATACCCATCCTGCCAAACCTGTACTATCCATTAGCTTTACTGTATCCCTTTTAGCTCAGAAGGTTGGAGCACAGCTGTCATTGGGCAATAAGTGGGCACACCCTGGACTGTTCACCAGTCAATCAAAGGCCTGACAATGGATACAAATAACTGAGCACTTTCACATCTACAAATAATTTAAAGCCACCAGTTAATGTAATGGTTGTTTTGGCGCATGGGCGGAGACCGGAGAACTCAGAAAGGCCCCCCCTTGTGCACAGGGATAATACGGCTGTCAAACAAAATTCTCTAGCTCCAGTCATAACAATTGTTATCTTAAAGAGACTGTGAGGAATTTCTAAGTAATTACAAAAAAGTCTCACTTTTAGATATATGCCTGATCGAAATACACACTTTAAGATAAGTTTTATAGCATCAAAATAGGTTATCTATAAATGCTATTCCTTTGGCCTTCTGGTCGGGTCGGACAGGACTGGACTGGCCTGGATAATCAGCTTCGGGAACAAGACAATTAAAACTAGAGCAAATTAATATTTTGTTATTTACATTACACGTCTTAGAGCACCGGGCTGTATGTAGCGATATATAGCCGGCTACAACTACGATAAGTTTTCCAAAAATTGCTTATTGTCGCACATCAAAAACTACCGCTACGTAACTAGAAAGGGATACATTACCTCGTCGCTTTGCATCCTGTAAGTTGTTGAAAAAAGAAGTTGTAAAGCAATGCAGAGTTCTGAGGAAGGTCCGAGCTGCATTCACCACAACAAGCACACGCTTTGGCTCGGGTCATGTCTTTTGGTGCGTTCCAGTTGTAGTCAGAAGTAGAAATTTCCGGGTTCTGAGTAGGAAACTGGAGCGTTCCCGGAAGGTCCGAATTTCCGACTGAGAACTCGGTGAAACCTCGCCACCCCTATGTTGACAATCGAAGATGGATGTCCCCAGTGTGAACAGTTATTTAGCTCCTGTAATAATCAATTTATTTGCACTTCTGACGGGTGTGTCGCTCTAGATCAGCTGTATACATCATATTGTTAGACTTATATTTACAAAAATGCTTCCATAGTGATAATCACATTCTTCATGTGATATTTGTGAACAACAACGCAGGGCGTGCTAATAGCCTGGTAGATCGGCATGTTTTTTTCCGACTTCAATTGGAACGCCGATAAGTCGGAGATGATGTCACTCCCAGTTCCGAGGTTACTGGAACGCAGCATTACGACAGTCGCCGCACGTCCTGATGGGTAGCAGAGTCTTTATGTTGCCAATAATAGATTCTCCTCATAGCACCTTTAAGACTTTTTAAAAAAAAAGTTAGGTCAAAGCTATGCTATTCTTATTATATATATTTTAATTGACTTATTTTTATTCATGATTTTTTTTTAATTCCAAACCCAACATGAGTCTACCGTGAGTTCAGCACTTTGCCACAAGCAGTGACATTTACAGGGCAAGAAATAACATTTGTTAAGCAGAAGTATTTCAGTAAGACACAATTTAAGGATGCCGAGACCATAAATTTGTCCCTATGATGGGTTTCTGTGCTGAATAAAAAATTATTAGAGAGATATGCCATCTCGTTTTCAGGAGTGTCTTCTCTATATGGTTGTAAGGATAGTTCTGGTGGTATAACCGACCCTAAACCATTAATGGAGGGTCTATCTAATATAACACCTATACTGATTATAAGGTGGAGGGGACAATCAGAGTGTTATTAATTTAAATTGAAATTTCAAATGACAACTTATGTTAAATGATGTCATATCTGTTGATGGTGGATGCAGGATAAAGCTCTTGGAGTTGAGCCGGTCTACAGCAGCATGTCGTCCATGTTGTTAGTCATGGCTACTGTAATATATGATATTTGCAGAATCTGTTGTGCACCTTCACTCTGAGGTTGATATTAGGAGCTGTAATGATAACAGAAGGAGGCTAAAGAAAGTCCAAATCTTTGTAATTATAGTTGAAACTATGTAGGTCCACAGCAGCAGGCCGTCCACACCAACGACACCGAGCAGCCAACAAGACAAGAGCCAGAAGAGAACACAAGCAAAAGAGCCACAAAAAGAAGTGTTGAGGGTCAGGGAGGAAGGCGCTCAGTGTGTCAATCCCCCGTAGTTTGTAGATTAACTTTGCATCAACGTGATGTGGTTGGTAATGCTGCTTTGTGGTTGCAGTTTCACCACAGGCCAAAGTGACATTAGTGTGATATTTTATTAATCACCTATTTCCATGTCCGTTTAAAAAACAACGTAAGGGTGGAAGACACTGATTACATTTACTTGTTGCTCCTCTTTTATTTGGCCTTTTTCAGTATTTTTAAACAAGTATGTTTCCTTTTACTTGAGTATGTGTTGTATTGTAATTAGTCATATACAGTATGTCATAGCTTTTGAGTAAAAATATACAAAACCCAAAACCAGTGAAGTTGGCACGTTGTGTAAATCATAATTAAAAACAGAATACAATGATTTGCAAATCCCTTTCAACCTATATTCAATTGAGTACACAGCAAAGACAAGATACTTAATGTTCGAACTGGTAAACTGTGTTATTTTTTGCAAATATTAACGAATTTGGAATTTGATGCCTGCAGCATGTTTCAAAAAAGCTGGCACAAGTGGCTAAAAAGCCTGAGAAAGTTGAGGAATGCTCATCAAACATTTATTTGGAACATCCCACAGGTGAACAGGCTAATTGGGAACAGGTGGGTGCCATGATTGGGTATAAAAGCAGCTTCCCTGAAATGCTCAGTCATTCACAAACAAGGATGGGGCGAGGGTCACCACTTTGTGAACAAATGCATGAGCAAATTGTCTAACACTTTAAGAACAGCATTTCTCAATGAGCTATTGCAAGGAATTTAGGGATATCATCATCTACGGTCCGTAATATCATCAAAAGGTTCAGAGAATCTGGAGAAATTACTGCACGTAAGCGACAAGGCTGAAAACCAACATTGAATGCCCGTGACCTTCGATCCCTCAGGTGGTACTGCATCAAAAACCGGCATCACTGTGTAAAGGATATCACCACATGGGCTCAGGAACACTTCAGAAAACCACTGTCAGTAACTACAGTTCATCTACATCTGTAAGTGCAAGTTAAAACTCTACTATGCAAAGCCAAAGCCATTTATCAACAACACCCAGAAACACCGCCAGCTTCGCTGGGCCCGAGCTCATCTAAGATGGACTGATGCAAAGTGGAAAAGTGTTCTGTGGTCTGACGAGTGCACATTTCAAATTGTTTTTGGAAACTGTGGTCGTCGTGTCCTCCGGACCAAAGAGGACAAGAACCAGCCGGACTGTTGTAGGCGTAAAGTTCAAAAGCCAGCATCTGTGATGGTATGAGGGTGTATTAGTACCCAAGGCATGGGTAACTTACACATCTGTGAAGGCACCATTAATGCTGAAAGGTACATACAGGTTTGGAGCAACATCTTTTTCAGGGACACCCCTGCTTATTTCAGCAAGACAATGCCAAGCCACATTCTGCACGTGTTACAACAGCGTGGCTTCATAGTAAAAGAGTGAAGGTACTAGACTGGCCTGCCTGTAGTCCAGACCTGTCCCCCACTGAAAATGTGTGGCGCATTATGAAGTGTAAAATACAACAACAGAGACCCCAGACTGTTGAACAGCTTAAGCTGTACATCAAGCAAGAATGGGAAAGAATTCCACCCCAAAAGCTTCAAAAATTGGTCTCCTCAGTTCCCAAACGTTTACTGAGTGTTGTTAAAAGGAAAGGTGATGTAACACAGTGGTAAAAATACCCCTGTGCCAACTTTTTTGCAATGTGTTGCTGCCATTAAATTCTAAGTTGATTATTTGCAAAAGAAAATAAAGTTTCTCAGTTCAAACATTGAGTATCATCTTTGCAGTGTATTCAATTGAATATAAGTTGAAAAAGATTGAAAATCATTGTATTATATTTTTATTTACGATTTACACAACGTGCCAACTTCACTGGTTTTGGATTTTGTAGAATGAAAAGTCAAACTGACCAGTTTCCCATCAACTATAGTAGCCAAGTAACTAAAACTTTAACTTCAAACTGACATTGAGTTTAGCCAGCCATTATCTATAACACTTACCTTTCAGGGGGCTCGAGCCTATCCCAGCTGATATTGGGCGAGAAGAAGTAGACATCACGGACCACCTCTCAACCAACCACAAGGCCACATAGAGAGACAACTAATCACACAAATGGTCATACCTAAGAGCCACCAGGCCTTTTGCTGTGAGTCACAAGCACTCACCTGATGCCTACAACTTATCTAACAGACAGTAAATGAAACTGAAGCAAAATTCAGGCTACACTGGTTTTGAACTCAGTAACCAGTGGATCAGACAGGATTTTCACAGCAGTTGGCCTCATGTTAGAATTTATTTTTAATCACCGACAATTAGTGGTTAACGTACTTTTACAGCTAAGTTTTATTGATTTAATACCAGTCATAAAATTGTCATATTCACATTTGTCATTCTTCATTACTCAGACCTGACTCACATAGGTATAAAAGACGTTTTCAGAGATAACTTCAACATCTTATCTTGCATATATTGGCCAAATTACTTACTTACAATATTAGTTTACTTTTTTTAACCCCTGAGTAAAGTTACCTGATCCATAGGATCTGGTTTGGGTCCATTTTACACCTGTTTCTATGAAATTTAAACAGGAGTCTGATAGAGGCCACATTTTGAAAAGTATAATGACCAAACGGACAAAAAAAAAAAAATTCAGAATTAGTGTTAAGTGGGGATGAACTGCTTGTGCATGCCTCAGCCAGACCCTATCTCCACATGTATGCCTCGAGTCTCTGCATGAACAAATCTATGAAACAATCATAAAACACAATGAACAGGACATTTGATTTGTCTTAAACATGATAAAAGTCTGAACTCAACACTTGGCTTGTAGTGTGAACGCAGCCCAGTGTTTCAGGCCTGAAGTCATTTACTGTCCTGTGTTGCCCTCTTGTGGAGATTGAGAAAACCTTTTTTCTTCTGATTGAGACTGAAATAGAGCATCTGATATGATTAACAGCTCCAGAGCAAAACTGCTCAAACAAGTTTCCATGTATACTTGAAAGTCAATCTACATCACTGTGGTAAACTTCAGACAAACCTCATGAGGCACTCTAAGACCAAGGGGATAAATGCATTTTTGAGCCAAGAGAAGCATGATTTGACTTGTGATTGACAGCACCGACTGTTGAAGAGGATGCAAAGATAAAACATTTTAAAATGTCCACTTAGCTTAATGATAGTGATAACATGACTTCATAAAACACGGGAGCTGTCCTTTTTCTCTTACCAAACAGCACTTTGAAAAAAATGCACCAACCCACTCATTACTCCCTATAGCAGTAACTAAATCAACCCATTTCTGGTTTACTTGTAAGTTACTAATATACCATTTACCTCTTCAAAAATCTAAAGCCAACAGGTTTAACACAAATCTTTGTAGACAGCTCATCCTTAATGGACACAATCTAAAAATAAAGATATTTTTAGCTGTTCAAATAGTGTTCGCTCTTACACTCTCAACCTTGCTGTTTAACTTACTTGCTGTTCATACTATATTTTATCAGCTTTAAAAAGCATACTTCATTAGCTTGGATGCTAAAAACCTACAAAATGCAACAAGAAAAACATTTTCTTATGCAGTGGTCTCTCGATTTTAGCTCTGATGGACTCAGTAAACACTCTGAACACCCAGCATTACAAAACAGATAACTTTATTAGGAACAAATCTTTATATTCAACATATACAGTGCTGGTCCTGAACGTTTGGAGCTTTAGTTGCGTCCAGTTGATCCAAAACCTCCAGCTCCTCGCTCAGTTTCATCCAGTGTCTGAAAAAAAGGACGTTCTTCATTCGAACCAGAAAAATAAATCCAATCTGACAACGTTTCCAGGTTTTCTTAAAATAAATCAAAGTGTTGGTACCTTGTATAACCAATTTATTGGTTAAAAATAACAGTACTATTATGTGGTCTGATCTCAATGATTTGGATTAGTGTGAACTAAACATTTCACCATTTGTATTAAATATTTTTATACTTGTGAGTTAAGTGCAACTTTATTGTGAAACTGAGTGCAACAGTAGATTTCCTAAGAACATGATTGACTCTTACACTGTTTCCATGACAGGACTGGTATCGGTCTGTCGTGGTTGTATCTGGTGAGCCTGATAATCTGCTTAAAAGTGTTTGTAAATAATGTGAAGAATTTTCACAGCTTGCAAGTTACCTCAAGTTCCTCCAGATCTGGGTAGCAGATCTTCTCACATACCAGCTGTGCAACCCTGTCACCTTTTTTCACTGAAAGAAGAAGCACAAGAAAATCAGGAAAATCTGTACAGGAAAATGTAGAATCTTAATTCTTCACATCTATTTCCAGATCTATCAGACTGGCTCAGGAGCCCTCTACGCTGTGTTAACAGTTTGCATGGAAACATTTAACTAATGTTGACATCATATTCATTTTAGAGTTTACTCTGAGCCACTTTTTTGCTTTTCTGAATTAAAAGGATTTACATTTGTATATTCTCAATAATCAACTGTACATACTGTCACGGCCATGTTTCTAATCAGGAGAACAGATTGAATTTATATTTGCTTAAAGTACATTTATGGGTAATTCTGGGTCATTGTAACTGCCCCACAGTGTTGGTGTTGAGAAAAGCTTCTGCGTCTTTACTGAGGTAATGAGGGCGGGGCTGCCAGCACTGCGCTCATTACTGAGAGCTTCATTAATTACACCTGTGCAGAGGCCGGGAGACAGAAAGCCAGGTCGCACACTGGAGACACGAATAGATGTTTGTTGGTCTCAAAGTTTGTTTAGAGTGTGCAAACATGAAAGTAAAATTTTCCAAAACAAAGCAAAGAAAATGAAAAAGTGCTGAAAAGAGGAAGCTGGCACAGAAAAAAGGTTAAAGAGGACGTCCAAAGAACCTCAACAGTGAAAGCAGCCAAAGAGGTATGTTAGGTTAAAGCATATTTACATTTTCATGTTATATTACTGATATGTGGTTTATTTCAAACATGTGTTTCTGGTATCATTTATCATATTTTGTCTTTTGAAACTAGTTTTCACGGGTTGAATCAGCACTAAACCTCATTGTCAATGAAGATCTGGTGCTTTGTTCACAGGGAGGAGAGCTACAGCAGTCTGCATTTCTTTGGTGAAGCCACAGTTTCTACACACTTAAAAAAAAAAAAAAAAGGTAACGTATTTTCAGTACTTTTTGAGACCTAAACTAGGAAAAATTTGATCTTTTTTTGTCCAGCAGAACAAACAGCAAACACATGGGAGAGGTCTTCTATGAAATGCTGATTTGATTGGAATCGTTTTGTGACAACAAGGCAGGGTCCTAAACATGAAGTGAATGAGAGAGGCAGACATGAGAAGCATGTGCATGCATTAGGACATAGAACTCTGATGTTAACTACAGTATACAACTGACAACCTGCTGCCACCTTTTTTTTTGAGCATTTCTGAGGCAATTCTTAAAACAGACCAACAATATGATTGGCACTTAAAATTTGAGCCCTCAAACAGAAGTTTCAGACTTTATGAGATGCTTATGGCCTTAACTGCCTTGGCTTGACATATCCTCTAATGCAAAGATCATGAACTCACCTTCAAATGTTTCTTTGCTGAAGTTAAAAAGCACAACTCCCACATTTCCTCTGTAGTCCTCGTCTACAACTCCAGCTGAGGACAGAAATCAGAATAACTGCTTAAAGCAAAGTATGAATGGTATGATTAAATAACAATGACCTGCTGACTCTGTTACGTAGGTCAGGTGGGTAGAAGCTCACCGCCAACATCGATGAAGTTTTTAGCTGCCAGTCCAGATCTTGGCGCTGAGGAAGGAAAATAGAGGACCAGTCAGACCTGTTTGTGGGACTCAGCTGAGCGACATGTTGAATACACAGTATGAGAGATTCCTTATTATCCATCCATTATCTATTCTGCTTATCCCTGCTGGAGTTGCGGGGTGCTGGAGCCTATACCGGCTGACGTTGGGTGAGAAGTGGGGTACACTCTGAACCAGTCCCCAGCCAGACAACCATTCACACTCACACCTAAGGTGGAGTCACCAATTCTCGTGAGCATTTTTTTTGGTCGATTAGAGGAGGTTGGATTACCCTAAAAACCTGTTTGGTACCATGGCAGTAAAAAAATAAGACCAGCACACTCCATCTAGACTAATTTCAGTTTGGTTATCAAAAACTGCAGAAAAACTCTTTTGGGCTCATAAAATTTCTCTAAACTCTCAAACACAATTGTTTCAAATGTATAAAATCCACATAATTTAAGCTACTGCTGAATACTGAGTAAAACTGGAGGGCATTTGCCTTTGGGGTTCATCTGCAGGAAATAACTTTACATATTTACTTTCAGTATCACTTCAGTAATCAATTCTGCCATTTATTTAAATCCAAAAGGCAGCAACAAATCTGAATATCAGACACATGCCGCATTGTTCGACATTTTCCCATTTTCTCTGACACCTTTATATGAATATCTCAGACTTTTCAAAACTGGTTTCAAGATATTTTTTTTAATAAAACCAGTGATATAATGCTCCTTGAAAAAAAAATGACATTTTGCTCCATTTAGACATGTACAATGACAATAGGCACATTCCTTTCAGTGGTCCTTACTATAAACACTCAATGCTAAATACCAGGCCTGGCATCCATTTTCAGATCAACACCAGTGAGAGTTCCTTCATCCTTTTTATAGTCCTTTAAAAAGACCCAAACTCAGAAATAAGACCATTTCCATGCACAGAAAAAACACACTGGACTAAAAAGTTAACAAGTTAATACAAATGTGATCTCTAAGCAGCTTCACACCACAGGTCACATCTGCCCATTCATGCCTATTTGCTCAGACATTCATTTACTGTTTAGTTCAGTATCAGCGAACACAGTCCTGCCTATTATATCCATTTACACAGCAGTGAGACAGCAGTGGGTATTAAATGATCTTTTATTAAATGCATCACATAGTGACAAAGTCAAAACTCACCCACTCTGCCATAGCAGCCATGAGGAACTGCTATCTGGATGTCTGTCTTCACAATGGCCTTATCCAGAGGACCAATGGAGTAGTCATACGCACTGTTAAAAACAGATCTGTCACATTCTTGATGCACATAAGTATGTACTAAATAATTCATCCAAAGTTTCAATGGAAAAGTTTTCAAGACAGTTTCACACTTTTAACATTTGGACTCAAACATGATTTACCTCAGTTTTACTCACCTGTACAGGTCATATCCTGCTGCTTTAGCTGAGCCCCTGGTTGGAGTTGTTGCATGCTCAGAGAGTTTAGCAAACCTGAGGACAGGTCTGTCCTCTGCAGGCTTTGCCTCTGCCCTGGGTCTCTTTGATGGAGAGACTGCAGAGGCATCTGTAACTTCTAGAGCAGGCATGACGGCAGATTAATCACAATTAATAACAAACAGCACAAAAAAATCCTACAGACTAAAAGACGACCTAGTCACTGGGCAGGTGACGAAGCACAGCACACTACAGATGGAAAAAGAGCTTCTGCACACGGGACACTTGGCGGGTTTACTATTTGAAAGAAAGTTTCCCGCGTTAAGAGTTGCGCCAAATAAGCCCCTCCTCGGCTTTTAAAGAGACACACTCTGATTTAAAATACATCACACATTTTATGACAGCTTACCACAAAAGTTTTCGGTAGCTGCCACAAACGTGACAGTACATTAACTTAATAATACAATACAAAATACTGTATTAAAATAATGAAAAAATCCCAAAGAATGTATGTTCTGTAACTATGGCAACCACATGAGGGGAAATCTCGCGATACTTTCTGTTATAAACAACAGATTTTTTTTTAAGGAAACAGAGGTGCAAAGCAATACTTAGATAATACAAAGCCTCAATTTACTTACGCATTGCAACAGAGTAAAGTTGAGGTGGTTTCAGTTGTGACAAATCTTCAATTCAAATCATAAAACATAATAGAGCTCTGTCCCTATGAGGGTTACTAAGTGCTAGACAAGCTAGCAAAGCTAACGTCAACAAGCCATGGATGTATTATTTGCAACAAGCCCCTGACATGTTCTCAAAGACATCGACATCAATCCGGATCTCTAGCTTGCCTTTGCTCCGGTAAGGTGTCTGAACATGAAATTCCCTCCCTATGAAACGTGGAGTTACGTCACGGAATAACCAGCATTGTGGATCTTTTAGTCGCAGCAGCAATCGTGTCATGGTGTTATCCAGCCTCGTCTGAGCTAGCCGAGGGCTAACACAGTGCTATGTGCTGTGGACTGACAGCAGCACTTCCTCCTCCCATCCAGACAGCCCCTCACTCCAGAAAAAAGTACTTCACTGTGAAAAAATATATTTTCCAAATAAGTACTAAATGAAAATAATCTCCACACATGCTCCTGATAGAATATGCAGTTGAATATTTGGCTTCGTTGATTCTTATTTACATAGAGCCGCAGTGCCGTGGAAGCTCTCATAAGTCATGAAAGTGGATTTCACTCAGTGCAGGACACAAACGAGTAGGCCTATTTTCTTATATTGAAGCAGAGCAAGTTTTCCACTAATGACATGTAAACTCTTAACGATATTTCCAATTAAATTCACATAGACAAAAATATATTTTTAAGTCACTTTCAAGGTTATCCAATCATTCTGTGTGAGCAAAAATCAAAACTTTTAAATCGCTTGTTTTATGATACATGGTTACACACGGTTTGTTTTGTGGACTTTTATTTTGGTAGGGTGCTTTGCCCCGGCATGTCTGAAGTGGTTAGACAGAGCCAGGCCTGCACACAGAAATGGCTGGGCCCCTGAAAGGCCTTATGAATGGGCCCCAGGTGCATTTTATTAATTCAAACTTGGATGCTTGATCTGTAGCACAAAAATGCTTTACATTCAAAACACAAAATGAGAAGTGTCAGATGGTACAAAATAAAATACAAAGCCCAACTCAGCCTCTGAAACCACATTCATCACACACACAAGGACACTAAAGCGGGGTAGCCTATGCACATAAAGATCATTGGGCTGTTTTTGACCCAACCTCCTCCCTCCCCAACCAAGGATGGCAAATGCCCGATTATTTTATGTCTTATAAGATTATTCTGTAGTCTGAGGTGTGTTGTTTGTTTCGGTAATCAGCTCCAAAACATGTCAGCAGTGTTTTATCAGAAAACACATTTGAATCAACCAATCAAAATTTATTTATGTAGCACTTTTCATAAACCGTATGTAACTCAAAGTGCTTGAAAACAGACAACGACCAACACAAAGAATCTTTTTAATAGGTAATAGTGAGTAATCGGGATATGTTTTTTTTCTTTAATTCACTCCAGTAGTGCTTTAGAACATATCCTGATAGGACCTTGAAGGGATGTCTGTTTTTTAAAGAGGGTGGCAATAGTATATAATAAAAGTAGGCTAAACGTAATTTGATTTAAAAACAAAAAACTTTATTACCTTTCAAGTTTAAAGTATCACTCTGAGAATCTACTGAAGTGAAATGTGTGAAAAGGACAGCAGCTGGACTGTTCTGAGTCAGCCAGTCTTTTTTTTTTTTTTTTTACTTATGAATGTAATACTTTTAATGTTGCAGTAATTTTCATATGAATTTCACCTATTTTATACAAAGCAATTAGTAAGCTGTTTTTTGGATTCCTGGATTTAGCCTTGTACTAATTAGAATTTAGTAAAACAAAATGCTGAATAAGGAGAGTTGGTGAAGGAGCATACATACTGGTAAAGTGATCTTTTATAATCAATATTTTATGAAAGAACTTGATACTTAAATGGTATTTTGTCTATTTATGTGCTAATAATAACAATGATCATAACTATTAGCTTTTTTAAACTTATAGGTCTCCAAAATACGTTATCTAACAGACAGATTCAACAGTTAACAAGCAAAACAACCTCAACAGAAACATATTTTGAAGCAAAAAGCCCTTCCAGACATAACCAAACACAATAAACCCAAGCACAAGAAGAGCCAAGAAATTCCAGGACCCAGCAACATAAAATGAGACCAAAGAACCAAAATAAAAGTTTATTGAAAAAGGATAGAAGCAGAAGACAAGACAACAATAGAAAAAACAAAAGGCCTATAAAATGAGGTAATATTTCAGAACATAAAGAACAAAAACATAAACAACTGACAATAAAGGAGTCTAATGGGTAACCACTGAAGGGATTAAAAGTGGCAAATTGACAAAAAAAGGCATAAAACACAGCAGTGCATCTTTAAATAAATTACAAAGGGAATGACAATTAAATTTAATGATGTGCATTTGTATACTAAAAGAAAAAAAATGTAAAAAGCCAACAATTAAGGTTCTTAAGGTAGAGCTAAATGAATGTGCAGTAATGATGAAGAATAGATGATACAGATACTCTCATCATGACTTGCAAGGCTACTTTGGGACCAAATACAACAATAAAATAAACCAACTGCCATTTAGTCTAGTTGTTGGTATCTAATAAGCAGACTAATTGACCATTTAATCAAAAATCACCTAAATTTGTTGAACATTTTCATTCTCGCACAGCATTATGTAAGGACTCCCCCACCCAGATGAATTATCACATTTCTTTTCCGCTTGAGTTATTTAAAACTTAAAATATAAATTAGTAATGATGGAAGCTAATTTGTGTAGATATTACATCTAATTTATGACATTCAGGTTTTCACATCTAAAATAAAACTACAAAACTGGCAAATCTGCTGAATAAAAGACTACATGGCTATAAGGCATGTTTTCTGTTTTATTTACTATTTAAAACACAATTTAATAATGCAGATTGGGTTTTTTGTCCTGAAATCCTTGTGTTGAGATAAGGCAAAAGCCTAAGTCACTTAATGGTCCTTGTCATATTAATGAATTGTAAACAAAACCCATCAATTTGATTTTCTTCTTTAATTTAGAACATTGAATCAGATCCCAAATCTGAAGGTCCAATATTTATTGCTGCCTATAAATAATAATAATAATTAGGATATTTGCTGAGTAGTTATAATTTTAACACGGGACAATATGTATTAGTGATGCTTCATAACTGATTTTTGCTCATACCTGGTATGCCTAGACTTAAACTAAAGGCATTATCATCAATTCCAATTCACATTACAATATTTAAAGTCTACTTAAATTAACTTCTTCCTTTCGTGAGGACAATATTTGAACAAGAAGCAGATGAAAAGCAGGAAAACATCCTCTAACTGTACTGTTGATTTTTAAATACAGATTTGCACGAATGATAAGATGAAGCTTTACAGTACTTTTGTGTATTTGCTGATATTACAGCAAACATAAGTCATATATTTGGCCACTATCTATGGACATTAAATGTAGTGATGAATACTGGCAATAATTTTTGTACCTGCTCATATACAACCCCTGGCAAAAATTATGGTATCACCACTCTTGGAGGATGTTCATTCAGTTGCTTAATTTTCTAGAAAAAGGCAGATCACAGACATGACACAAAACTAAAGTCATTTCAAATGGCAACATTTCGCTTTAAGAAACACTAAAAGAAATCAAGAAAAAATGTGGTATTCAGTAACAGTTACTTTTTTTAGACCAAGCAGAGGGGAAAAATATGGAATCACTCAATTCTGAGGAAAAAAATATGGAATCATGAAAAACAAACAAACAAAAGAACACTTCAACACACCATTAGTACTTTGCTGCAGCACCTCTGGCTTTTATAACAGCTTGCAGCCTCTGAGGCATGGGCTTAATGAGTGACAAACAGTACTCTTCATCAATCTGGCTCCAACTTTCTTTGATTGCAGTTGCCAGATCAGCTTTGCAGGTTGGAGCCTTGTCATGGATCATTTCCTTCAACTTCCACCACAGATTTTCAATTGGATTGAGATCCAGACTGCTTGCAGGCCATGACATTGACCTTATGTGTCTTTCTTCAAGGAATGTTTTTAGTTTTTGCTCCGTGGCAAGATGCATTATCATTTTGAAAAATGATTTCATCATCCCCAAACATCCTTTCAATTGACAGGAAAGAAAACTGTCCAAAATGTCCATGTAAACCTGGGCATTTATTGAAGATTTAATGACAGCCATCTCCTCAATGCCTTTATCTGACATGCAGCCCCATGTCATCAATGACTGTGGAAATTAGCATGTTTTCTTCAGGCAGTTATCTTTGTAAATTTCATTGGAACGGCACCAAATAAAAGTTCCAGCATCATCACCTTGCCCAATGCAGATTAGTGATTCATCACTGAATATGACTTTCATCCAGTCATGCACAGTCCAAGATTGCTTTTCCTTAGCCCATTGTAACCTTGTTTTTTTTGTCTGTTTAGATGTCAATGACGGTTTTCGTTTAGCTTTTCTGTATGTAAATCCCATTTCCTTGAGGCGATTTCTCACAGTTTGGTCACAGACAGTGACTCCAGTTTCCTCCCATTTGTTCTTCATTTGTTTTGCTGTGCATTTTCTGTTTTCAAGACATATTGCCTCAAGTTTTCTGCCTTGACGCTTTGATGTCTACCAGTTGGCTTTCCTTTAACAACCTTCCCATGTTGTTTGTAATATGTCCAGATTTTAAACACAGCTTACTGTGAACAACCAACATCTTTTGCAACATTGCGTGATGATTTACCCTCTTTAAGGAGTTTGATCACTCTCTCCTTTGTTTCAATTGACACCTCTCGTCCTGGAGCCATGATTCATGCCAATCCACTTGGTGCAACAGCTCCAAGGTGTGATCACTCCTTTTTAACTGCTGATTAACGAGCACATCTAATCTGATGCAGGTGGGAAAGGAAATAGACAGGGTGATTTCATATTTTTTTCCTCAGAATTGAGTGATTCCATATTTTTTTCCCTCTGCTTGGTCTAAAAAAGTAATTGTTACTGACTACCACATTTTTTTGAAATGACTTTAGTTTTGTCATGTCTGTGATCTGCCTTTTTTCTACAAAATTAAACAACTAAATGAACATCCTCCAAGAGTGGTGATTCCATAATTTTTGCCAGGGGCTGTATAATCAGCTTTCTGGGCCATTAGCTATCAATATCATGTTGATAATATTGAGCATACCTGGTATGTATGACTACTAACTTAAAAGGTTTCCTAAGGGCTTCTTGGGAAATACAAATGGATTTACTTCGGTTCAAGTTGCAAGAATAAGCTATATAAACATATTCAATAATGACCATTGACTGTTCCTCATTGTAACCTCCTTCCCTCTCCTGGATGGAGAGGGAAACACATGACAGGAGTGTGTCAAGCTCTTGTAATCTTACATTTTAAAATCCAGCCTGTAGTTAAACAGAATTTAATCACCATACAATCACAGAAACAGGAGAGGGAGGAGCCAAACATGTTATGAAGTCTTTATTTCATGTGATCATAATTACATATTTAAATACAATGATAGACAAAAGGCAAACATATACAGAATAATAGGCTTCACAATCTTAATTTTGCTCAATTTCCTGTGACAAAGTGAGACTAACATTGGCATGCTTTGACAGTGTGGTGTGGTACAGGTAAACTGCTTTTTTACTTCTTTTACACAGTGAGAAAACAAGAACAAAAAAATAGTCATCCATTAGTGTTTATTTTGTACATCAAATGCTGGTGATTGTTTACAAAAGTGTCTGTTGAAAAATTTCCTCTGTTGTATTAAAGAATCTACTATGTACATGTATTTTACAATTTCATCACGGCCACTCAGTTTGACTAACAATAGCATCCTTGTGTATCTGACTGTTAACTGACTGATTTGGTCAAGCTAAGTAGATGTGAATCGACTTTGTTTCTGTTTCTAAACATAGAATATTTCACAGTTTTGTCTAAAAAGGCTGTTATAATATTTAGCTTAAACAATGCCTTTTCTCTTTCGTTAATATTTAGACTGCAACATTTGAGACTTCATGTCTGGAAAGCAATTTTTTATTAGACTTTGTTAGGCTATCCCAGTCATGGTGCTCTCTTGGAGCCTTGAGTCCAGCCAAGCAGTCAAAGTTTACACATTTATAACAGAGATAAAACAAGTTAACCTTAAAATACAAAAAAGCTGTAAGTGAAGATAAGTTTTACTGCTACTGCCAAAGGTTCCAGAGGTTTTATCGCTTTTTTTGCCATTTCTTGCATAGTCTTTGTTTAATTATTCATCAGAAGTGCTCCTTCGGACTGAATCATAAATCCTCCCTGATACTGTGTGTTTGTCTTGAGGACTAGGCAACATCATCCATGGCTCTTGCTAACTTCTTGAGTGAAGTACAGTATCTTGATACAACATTTTGTTCCTTTATAGCTACCTGTTTTCTATTGCTTGACCAGCAGGGGGCTCACGAGTAGAAAGTGAGCACACTTTGGTGGTTTCCTCTGATGAGCACGGTTGGTGGAAGCTCCATGGTCAGCGTGTCCATCCATGCCATGTAGAGGAAATCAGAGACAGCGCCTTTACGAGCAATGGGCAAGCTCCTACAAGTGAAAGTGAGTAATTAGACAGTATATCCACTTCAGTGGTTGCATTATCCTCTGCAGAGTGAGAAGGATTCAGAGGGGCAATAGAACAACAGAGTGGTGCAGGAAGTTAGCATTGAGTTGGTTCCCTCGACTGAAAGTCTGGGATTTGTCGCTGTGTTTTTGATTGTTGCAGATAAGCTCTGGAGCGAACAAGAAATTCTTTAACTTGCATGTTCTGCTTGTGCTGATAATCTTAATAAATATTGATATTGGCATTGACATTGATATTTTTAGCCTAAACCTATTAGTCAAGAGTAAAAACCTAAACTTGAAGCTACTGCTATGGAACAACAACATAGATTTGACTTAGAAGCAACTACAGCATTTCTAAAGTATTGTGACCTCCTGTTTGAGGATTTCTTCTTAATCCAATGATCTGATCATGTTGGTCCTCATGGCTGGATGGGGGTGCTGGTTTGGCGTAGTGGTTAGCACCCCATATATGTGCTTCTGCCGGTCCAGGTTCAAATCCCGCCTGTGACCAGTTTGCAGAGTGTCTTCCCCTACTCTCTCTCCCCCTTTCACAAGCCTATCCACTATCTCTTTCCTATCAATAAAGGCACAAAATGCCCCAAAAATACATTTAACAAAAAAAAAAAAAAAAAAAGAAAGAAATGCCTGGATGGGCTGGGACAGTCTTGGATATGGGACCTCAACGATATGGGACGATGTGCTTTTCTCCAGATTCGATTTTTTTACAATGTTTTTAGGTGCCGTTTTGATTTCAATTGCGGATCTACAATATTGCTGATTTTTGCAATCTTTACTTAGCTTTTTTTTTTAACACCAGCGAAAAAGATGAACAATGATGATGCCTACAGACTATATCAGGAAAAACACACACCACATGTGAGTCCGTTTTTATTCAGCAATATACTTTAACCAGCTGTTTATACTCTCTTCAAAAGCCTGTATTGCATTTAAAAGTGGCTTATTAACACAGACTAAAATGAAGCATTTACATTTGGAAAAAAATGTTTTTTAATTTAAAAATCATCAAATAAAAAATCCCTATACTCAAGTGAATCAATTTTTTTCTCCCTCCCCTATTATTCTTGAGTTTGGATGTGTGTTTGTAACTCCAGTACGCATCTCTGTAAAAGTGTAAATAAGAAGAAAAAGATTGTTTATACTTACACAATGACAAGATTGGCTGATTTAGAGTTTTCCTGAAGCAACTCATTGAGTCGAATTTGAAGGTTTGTCTGTGAAAAAAAAACAGTCTCAATATTAATTTATGTCTGAACCATAAAAAACAGCCACACTCTGATAATGAAAGTCTTCGTCTGGTGTAACTTATTTTACCTTTTCCTCAAAGCTGCTCAGCTCTTCATCAGTGATCTTCCAGGGAAACTCCTTCTTCATACCTTCAGCACTGTCTTTGCCGCTCTCTCGCAGACGGAAAGGCCCGATCATGTCATCGAACTTCTTCATGCTGGAAGAAAGCAGATAAGAACGTGAGCTGACTTCTTTCCTTAATCGTAATGGGCAGGCAGGAGGAGATTAAATTTCATTATCACTCTAGCTCCATCTGTTTTGTGTTAATAATAAGGCAGTCACCTCTCAGGGTTTGGCGGGGTATGGATGTCATCAATAACCTTGATTTCGGAGCATTCAATTCTGAAACTCTGCAGCAGAGATTCAATCCTGCCGGACAGATGATAACAGGCTGATTAACATTCATGTGAATGCCAGAAAGTATTTCCAGTTCATGGGAAAAAACATTTCCCTGAAAATGAATAAATGATGAGTTTTCATTTTTACTCACTCCCTCTTGTCCTTCTCAGATTGTCCGGGCTCCCCAGCGACGAAGATCCTCAAACGACAGTCCTTCCACTTCTTCCTGGTGGTGAGGATGTACGGCAGCAGAAGGGTGAGACCTGACAGAGGGGACACGTACAGTGTAGTTAAAGAATAGAAATGCACCTTTGTTTCTCAGTTTACCAATGGGTAATGTTTTTCCACCTGTATGTTATGGGGAATTGAAAAAGTAAAGAGCATTTTGTGTTTCCTCCCTCTTTTCTGCTGTTAAATGTTTTCTAAGGGTCGTCTGCCCTTGCCTGATATCAGGACATAGTACGTTCTTTAAAGCAGAACTGGATCTGAGGTCTTGGGCTTCATTTAAAATTTTTGACTTGACTGACTTATCTATGGAAATACTTTATAATGAGATTAAATTGTAGCACTATTAAATACAGCCGTCAAAGTGCTGTACAGCAGTTTTATTTCCGTCCATTATTTGAGGTCTTATTTTAAAAACGATCATTCATTTTATTATTTTTATTTATTTATTTCTTAAAGGCCAAGCAATATGACATAGAGTGAATACAAAAAATGAAAATGTCTTCACAGAGAGCTCAGTGTTTGCTAAAGAAGCTGCGTTAATGAGCCTACTGTTGAAAGGTATGACATTTTGTCCAAAACAAAAACAATAGATCAAGGAAATAATATGTTAAAACCTTTTAAAAAGTGTTTTCTTTTTGAGAATCAGATCAGACAAGACAGAAATGTTAGGGGTGGATTATTTGACATTCGTTTCCATGATGTATTAGTTGGATGAATGTTTTTCTCCCGAGCATGTGAAATAGCATATAAAATGACATAAAATGACTTTTACCATTACTTTTTGGGTTGTTTTAGAGACATTTTCACCATGGTATTCTTATGTGTAGTCAGAGCCTAATACTATAAAGTTTCTGTCTGAGATCTTAAACAGTTTCTGTGCTGGTGACAAAAGAAAAAACACCTGGAACGACTCACATCATGAGTGTAATCACTGCTACATCCCCACTTTAAGGGGTGTTGCTAAGTTTTTGGTGTGGGGCTGAAAATTACTAAGTACATTCCCCCAGATAACTGTAGATGAGTGGCTTTTTGTGCACAAGTAATTTTTTAATGAGTATTTTTTTCCTTTTTACTGAACTATTTTCTGTGGGATGTATTGTAATTGTACGTATGTCACAGCATCTGAGTTTTGCTGAGAAATAATCTAATTAAAAACTGAACCCATCAACACGTGTCGCTGTACTAAAATCGAAACATCAGCACTGGTGTAATGAAATTTTGTGCCACGAAATTTCGTGAAATAGAAATTGACAAAATAAAATTCAAAGACGCACAAAATAAAAGCAAAAAATAAACGCGAAGGGGTGCAGGTGATTTTTCACCCTCCTCGCCTACTGTAGCAAAACACCCGCTTCAGAATGGAGGAAGATGAGGTCGAGGAATTAGCTGACGCTCCTTTAACAAATGAATCAGTTGTGTGGACCTATTTTGGCTTCCCATGTAAAAGACGAGAGAATATTGCGGACAAAACAGCAACAGTGTGCAAAATATGCCGCTACAGTTCGCCATATACTGCGGCGAGTACAATCACCAACTACCAACTACTTTGAACTGGAGGCAGGCAGCAACTGTCTGTTTGTGTAAGCCTGCATGAACATTTGATTTTTGCATGACTGTTGAGTTGACAGAATTTGATCATACTTGAAGATCAGAAGTATGTTCACTGTTGTAGGCTAAATATAGTTGACAGTTCAGACATTTACAGGTCTAATCTGCAGCTCTGAGGACTATTTGTTTTCCTTTTCATTCAAGAATGTACTTATCCTGATTGTTACCATAACAAAGCACTTTTTATTGAGATTTGATGTTTGTATTTGCACTGCAGTCTAAATAAAGGGAAAAACTACAATTTTGTTTTTTTTCATAGAGCATTTATTTTGTACTGATGCAGCAATATTTTTGTATGTCTGCATTAGGAAGAAAATAAAGAAAATGAGATTTTTGCACAACTTCCTACTGTAAGGGATTTTCTATAATCTTTATTTTGTATCGTGAGTATTTCGTATCGTGAGCCCTGTTTTGAATTTCGTATCATTTCGTGAGTTGACCATTTCGTTACACCCCTAATCAGCACTGATACCAAGTTTAGTGTCACAATGCACTATACAAAAAATCTTGAAACTTAAACAGTATTGATTCAGTACAATAAAGATCAGATAGAGCAGTAGCTCCTGACGTGTCTTCATCCAAGCTCCCCATTGCTCATAAGTGAAGGCAAGCACCCAAGGGACCCCCATTTCAAAGAAAGTAATACATGGCTTTTCAGAATAAACATGAATTTTAATTTCTTTTTGTAAATAAAACTAATAAAATTGGGGTGGACATTAGCTCAGTTGGTAGAGCGTCCACCCCATGTACGGGGGCTGCCAACCCCCAGCAGCGGCTGCTGGTTCGAATCCCGGCCTCAGCCCTTTGCTGCATGTCATCCCCCCTCTCTTCACCCGCTTTCCTGTCTATCTTCAGCTGTTCTATAAGATAAAGGCAATAAAAGCCCCAAAAAATAACTTAAAAAAAAAAAAAAACTAATAAAATTCACTTAAGGGCTTATGCACATGCTCTCCTGCAAAAACCTTTAAAGCGAGTATACAGTGCGTTATCATTGCTTCAGATAATATATGTATTTATAATGTTTGACAATCTCAAAGCCGACAGGGCCTCTGCCCCCCTGAGACACCCCTGTATCTGTCTTTGGGAGGGCCTGGACTTCAGGCTGAGAATCATGGAGGTAGAGGATGTGCCTAAGGGTAGCTCCAAAATACTTCAAAATAAGTTTAATACTACATTTGCCACTATCAACAGTAACTTGCTGTCTGTGTGTGTGATGGTATCAGTTACAACCTAAACCTCATGCTGTGAGATAAGACTACCTCAGAGAGCCAACACGTACCTCCATCATCAAACAGCCACCACACATCAATGGTGCCTTTGGGCTGTTTCTTCTTGAACTGCTGACTGGCTGCCAAGAGCTTCTCATTCATTAAGGCCACCTGTGGGGACGGAGGGGCAGTCACCGACACTAGGAGGAGAGAGAAAAAAAAAGATATGAGAAATGAACGCTGGAGGAGGAAGGAGAGCTGCGGGTGGGAATGTAAATCATGGAGCGGGCGAGGAGAGTTAAGTTGGATGGGGAAACTAGCACTAATCAACATTAAGAGCTGAGCCTACATCAGCAGGAACAGCCATCTCTCAGGTTTAATGTTCCAATGAGTGCCACCCAGATTGCATACTAACGACGAGCCTGGGCTTGCCAAGATGTAGCTTAGTAGTGTGTGGGTATGAATGTGTGCAAAGTCGAGACAGAGACGGATCGAGTGAGCGGCTGCCTGCACCCTGTGCTGTCTGGGTGAAAGGGTTGCTCTTAAAAGAGGCTCCTCAAACTGGAACCAAAGGGACCATATTATTGGATTACACCCTCACAGACATCTTTAGCTGGAGCACTTGATTCAATTATTCCTTAATGGGAGTGTAGAGGAGTCTCCAAAAAAGATGTGTGTCATTGCTTTCATTTGCTAAATGCATACTATCTCAGTGGAAATATGAGTGTGTGCAGGAGACTCAGACAGATTCTTTATTTTTCCACATATTCAGAGACCTCATAATGTAGCTACTTCTTCAAAAAGCACAAATTGAAGTTTTTTTTCAGACTTTAGGATGGATACCTCTGGTCGTGAGCACTTGTTGAGATGATTGCCTGGATTTCCTGAAGAGTTTTGATTTGCCACCGTTCTGCATCATTTCTTTATCCAGTGCGCGTTGCTCCTTCTCTGCCTTCAGCATCTCATCTGAAAGACAGAAATAGATTTTGAATTTTCAGTAACCTTGCAGTGCAGATGGACCTGCCTGATTTAATGTCTGTATTCAGAAAGATCCTTTCTGCCAAGCTCCAACCTACGATGACTGTGAAACATGCCAATCTACCAGGCTATTGTTAGCCGCTGTTAGCACACCCTGCATTGTCGTTCACAAATATCACATGAAGAATGTAAATATCACTATGGCAGCATTTCTACAAATATAAGACTAACAATACTGTGTATACAGCTGATTTAGTGCAACACGCACTAGCCATCTTCGATTGTCAGCTGGGGGGTGGTGAGGTTCCCCCAAGTTCCCAGTAGGACATTTTGACCTCGGGGGGGCATTCCAGTTGCAGTTTCCTACTTGGAACTCGGAAATTCCGACTTCCGACTACAACTGGAACACACCATTAGCATAGATGCTAACCGCTTCAGTAGCAGTTTCATCAGATCTGGACTGAATTTCTTTATTACATGATAAAATAAAATAACACAACAAAATTTCCAGTAGAAAATAATTTTGCTCCCCTTCGGACTTGTTTTGTTGAGAGTTTGTTTTAATTAGTGGTTCACGTTCTGTTCTTTGTGCCTGCCTATCACAATATCTTAATGTCCCACAATGAATTGATTGGCTGAACGATCGTCCAGGGTATGCTTTTTATAGTTCTGTCCTTTCCATTGACTCTTCCCAGATTGGCAAGTTAATTATAGTGAATGGTCCATCTGATGTGTCAGGTTAAAAGTCAATAGGATTGGGCAATTTATTGAGCTCTTACATCATATCATTGAATTTTTTTGAGAGATATTGAGCAAGACAAAGTATACTTAATCCACCAATTACCTATGCCACTTATCTCTTCGTCTCGGGACTGGAGCCTATCACAGCTAACTTGCGTGAGAGTCAAGGGTACAACCTGGACCGGTTGCCAGCCGATTCACACACTAACCAACACCAAGGGGCAATTTAGAGTCACCAGTTTACCGCGTGAGCATGTTTTTTTAATCTGTGGGAGGAAGCTGGAGAGACCTTATGCATGCACGGAGAGCATGCAAACACCACACACTAAGGCCCTGACCGACACGGGGTTCAGACCTGCTTCTTACTGTGAGGCAGGCACACTACCTCCTGTTACTTGTGGAGAATGATTGTTTTAATTAACTCCATAATCTGATTATACAAAAGTCCGTAACTTTGATATTATGACAAATACTTGTTAATCATGCTCAGGAAATACATCCAAATGTGTTTGTTTTTGCCATTCAACAAAAAAATAACGAAACAACATTTTTGGGCCATGTCACCCAGTCTCATTAGTCACCATGCACATGTGCGGTATTAGCTTTTATTATCAGCTTTAAAGTTGTTGATGTGTATTATCTTATCTGTTCACTATCAGACCTTTATAAACACTTAATAATCTACAGAACAATGTGCCCTAGCTTATCGCTGTTATTTTATTATCAGTTACAGTAAAGCTTTTATGACGACTTTGTCATGTGTTTGATTTTTGTTTTGTCCTGAAAGACCACCACTCTGCTATTAAAAAAAACACATGCATATATCTCCATTCAAAAGTTTTGTTGTAGAGCAGTATTATTAATCTTTTGATCTCTGTTGGAGCGTAAGGACTGAAAAGTTTGTTTTTCTGTAGTATTTTTCCACTTTTACATCTAAAGGTTTTAACTGATTTTATGTTCTTTTTTTGAGAGCATATGGGGGCCTTAAACTATGACTGATTTGTTCAAAGTCATGTCAAAGTCCACATACTTTTGACAGTTTAACTACTCATAAGCATCAATAAATAATGATTAGCAAATGGAAAAAAGGGCAAGGCAATGACAATCAGCAGAAAATGTGCAACCCCACACCCTCTTTGTCTTCAATCCATTGCACAGCTGAACAGGCAACAAAAATAGTTATTACACCCTGCCCATGAATTTTACTGAAAATGATTTCAAACTCTGAAAACGATAATCACATGCAAAAAAGACCGAGTAAGGGCGTCAAGCTTCATCACAGAGGAGGCCAAAATTTAAAGTCCAGTCTAGATGCACAGAGGAGACCAAACAGACCTAAAAATGACCATGTTTTCATCAGAAACAGGAATTTGCACTACATACTTAATTCAGGCAAAAGTTACTTTAAAGCACTGACCAGTGCATCCATCTGCTGACCACTGATCAGAGTGATATTAAAGCAATGGAGGAGGGGTTGGTACACAGGTCCTACATGAAGAATTTTATTGTATGAGTGGTGGGAGTGCTGTTAAATGGAGGGCCATTAATAAAAGACCTGAAATTATCTTACAGGTCCTATTTGAAATTATCCAGGGACAGATCAGGTCTTGAATTTGACAAGTCTGAGGATCTAAAACCATGATGTAAAACCACACCCTTTGAGTTAAAGCAGACAGCCTGAAGACATCTTTATACTAACCTTGTGCCTCCACTAAGTGCGTCACATCAAGTCCCTCTTCTATCCTCAGAATCACTACCCCGTAGTCAAGGTCAAACCCATCACTGTGAAAGAGAAACAAGAGTGAGGACAGTTCTATACAAAAATGCTATTGGTTTGACAAATTGTCTCACGTCATTGTGTGCCTGATAACAGGAGTCATGTTCATAATGTGTTCTTTTCAGTTACTACTCTGATGAGGACTTAGTGCCACTTAAACATCTTGCTGTACTAGCTCAATTGAATTCCTAAAAATGAGTTTGCTGTTCTTGATAACATTATAAATGTATGTGTTGTTGATTTGTTGCTGAGTATTTTTTGTCCCCTATGTTATGCTTAAGCTGAAGCCCAAGAAAGGTGAGGCAAGTGTTTTTATAGAGCATCATTTATATGCTAATAAATAAAAAGTGCTACACATACCTGCAAACATAACTATCATGACAGTGAGGGAATTCAATGGCATTGATTGAGCAAAAAGTTGACTATCATTTTAAATCATAACATATGAAAAACATCACATTAAACAATAGATTTTCAGTGATATTTTTTATTTGGGCAGTGTGTAAAAACTGGTGAAATATATTTAAGATTATTTTAATTTGGTGAGCTAAATTATTAAGATTTGTCATGACAGCAAAAAATGAGTTGCAAACAAGAGTGAAAAAATAGAGCATGGTGGGTAATATATTCTACCAGAGAACCACACACTGACAAACTGAATCAAATGTTAAACAGTATGTATTAACCATAATTAAATCTGTTGACAAACCAAATGGGCTAGCTAATGGCAAGATATTTGTTGACCATTTCTGCAGACCATCGGTCTTAAAATGTTGACTCTTTGTAGCTATGTGTGTAAAACTGAGACTCTTGTCACAACTTGTTTACAATGTTAGGTTTTCATTTTCTGATATGCACTGGCTAATAATACAAAAAGTTGCATACTTTTTTAAATAGAATAGACTGACAAAAATGGAAAAAGGGTTCATTTGCACCATTAAAGGGCATATCTGCACCAGTTAATGCAGAAAATATTAATATTCATAGAGGCTTTCTTTCTACGGTCATGCTATTTAGAACTAAATACAAAACAAACCTAAACAATTGTGTCACGTGATATGTGATTTCTGAGTGGGAAACTTGGCAGAGGAGCAAGAGTGAACGTTAAATCTGCTGTCTGATGTAAATGTAGACAGCAAATCAGTTGGAATCAAGGCAAAGCATAACCACAGCGTCTGTTTGCTTTGAGATTGATTATTTTACTGATTTATTATATTTATTTGTGGCTTCTTTCAAGTTGTCACAGGCCAGATTGAAATGTGGGTTCATGCCATAACCATACATTTGTCAGCGTGTGTTAAGTGTATTTAATCAACAGAACATTTAAATGAATGAAAAGTATTTTGGGAAAAACTTCCTCTTTGTGCATTCATTATTGATCTACAAGATGCTGAAAGGTAAACGGTAAGGTTTCTGTAAAGGGTCCTCAAATGAAAATGAATTAATGCGTGAATTTGTGCATAAAAGCATTACAGCCCAAACAGCTGGTATAAGTAATCCAGGTCCAGGAACTCAAATGGAGTAAAAAATGTAAAAGGTCTTTAATTTACAGTGATTAAAAATCACACCAACACATGACAGCATGCTCCGTCTTGAGGTAAAAATGTCTTTAGCCTTGTGAATTAAAGGCCTTTATATTTTCACACAAATTAAGTGCCTGGATTATTTAAACCCACTATTGGGTTTGAAGTTTTCCTCATGAGCACCACTGAGCCTGACTACATTCATTATTAAATGAATGAATTCTGCGTTATTTATGATGTCTCTGATATAACAGGGTAAAGACAGGTCAAGGCTACACCTTATTTTAGGGTCCACAAACATGATAATGTTAATTATTACTCAGGTAATCTTTATTACAACTTTTGAATTTCAGCAGATTGGTTGGCTGCAGACTTACTGATGAAGAAACCATAAACATCATCAGTGACTCATAAATCATGATGGCTGAAACACCTTATTCAAAGCAGAAACTGGCGCATTAAGTCTGGCATCAGACAGTGCAAGAACTTCTGAAATACTGATATTTCATCATGAAAACATGCATTAGTTCAAGCCTTTATTGTAGCATTACACCTTGTTTTAGTATGTAATAGTACGCTTTATTTAAGGGTCCTTTTCATGACACTCAAGGTCACCTTACAAGAGTTTAAATAAAAAGTGCATTAAAACACGTAAGGACCTTATACTGAAGAGAGAGGCTGGAAGACTTGATCTGCCTCAGCTATTATCCTAGGTACGTGGGTATGTTTATGACTTACTGCAACATTCCCACGTAAGTCTGCACCCCCTCTGCTCCTGCTGTCCTCCAGTTTTTCTTAAATCCAAGCATCAGTGTGTTTGGCCTCATTCGCCCAAGACCAGCAGCCTGTGAGGAGAAACAGCACACTCATGACGTAAGGGGAAAGAAACATGCATTAAATGGAAGCATCACTGTTCTAAAATCTTCAGCCTTTTCAGTTTGGTGAGAAAAAGAAACAACTAAGATTCGAGCTACAAAATAGTTTTACAGAAAGGAATTACTGTATGACTGGATCACTCAGCAGATCTGGCATTGTCTGCACATGCTCATTCAGGCAGTGTTAATCAATTATAGCTTTTAATCTACCGCGCTGTTTGAAGTTAGCAGTCCTGACAATGAACCAAGCCCTTATCTGGAGAGAGAGACAGAGCAAGATAGCCAGAGCCATAAGACTGCTCCTTCTCATTAATGCTCCCCTCGTCTTCCTCCTGCTATAGCACCCTGTCTGCATCCTTCACACATGTCCAGGCCTGAGAGTCACTACAGCAATAAATGTTTGCTACTGTGAAGAGGAAACAGGACAATAAAAGCTGTAACTGCAGTCTTTTAATCTAACATCTCATGGAGATCAAAACATGGTTGCACATCAATAAAAGGACTTTGTTCAGAGTTAACTGGTTAATTTATCTCTTTTCAGCCAAGAAAACGTCATAGATCAAGTTCAAGTTTTGGAAAAAGGAGAGCTATATAGTAATATGAGTAGCAAATAAATTTTCACAATTGTTGATCACTGCTCTTTTAATTATTTAAAAGCAATTATTCTGTGGTCACGTGTTTTGATCATCTCTTTAAATCTGTTTTTAGAAAGACCATAAGGGTCAAGCATGGGTAAGAAAAAAGATAAGGAAGATATTCGTTTTTATTTCCAGTATTTTTATAGTGAAGAGTGGCATCATGATACATGTCAACTAGAAGAACATTTTCTCTTCCTTGTATTCACAAACAGTGTGAACAATAGTGAGGAGGGCTATTAATTATATTTTTTTAAAGAAGAAATTGTCCATACATTATGAAGTAAACACAGAACATACATACATACACAGGATTTGAAGTAGTTTAGCCTTCAAATAGGAGATTAAGGGTGCTGAGTCTTATCAAATTCCCTGAGTTTGTTTCTCAGAAAAGATCTAATTCTTTACATGCTGAGTGTCTGTTAACCGATTAAGCCGGGGTTTGACAGTGGGCACTTCTTTCTCCTTCCATAAAAGAAGAATGAGCTTTTAAGCAGTGAGAAGGCCATGAGATGATCAGCATTGCTGAGCTACCTTCAGTCTCCTTGTGCCCACCGATACTCCTAAAGTGATCAGGACTGGATCTGGTTCTAAACTCATTCCCAGCACCTTCCAAAACGTTCTAAATATCCCTGACCTAAAATTATGACCGAAACACAGGGCATAGCTGTGTGACTTTGTATCTGCTGAGTCATGTTTATCACATTGAAACTGAAACAACACTGGAAATATTTTGTGTACTTTTGTCTTTGAATAATGCAATCTATACAATACTTTAGCTTTTAACTAATGTCACATTTTTAGTTTTTATTTTTATCTATATTTTTATTTTATTTTATTTTATTTATTTATATATATATTCTAGCCCTCTTTTTACTTTTTACCTGTTATTCTTATTCTATTACTATTTATTTGGTTTACTAGTATTTTATTTATTTAATTTTACTAATTTTATGATTTTTAGCCTATGTAGTTTTATTGCTTTTATTCCATATCTCCAGTGTTTCCTCAGCAGGGGGTCCTGCACTGGGGGCTCTGTCTCTGTCTCGTGGTGGGCATCGTCTTGGCCAGGTGGGGGGTCTGCAGCACTGCTTTGCTGCAGTAGGCCCCTCGCTGGCCCTGTAGCGAGGCGCGCCCAGGTGGAGGCATCTTGGCCCTGGGCCGTGGGCGCCAGTCTCCTGGCGTTTCCTAACCTGGCTCCTCTGTACTCAGCCACACGATTTTAAAATCACACATTATAAATCATGTTATCTGTGTGTGTGTGTGTGTGTGTGTGTTGGGGTGGAGTTTGAAGGGGGGGGGGGGCTGTTTTTAATATGTATAGCACTTTGTGCTGCAGTTTTGATGTATGAAAAGTGCCTTATAAATAAAGTTTCATTTGATTTAAAATTTGTTAAACAATGTTGTGCATTAACTGAGCAAGAGTACAAATATATCCCAGGTTTCTATCCCAGGTGTTATCTGACAGCTGCTAGGAAGACAATTCCTCAAAGAGCACTTAATGAAAAATAGTCAAATTATAAAAATCTGTTATGCAGATTAAGTTTTGAGGATACAGTTAAAATGTTCATATTCTGATCCATTATCTAAATCTCTTATTCCTGTCTGGATCCCAGGGGCTGGAGACGCGGGTCAAAGTTAAAATGTCAAGTTTCTAAAATAAATTTTCACACTTTCTGTCATTAAACTGACAGAGAAAAAATATGCACATCCAGACCAAATTTACAAGAGTTTGAGTTTTTTAAATGTTATCCTTGAACTATTGACATTGCTTTTTGAATTGAATTTAAACACTATTCTTCGCTCATTAATTCAACTTACCAACATTTTGACTTTATTTTGTCAGTTTGAACTTTTTTACAGTGCATAGTGTACATGCTGAACCATGCAACCTATGTTTTCCTGACATAATTTTCTTTATTTTGTTTTGCCCCAAATCCACTAAATAACTCTGAGCTCTCTGCACGATCTGCAGCAAAGTAAAGCCCAGCTTCTGAGTCGTCTGTCTCATTAAAGGGACAGAACTGATGAGAATCACTGGCTAATGTTTTTTCCATTTACAAGAACTTAATAGAACCGGCTTTAAGACACTGCGTTGTCTCTTTAAGAGAATAATGAAAAATATGGAACACACAGGACAAAAGCAAAATATATTTAGTAGGTGGATCATTAAAAAAATCCCAGAGAGAACATTAATTTATACATGTTTTATGTTGTTTCCTGTGATAACATAAATATATATATTTTTTTTCTCAAAATCTTTGACTGTTACTGAATTACTATTGGAACACCAGCATTTCTATACCGTGGGAAAATAGATTTGTTGAAATCTAGAAACAAAAACAAATTAATAATTATCATGTAAAATAAAATGTATTGATTTATGCCCACTTAGGACTTCTCTGCATCAGAGACTTTTTCACACATTTTTCCATCCACACAGTTGCAAAGCCACTGAAAACCACAAAGTGGCCCATTTTAGGTCCTAACCTACTAGTTGAGAACCCCGAGTAAGAGTGTTTTAAAACATGTAGTGTGTGAGAGTAAAATAAAGATGATTTTGCTTGGTTACCAACGTGGTGACCACACTGACCTGAAGAAGGCTGTCCACTCCGTCCCTGAAGTCCTCACAGGCCACAGCAGCGTAAAATGCTTTACGTTTCTTTGACACCAGCCAGCTCTGGTTCTTCTCCATGTTGGCGTTGACCTCATTCAGAGCCTCAGATTTTGGACCCTGCAGGGGACACATTACACGGATGTAAATATCTCATGAAGGAAAACACATCCTCACTTGTACATTTTTATATTCTGAAGAAACAGCTGAACCTAAACTTAGGTCTCTGATATCCAGACAGTTGGCATTTCCCTCCTCCCTGTTTAATATTCATCTGCAGTCTGCACCTGGCACAACTCAGATCGTCTTGATGTGTGAATCCTGATTTGTATAGCAGGTTGTATTTGAATAAAGGTCAGGGGAAAAAAACATGGTATATTCTATGGTTTTGCACACAAAAGTATTGGAGTTAAAGTATAGCCTTACCACAAAGACTTCAGAGGTGATGCAGAGTCCCAAGAGTTTAGTGAAAGAGTGAGCCAAGTCCAGGAGAGCAGGTCTGGTTCGAGGGTTCCCAGTCATTACTAAAATCTGAGGTCTGAGACATAAACAAGAACATGTTATGTCATTTCAACATCCATTGAGCTCATATCATTAACCAATAACCCTTGATAATAATTACTATTAGGTATAGTGCCACTATTAAGCATAACAAAAGCATCAGTTAATGCCCAGCCTTTCATATTTAAGGCATTATTAATTAAATTAAAACAAATATGCATATACAGCTGCTCAGAAAAGGCACGCTAAAACATAACTCATCATCTGAAAAGCATGAACTATTTCACATTTGGTCTGTAATCAAAAATTTATAGGTTTATTTGAGCAACATGTTTGTTCGTTTTTTATTTTTTGTTATTAGTTCAATAAATTAGATCATTTTTTAATAGATCAATCAACCTCTAAATTAACAATCAGAAATTCATTTATTCAGGGATTGTTCGTGGTTTATCTGATCATTTAGACTGGGCTTTCCACAAGTCCCAGATACCAAATAACCAAGTACTCACTCAGTTTCAGCTGACTGCTGGACAAATTGTCAACTGAAACCCTGAACATGTCCATTATTATAAATAAACATTTAGGAAAAATTATCCTTTTGATTGAGAAAACACTTTTTTTCCTGAAACCTAAAGTTCATTCTCCCTTGTCTGTATCCCTTTGGAGAAGTTACCCACTTAATAATGAATGAGTTTCTACATTTTCTTCCACTTTTAATAATATTTGACAAAAGTTTGTTACAACTTGACTAACTTTTAATTATTTGGTATAAAGTTTTAAATCATGAATTCACTTCAAAGTAGTTACTCAAACATGCATCAAATGCACAAAAATATAAGAGCTTAAATAAACGAATTATCTATGATTTAAATCTGACAGTAAATATCTGTTTTCAATACTTCATCTCATCTCTGTGGTTTTTAAAACATCATCTATATATACTTTTAAAATCATGCTTGTTTCAATCTTATTGAGGTTTTTCAGTCTTGGTTGACATGGCTGCATGCCCACATGGAGGGGCTATTGGTCAGGCAGCCTTCAGATCCACCTCACCATGGCCTCTCCATCTGTTTAAAGTTTGAGCTGAGATTTGGTTGAGATAATGTGCAGTATGGCAGCGCCCATTACGACGCATCAACAAATGGCTGATGTCAAATGGCTTCATTCGATTCTTTTACAGTCTATGGGCCTGATGTGAGAGGAGGAGCCTATGAAGGGTACAGGATAGCACCCTTGGACAACAATGCTAGAGAATTGGGACACTCTGCAGTCTTGTACCCACTTACAGGGTTCCCACCCTTTTGGCAAATCACTAATCAGAACTTTACCAAGACGTTTTCCAGTGTCACATAGCCAACTGAAGTTACAGTATTGGTGTGGGCAATTTTCAAGTTACTCTAGCCTTCTAAAAAACAAGATGAAAGGTTTATGACCAATGTCTCTAACTAGCTCCACTGTATCATATTGAACTTAAGATATTTTGTATTTCTAACTCTCGGGCATGAAAATTGTCTGCTTGCTGTCTTTTTAGTCTGGCTTTTATGTAGTGTCTTACTATTCTAAATTTGTGGATTTACTTATCTTTATGTACTCTACTTTTTTATAAGTATATTTTCATTTACTGTTTAAATAGCCTAAATTTTTTTTTGTCATTTTTTATTATTTCTTTTTGTCATCATTGTTTCGAGTTTTAATGTTTTATACCTTAACTTGCGTTTATTGTCTACTCACATTTAATTGCTAAATGTGCATTAATTACCAAGTACATTTTCACTTTATGTCATCTGTTTGATTTTGTTCACAAGATAAAAGGAAGATGCATAGCTTTCAATGACAATTCAAGCTTTTCCAGGACATTTGACTTTTTTCCTAATTTTCCATATGTTTTCCATGACTGTTAAAATTGGCCAATCATCTTCCAGTTTTTCCATGTTTAGTGTGTATGAGAAGAAGTGTGGCTGATGGGACAAGGCCCAAGACTCCTGCCTGATGCTTTTTAGTGTGTGGTAACAAAGTTTTACCCAGCAACAGTTGCATTGCTTTAAAATGCATCAGTAGACTCTTACCTGAAGTTCTTGACATGATCTTCGACTCCAGCCAGAGAAAGAGCAGAGTTGACTGAACCCCTAAATGTCACCGCCTGTGTAGATGAACCCCAGTTCACATCTTGAGAAGTAAAAAGAGTCATAATAGGTCAGTGCTACCACACAGGAATCTCAAACACTTGTAAAAAAAACATGAAATGTGTATGTCAAAGTTACCTGGCTTCTTAACAGTGACATAGATGTAGAGGAGGATTTCAATGGCGAATGTTAGGAGGGCAGCCCACCAGTTAATGACAAACATTACTGCACAGCAGAGCGCTGCGCCCAACAGGGAGAGCCACATGTTGTAGAATTTATATGCTGGTCGCCAACCTGAGAGGAGCATGATTGAGGGAAGATGAAATGAACTATTTCAGCAGTCCAAAGCATGTAATTATCCAAGTATAGATATCATGTTCCAAGATAATGCCTGACTTGATGTTCTTTAAGGAGCCCATGTGGTAGCACATGACCACAGTCGCTAATGTTTTAAAAACCCTCCAGTTGTGACATACTGAATATTATTCTCAGTCTCTGTGAGATGTTCCTGTCACTTTGAGGCTGCTTACTAACACGGGTCCAGTCTACTCTGTGCTAAGTGGTCATGTCACCTGTCTATGCTCTGCACTGGACCAATGGGCTTAAGAAACAATGGCAGGATGTAACACTGGTAGGTCAGTTACTAAAGCCTTACCATGCAATCTTAGAGATTAGCACATGAGACCAACACTATATTTACAGCTGATTTGCACCTTAAACTTATTTTTTAACCTTGTCTGTATGTTTTACCCTAACCCCACAAACACTCACCTGGGGAATTGGCATATGATGCATGGAAGCAGGAGAAATTGATGAGAGCATAAGATGCCAGGAAGAAGTTTGAGATGACGGGAGCGATGGTGTTGAGATCACCTACAGAGACAAAAAGATCAGAATTCATCTCAGATTCTTTTACAGTACCTGAGATTTTGCAGTAATTCCCCTGCTGGATATTAATGAACAGTGATAAGTACATTTTATGAATTGAGGCCTAAGGTAAGTTACGATAAGACAGAACTTTATTAATCACTTAGGAAGACTCCTTCAGGGAAATTAAGATTCCAGTAGCACTTTTTATAGTACACAGGTATAAAAGAACACAGGATACAAAAAGGAAAAAACGATTAGCAGATAAAGCACTATGATATTATATTATTTTATAATATGTAACAGGAGTTAAATAGGGGTTGCGATACAATGGCCAGGTGAAACTTACCGATGAGAATGAATGCCACAGAGATAATGAATGTGAGGATGTAGCCACGGATTGGCTCGTTGTTTTTGCCGTATCCCACTGCAAAGAATCCAAGGATTTTGTAGATATTGTCTTTGCACAAAGCCTGAGAAGATACAGAGACCAAGTTAGAACAGATGTTTCATCTTAAATGGTAATTAAACAATGGTAGTCTTAGTCTGACATTGGTTTAAAGCTTTGCCTTGTGGCTGAAATCCGTTTTGAAAAAAGGAGCAAGTTGCTGACCTGGAGGACTTTGGGAGCACTGACAAGTGAAGCCAAGGCGGAAGAAAGCGTAGCTGAGAAGGTTCCAGCAATAATGAGAGGACCGAAACCAGACACCATGGTCATCACCTGAACCAGAGAGGATTAAGAGCATTAGGGGTGTATGTCAAGTATCTTTTCATCTTTTAAAAGCAGTTTTAAAAACAGTGTACCTGGAAGTTGTTCATTGAACCATAATCACATGACTTAGTTTCACACTCGGAGAAGTCCCAGCCAAACTCACACGCGATTGAACCGTTGCAGTTGATTGGAACTGATGAATTGATCAAACTGGTAAGGTTTCCTGTGGCATCACGGATTACACAGGCCGCTGACCAATCAGAGAAGATGACAGATACACTGCTTAGCCTCACACAAGTACTCAATGTTCTGTTTTTAAAGGTACTTTCAGTTCTGGAGTTGCTAAAGTATAGATTTTAAGTGAAGTTTTTGAGAGGTAAAAATGTTTGTGTATTTGTTGAGTTGTTAGATTTCATTGTACTTACAGACACACATAGCCACACCAAGGTAGGTGATACCAGTTATTAGGATAGCCAATAAGGTACCTTTAGGTATAGCTGCCTGAGCGTCCTGTAAAAAGAAAAAGACAAAAAGTCAAGTTAGCGTGGTTAATTATGATCATAAAGTTTGATCACTTAAAAATCTATTAAAAACAACCTTTTTAAACCCCTTATGACAAAGAGAAGCATTTCTAAGATGTTTAACTGATTGGAAACTCAATGGAATGATCATTTCATGATCTTGACCACATGATGTATAATCTTAATTAGTGCTGCACTAACCCCGAGGTAGAAACAGCTTCTAAAATGACTCTGATAAATGATCCTGGTTAAAATAAAATACACGCTTTGATATTTTTTTTTTTACAAAAGTTTGTCCATGGCCTTATTGAAAAGCCCATTTTCTCCATCTGTTGCTTTCTCCACCTTTTAGGAAACGCTAATCATGGTTAATGTGACAGCATTCAGACTTCATGGGACTTACGTTTTGGTTGCTATTTATATAACCCAGTGTAGGTTTATGACTAAGCTAAGAGATTGTATGAGCTGTTCTTTTTTATTGGTTCACTGAATAATTAGTGTGTCTTTTGCCAAGCGTGTCTTCTTCCCTACTTGGATAAAAAAACTGCTGCTTTCATTTTTTTTAAATTAGGAGCTCCAGGGGGCGACAACGCTGGCTTGGTCTTTGAAAGCGCCACAGAGAGAGAGACAACCATGCACACTCACTCCTAAAGGTAATGTAGAGTCACAAGTTAACAAGCATGTTTTTGGTCTGTGGGAGAGATTATTGTAGATTGGAGCTTTGAGAGATGGATCTGCCTGATTACTGACATTGATGAAGGCTGATCCATCCGCGTTACAAGTTTACTAAACACCATGGTCTTTTGAAAGGTCTTATTTTGTCATATCCACTGTCTCCTCCATAATTTGTGGTTGTTAAGAAAATATATTTTTGTTTGTAATTGAAAAAACCAGTAAGTATTGAAAAAAGTACCCTCAAGTCCCCTGAGATATTGGCTCCAGCCAGGATACCGGTTGCAGCAGGGAAAAAGATGGCAAACACAGTGAAGAATGTTTCACCATCTCTAAACGCTGGTGGAAAATTCTCCATAAAGATTCTTGCTGTGGAAAAAAGATATAAATTTGCAAAGCACACACACAGAGAAAAAAAAAGTTAAACCATGATTTTCAGTGATCCAAATTCCTCAAAATTTGAAATAATTTTCAGGTAAAAATCTGTTGTACTGTGTTTAGGTTTCCTTACAGTCATAGCCGAAGAAGCCTTGGGATTGTTTTGACTCAGTTGCAGGGATGCCTGTTCCAACAAATACATTTATAATGGCAGCCACCAAGATAACAAGAAGGACAAGCTGTGCCTGTTGGGACAGAAGAAATCAATGTGTCAAATATGTGAATGGGAAAGAGAAGAGCTGGGAAATTTATCAAGGTTTCAAAATGTATACATATTTTTCAAACTACATACAGGATAAGACAGGAAGAAAACACTTAACGTAAAAACAAGAACTATTACACAGCATATAGGATCCAAATATCGATTTTCTTATGGATAAAGATGTGTCGAGAATACTTGAAGATGGAGAAGAATACGTTACATCTTTAATGAAGGTCATCTTAGTTGAAACTAAATATACTAAATATATAAAATGCATATATCATTGATAATGTTATTTAGTATTCAATTTTCATTGTATGTGCTTATTGCAGTTTTATATTATTTTTAATTCTGTTATCATATTTTTTCTTTCTTGAATAATTCAATGAAATCTTACATTTTGTAACTTTTCTTTGCAACTTATTGCAGTACCCAAAGGGAAAGCTATATATGTGTCCACACGCATTTACTTTGCCGTTTTAGTGAGCTAAGAAATCTCAGAAATACATTGTTAAGAAAAAACACATCTTTTGCTAATGGTGACTCAAAAACACTTGAAAAAGGTTATTTGCAGTAAGTACTACAAACACTAAAATGATTATCGCCATATTTTTTAAACAGGGGGTGAGTGTTTCATGTTTTCTGTTTCATTGACATTTTGTGTTATTAATTTAAAAAATTGTTTTCTTTCCTGTTTTATACTGCAGCCACAAAAATAAAAGTCCTTCACACCTCCGAAAAATTGTACAGCACTCGGACTTATCTGCAGGAAATATTTTGGCAATGCCTGAAAAAGTAAGTGGAACTGATGAAAAGCAAGGCCCTCGCCATGTTTCATCCACTCATCCAAATGTTGCAGATTAAACTTAAACCGTGCTTTCGCTGCCTCTTTTGGTATAATATGACTGAAAATCATTATGCCTCTGATACTTTGATACCATATGGTACAAAAAATTGGTACAAATATGTGTCCTTGGCCTGTCTCCAAATTCCCTTCTCCCCATCTGTTTTTTGCTCCACCTTTTAGAAAAAATGCCTGTGTTTAAATAGTGCATTTGAAAATAACGCCATGTTTTTAAGGGTCATGGCAGCACTCTCACATGGAGCACACTTCCCCAGCTAAGTGTTTGTTCGGCTGACTTTATTGAAAGGTACCTGTGAAGGTATGTCTTGGCAGCAAGAGTAAACATAAGAGCACAGTGCTGGGAAGCTGAAGCCACATCCAATTCTTAAGAGGCATAAGGGATGTGGCAGATGCAACTCAAAGGGATAGAAACTAAATTGGCCTTTTCTGAGCAGAGCTGAAGCATTAGGGTTTATAGACATCCAAACATCTAACATCTGAGGTAGATTTAATGGCAAGAAACTTAAAAATCATGTTCTAGGGACATTGAGAATTTTACGTTGACAATGAATAAATTATGAGACCTTGATCAGGATGAAAAAACAATCAAAATTAAAAACTGCCTATTATTGAAAGTCTGCAACTTATTTTAGTAGTGATGGTATCAAAACCATTCCACTGTTGTTGATTTTTTAAGTTATTTTAAGTTTCTAACTAGGGATACACATTGGCATCGGTTCAACATCTGTATTGGCAAATACTGGCCCTTTTACAAACATCTGCCGATGGCAAATTAATGTGACGTGAACAGACATAAGCTTCAGATGTTTATTTGTAGGATCATACCAATTTAATGTAGACATATGGCATACGTAACTGTTGATTTTGAGTGTTTTGACAGGGCAGATAAAAAAGTTAATTATCCGTTCTCCTGAGAGAAAATATCACAATTATGGGAGACTTACATCAAAAGAGTTAATTAGAAAGTACTGGCATCTCTGTCGGCTAAAGTTATCATTTAAAACCATAGGCCAAAATTCTCACAACCAGTGCATCACTATTTATAACTCAGGTAATGTAGGAACCGCTTGCTATTTAAAAAAAAAAAATCTATCATCTATCATCTGCACTCTGGAAAAAAGGAAACAACAAGAACAAGAACCATCAAGGTGTGATTTAGGTCCACATTACCCTACAATAGAAATAACCAAAGTGATGTTCTTGTCTCACCTTGGCCTCCCACTCCATCCCAGCCACTGATATTCCCAACAGCAGCACGACGGTGATACAGCCAATGATTCTGATGTCATTCAGCACATCTATCATGAGGGCATCATATTGCTTTTTTAAAAGAAAAGCAAAGACAAGGTGCATCAGATTATTGTTTTATCAAATATCCTGGGATTAAACTTCTCAAGAAATTTCCTTCAGCTAACACCACCCACCACAAGCAGCTCCACCACAGTCTCTGCAAACCCCACCACATACATGGCAACAGCCAGCGCATTGGCAAAGGCAAAAATCAGGCCAATGGAGCCGCCAAACTCTGGCCCCAGACTTCGAGATATCAGGTAGTATGCACCTCCTGAAATGAGAAAATGCAATACATGGTGCGATGGATGATTAAACCCAACATCACTGATTTATTGATTTAATGACAGACAATGTGAGGAGGGCCGTAAAACAAAGAAAAGGCCTCCAGAGGTGACATTGACACGACAAGAGGTGTCTTTATCTCCACACGGTGTCCTCCTGCTTGTTTTCATTGTCTCAGTGAATGATTTTATGTCAGGATGAATGTGGGTCATCTAAGGCTATATGCTTGTATAAATAATGTTTAAACCACCGGGCTTTAGCGTATGAGTGGTGATGAAAAAGATGGCAGTGGATTTATAGAAAGAATCCCACTGCGCTCTCTCCCCAGAGTTGTTGCCCTGATAGGGCTGGGTAATATGGCCTAAAATCCAAAACTTTTCCACAAAAATTCAATTGATTGTTTTACATCTAAATGAAAAAAATCTTCAAATTACACAAAAGGATTTTTTGCTGTAATCTGATTGTACTACTGTATGTCGTAAAAGAAAACTGAATTTCCTTTTAGTGCATTCTGTAAAGTCTTTTTGAAACACAGAATCTATAAGCTCCATAATTTGGATTTAGAATGGCTTATTTATCTGGACATTTATTTTTCCAAAGGCAGTTTAGTTTTTAGTATGGTTGCGAATGGAGCCTTTTCTTTAAACAGAGGCGGAAGGGTCTCAGTTTTCAAAAGTAAAAAGTCTGTCTGTAGGTGGACACGAACCTCAAACAATCCTTGACCCATCTATCTGTGTCCTGATTTTGGGTCACAACCCACTGGTTGAGAACCAGTGAAATAGGTCATTATGATATTCATTTTTTGATTTACAGTGTATTTTTCCTTCTTCCTCTGCAGTTTGTGAGGTGGTTTGTGTGGCTCTCATAACTGTGATACAAACTGCTCCTCTGGGATAGTAAAGATATCCCTGCTGTTATTCTTCCTTAAAAGTTCACAGGATTGGTGGGGCGTTTTCTCACCTCCTCTGACCACTCCGTTAGTGCAAATAGCCGACATGGAAAGCGCAGTGATGGTTGTAACCACACAGCTGAGAGCGATGACGACGATCCCCAGACCTGTAACGCAGACAAATGAAGGCACTGAATAACAGTTTTCAGGTGTTATATTTCAGTAGTCAGTCATAAACCATTATGATAGAGAAACAGAGCCCTCCTTCTCATCCCCCTCCTCACAGTCACTTCTAAACACAGACAGTCAAACTCCCCAAAGAAGCCCGAAGGCTCTGAGTTACAGCCGTCTCCTCTCCCGACTCTGCCTGCTGCTCTCGCTCACTCTGCTCCTCAAAACCATTTAGTTACGCAGCCTGAACAAAATACCCTGCCGATCGATACATTCTTAAGCAATGAACACACTCATAAAGCTATTCACACAATTTCCCCTTTCCCTCTAACACACACTCTTACCCACGGCCCTGCTCAAACAGGCCTGGCTCTGAGAATAGATCTTCTGCAGTTTAGATCATTACTGGAGTTTGGATAGGCTTGTTCACTTGAATCTGCCTGATTCAATCCCACCTCTGCTAATAAGCAGAGGTCTATATAATGCTCAGATTGTCCTCCAAGTCTCTGGAATTGCTGGTGACAACAACATTTTATAACTCCAAACACACAGGTATAGAGGATTGTTAGTAAAAACAACATTTAGCGTGTTCAAAATGGAAGCTAAGGCTGGTTCATCTGAAGGAATCATCACTGGGTTATCTATTAACCCTATAAAGCCAGTTGTATTATATTTGATACATACTTTTATAATACCTCTTTCTACTCAATATGATCAACAAATTACAAAAAAACATCTGAATACAATCAAATAAATGATAAAAATGTCCTCAAATGGATTATCAGTTCAGTTGCCAAAAACACCTAATGTATCAAATGAGATACGAAAAATCTATATGTTGAATTTTATGGACATTTTGATTTTTATGGATTTTAGCAGAAAGTGAAACAAACATTTCAGCTCCAAAAATTATAATTTTCTGGCTATAATCTATGGTCTTGGGCCTTAAAGGGTTAAGAGGGAGCTCCACATATCATAGGAATGGATGATATAAATGTTGGCAGACAGCAGCTTAAAACTTCATATAGCAATTATAAGGTTGTCAATTTTTGCTGATATGTACAGCAGGCATATTAGCTGTAAATGAACATTTGGAATTGGTAAGATTTTATCCATACTGATGCCAATATCTGTTATGTCTCTTGAGCCAATACTTTTTTTAATTCATGTGGATTTTCTGTGTGCTTCAGTAGACCTAAACAGGTTTTGCGTCAGCGTCAAACAGATGGCACTCCTGATATTAGAAGCCATGTTATGCTGACGAATGTTTCAGCATGTTGCTGGTGATAGGGGTGGGCAGAAACCGACACCTCATGTTGCACAGTTATTGAGTAAACTTGGGCTGTGCTTTAGACCTGTTCTGTCTCCTGTCCATCACTGTTATTTCTTGAATTTCTTTGTTGTCCTTTGTGATGACTGCCTCTAGTTTTACAAAGCAGCAGAGCTAACTGAAAGGTATTGATCACTTATTCCCAAAAGTAGTTGTAAACTGTTTTATTCCCATTACTAACTGTACGGAAGCACTTCCATTTAAGTATTAGAAATCTATGTAGAAAAAGAGTTTCAGGTGAAATGTGGTACAGGAAAGTGTTTGTGCTCTTTACCATAAACAAGGCATACACAATTCAGTCCTGGTGTCAGTCAAAATAAGCTTTTAAGTATCAGCATATTAGAAGTGTGTATAATTACAACATCTCTAGAGTAGTGTTTTTTAAATTATGTGGCCTCTTTTAAAGCATGCATCAACATTATTTCCAGCCTGTGCGTGGAAAAAAGGAAGATTCTGAAAATGTAAATGTAAGAGCATGTAAATAAATGAATGACAAATAGTCTTACCCCAGCCTGCCTGACCAAAAACCCAGGACAGACGGATGAACAGCATGACACCCCAGATATTCAGCATGCATCTCACCTGTGGGAGGAAAGTTTAAGTTCAGTATTTATATATTTGCTGTTAAATATCGAATCAAGTGAGGTACAAAGACAGGACAAAGTATACTACAATGTAAACACCTAATCCTCTTTTTAGATTTCAATAGGATGCACAAACAGTTCAGACTTAATAAGACAGTTATTAAAAAGCTCTATTGAAATATGTGGATGCAAATATAATTTTTAATAGTTGTTTAAATAATTGTTTTTAATCAGGTCCTCAAATTTAACCAGCTAATCTATATATCTTTTCAAACCATCATTGCCACTGTAATTCTATTTAGCAACATGCACAATAAATAAAAAGGTCTTGTATTACTGATATCAGTTATCTGACAGGAAAACATTATTTTGCACATTTTAATTGTTAAAAAATTGAGAAAAGTCTTCTGTTTCTTTTTGCTCCCTTTGCGGTTTGGGTTTTGGCTCTAATTTTGGCTCATTATATGTTTATTTTTAATAATATGTATACATATGGTGTTTAACCTGAGTAGATTTTCTGAATTGGGCTTTAATTTAATGAAGAAAGTTGCCTAGTTCAGTTTCTTCTCATATTACTGCCAGAGCCTTATCCCTGGTGTTTTAATTGTCAATTTTTCACTTAAAAAGTTTTTAAAAATTTTCATATCATCTGATCACTGCTCAGCTCTTAAAGTCATGCAGATGTCATATTTCACTGTCATTTTCCTCTTCTTGTCTTCGTTTCTCTGTGAAGAACCTTAGACTAAAATCTGAATACAGGAGCCTCTTTACATATGAGACTTTTCTTGCTGTTTTGAAGAAAAGACTCTGATCTGCAACACCAACCCCTGAGAAAATGCAAATCAGTCCCTGAAAAGCGCCTTCTCTCGACCACCGCTGAGTCACACAGACTCAGGGAGCCACTGTTTGCCAGGTCACAGTTATGAGGAGCGACCCCGCTCCCATAAAACAGAGGGGGCCCATCATGACCAGACATAACTCACCAGGACTCCTCTTATCCAGCCAAACTTTACTGATCCATCGACGGGAACCGCAGCCTCCAGGTCCTCAGTGGGGGTCCCACAGCTGCCCTCGCTCCCATCCTCCACTGTGTCTAGAATTGAGATTCCTCCATTCTTTAAATAAAGCAAAAACAAATCAGTTTGTCTTCATCAAGGACACAATGGTTTTGTTTGACTTCTTTCAACATAATTTTTACTTCAATTAGATAGATAGATAGATAGATAGATAGATAGATAGATAGATAGATAGATAGATAGATAGATAGATAGATAGATAGATAGATAGATAGATAGATAGATAGATAGATAGATAGATCGATCGATCGATCGATCGATCGATCGATCGATCGATAGATAGATAGATGATGATGATAGATGGATGGTAAATAAGCAGTAATATTGTAATGATTCCAAAAACATGTGCGACATTGTTTTAAAATGTTTGTGTTGTTTCACAATCATTTCCTTGGCCTTACTTATTTTTTCTTGACATTTACCATGTATGATTGATGTTCAAAATGTTTGAATATTCTTCTAATGCCTGGGTGATGACATATTAGTTAAATCTGTATTAACTGCTGTGAAAGAATTAAAAGATAGATACTGAGTTTAGTTTCTGAGACTTGGGTTGAATCCCAGTTGTACCCCTTAGCTTTTCTCTTTGTCTTCCCTCTTCTCCCCTCTGATTTGAACACCAGGGCGAAGAGGTGAAAACATGCACCTGAGAAACGAGATGCCACTCGATTACCGTTACGTCATGACCCAGAGCCACTCGCTAACTGTGACATAGGCAAATGCAACAATAGCCATGGCTGCGAAAGCTAGCTCGTTATAACAACAAATTTTAAAATGGACCAACAATTAAAAACATGATTAGTATTTACTTGATGATTAAAAATTACTTGTCATGATGCGCTGCCTTCACTCTCTGCTCAGCCTTCTTGTCAGCTGTGGTGTATTAAGGAAAATTCTCATACCCCTTCCTTTCAAGAGAGATCCTGGTCTGTCTTCGTTTCTAGGGCTGTGCAGCCCTTCGTCTTAGTCCTATGTTTAATTGGGGCACTCCTTTACTAGACGTGAACTCGCAAAAAGGGCTAAGGGGTAGAACAGGGGCTAAGAGGTAGAATTGGGATGGACCCTTACTCTGTTGATCATTTTGCCCCTGGGCTCTCCCCCCACGTTTTCCTCCAACAGACACAACCACTAAATTATTGGTATAATAGTGCAGCTTTCTGTGTCAATGTAGACAAGCCCGTCTATGCCCAAACTACATTGTGCACCTCTACACCTTTACTTTTCAAAATTAAAGCATGCCCTTTAACTCATAAAGGAAATTCAATTTACTTTTGTGACATATGTATTTTGGTCAGAAGAAAAGAAAAAAAACTGTTTTGTGTAACGTGTGTCATTCATAAATATATATATATATATATATATATGTATATATATATATATATATATATATATATATATATATATATATATATATATATATATATATATATATACATATATATATATAATTTTTGTTTTTTTTCTTTGATCAGAAATCACATTTTGAGTGAAAAATAATTGATTTTTTAGACATATTTCCCAGTCCTAGTTACCTAGTACCCTCCTTTTTTTTCTTAATTTTTTTCATCCCTTTTTTCAGCAGGACAGACAAACCCAGACTGAGGTGTCATTCTCAGGCTGCCCACCAAAAACACAAAAACACATTTGAGCTATAAAAACCATTACCTGCAGCTCAAATATGAAGTCTCAGGAGTATTTTTGTTGTTTTATTGTCTATCTCCACATTCAGCATTGAGTCTTCTGCTCTATCTTGCATTGTCAATGATAAAATTAAAGAACTCAACGATGCAGAGAAACCCACTCTGTTTATTGTGACAGAGATTAATTTAGTGTTAGCAAAGCCACTACACTGCTGTGTTTTTGATACTGTATTCTGAATTTAAGAATTGGAAAAGGGGGTTATTTAAACTTTGGATGAGGAATAAAGACTGTGAAATTACTTTGCTGCTCTTCACTTGTTGCCCTTAATTCAAATTTAATGAGACTGTGTTCATTTTACAGAAAGAAATAGGTTTTTACTCAGAGTTTTAAGCTTATTTGCTGGATTTGCATGAGCTTTCTGATTACAGAAAATCATAGCTCAAAGTGGATCGGGTCTTATACAACAGAAACTTGTTAACTCAGGTCAGACTTATTTTTGAGAAGAAGATAGCCAGATATTTTTTTTTGTAAAATACAACAAGGAATCAGACTATGAGGGTGTTTAACTTAAGAAACATTTGAGCATTTGCCTCTTCCTAAAACATCTAAAAGTTATTTGTCAAGATGCTGATTACTGAATGATGGAGTGCCATCACATTCACTCTGTTAGCAATCCGCCTTTGACTTCAACCCATTATTTCAGCCATTTTCTCTCAGTGAAGACTACTTAAATGCTAATCTAGCTCAACCAGTAAAAGCTTGATGACCTATAACCCCAGTTCTTTTGTAACCTGCAGCAGTATAACGGCCCAATAAAAAGTACTTAAAACTCCAAAGTGTGTCAAGTGTGTTGAGTCCCAGATACAACTTTAAATGTCCTTTGCAGTTTCACAAGTCTTGAGGTGAGAATTTAATATGTGACTTGTGGACACAGAGTTGTAAAGCTTATATGATTTAACTGCTGTACAATATGTTTTCACTCATTTAAACTAAAAGGAAATGTGCAGCTCAGGGGAGAGGGAAGTGGACAGTTACAGAAAAGGCAGCTTAAATTGGAGAGTGAAGATTAACTCATCACAGGGCATATACAGGATGTTTTTAATCCTGTTTACTCGCTATGCTGTGATTGACTCACTTTTGTCTTCTCGTCTGAGTATTTTTCAGAGCTAATGATTTCAATTTTATGTAGCTAACGGTATGTTTTCAGAGAAGTACTGTACTCTTCATATTTTGTTTTAATGGTTAGTCTCAAAACAGCAGATATGGAGAGGGTGGCTCTGGGGAGTTATTAGGTTGAAGCTTAATTTGAGGCTTAAAGGAGGAACACAACAGTGAGAGTTTAGGCACATGGAAGAGGTGAAGGTTAATACTTGTAATTCAAGAACAGATCCAAGCTTTCTGTCGGCTACAGAAGCTTTGCAGATGCTTAATAATCCACAGCAAATAACAAAACAGTTATATGTAACATCCAAATTTTGCTCCTACATTTAGTTTTATATTAAAGATGTGCCTTTAGTTCGACTATTTATGGAGATTCATCTTCTCTTTTTGCAATGCACTGAAGGAAATGCTAATGATTTACTTCCAAAGGTACTTAGCGCTGCCAGTAAATGTGAACCTTGTGCAAGTTATTTAGTACATTATCTTTGTCAAGAGGGCTTAAAATTGACCTACTTCACTAAATTCTTGAATAAGAGCAGCATTTTGTAATAAGATGCAACCTCATATTCATCACTTATTTTGCGATAAGCCAGAATTTTCCTCCTCTCAGAGCAAGAAACTGCATTCAGTCACTAGACACCACTTTTTTTTTTTAAACAATAACACAATTGTAATTTTTTTTTGTGAAGTTTATTATCCTTTAATTATAAATGAAGTTTTGCAAAGCCAAGAAAGTAACAGACACGTGAAAAAATAGCTTCAAATGCATGTTTTTATGGGTTATAGCTAAGTTTGTGATAGCGATCCTGTGTATTTTTATTTATGAGCAATCAGCTTCTCCTGCTCATATATTTTGTCCATATTTTGCTTAAACAGTAACATTTATAGAACAATAAAATGGAATAATGGAAGCATAGCTAAATTACAAAGAGCATCAGGACAAGGGGCAAGGCACTTTTGACTTTTGGACAAAACACTGGTTAAATGATTCACTTTTACGTGCAGATTTTTAGACTTGTTATTTGACTCTATGTAAGGAAACCTCAAATTAATTGTACTTTTAGAAATGTAGTACTTCCTGGACTAAAAATGTGAATTTGCGGTTCTCTCTGGACTGGGACTAAGACAGCCATAGAATAAAATTAACTAGAAGTCCTTCCAGTATCTCCGATTTTGCCTCCCCCAGTAGCCATATGTGATACATAGCTGCCCAAAATTAACATCAGTTTTAATTGTTTTGGTGACAAAAATCAAAACAGAATGGATGCAGACACATATTCTTACCAAAAGATATTTTAGAACAGTTTGCACCGTTTGTTATCATTATTCTAGTTAATATTTGTCAACTTTTTTTTGACCATTTCAGAACTAGCAGAGCCTCATGCCTCCTCTGAGATAGTTCACTGTGTCCTTTTACATTGTAGTATGTTTCAGAAGATATAAATGCCAATATTTTTGGATGCATATCTAACGAGAAACAGCAGATACAAATAAACAAGCAAGATTTACAAGGAACATGTTAAAGAGTCTTCCTTATGTATTGATATGTATAAAGTCTACCTTGAGGTTTCTGGTTTGATTAAAGGGTTGCCATGGACACTAAAGGTTGATCACCACTGGGTTCTCAAATCAGGGATCAGGACACCAGATGGGGTCACTTATTTGCTTTTAGTGGGTCTAAAATTGTTGAATGAGAAGTCCTTAAATCAATCTAATATCCATGTATTTTAGTGTACTCCCTTTGATATCTCAGCCAGAAGATTTTAGTTGTTTTCTCAGGATTTCCGCTTATTTACTTCACTGTCTGGTCAGCTAGCAGGGTTTCCCATAAGACTATTTTAATTTCTTCAGATCTCTTGAAAAAAAAAAAAGTCAGACTTATATGAAGTAAAAAAAAACACATAGACTAGACGTAACTGCTCCTGACTTCTTTAATATCTTCTTTAAATATATTTATCCTGTCTCTTGGTTCAGTCATATGTTTTGATTGATGTAAAGTTTAACATTTTAGTTTACTAAATGTATTTTTAAACTATTTTCTGAATTTGGGAACAGTAATCATCAGGGAGGAAATGGTGACTCATGGGGCTAGATCAGTTAAGAACAGCTGCTTTAAAGAGAGTGACTTTTTTTTCTTAATTCTCCTTCTGTACGTTTATTTGTTTTTCTAATCTTCTTGTACTCTCTCCACCCAAGCTATAAGGTTAAGTGAAGGAGAAAAACGGCAACAGTACAGTAACTGAGGATGCAGAGCAATTGAAGTGAGGAAAACAGGAGGAAAAAAAAATAGGATTTATAGAAACTTCCCTTATAATAATGTATACACTCACCTTAAACACCTCATGCAGCTCCTGCAGGGATGGTCGCACAGCCCGGTGACCACTCACACTACCAGCATTACGGTAGAAGTTGATGTTGGGCACCCGGTCCAGTGTGTCATGACCAAAGGCGCTGACCACCGAGGGTCTGACGGCTCTGTGCTCCCCATTAGAGAAGTTGGTCTCTTGATAGTTGGGGGGTCCATCCAGGGTGGCGTCATATGCGTGGTTCACATGCTCCCCTCCGTTCTCCATCAGGACAGCTGAGGGAGAATCTCAGATTTAAACAGTCAAGGGTAAAAGACAGTAAACAGAGCTTAAATCTTCACCCGTCCAGCAGTGTTTCAAAACAAAAACCTTGCATCAACTGGTGGTTATCCTTGTTTACTGACGTAGAAACACAGCTAGGATTAGATATGTTGGGATCGCTCCCACTGCTCTGAGCGTCTTGTGGGTAAGATGGGTTTGTCTTGGACAGCCAGCCTTTATACCCTGCATCCCAGGGTCAAAGCCCGGCTGCCAGTTATTGGCTAAGGCTCTGGATCAACCCTCAGAAAAGTGAACAGGGGGTGTCAGATATGTCCTTGCTCCATCGTAGGGGACACAAAGGCATTGCTTAACGATTAACCAAGTCATAAACGCCGAACGAAAGATAAAGGCTCTCATTGCCTGGGTACTGGAGAACTGATTACTAATATTATTGTCTGAAGTGCGGGGAAACAGCACATGTTGTTTTGAGGTTGAACTTTATGGTGCTGTGGAAGGTGTTACCTCAGACCTGTGTGCCATCTGAATGAATCATAGGGAAAAAAACATACAAAACACTACAAACAGATGAGTGACTGGAAAAGTTTCAAGGTTAGAGACTATTTAGGATGTACATGGCTAAAAGTGGGGAAGATAAGGCTAATATGGGATGATAAAGAATGATTAATTTCACAGCAGACACTAGCAGAAGGATACTGTCAGTAGAGCTGCGATAACAAGAGGGAAAGCCCTCATATATTAGGCTTATAAGAGCTTCATAACTGATTAAACGATATCTCTAATAATTCTCTTTGTCACAGAATAAAATGGTGATATTCAGGAGCAAAACGGGAGTTAATATGAGACCATGAATTACAGGAACATGCTCCAGGCGCTCTCTCTCAGCCACATGACTTCTGAAGTGCCTTTAACAGACCTCTTAACAGGTAAACTTCCTTATTACTGATACACCACGTTGATTTATGCGCACAGTAAAAGGCAGGCTAATGACTGGAAATATGACCTTGGCAGAGTGAGGAAAATACTCCAACACGTGTTTTATGCTCAGATTGAAAGGAAGGAATCAATTGCACAATAGTGAACAGACTCAGGGCACAGTAGGTCATAGTTGTCACTGTTCACCATGGGGTTGATACTGAATGAGTCACAGAGGTGCAAGAACATTTTCCATATCAATATGAAAACTATATTGTCTTGGTGCAGTTCGAGATACTTTAACAGCAGTCAGTTTGATCATCAGGGATGCTAAATTTGTGTCTGATCTGCCTCAGAGTGGGGCTGAGTAACAAGGACCATAAATCATTTTCTTTAAAATCAAGAAGCATTCACCAGTCGCTTTATTAGGATCACCTTGCTGGTACCAGGTTGGACCTACTTTCCCTCAGAACTGCTTTAATTCTTCATTGCATTCTTCAACATGGTGCAGGATACTTTTGGGGTATTTGCTGCAGATTTGATTGCTTGAAATCCATGATGCAGATCTCAACAGCATCCCAAAGATGTGCTATTGCATTGAGATCTGGTAGAAACTGGAGTTCAGTGAACTCATTGTCATGAATTGGAAACCAGTTTTGGATAAGTTACATGGTATGATATCCTTTTGGGAGATGCCATTACGAAATAGGTACACAGTGGTCATGAAGGGAAAGAAATGTTGTGTTTGAACAAAGTTCAGCTGGTAATAAGGGGCACAAAGTGTGCCAAGAAAACCTCCCTCATAACATCACACAACCAGACTGAAGTGATGACAAAGGCAGGATGTGCTTCTCTGATGTTTAGGAATAAGTCTGGCCATCTGAATGTTGCAGCAAAAATTCTGACTGTGCAACATATTTCAACCCTCTACTGTGTAAGCTTGGTGAGCTCAGTTTCCTGTTTGTAGCTGACATGAGTGCCATTCTCCTCTGACCTCTGCATCAACACTATTTTCTCTTTTGTACTGTAAAGAAAAAAATGGTTGCTCTGTTCCTGTGACATGTGCAATGACAATAAAGTAATTGATGATTGATTAATTAAACCATTCTCTGTAAATCCTGGAGATGGTGGTGCACTGAAATTTATCATCTACACTGTTTATTCCTTTTTGGGTCACAGGGGCTGGAGCCTGTCCAAGCTGATATTTGGTGAGAGGTGGGGCACACCCTTAACCAGTTGGCATGCAATCGCAGGGCAACATAGGGAGATAGACAACCATTCATGCTCACTCATACTTAAGTAGGGATGGGAATTGAAAACCAATTCCAGTTGAGAATCGTTAACAGCTCCATCAAAGAATCGATATCATTAATCTTTTTCCTTATCAATTCCCTTATCAATTCCTTCCACTGACAGGGTTCAGAAGTGTCAGAATTGACACTTAATCTTAATTGCACCTACTACACAACCTTAAGTGAGGGGCACACCAGTAATTTGCAGAAGCAGTTATCTATGCTGAGACATGTGTTTGACATTGTTGCCACTGAAAATCAGACCAACATTTGCCCACATGGAAAATCTGCAGGAATCGATGAGGGAATCGTTTAAGAATTGGATCGATTAGCAGGATCGTTAACAGCATTGGTATCGATAAAATCTTATCAATTCTCATCCCTATACTTAAGGGCAACTTGAAGTGACCTGCTAATTCAATTGGTCCATAGGATGAAGAGTGCCTGCATGTCCCCCACACATGCATGTGGGGGACATGCACAGCCCATCTGACATGAGGATCGCACCAGCAACCTTCTTGCTGCGAAGGTGCTGCCCTATCTAAAAATACTCAAACCAGCCCACAAACTATCGTGCCATTGTCATTTAAATCCCATTTCTTCCTCGTTCTGATGCTTGGTTTGCGCTTCAGTGGGTCATCTTGACCATCTCGCCTAAATGCATTTACATGCTGCATGTAACTGGCTGATAAGTCACTCACGATAACAAGCTGTCAAATGGGTATACCTCATAAACTGTGCATTGAAATGCTTGACCCTCAACATTTGCTGTGTGTGCTTGATGTTTTCTGTTTATTCAATGAGGACTTTTGAGTCTTGGTTAAACCTAAACATAATGATTGAATCCTTTGTAATTCTCTTTCTACCCTGCAGTGTGTACTTGAATTTTTTAATACTATCAATCTTGGTCAATTCATATCACCTTTGTTCAACTTGCACTGCAGCCATTGGTGCTGTTCACATTATAATGCAGACATCAGGTTTGATACTTTCATACTGCTATTACTCTCAGTCAGCTTATACTGCAGCGTTGGCCTTTGTAGGATAAAACCATAGCACTGATTCACCTTCAACACTTATCTGTTGGTTCTTGGTCACCTTAGTATACTGCCTTACATCCTGATCATGATAATGTTGTCACTAAATCCAGGGAAGTTTTTTATAGCCACTATATCTTGGCACTTTATGGCATTTCCATTGTGTCTAAGATAATTGATTTTCATGTTATCTTCTGTACATGCACTGTAAAATCCAACAGCTGCCTTGACTTGCAAACGTGAGTTAACTTTACTAAGTTAACAAAAATATGCCTTTATGACTAGTATTTATTAACAATCACTTGCATGTGTAAAAATGCAAAATACTTATTTTAAAGTAAAGATTACTTTTTTATAGTTAAGCTCACTCGCAACAATAAGTAGTAAACACAGTCTCACACTGAAAAAATCCAATAGCTGTCTTGACTTGCAAACATGAGTTAACTTTACTATGTTTACAAAAATATGCCTTTATGACTAGTATTTATTAAGTAAAAATCACTTGCATATGTAAAAATGCACAATAAATGCAAAATACTTATTTATTTTAGTGAAGATTTTTTTTTTTTTTTTAGTTAAGCTCACTCGTGTGATTTTTGAATCACTCAGATTTTTGGAGTTGAGTTTGCATGGTGGCATGGTGGCGCAGCAGGTAGTGCATGTACCCAACAGCAAGAAGGTACCTGGTTTGATTCTCAGGGTGGACAGGGGCCTGAAGTTTGCAGGATATCAAGTACACTCTACTTGATTGTTTTAGTTGCTTAAACTCATTTGTAAGTGTACTCTACAAAGGAAGTGCTAGTTAGTACAACTAAAATTAACTAGTTCTCTGCACTTGTTTTTTTAAGTGCAACCGGTTTGCATACTTTTTTTAAGGAATGATAACTTTTATTGGATTTTACAGTGTGGTCTCTGGTTCTATGACCGGTATGAACTAAATGTATTCTATACTGGCCGACTGAATTTCTTTTACTTTTTCACTTTTATTTTTCATTTATATGCCTCACGTCTTTATCTCTATCAAGTGTTTTTTTATTGAATGTTTATAGTCACCATGGTGTAGGTTCCCTTATTTGAAAACATGGCAACAATAAAAGTCCAAGACACTCATACATTTCACAATCTTAGCCAAAGAGAAAGTACAATCTACAAGACGTGGGTTGCTAGAGTGTTTTTGCAATTGCGACAATGTGCAGAAGATTCCCTTCTTTTTTGAATGAAAACAATAAATCACTTCATACTGGGTATCTGGGACTTTTATGTATCAAGCTTCTGACATTGTTAGAATTTTCAACATATAATTGTTATTTGTGTAGAGATTATGCTTCGATAAGATTATGTTGTGGTCAAAACAAGGATGGGAATAATAAAAAATTAGCTTCATGTAGTTTGCGACGTTGATTTAATTTGCCTTAAGCTTAAAAACTGCCAAATCAATGTCTGACTTTTTCTTTTAATGGGATTGAAAAACTATAATGTCATGGAAGGCAGTCAGTATAGACCACAATAAAGTAGACAATGGAATAATCATGGAGACAAACTCAGGACGAGGTCCAAAGTGAAGCCTAATATGTCAACTGATAATAAATGCACAATGTGGAATGTATAACTTCAAGCATTTGGCAGGAGAGCCATGTGTTTGCCATTGTTGTAACAGAAAACCTTTGAGATGTGATTTTTTAACACAGTAAATCCGATTGAATCAATACGGCGATTCTTAAAAGCTGAACCGATGATAAGATCAGTACGGATAATATCTTACCAATACCCATCCCAAGAAGCATGTGCTGTTTGTGGCTCTTCGAGTTAACAATCTTTTACTGGGCATTAGGCCTCTCATCTCTGCTTTGTTCTTTTAAATCATCATTCTTAGGACCTGCACCAATGATACTGCCTTGTCCTAATCGTATTTAATAATACATCGGTTTATTTAACACACTCAGCTTTATTATTACTCAGCTCACATCCTGAATTTGCTTAGCTCTCCGGAGAACTTCAAGACTTAATGGTGAGTCTACAGCAGCACCAAGGCACACTCTGATTTTTATATGGCTCAAAAGAAAAAGTGCTTGAAAGCAAGGAGGGCAAAACCAGCAGACAAAATGTCCGACATCTTACTGGTTTATTCAACATAATAATGTGGATTGACTTCATAGCTCAGTGTGGGCCGCACTATAGTGCAAGCATGTCTGTTAATTAAAAAAAAAACAATCTGCTATCAAACATCACTAAAGATATAATGCATGCTTCCCTGTGAAGGACTTTAGGTCATGTATCAGATATGACTATCTTCATCTATGTATTCTATTAACTGCAATTAAACTGTCCTCATTAGGATACAGAGACATGGGATGAGGAGAAAAAACAGAGATCTAACAAGAAAGATCTCTGGCTGCTGTGCTAATGACCAGGGCTTCAAGCCTGCAAATCAAGTGATCCACGTTTAAACCAATTTGGGGAATCAACAGCTGCACAGTTATAGTCTCATGTTCAGAGGCTGTTGTCATTAACATGGCCAGAAGGGGCATGTTAGTCCTCATTCTCTGTGGTTTCTGATTGTACCCAATGTTCTCTCAATCTAATGAAGGCCTCAACAACCGCCTTAAAGGATCACTAACTCACTAACAAACCCACTGAGTGAACTTTACAGACGTCATGCAGATCAGACTTGGCAAACTGTCTCACTGCTTGGAGTCAAGCCTGAAATACTGAGCTGCAGAAGTACAGGAGTGTGTCTTTGCTGGCAGCAGTTTAAACATAAATCCTTCAGTATACATCTAATACATCTGGTAATGTCCATTTCTATGTTTATTAGTTTCAAAGGGCTTTTTTATACCCATCCTCTACTTTTGTTTTTTTATCAGGGATGCACAGTATTGGAGTCTTACTAAAATAAAAGAAACCTGACATTGGTTTAGTAAATAATACATAAACACACATTGTCAGAACTGAACTGATTCTCTTTTTAAAGAGTTATGTTTGAGAAACAGATGTGATAAAAAAGACAAAAACATATTTGATTCTACTCTAAATTATAATGAAGTTTTGAATAGCAGCCATGCAATAATAAAAATCAAATGATTATGTTATTTATGCTTACTATACAAAAGACTTGCCAAGAACATGTTTGATAAAAACAGTCCCTATTAGCATGCCATTTAAAATTCAAGACCTCTCGTGAGTTGTGATCGGCTTTCAAAGACATTTTTATGACCTAAAATATCCAAAGTCAAATGTAAGACCTATCAACATTTCTTAAGGATGGGCAAGAGCATGATTCATCCTTAATTGCAACTCTGATTCAATTACAAGTTAAATATTAGGACTTTTATTGATCATTTATCAAGTGAGATAATGACAAACCTGTCTATTCAGGCCTTTACTGGTGATCAGATGGGTCTAATAAACAACTCCCCACTCAACACTGCAGAATTACTTATTTTCATGTGAACAGCTGGATTGTTGCCATTTAATATAAAACATTTCTTTAGTTTTTCCAAAAGACATACATATAACTATGAAGCTATATTTATGCTATGAGCACTTTTTTAAATGTACGATAATAATGAAATATTTTGCAAACGATAAATTTCCCTTCATTGACCAGATTGTTGAGGGATGTTAATGGAAAATTGTATTTCAAAATGTTGCATCAGTGCTAATGTGCAGCACTTTTTAGAGTTATTTGCATGGCTTTATTAGAGAGGCCCCCTATCTCTGTCTTATCACAACAAATCAAGGACATAGCTTGTGAAGTCCGAAGACCACAAGTAATAAAACTGATGATTGATAATCAGCAGAAGCTAAGGTCCACTGTTCAGCTGACTCATTGGTCCTTCCCTATGAAACAAGGATTCTGAAAGCACTCAGCTCCTATTATCTTTAAATCCACCTGCCAAAGTGTAATTACATTAGTTTTCTAACTGCTGCTGCATCTTCAATCATTCTGATTGGCTGTGATATCTATTTGCTTTGTTCAGAAAACTAAAAGTGGATTATGCGGAGTGTAACTGTAACAGAGGCTGTTTGAAATTGTCCTGCATAGAGATGTTTGGAAAGAGATGATTACAGCTCGACATTTCCTCCAGTCAAAGAGCAAAAAGTCATTTATGGTGTTTTACATAAACTTCAAACATCATAAGACCGGCAGCACACTGAGTTACGAAGACACAATAAAAGCAGATGTCTTTGTTAAAAATTGATAGATTCAGAGCCCTTGTTACCGGCTTTGGTCAGTACTTCCTTTAAGGTTGGTGGAATTGTAGGCCAGAGGAAGAAAAGGCCAATGTTTTTTTCCACTGAAAATAGATTTCAGATAAGGATGTCACATAGGTGACACAGATAATGGTGCAATAATGCATTCCTGGTGAGTAATGTGTGTCAAGGGAGGTGTGCACGGTGGCCGGAGCTTTAAAATTGAACTGACCACAGGAGGAAAGGCTGGTATAGGTTCTGCAGTTTCATTGTACAAGACTGTTGTTTAATGCAAGTGTGTGAGGAAATTCTGCTGCTACACTGGAATCTTTCCTCAACAGTTATTTATGTTGTTTAGTAGGAGGAGTAAATCAAATATGGTGAAGACACAATAATCATTGTTTGTGCTTGATTTGCGTCTGTTCTTTTGTAGGTTAAATGTTGCTTGAAGTCTTTTTTGAATGTTTTTACATCTTAGTATCACTGCAAAGGTGGCTTAGTAAAGGAAAATGCACGTCATAGTGTTGCTTCTAATGTGTTGTATTGTATTATATCATACTGAATGGTACTGCATTGAGGTTGTAAATGTTTTCATTAGTTGTGTTATTGTGGAGACGGCTAAAAATGTGTAGCACTGGAATCCACAACAAATTTTCCAATGGGAAAAAAAACAATGTGTTTTAACACTTCACATTCAATTGTATCTCTCTGTATGATATCAACATTATCATTCACAAAGTATGTAAAAATCTGCTGCCACAGGGCTCTCAACCAAAACCCAATGGCACATCTGCATCTTTACTGTTTTCTTTTGTCAAAAACTGAAGACCTCATTCACAAAGACTGTCACATCATGAGGCGTATTTACTGAAATAACAAACCAATGTTTCATTTTGAGGATGAATTTCACTAAATGAGGAGGAAAAGCTCCTAAAAGTGGACTTCCTGGTCTGCAATGTGACTAAGGGAATCTGGCAATACTGACAGCATGAAGTAGGAAGCCAACTTTTGAGAGCTTTTCTCCTACATTGTGTAATTTTGTTCTTGAAATGGAAACTTAATTTTGCTGTTTAGTAAACTCACACCATAAAGTTTAGAGTCCTGAGTCTCAAAGGAGAGGTAAGTAGCAAAAGCAATCAGAGACAGCAGGGCTCAGTTTCACTTGTAAGTAAGCATCACAAAGCATAGCTAAGATGTAGAAACAGCAGGTAATGCTTGTTTTCATGACACAGACAAACAAGTTGTGCCTGTCATGGGGGCCACTGTAGGTCTGTAAGAACTGCCTAATTTTAACTATAAAAAGGAAACTGTTGCAGAAATCAGATACTGTATTTTGGAAGTGCTTTTGTATTAAATCTACAAATGTTAGTTACCAATTTATAAAAACTTCCCATCTCAGGGTTTCCTGCAGTAATTAATCATCTTAAGAAGATGCCTTTTATAGCATTGCAAAAATTAAATAAAAGAACACTAAATATGTTATTGTAGTTAAAATGATGTTTAATTTAGCCAATGGCATCCCTGTTTTGTATTGAAACATACATGTACAGCACTTGCATCTATGATTGACAAATACTAAGAACATTGAACTCTAATTTCTTAGTAAATGTCTCTAAAGGTTGACCCATTTCTCTGTAGTGTTATGAGGTATATGCAGGGAGAAGTGCCTGAAAAAGGGCTTACTTGGACTGGGGGGAATGCAGCATGACCCCCTTTTATAAGTGTTTTTCATTTATTTATACTGTTGTGGAGGCCTGGAATCTTGTGCTGCACTCCAGTCCAGGACAAATTTGAGTGAGGGCTAAAATCTTTCATTTCATAATGTCTCATATCGTGTTATATCAAGTTGTATGGCATGATCTTGCACTTTGACGTATGATATTTAACTGAATTTGTTAACAGAGTTTTTGTATAATTTTAATTCATCTACACAAGGGATGGACAACATGGCTAACAAAGGCTGCATTCACAGGGTTCCCACTCTTTTCTAGAAATCATTTTCCAGGACTTTTTTCAGTGTCACATAACCAACTGAAGTAACATTGTTGCGGTGGGCAGTTTTCAATTCTAGTTAGCCTTCTAAAAAGCAAAATTAGAGGTTGATGAACAATATCTCTAGCTATTGATCATATTGATCTTAGAATTTCTTTGTTTCTAACTCTCCAGCAAACATTGTCTGTTAGCTATCTGTTTAGTCTGGCTTTTATGTGTTTTACTATTATAAGTTTATGGTTATACGTATTTTTTAGGCTATATTTACTCTGCTTTTTTTATTAATAGATTTTGTTAATTTAGAATAACATTTATTTTGTTTTTTTTGTCATTTTTTATTATTTCTTTTTGTCACCATTGTTTAGAGTTTTTATATATATATATTTATATTTATAAGACAGACAATTTAAGCTTTTCCAGGAAATTTCACTTTTTTCCTCATTTTCCATATGTTTTCCATGACTGGAAAATTGGGCAATCATTTTCCAGGTTTTCCAGGACGCGTGGGAACCCTGATTCATTTATATTTTCATAGAAATTAATGGTAATTAAAGACTGTCTTAGTAAAAGTTTTGTTTTGTGTTTTGTCACAGGCTCTTCGTAATGCACAAAAGGGAGTTCACTGAAACAATTGCAGCTCATCATAGCTCTATTTTCTTGGGATTATAGCTATTTTCAAAGTAAATTTGGTCACATTTTCTTCATTTGCAGGCAGTTTTTGATATTTTACATAGGCTGAAGGCAACATGGGGCAAGTGGGAGGGCTGCCAGTTGCCCACCTCTGATCTATACTATTGTGTGGGCACTGATATATGGGTAGCATGAATAAAAATTTTCATATTTCCTCAAAAGAGTGTATCATATTGTATCTGCAAACAAACAAAACACACAGAGACATAACCACATATGAATGTCTTTCCCCTTGCCTTCTTCTTTTTCAACATTTCAAATAACTTGCTTAAATTTAAATTTCTGAGACCAAACCCAGCAAAAAAATTTCACCAGCTTTGCCCTAAAAGCAATAATTTCCAGTCCAATCGAATAACATTTGCCACAAAAACATTTTCCAAACCTGATGCGCCATATACTGCAATAACTGCAGCAATACCAAGCAAAAAACAAACAAACATCAACATCATAAAGTGAAGAAATTCTATTTATTTCACATCATTGAATCAAATCTATATCAATGATAAATCTCTACCACCAGCTGAGCAAGCAACAGGTCAGGAAATGCACTATCTGTCATCATGAAATACCACACACTCCCACTCCCACTCACTCACACTAACAACCAGGTGCTCTAATGTATCTAGATGAAGGCACATAAACCCATTGAAGGTCACAGTAAGGCAGATTCACAGCACTAAGGAGAAACCGTAGACCGTAAGATTCAGCAAAGAAACAGTTTGAACAGTCTGCAGTTCATTTTTCAGAGTCTGTGTGTCCTGTCCTCCTCTGTCTGGAGGGAAGAGAGCAGGTGAGGAAGAAGTGAGGATGGCTGTGAGTTAGGAAGAAATAGATGTCCACGAGAAGTGCTGACAGACATCCCACCCCTGTTTTCCATGTGACCTTTTCCTCTGCAGACAGGTAGATATCCTTGTCATTAGAAAAAACTAGCAGCGCTGAGAGAGTCATTCCTAGTTTCAAATCCTCCTTTCCCTTGAAAGTTCTTTGGCTTGAACGCATCAGCCAGTTTTTAGACAAAACGCTTCACAGACAGATCATAAATCAACATTACATCCTATCTGTACAGACATACTGTCAGGAGTAAACAGTCATTTTTATTCTTTAGCTCGGACGAGAAATCGTGGCAACAAACAGAACACCATCAGCAGCAGTACAAACTCTGAGATGTTTTTGCATCATGTAGAAACAGTAACACCAAACGTAAATCACAGTTTGCTCAGTTTCCTTTCAGTTTTCAAATGCATGGAAAAAGACCGACCTGTACACAAACACACCAGCGGCACCATCCTTTGGATCACCTACAGACTGGATTTGATGAGTCCACAAAGCACTAATTTGACAGAATACCCTGTTTCCAACCATGTTCATTCTTGTGCAGAGGTGCAACTGCTTCACTTCCCATTCACATAAGGAATCTTGTCCCTGAGTCTCAAACTACTTTTGAATAATTTTCAAAACATGAACTCCCTCCTTTAACCACCTCTACAGACATTCAGCTTGTAAGTTTGGGTTAAAGGGAGCTTCAGCCGCTTACATGAAAATCTACGGGCTGATAACACACTCCCTGGCAGATTTAGAGACAAAAAATATGACACAGCATCTGCCACACGCTCGCTCAGACGCACACAAAAACAGACGTGTAGTCACACACAGTAGAGAGGCTCTGGTCTAACAGCACACATACATTTAACAACATACACAGCTTCAGTCTCTTGGGTTAGAAAGTCACAGAGTGATGTCTTAATGGCGTGTCAGTGGCAGGTGCAGGGCTAACTGTGGCTCAAGTGTGTATGTGTGTGTGTTTGTGTCCATGTATCTCTAGGCATTTCTGTTTTATAGGACACCTATGGATGTGTTGTCCCTGTGTTAAGTCAGGGCGTACTCAAACGTCCCTTTCTCCAGCCCCTCGATACCGTCGGCCCAGTTGGACGAGGGCATGCTGCTGTAGGGGTCCAGCAGGATCCTGAAACACCTCACTATGAGCAGCCCCAGGAACACCAGCAGCATCCCCACAAAGGCGAACGCCGTCTTCTGCTCCAGAGTCAGGGAGTGCGCCATCATGTCGTTTCCGCTCATGGCAGCAAGGGAGTGGTTGTAGTGGACGCTGCACATTGTAAACCAACGTCTGGGTGCCTCATCTCTCCTCTGATAGGGTCAGGTGTTTGGAAGCCCGCATGTTACCTGCACAGAGACAGCACGAGGGCTCCCGATTAGTGCTGCCTTGTCTCTTGTGCAGACAGAATCAAAAACAATTTCCAATTCATGATAGTCGATGCATATGCTGCGTCGGCTTTGAAACATAAGGATGCTTATGTGGGGATGGGAGATTATTGTTTTGTAAATAAGCTGACCATGATGCATAGAGGGGTTACAGGTATCTAAAAATAGCCTCTTTTGAGTGTGTATCAGACAGACGTCCGAAGACTTCCTTCAATCCCTCTCTCACACTGCCCCTGAGGGAATTTCACAGAAAATTACAAAAGGCAACATGCATCGAAGAGTGGGGGGACACTGCAGGAAAACAGGCTTGGGAATACAAGCCAATGCTGTTGCTTTATTCCTTTAGGTCGGGCTAGAATAACTGTGTGTCGCAGTGCATAGCCGGTAGTTAAACACGGGCAAAGCAGTGAGGTATCAGTGATGAAGAAGTGACGTTTCATATGTTCACTTAATAGGAAGGGGCTCTCTAACCTGTTGCACCACCAGACAGTGTAAATCCATGAAACTAGACAGCATCAGAGCTGGAACAAACATGATCATAATTGTTGTGGTCGCACAAGTGGGAGTCTGTCTCTGTCATGCTCTTCACCCAAAAATCTTTCCCATGTACACAAGCAGCAGGTGTCTGTGAGGGGAGGCAAGGGAGGGTTGATGGGAGAGAGAGGGTCCATGCAGACAGGGACTGAGAAACGGACACAGAAGACAGACGTAGGAGATGGAAGTAGAATGGTGAGACTGCACAAGTATGCCCAGTGTGAGGGACAGAGAGGAGAGCGGGAGGGAGAGAGGATGGGTGAAGGAGGGAGAGACTGCATTGACAGATTTTCTTTTAGAGGGGACGTCTGTAGGAAGAAAAAGCAGGCATCTCACCGTCATTATCGTTCCATCCTTACAGACCTGTTGCTGCCTTTTCCTCTGAGCGACTCCTCTCCCTCGCAGGCATTGGACACGAATCCATTAATCCATCCATCCCCGGCATGCCAGACACGCTAGGCTAGCCCCCTTCACCTAAACAAAAAGCGAGTCATAGATGCAAGAATGAAGCTGGATTGAGCTACGATATGTGTCTTCTCTCAGACAGGCATCTCCTGTCCTCATGCTCCCTTACTTCCTGCCTCCTACTCATTATCATTCTGTTTCTCTATCTCTCCCTCCAGGAGCACGCACGCTTGCTCCTGCTGCATGGCAACCACTTGTTAGTCTCACTCAGCTGCTCTGCTGCCTCACTCATTCACAACATTGCCCCCCTCTCCCTCGCTCAGCAGCACCAGTAACAGATGCAGCAGCAACAACAAGCAATCTGCCTCCTCTTCTTCTTCCTCCCTCTCTTAACTCTCCCCTCCCTGGCTTATTTGGTTTTTCTAAAAATGACTCCACCAAAATGTGACAGGAATACCACGGCTAAGCCAGGAGGAGAAATGCTGCCTCTCTCTGCCCCTGGCTAGTAAACGCTGCTGCAAAGGTATTTTTGGTACAGCACAGCATTATCCAGCACAGCCTTTTGGTTTGTTTTTTGTGTTTTAATTGGTGCAGTTTTCTGTGCTTGAATTGTATGATCCCCCCAACTTAAAGGCTTACAAAAGCCAGCTCCCCTGACAAGCCGGAGAGACTTGTAGCAAATTAAGAGAAGTATTGTACAGGTCATCTTATTACCCCAGTGGAACAGAATGCAGCAGTGAAGCGTCTCGCCATCTGTTTTGTTGGTATGCAGTGCAAACTCATATCAGCGATCTAGTTTGTGTCATAGTGGTGCAGTGACTCGGATCTAAGGATAACCCGAGCCACCAGGGAGATGGCCATCACTCGTTTGATGTACAATAATTTATGGCTTAGAAGAGGGAGCTCAATTTTTCTCTTTCCAGTTGTTCACAGCTGAGAAAATCCCTGAGAGAATCCAGACACAAGGGTGAACTGCCCCTTCACATTTGCTTTTACTTCAGAGTTCTTTTTTTAGTTTTTATGCCTCTGCAGTGTCTTCTGATCTCTGCTTTTTTCTTCGGGTCAGTAGCAATTTCTTCTCCCACTGTGCTATTAATACTTGGATGTATTTGGGTGGAAAAAGATACTACAGCGACGCAGTGATTTATAGACTGAGTCAGCTTCTCATAAGCACATTTTTATTTCACATTTATTTCAAGGACGGTTCTTGCAAATTGGATGAGGAGATATAACAGTGTTCCGCCAATAAAATTATAAGACGTTACCTCACTGGCCTCATGTCAATTTTCGAGACAAGGTCAGAATGGAAAAGCACTGGGGCAGAACACAATAGTGTGACAGACGGTGTAATTTTAATCCAAATGAATTTGCTGTGAGAGGGGATATAATAAGACCACTTCTGTACAAATGATCACAGTTTAAATCGCTTACAAGTGGACATTTGCAGTGTTCTTCTAATCAACAAAGGTTATGACAAAAGTGTTTGAGAACAACCTTCTTCCAATGACAAAACAAGATGATCCTTAAACACAGATACGTCTTTACTGATGTAAACTCTGACGATCATGTGTTCAGTTTTTGTCAGAGTGATAAGACTAAAATATAAAAGAGAAGTTTGTGAGTATAAAAAAATGTGCATCACATATCAAAATATGGCACATGTTTGTCCTCAGGATCAAAAATATATCAGCACTAGTTTGTGATGCATGTTGCATGCAGATCTACTCCAGAACAGCCATCCTCTTCATTCACTCAAAGCAGCCAGCGTGAACTTGATGATTAAAAATGATTAAATAAGAAAACTAATCATAGATAAGTTGGCTAAACACTCCCATATAGTCAACGTTGGATAGGTAAAATAAGTATGAAGTGAAGGAAGGGATGTGTATTGGCAAGAAAACTATATGATATATAATAAAATATGATATAACACAAGGGATGGGAATTGATAAGATTTTGTTGATATCAATGCCATGGAGTGGTTCCAATGATCAATCCAATTCTTTATCAATTCCTTTCAAAGTTCCATGTGTAAAAAGCGGGACCTGCAGACTTTCAGGGTCAACAAGGTCGGACTCATGGCACTCCTGACGTTCAGTGCTGTGATGCATAGACAAATGGTGTTTCCAGTTACTTTTTTTCTGATTGCTTCTTGTTGAGAACCAGACGTTGTTGGTTTACAGTGGATTCAGAACTCAGTGGAAAGAAATGAATAGGGAATTATTTATCAGAAAGACAAACTCACTCCTCTTTGGTGACCCCCACAAATCCCTCCATAAACTTCAAATGGTTCAAAACTCCGCAGCCCGGATCATCACCAGAACCCCCTCCTTTCATCACACCACCCCCGTCCTCCAGCAGCTTCACTGGATCCCCATTAAGTTCAGAATACACTTCAACATCCTGCTGTATACTTTCAAGGCCATTCACAACCTCGTCCCCCCCTACCTGTCTGATCTCCTCCACATCGCCACCCCCTCTCGCTCCCTCAGGTCATCCTCCTCCCTCCATCTCTCTGTGCCCTCCGCCCGGCACCATGGGTAGCAGAGCTTTCAGCCGCTCTGCTCCCAAACTCTGGAACTCTCTCCCCCCGACCTCAGAAACATTGACTCCCTTCCCCACTTCAAATCAAAACTCAAAACCCATCTGTTCCAAACTGCATATTCTCTTTAATTTTCCACACTCATTTAACTGTCACTTTTGTATGTTGTTTTTATTTATTTTAATTGCGATTTTAATGCAGTGTTTCTTTATTATGTATTTTGTAAAGTGTCCTTGGGTGCTAAGAAAGGTGCTTTTAAATAAAATGTATTAATAGTATTATTATTATTATCAAACTGGATAGATCTTTCTGTGATTATCCTCCTCATATATCATGATAAGCAAAGATATATATAACATTTTTTCAGAGGATAGTCTATTTCTAAAGGAACATGCGATATAATATGCATTAAAAAACTTTTCTAACCTGTGCTCCTTATATTAAACATGGTTCCTGCAGTATGATTACACTTTCTTGCCTGTACTTGTGACAAAAATAACAGTAAGTAATATATAAATTAATTAACGTTTTGAATTGATTCATAATCTTATGGGTGTGACATAGAAGTCCAAACGTAAAAGGATTTTTTTCAACACCTCTAGTAGCTGTTGTAACAAGATAACTACAGCTTCAAGAGAGCTATAATAGACACGCTTACAACCTGGATTTGGTCTGAATCTTAGTTGTGTCTATGCTTTCTTAATGTGCAGAGGTTTTATTTTTAATTGCTTTCCCATTTTTATTTAGTGAAGGATTTCAAGCTATACATATCCAGGGGCATGGTTGACATTGGGCGTCAGTGGCGCAGTTGGACAAACTTGGCGACGTGTCCTTGGGCAAGACACTTAACCCCAAGTTGCTCCCATTGAATGGGTTAGTTATTATTGATGGAAAAACTAACATACAAATTCTGAACCATCAGTGAGTGAATGTGAGAAAGAATGTGTAAGTGTGACCTCTTACACATTCACTTTATAATAATTTTGCTTTCTTTTTAATTTGGCAAAGCCATTTTTGAGATTTTGTAAAAAGAGGTTTAGACTAAAAATGGCTGTAATGTGACTAAACAAATAAGAATTTTTTGTTCAAGGAAAAACAGTAAACCTCAGTAGATGCCACGAGTAACACTGGACTTTGCTTCCAAAGTACCTTAAGCAAATCTGTCAACAGTCAGAACAAGCAAATGTCCTTTTATTTATGAGTCAGAGTGTTTTTATGTGCCTTGGACGGGTAACTGCTGAGACAGTCTCGTCCTGTTGCATAAAGTACATTAGGAGACTGTCTCTCCAGTATCCATGGGACAAAAGGATAATGGTTGTTAGACATTTATCTCCAACTGACAAAAGGTCGGAAGCAAAACTGATACTGAGTCCTATAAAACAATGATTCTATGAACTGCTCTCAGTATTCCCTTAAATGTTAATGAACTGTGTGTCAAGCCCTCCTGTGATAGTACAATCTGTACAAGGAGATACAAAGACAAAGCAGTGAAATTACAAAGATTTTAAAGGTATCATCAGGCCTCCCCATCATCCTGACAGCAGCAATTACCGATTCTCCTGAGGCCAAAACTTAATTCAATTTGTGGAGTTCATTATAAGTTACATTTTCATCCAGAAATTATAGTCTGACTTTTTGGTAGTATAAATCATCTTCCATATAAAGTAATTCAAGATGCATTACCTAACGGATTGAAAACATCATTACATGTAAAGACAAATACTGAGACTGTTTATGACAACACATTTATGCTTCCAGAGGCTTAGACTTTGTAAGAATATAAACATCTAATTTAGGGCAAGGGTTTTGGGGGTTAAGATAAGATAGGTCAAAACACCAGAGATGAATATCAATAAGATTTTATCAATAGCAACATCACTATCTAATCTGCTTAACAATCTAATTCCCTTATCGACTTCTGAGGAATCAATGTGTGGAAAGAAGTAGGCCATTCACATGTTTCCTGTGCCAACACATGGCACTTCTGATATTTAATGCTGTGTTGTACTGACAAATGTTTCTATTGCTGTCATCGCCCGAAATCACAGTCATGAATATTACTCACAGTGGGTATGGAAAGCATTCAGACCCCCTTAAATTTTTCACATTTTGTTATATTGCAGTCATCACCTAAAATCATTTAAATTATTTTTTACTCATTAATGTACGCAAAGCACCCCATATTGACAAAAAAACAACAGAATTGTAGAAATTTTTGAAGATTAATTAAAAAAGAAAAACTGAAATATCACATGGTCATAAGTATTCAGACCCTTTACTGTGACACTTGTTTTTTTCAACTGAGGCATTGTCCATTTCTTCTGATCATCCTTGAGATGGGTCGACACCTTCACTGGAGTCAAGCTGTGTTTAATTGTATTGATTTGACTTGATTAGGAAAAGCACACACCTGTCTCTATAAGACCTTTCAGCTCACAAGGCATGTCAGAGGAAATGAGAAGCATGAGGTCGAAGGAACTGCCTGAAGAACTCAGAAACAGAATTGTGGAAAGGCACAGACCTGGCCAAGGCTACAAAAGACTTTCTGCTGCACTTAAGGTTTCTAAGAGCACAATGGCCTCCATAATCCTGAAGTTTGGGACAACTGGAACTCTTCCTAGAGCTGGCCGTCCGGCCAAACTGAGCAATCAGGGGAGAGAGCCTTGGTTAAAGAGGTAAAGAAGAAACCAAAGATCACTGTAGTTGAACTCCAGAGATCCAATGGGGAAATGGGAGAAAGTTCATATAAGTCAACCATCACTGCAGCCTCCACCAGTCAGGGCTTTATGGCAGAGTGGCCCGACGGAAGCCTCTCCTCAGTGCAAGACACGTGAAAGCCCTCATAGAGTTCACCAAAAAAACATTAAGGACTCCAAGACTATGAGAAATAAGATACTCTGGTCTGATTGAGACCAAGTTCGAACTTTTTGGCCTTAATTCTAACAGGTATGTGAGGAGGAAACCAGGCACTGCTTATCACTTGCCCAGTATAACCCCCACAGTGAAGCATGGTGGAGCAGCATCATGCTGTGGGGGTGTTTTTCAGCTGCAGGGACAGGACCACTGGTTGCAATTAAAGGAAAGATGAATGCGGCCAAATACAGAGATATCCTGGACCAAAACCTTTACCAGAGTGCTCAGGATCTCAGACTAGGTCAAGGGTTCACATTACAACAAGACAATGACCTGAAGCACACAACTAAAATAACGAAGGAGTGGCTTCAGAACAACTCATATCTTTTCTCGAATGGCCCAGCCAGAGCCCTGACTTAAACCCAATTGAGCATCTCTGGAGAGACCTGAAAATGGCTGTCCACCAACATTCACCATCCAACAATGGACAGAACTGGAGAGGATCTGCACGGAGGAATGGCATAGGATCCCCAAATCCAGGTGTGAGAAACTTGTTGCATCAATCCCAAGAAGACTCGTGGCTGTATTAGCTCAAAAGGCTCCTACTCAGTACTGAGCAAAGGGTCTGAATACTTGTGACCATGTGATATTCCAGTTTTTCTTTTTTAATAAATCTTCAAAAATTTCACAATTCTGTTGTTTTTGTCAATATTGGGTGCTTTGTGTACAATAATAAGGAAAAAAAAGACCTTAAATGGTTTTAGGTAATGGCTGCAATATAACAAAATGTGAAACATTTAAGGGGGTCTGAATACTTTCCGTACCCACTGTATTGTGCTCAATTTGTCTGAAAAAAGGCACACTTTAGATTAACTTTGACCCCTGTCAATCATGTTTCTGTTCATGGATGTCATTCATGCTAACTGCTTCTCAAAATAGTGAGAGCTCACTAATGTGTGAGGAACACACAGCTAAGGCTGTCTGCTGTTTGTCCTTGCCCTTCATGTTGGGTCTGTTAACATCATGAGTGTTTTTGTTTTGATGCTTAACTGCATACAATGCAAGTTACTGAAGTATACCAGTTATTATTTCTGTATTCGCCAGCTTTTTCTTATTTTGCACTCTGGGACCCTTTTTCAAAAATGTGCGTTATTGACAAAATGCCCATAAAACTAAAACCAATCTGCTTGAATTTGTCTCTGTTTGGACGACCCTTACAGTCCCCAGTTTACACAGTCTTGAGGTGGTGACCACTGTGCAACCGCATAGTTAATGGCAAACTCCTGCCCTAGTAGGAGGAGACTTTTAAGGGAATTGTTCAGTGGAATTGCAGATGACACCTATTCCTCACTGGCTGGAACTGGTTCTTGTATTTCTACCCTAACCTGTACCATCTGTTCTGATGTTGATGATGATTGTTGTCAATGGGTGTGCTCTAAATCTGACTTGTTTATTGGAAAGAACGAGGAAATGTTCTTGATGTTTCCTTGTTAGGCTCTATAAAAACAAATTAAGTTATTAACTGGATACAATTTTTATTTAGAGAAAATTAAGACAGATCAGCATTTTTTAGGGCTCCTGCTGCTAAGAAATAACATCCAATGAGTGTTGTGGTTTCTACAAAGAAACAAAGCACACTGTTTTACCTGTTCCTCACACACAAAATGAATAATTTAAACTATTGTTCATTATCAAGTAGAACGTCGTAAATAGTAATAAAGTAAAGTTATTAAAGAAATTTTCCAGGCCTACTGGTACAAAATGTGCTGTATTTATCTGGGGAATGTGCCAAAGTGTTGAAAACAAGCCTTTAAGGAAATGCATTTTCATTTTATTGACCTGATTTTCATCTACAGATTAACACATGTACTGTACTTTATGTTAAATGTTAACTTCTCTGCACTGTCACAGGTCAACCGGATTTACAGCAAAAACTGCAAATGACCTAATTTTTCTGCGGTATCAACTCCTGATTGAAGTGAAGATGTGTCCAGCTGGAGAGTTATTGTACCACTTTGAGTGAGGTCAGTCTTCCTGAACTCTACACATAACATATGTAAATCACCTCGTTTAGATAAGCTCTGATGTAGGTGCAAACACAGTTCTGTATGCTGCAAAAAAGTCTAAACGTCATATTATGGCAAAAGTCATCATTTTGAAGCAGTCTTCTGATTTTAGCCAAAAGATATCAGCACTATGTTATCAGCAAAATACCCTTAAAACAGCCAGTTTTCTGTTGACTTGTTGGACTAAAGTTGAATAATTGGTCAGATGTAAAAGTGTGTGATTCAAAACAATACTGCTCATACTATATTTCAATGCAGTATTAGCTTTAAAAGTGGCAGAGTTATCTAATGCTAAATATTCTGCCGAATTTAAATGTAAAAACAGCCACTTCCAGAGTTCAGACCTTGTGACCTTGTAATAAATGTTACCAAACTTAGATCAGAGTGTTATGCAAATCCTTTTCAACACATTCACTGACTAAAAACCTTGCAACAAAGCAATTAAGACAAGGGGAGTTGTGCAAAGCTCAAAAAACATCTGAACAAATTCCCAGGTAAGTGATTTAATTGGTAATGGGTGATAATAGCATGTCTCCTTAAAGCTTGTTCGTTCACCATCGCTGTGAGATTCAGTACTTAGTGAAAAACAACTTGGGCAAAAAAAGGTAACGAGTTTACAAACAGGTCTGCTCAATGTTCAATGGCGTGGTGCGGGAATGAGTCAACAAACATAGAAGTGGGTTAATATTTAGCACATCCTGTTCCCAAAGCTCTTCAGTGTATGAGATTTTCTTTTTTTTTTTTTTTATAAATCAGGGTCTATCATGACCACATGTAGCAGAGATTTTAACATTCCATTTAATAACATAGAATGCATCTTATGCTGGCTCGTTTTAAATTTTCAAGTGTTATTGTTTGTTTAAAAGGACAATTGCTGACCAAGTGCTGACACAAACTACGAAAAGGACCACTGCATTCGTTTTTGATTGTTTTTTAACTAAACAATAATATATACACCATTGCCACAGCCATCATACCAACTTGATCAGGTCATTTGTTTAGGTAGGTCTTCTAAAACAAAGGGATTGTTAAGTGACATTGTATGCTCAAAGTGTGGTAGCTGCCTCGGGTCAAACATCCATGTTGTAGTTCCTTAATAGCTTGATAATACTGTAAAGTTCATATTAGGCCTGTGCTCAAAATATCGTATCGCAATTCTTTTGGGATACGTGTATCGATATGGATTCTACAGAATCGATACGGCCTAAATATTTCGATAGTTGTTGTAAATACACTTTGGCTAATGTTAACAGTGGCACAGTTCAAGGTAGAAGACGAGCTACATAATGAAGCATATGTTCTAAATTTGAACTTAGGTCTGACATCTTTAAGGATCTGAATTTATACCTCTCAAGTTGTAGAACCACTTAAAACTCATCCTTGTTCTTTTTCTTCTTATAAGAAAAAACTAAACTTGTCAAGAATTTTGCTTAAAGCATAGTCAATGTTCACAATTTACGTGTATCGGGATACGTATCTTATCGTGGCCTTAGTATCGAGATATGTATCGTATCGTGAAGTAGCTGGAAATACCCAGCCCTAGTTCCTATATGATAATTCTATGATTATTATGATTGTGATTGTAACTCAATCTTTAGCTCTTTCTTACTTTGACAATTGCTCTATGAGCTGGTCATGCGCTGCCATCAAAGACTAGGATCATTTCAATTTGTGCAAAATAGAGCTGCCTGCATGCTGGTGCCCTTTCGGGGCTAGCATAAACTGCATTCTAAACTTCAGTGGCTAAAGGTTAAAGATGGACTTAATTTAGTGTCTTTTCTTTTAAAAATCAATTAATCAACCATATTTAAGAGTCTACATTCCAAAATTGTTGTGTTAAAGAAGGTCACTGTATAATACAAGGCAGGTAACAAAGGGCATCTTTTCCTTACCTTTGGCTAAGACATGTATGTTCCAAAAAATCTGTTGTGCACAGGTCTCTCTCAGAGTGGAATAAACTCTCTGATTTTATTCTTAAAATCAAGCTCACTGGTATGTATTCAAAAACAACTTAAAAATAAGTGGTTGATACAACTTTGATGTGTTTTGTTTTCTGTTTATTTGATTTCTTTTGCATTATTTTGTATAAGATTTATATTTACTTAAAGTTTTGCACTTCGGTATCATTGTTCATTGTCCAGTTAATGCAAAAGTTTCTGATTTTTTATATTACCCATGCAAGGGAACATATGAAGAATGTTTAATTCTGAATTAAAGTGATAATGAAATATAACATTGAAGGATCAAATATACCACAGAACTTGTAGATAGATATGGGAATATATTCTAGGAATTGTTTGATTCTCTCTATTGTAACACATGAGGTCTTATTTTAACCTGTCCTAGCTTGGCTTTAGGCAGTTATTTTGGTTTATTTTTGACATGTATTAGGTTTTTTTTGTATCTTTTAGGTCTGTTGTGTATTTTGATGTTGCTTTGGACAAAGGCAGGACGGGCTGTAGTCTATATTGATGAACTTTTTGAACGTTTACTTGTTCTTAATTTTTAACATATGTAATTTTTTGTTATGAAGCCCAGGAAGAGTATATGCGGTCAAGTGCCAAAGCCAATGGGGATCCTAACAAACAACAACACAATTCACAATTTGACACTTGCTTATAATATTCAAGCTTAAGAAAACTGAAAGTTGAGTTTGTTCATGAACATAATCATGATCAATGAAATGTGAAAAGTTCATGACGATCCATTGAGCTTAATATTAGCAATGATCCCGAAACACGGGAAAATACGACTGGTTTAAGTTGAGGGAAACAGCACAATACTACCTCCTTTGCCTACAAGAAAACGTCATCCCCTACACCACTCTATGGCAAGTAATTCAGAGATCTCACAATCTACTGATCAGAATATATCATCAAAACATTCAGAGAATCTGGAGAAATCTCTGGACTTTAAATGACAAGGCAGGAAACCAACAAAATTGTTTATCTCTGATTCCTCTGCAATAAAACTTAACAGCATCAAAACCTGCATCATTCTGTGAAAGATTACGCTCCAGAAGACCAGTCAGATAACACAGTGTGTCACTGCAGCTATAATTTTAAAATAAGACTCTACAAGTCAAAGTGAAGCCGTACATCAAGAACATCAAGAGACCTCCTCAGGCCAGAGCTAAAGTGGAAAAAATGATGTAATCTGACAAGAGCACACTTCAAATAATTTTTGTAAAATACTAGCACTTCAGTCATCCAGGTTAAAGCAATAGGGGATGGTATTGGATGTAATACTGCTGCCCATGCATGGCATGGGAAGCTTGTGCATTTGCTTAGGCACTGGTATTAGTGATAAGTATGTACAGGTTTTGAAGTAACATGCTTCGACCCAGCAAACTGCATTTCCAGGGTTGTCCCTGATTAATTCAGGAAGACAATGTCAAGCCACATTCTATTTTGATAAAGTACTGAATTTTGGGAATTTTTGTCCTCATTTGATAGTGGAGAGATAGTGGATAGGCCTGTGAAAGGGAATGAGAAAAAGCAGGGGAGGACACTCTGTAAATTGGCCTTAGGCTGAGCCTGGTTGCTTACCAACCAACTCCTGTAAAGTCATATTCTGCACAAGCTACAACAGTGTGGCTTCATGCTAAAAGAGCGCAGGTAGACTGACATGTATGCAGACTGGGAATGCCTCCGACTAAGAATTTACAGCACATAATGAAGAACAAGATGTGACAGCAGAAGCCATGTGCTGCTGAGCAATTTCAAGATGCACAACATGCAAGACTGTGAAAGACTTCTACTTTAGGTAACAGAGTGGTCCTCAAACGGTGAGGCAGGGCACACTGGTGTGTCATGGGAGTTTGTGCAGTCAACTCATGACGATATAAATAACTTACAAATGAGTTAAATTTTTAGTCCATCAGTTACTTTCATACGGGAACTTTGTTGTACACCTACAGATTCTTAAACAAAAAGTGAAGTGAGATGCTATGTGAACAGAATTATCACTTTTGTGTTATTCCATTTATAAGTTTACTTTTTTTTCAAATTTTTGACATGTAGGTTTAATTGTGTGTTGCTTAACTGATGAGACTGTTACATTTTCAATAATCTAAGTCTTTGTGAATTACATATTTTCAAAGTTGTTTGTCAGTCAAATGTAAGTAGGCATAACAAAATAAATATGCACATTTACAGACCGGAAAGGTACAATAATAGTAGTTATGGTACAAACATGGTGTGACTTGAGATTCTCGTGCGATCTTAGATGAACCTTGAGCTAAAAAAAAGCTTTAAAGCAAATTCTTAAACAGTTATTGTCTCCTGTCTTTAGATGCTTTCAGATTGTTGAAGGAAGAAAAACTGATTAACATTGAAAACATGGTCCTTGCTAATAATGAATTCAGAATGTGTTCATATTGCTATTTATCAGTTTGAATTACACATAATAAGCCTCATTTTTTAATTAATTAAATACAGTCCATAATGGATATAAAAATCTTTGTATGCTGTATTTACTGGTCCATTTCTTTTGGGAATGGGGTTTTTCTTCTTTAATAAAGTAAAAAGTGTATCAATCAGTGGTTTGGGGTATTATTTAAAGCAGCACAAAGTAAGATTCCGGCTTTCTGCTCTCTATGGTCAGTTAGTATAACTGCACTGTCATACACCAATGTGCATTTGTTGACATACAAAGGGAGGAACAGCAAGCCAACAGGTCAGCCCGATAACCATGTACATCAAAGACAAACAATAACAGGGCCAAATCAGCATTGTTCTGACATCCCTCCTTGCCTTTCAGCTCATAGTGGCGGGTGAACGCCGGGACAATGTTAAACTCTGTCCTGGCATTTAGCTTGTCATTCTCCAGCTTTCCTTTTTTTGTCTCCTCCAATAAAGCTTCTTTTCTCTGGGTTTTTCGCTGCTTCTGCCACGATAACAACGCTACATTTAGTTTTCTTCTTCTTTTTCTTGTTTAACATTAGCATTAGCAACATGGAGCATTATAGCCACCTCCTATGCAGGATTGTGAGCCAGAGGTCTCTTTTTCCATCAGGAAAATAAGTGCATATTTTCTTTAAACTAAATTCTGTTCAATAGTTTTAAGTTTTAAAAATTCCCAAACTGCAAAATGTTCCTTTTCTCTTTAACCTCAAGGGGGAAGTGACGTATGCCGTAAAGCAGTCAAAGCAGTAAAAATTTGAGGTTTTTCAGTGTGTAAGTGTTCCTATATCATCATCAAAGTTACACAGTGCCAGTGAAGGTGATCGAGACCCCCTCAGATCATGACAGAAGTGTCATTCAACCGGTTGTAAGGTGATGTACCATCACAATGATTCTAGAGGTATTATATTAGGGTGGAAAAACTGCTTAGTGTTGGTTTAATTGCTTTGGCTCATTGCTCAGTTGTCCTTGCTTATCAACTTGTACAGGGGTAAACTTCTTCCAGTTACCAATTCAGTATGTTCAGAATGTATCTCCTGTGCTGGGCTCAACATTAATATACATGAGTATGATTTGGGGATTATGCCCTTTCTTTACCGTTCATAACAACAGGTAAAGCAACTCTTGGGATTACTGTGTTTTTATGTAGTATTAAATTATATTTAACACTCATTACCTCCAATAACCGTCAACTTACCTCAGCGAAATCACGTGCACAGTTTCAAATCCTCCTCACTCAGTTCCCTCTTCACGCAGCTGCCTAGCAACACCCCCACCAAGTCTCGCGTTGAAGCCTGAAATCTTACTGCACATTTTGAACTGCGTAGCGACTTCAGGCATCGTGAGCTGCGCGGGGCGAGATAAACCTCAATATGGCAGATGTTATTAATCTCGACGAAGAACCGAGTCAGGAGGAATCCACCATTGATGAATCCATCAAGTCTGAGCCAGAGGAATCCCCCGAAGAAACACCAAATGGCGTAAAACCGTGAGTAAAAAAGATTGTAGCTCGTCACCTAGCTTAGCTAAAATGGTGTCCTGTGATGTTAGCCATTGTTAGCCAGGGCGCCAGAAATACCTGTTGTTCAACATGTTAGTGGAACCGTTTAGCACTTTCGTTGAGGATATTAGGTGAAAAGGCTGCAAAACTTAATGAAGAGGCTTTTAATCTCCCAATGTTGCACATTTACTTTATTTCCTACCATGCCTACCTACCAGCCTGAGTGCCAATCTCCGTTTTGTTTCAGTGTTTGCTAATGTAAGCTAACATTACCATGAGCATATTTGTAGTTTTAATCTCTTTCTAAACTTGAGTTAAACAGTCTGGTGAGCAGTATTCTAACCAGTCAATTAGAAATGCAGATCTTCAAGTGAAGTGTATTTGTAAAGAAGCACCAAGACCCTGCTTAATTCTACAGGAATGCACGTTTTCCACAGCAGCTAGCATTAATAATGCCGTGCTGTTAGCCGCTAATGGCTGCGAATTGCTACAGTAGATCAAAAATAGACGAAACAAACATATACATGCAATTAAACTTCAGACTCCCTTTTGCCGTACCCCACAGTGTCAGTTTTCTTTTACTTACAGAGGTTAATTCATTTGGAGTTCAGTCGTATACAATACATCAGGATCACAAAGCTTCTTTTTGTTCTCATTCATAATTAATTCATTTGCTTGTTGTTTGTTTAATATTAAGTTATTTTGAGTTTATTTCATTTTATTAAATTGTATGTCTTTTTCTTCTTATATTTTATTATTAACTTAATTTGGGGAGGTATCTGGGATAAGCCCACTTTGGGTTTTTTTTTTTACCTCTCCAGCACTATCTTGCATTTTTTTTTTATTTCTATGCCAATTAGGGCTGTCGCGATACACTTATTTTCCACTACGATATGATACACGATATTCAGCTCACGATACGATAATATCGCAGTATCACAATATTGCAATATATATTGTGATATTCTACATTAACCTAGGAAAAAACCTAGAGACAGTTATGTAACTTTTCTATTTTATTGTTATTGAAATATGTCAAATGCAGCGTTACATACATACACTTAACACAGAGTGCATCAAGACAATTAAACTAATGTTGCAAAGAAATTGTTCTTGTTTTCCCTTTAACAAAGTGTTGAAATCATCCTAACCTGTAGTCCAGTTCAAACTGTAATCAAACCCATGAGAAACAAAGAGCTTTGAGTGACAGAACAACAGTAAGTTAAAAAAAAAGTCACATATTTCTCTTGTCACTGTCTAAACTGAATAGTGCATAAAAAAACATGTGCATACATCTTTATAAGTTGTATTTTATTCCCAACTCTGATAAAACATTGGTTTTTATTTTTACAAAAAATATCGATACTAAGATTTGAAATATCGATATTATATCAGCAGTCAAAATATCGATATATATTGCGATATCGATATTTTTCTACACCTCTAATGCCAATGTAACTAAATTTATGGTGCAAATAAAATAAAATAAAAAAATATTTTGCATACAATCCTTTTGTTTCTTTTTCCAAATGATATGATGGATGATATGTTATCTTAATGCATAACACAAGCAGTTACTTGCCATGATACCATGGTTATGTGCTGTTTCCATCCATCATTTTGCTTTTGACAGTCTAGTGGTTATTTCTCAACCATTTTTTTTCAAATGCAGGGATGTTGTTTTGAGAGCTTTGGTAAACTTTTCTTTCTGTCTTTTCGCTCTCAAGGCATCAACTTTGGCCTGTGCAACTATAATTGTCAATTGAACCCCGAAGACCAACCTTTTTTTTTTTTTTTTTTTTTTTTTTTGCTTTATATCACACTAGGCAAGAAAGCCTGAACTAAGTTGCAATCCATCAAATGTGTATTTTTAGGACTAGATACAATGCTGATGCACTACAGTGGCTTTTTAAGGAGCGGATATACCTTTTTTTCCTCCTCCTTTTTATGCCATGAAAATAACAAAAAATCAAAGCAAAGTTTGTGTCTGTGATGTTTTTTAAGGTCATTATACAGGTCCAATAATCACCTGAAAAGATGGACTTTATGTATAGACCTAAATTGAGAAATAATTTAGATGTTTTTTAATTATAGACGTGAGTATGCAGTCTTCATCTGTGATACTAAGCTTTTCATCAACTTCAACTTTGTGCATGATTCAGGGATCCTGATGAAGCCAAGCCCTCCAAAGAAAAACACGAGGGGAAGGAGAAGTCGTCTGGGAGTAGGAGGGGAAGCCGCTACCATCCCTATAAAGACAAACATGGGGGAGAAAAGAAGGGCTCTCACAGGAACAGGGTGTTCATCAGCAACATCCCATATGATATGAAGTGGCAGGCAATAAAGGACCTAATGCGTGAGAAAGGTAATGTTCCCAAAGATGGGGGCGGTGTCTGCCCTTCTCTCTTGCTCTTCAGCTGTTAAGATATTGACACTTTTTACTTTGATGGAGCTTCTTGCTTCTAGCTGTAGTAAATTAGTTTGTAGCTTTCTGTGCAGCAAGTATGGAATCTACATAGAGTGATATAAGGTTATTGGAGTTTCAATTCAATTTTTTTGGACGTGCACTAATTTAGTTTGGGCTGATATGTCTGTGAGAAAAGGAAGATTAATTTAGCTACATTGACATTTGTTTTATGGCATTGTCAGCTCCAACATGTAACCTCAAACCACTCGTAGAAATAATTGTTGAATGATTTTGTTGATCTGTTGCTTGGTTAATTTTGATGATATGACTGAAAATATTGTAATGTTTTTCATTTCTGATTTATGGGGGTGTAAAGAGGCCTTTGAAAAGCCAAAGGACAGCTTAAAACTCTCAACTGCTATGAATGGAATTGTTGACAAACTGATCATGTTGAAGTCTTTTGAATTTCCCAGGTTTATTGTGGCCGTGTGTCTCTCTGGCCTTGGCCTTTGGGTGTCTCAGTCACTGCCCAGAAAGGCATGGTGTTGTCTGGTGGGATGTTGGTCTGGGCTGACTGTTGATCAGTAATGCGGAAATTTCCACCAGTAGCGGCATTGCCAAGGCCTACGGCGACTTGAAGACTTGGTGACTTAAATTCCTTTGTTCTTTTGGTATTTTTCCTTTTGTATGTCTCATGTAGTTGGTGAGGTTACATACGTGGAGCTCTTTAAGGATGCTGAAGGAAAGTCAAGGGTAAGTGATGTGGCCAAATTGCTGCACGAGGTTTTAAATGCCCTCAGCAGGCTCTCATTAATCAAGTGCTCTTTTAGGTTTTGATCCTTTGGGTCAAGTTATGAACTGGAGTTACTGAAGGTTGTGTTTAGAGCCTTATAGATGGCTTATGATTGATATTCATTTGAGAGGGAGACGCCTTGTTGATTTTGGAAATCAGCCTAATGAACTCATCTAAGAGTACATTTTGTTTTTGTTGTTGTTCTAAAAATTGGTGTAAAAGTTTGTTTGTTTGGCCAATTTCCAAAGGGAAATGTGGTTTGTGTGATTTGTCTCATCGATTGACCCCATGTCTCAAAATCTTATTTTACAATTCTGTTATGGCACAGCTCTCTCTTCAAAGGAACATAAGCACTGAAAGATCCTGTAATGTTTTTATTGTTATGCTTTAATATCAAATGACAGTCATGCATTTTAAAGAATCAAATGTGGACCACACAATCTTCCTCAAGTGCATTAGTAAGTCTCAGTTGTAAATATTGCACTAAATGTGTATTTAAATGCCTTTTTTATTTTATATTCAGGAATTTATACCCAGTTCAAAACATTTAATCAAGTTACTTTTTATAAAGGATGTATGCTTCATATTTTTTGTTTTTTCAGGAAAACATTTTCTAAAAGTTTTTTGATTACTAATGTACTGTTTCCTTTTTAAAGTGCTAAGATGTTAACAAATATCTTGAATTACAAATATCTTGAATGCCATTGAACTTCTGTATTTTTAGGCATTATTTGTAATAAATATTTCCTGCTGTTAGTTAGTGTTAAGTATGTCCAAGAGGAACCATGGTTAACTCCTGAAGCATGTTTATTTTTAGATCTAAAATTATCCTCTGTTTTTTCCAAACATTAATTGTGTTTTGTTTACTCCCTTGATTTTGGATGAATGTGCCTCCTGGGTTGATGACACCTCTCCACGCAGGGTTGTGGGTAAGGAGATTTGTTGGTTGATCAAACATTGCACTCTTTATTTTCTGTTGAGTGCTTGCATAGACTCATCTGACATGTGTTTCAACAGTGTGGTGGAGTTCAAAGATGAGGAGTACGTGAAGAAGGCGATAGAAACTATGAATAAGCATGACCTGAGTGGAAGGCCACTCAACATCAAGGAGGTGAGAACACATTTTGGCAGAAGAGTGCAGATCAAATGCAACTTTTGCAGAATAGCCAAAGATATCAAGTGCCAGTGTGCTTTCTTTTTATTTATTTTTTAAATGTGTTCGGATTGTTTGTTTAATTTCATTTTAATATCCGAGGTTGGTACAAAAATGTAAATTATTACAACACAAACTTTGTTTTAGCCCACTTTGCCCTCACTTCACACTTCTGTTGCATTGGTTTTAAAGGCGCTAAGTCATGTGGCTGTTAATATCATGCACTGAAATTAGACTGAGTTAGTCGATACCCTCTTAGGGACACTGAAATGATTAACAACAACACTGCAAACTGCAGCTTGTAATGTGTTTAATTGTTACCCGTGCATCTCCTTTCTGTCTGATCCTTCTTAAGTAATTATGTTGCACAGCAAGTAAATTAAGTTTCTTTGTCTTCTGAGGACCCTGATGGAGAGCATGCTCGGCGTGTGCTGCAGCGAATGGGGGGAGGAGGTCAACAGGGAGGGCGTTGGCAAGACATGGGGCCTGGTGGGGTTAACATCCCACACTCCATAATGAACAACCCCAACATCCCAAATGACATCATCCATGCACTGCAGGCTGGACGACTGGGCAACACAGTGTTTGTGGCTAATGTAAGGACAGAATTTCAGAATTTGCTCTGTAAATATATTTAAAAAAAACATCAGAAACAAATGTTTGGTTGTGTTTTACAGCTGGATTTCAAGGTGGGCTGGAAGAAGCTGAAGGAGGTGTTTGGAATGGCGGGCGTGGTGAAGCGAGCAGATGTGAAGGAGGATAAGGATGGAAAGAGCCGTGGGATGGGGACAGTGACTTTTGAGCAGCCACTGGAGGCAGTCCAGGCTATATGTATCCTTTGGAGACAAACTCTTAGAAATAAAAAAAAAACCACACACAGTGCAAATTGCTGCTTTTTTTGTGACATTCTCCTTGACTCAGGAATCAGCCATGTTTAATGGACAGATGCTGTTCGATAGGCAGATGCACGTTAAAATGGTAAGTTGTTTGAAAAAGTTTTATTTCCATCTGCACTGAGAGTCAAGACCTGAACATTTACACCTGTGTGTGGCTTTCACAGGATGAGAAATCTCTTCCCCCTGATGATTTCCGTCAAGTAGAGAAGTCACCCCTGTTACCACGTGAGTACACTGTCATCCTCCTGTCGGCTTTTGATGCCTAGCTCATCTCCATAGTGGAAAGCTCAGTGGATCTGGTACAGAGCAGTTGTTGTAGTTTTAGAGGTACGTCATCTTCTGGGACATGATAAAGACACCTGAAAGAAGAATGTTGTAAAGAGCACTGTATGATGTGGAAGGCAAAAAAAATAAAAGACTGAAAAAGTCATTGTTTTCAGTCCTCTAACATGATGGTTATTGGTACAAATATTGAGGTAACTGTTCTTCCGGGCAATCGATAAGGTTTTCTCAACCCGTCGAGCTGGCCTGGGAGAACCAAAATGCCCAGATGGAACATTCCTAGCTGGGTACGCAATGGACAGCTGGAATGAATGGTTCAAACAAAGGATTGGACATTAAATATCACATATGGACACTAAAAGACACTCAAGAATTATGTCATACTTCTGTAAATGGAATACAAATTTACAGTAATCTGATGATATGTGAAAAAAGAGGAGACTAAATATTGAGGAAATGGGGACGGGACTAGATAAGCTTTGCTTCTTCCTTCTTCCCTTTCGGACATGTACAATGTGATCATCTATTGACAATGTGTGATGCTGAATAAGTGTGCTGACATGACCGAAATAAATCAATTCAATTCAATTTAAAATATAACAGGATATGTTTTATCTCTTCTATCCTTTTATAATAAAAATCTGTTTGATAGTAGAAAAAAAAAAAGTTACAGCATTATGATGTATTTTTAATAGCCTCCCCTTTTCAGGAGACGTGGTTTAACAGAGTTATTTTAAGGTTATTGTCAAGCACCTTTCATCAAGTTGACAAAATTCTCATTGGGCATTAAACTAAGAATGGGCTTTTCTCTGGGAGCGAGAACACATTGAAAGTAGTTTTCATCTGGTGATGAAACAGGCCGCTGTTTAAATCTCAAATAAGTGCCAATTCACCATGCGAACGTACAAGACTGAAGATGATAAATGATTATTACAACAACAGTATTTAGATGAATATTTAAAATATATATTACCAGTTACAGGCTCAAAGGGTTTTATTTTACAATTTACAAAATGATTCAAAATAAGCAATAAGTAATTGATGATTCAAAGAAGGGCTGATATTTACTCAGAACTCAACATAAAAAAAGATGCGTTAGATCAGCAAAATGTCCAGAACCATCTTTTTTCCCTTTGTTTTAAATCAAGTTTGCCAAATAAACAAACAACTTTTGTGTCTTTGTCATTGGCTTAAATCATCAGTATGCACATATTACCTGATATAGCAATTTTCTTAAGCTTCTGAATTGAGAGCATAGTTTCTTAAAGAAGGAATTTAGTGCAGAATTTAACAAATCTGATCCAGTCTGCCTGTTAGACCTCTGTGGATCAGCTGCCCCCCCTCAGAACTGTATTCTAATGCCAGACTGGCATGAAACCAACGGAAATATGCAAATTTAGAGCTTTCTTTGCATTTCAACTGAATCAGGACAAAGGAGTGATGCCCTTTGCTTGAAAAACACCCCAATAACTCTGAGTTATGAAAGTGAGTGTCACTGGTTATCTGCTTTACATGTTAGCCCTGTTATTTACAAGACCTGTTCAGGATGTGAATTGCCTCTTACGCTAGTGCTGCAGGACTGGTTGTAGGTAATGGATGGATATTATGTGTGTCCTTGTCTAATGAGATGTGCTCTTCAAACTTTTCTGTCTCTTATCCTGATGTTTTTTTAATTCTGTGTAGGAGGTCTCGGTGGCATTGGGATGGGACTGGGACCAGGAGGACAGCCCATTAATGCCAATCGTCTGAGCAGTGGCGGAGGAGGAGGAGGAGGTGGAGGAGGAGGAATGGGCTCCATGGGATCAGGTGGGCAGCCATTTCTTAAAGTATCATTGGTGGTGACTGTGTAGGAAAGTGTATCCCAGGGGACTTTCATATTTTGTGGCAAGCTCGTCTATCTCATAAGGAAACTGCCAACAGAGACTCTGATTTAAGTTCTGCTCAATTTTTAAGCCCTTTCTCAATAAGAGAACAGCAATAAATGTTTTATGTCACTTTAAAAATGCCCACAAACAACAACCCCAGTTAATGTGTTAGCCATTCACGCTATAGGACTCAGCTGTCTTTTCATTGCTCATCTCTTGACCTCGCTGTCTCCTTAATGTGGGTCAAAGATAAGAGAGACAGAGCACCTATGAGTCGAAATAGACTTTAGTTACACTTTGTTTTAGGATCTGTCTGACCTAGTGCCCTTAAGCACCTTTGAACAGAGTTTTGTAACATCAGACTGTGAACTTACCCTTTAATGTGTGAAGCACAGTTAACCTGACTGACCCCAACCTCTGCCGCAGGTATGGATGTTGGTGGAATGAACCGCCTTGGAGGGGGTAAGTGTTTTGCTGTTCTGACACATTCCCATCCTTTGGTTCGAGGAAAGAAGGAGCACCTCTAAAATTTGTACTGTTTTGTTTAGGAATGAGCGGCAGTGGGGGCTACGGGGGGATGGATAACATGGGCAGCATGGGCAGTTACGGAGGGAGGGACATGGCACCTGTTGGAAGGATGGGAGGTAAGCCAAAGAACTCATTCTGAATGTCTAGGTGTTCTTTTTAAGTTAAACACACCTCTGTCTTAAAGGGATAGTTACATAGTTTTTTTTTTTTTTTTTTTTTGAAGAATCATAGCAGCGGTGAAGTGGAAAAATGAGTGAATTTAAACAAACTGAAATGTGTGGTGACCCTACACCGTGTCTCCCATAAATGCATGTTATTGTCCTGAGTTGTTCTGAAAAGAGAGAAAACTGAGCTTTGACACTGTGGCACATGTTCAGGCTCTTGAACCTCACACATACCCCTTTTCCACCAAGCTGGTTCCAGGGCTGGTGCTAGTGCTGGTGCTAGAGCCGGTTCACAATTGGTTCAAGAGCGAACCGGTTAAGAACCGTTTGCTTTTCCACAAACGGGTGCAGGCCAGAGAGCTACGTCAGCACGTCAATGTATACGTCTGTATACGTCACGCCAGTTTCCCATAACAACTGGCGAACAACAATAAACAAAACACTAAACTTACCAGGCTCTGTGGAGGTTTGCTCCATGGTTGTGTCCTCCTGCATAGACTCCAGCATGGCTGTGGCCGAATTCAATGCCCCGGTAGCGCTGCACGCCGGTCGGTCCCCGAGAACAGCATCGAGCATTTTGTAATGCGGGCTGTTAAAACGTGGCCGACCATTGCCACTACGGCCCAGCTCGGTCTTCTGGTCCCTATATTCTTTCTTTATATATTCTTCATATATATATATTCTTTTCAATCTGTTTTTCGCTTACTTCAACCTCGTCTTTTTAAAAATGGCTCTCTTCCGTGTTTTTACTCTGCTAATCCCGCCCCCACCCCCCGACATAAGCGTGTAGCCCCTGACGTAACCTGGTTCCTTCTGCTGGCCCAGCAAAGAGTTGGTGCTTGCTAAGCACCGGTTTTGAGAGCCAGCAACCGGTGCTTAGTCTGTGGAAAACCAAAGAACGGGTGCTAAGCTGGCTCTAGCTCCAAACCAGCTTGGTGGAAAAGGGGTAACAACCCCACTTAAAAAAAACCCCAAACTATCCCTTTCGTAGCATCTGAAGTTCTGTTTCTTTTCTTCTAAGACATGTACCGCTCAGGAATGGGTGGAATGGATCGGGATTTTGGCCACAGCGACATGCAGATGAACCGAGGATTCAGTGATTCCTTTGGTGGAATGGGTAAGTGTCAGTTTAATCTCTGATGTCCATGAATCTTGTCATGTCAAACACCAAATACATGCACTTCTCTTCTTTAGTTTCTGTTGTGACAGTTTGTTTGAATAAATATGAACACAGCTGTTGATCCCTGTATTTGTACAAATAACTGCTGAGGTTCCCTTAAATGGGTGGTCTGGGCTCACTTCCATCGGACCACTAGAGTGTTTGGTTTGCAGTGAGAACACAATTGACCCAATCCAATGCTAATGTGACAGGTTAACTCATTCCACTGCTGTAGTTGTACAAACAGTAGTATTAAAATAATGATTGCATTAAGGCAGCAGGCTGATAACACTCTGTAATAATATTTTTATCCCACAATCACTTTGTGTGCACAGTCACAACATACCATGCAAATAGAAGCAGGCTAACAAAACTCACCGTCACACGGATCATCACAGGACTTGACCACTTCAAAAACTAGTTTAGTTCTCAGAATTTAGTCCAGGTTGTTCAAGCATTAATCCATTTCAGAGCTGCTCTTCTACTTTTCTGAATCCTTGAAGGTTTCTCTGCAAGCACTTAAGTGGTGTTGAGGTATAACAAGTTACCATGCTAATCGCTGTCCTTTGCGGCCTGCTGGAGACAGAGGAGAGGGTTTAAGCCCCTCTTCTTCATACGCCAAGTTTAACATTTATATCCTAAGGTCTATCAGGCATTGATAAAAATGTTCTTCTGTAGGATTTTTCAGGAAATATTCAATCTCGTCTATTAAACAGCTCGTCTTTAGATAGATTAGCCTGCTAACTTCCTTCCATCAGCACATCATAGCAGCGCTAACTGGAATGACATGAACCCAGCCCTGCTTTTTCTTGTAAGTTGGACTGCCTCAGAATACTGTGATATAAACATGAAACATTAAAAGAATACATTTGTGGCATTTTTTTGTACTAAATCAGAACAAGGCAGCCAAAGATGTAGATGTGAAAATCTACCTGGTATATACTTTGCATCAAATCTATGCTGCAAAGGTCTACACTGCTGAGAACTACTCACCAAACTTCTGCATAAGTTTGTTGAGGAGCTTAAATGACCAGTTCCTGGGAACATTGTCAGCTGAATCTGAGCTTTTTATGTGAGAGTTAGAGCTGATTGTTAGTGATTATTATGCTGCAGTTATTGCAAATTATAGAGGAGACATTTCAGGAGACTCAATGTTGTTATGAATGTAACTGAGAGCAAAGGAAGTATTTTGACCTGAGTGCAATCTCACCCTGTACCATTCTTAAACTCAACTTTGCCATCTTGACATTACCCAACTGTTCCAGCCATAACAGAGGATGATTATGCTTTCGAACTCACATAATTAGTAGTGATGAAAGAATCCAGCGTCTCATCTGTGTTATCATACATATATGTCACAGTAAATCATGATGCCATAAACTGAGCAGTAATCACAATTTTTTACACTAAAAGCTCTTTTATTGATGTTTTTTTTTAAGCATTAAGAGCCCAAAAACTTTTATGCATTAGAAATACACTTAAAATATTTATTCATATTAAGCCCATTCCCTACAATATTTATAAACTTAATTTTGCAGGCAAGTGCTTAAATAAAAAGCAAGAAATGCAACCCAGAGACAAAGAGTCAAGTGGCTGAACTAATATACGAAACAGTTACGGATTTCTATGAATTGCTGCACAATAAAATGTCATGACTCAGCATATGGAGTATCATTACCATACTGGGCTGTAAAATATTGCAGTAAACTTTAGTCATTTTTATTTGACATAGCCCTCTAAAGTCCATGCCATTGTGGAAATAATTGGTGTGGAGTGGTCAAGCTAGGCTCAAGGTGTGTGCCTGTGCTTGGGCTCATGACCCAGAGCCCTCATGCTGCTCAAACAGCTGGACTTAAGGGGCCAAAAGTGCTTGAGGACAGTACAGAAGGGCAAATGTTCCCATGAGAGATGTGGATGAGGTGATACACACACACACGTTTATTTAAGATGTTGAGACGCATGTTTCACAAAAGGGTATTTTGCTCTCACACAAAGTTTGTACACAGTATTCAGATGCTGGGAGTTACCTGGTGCTTCCCAGCAGACCAATCACAAGGTTCAGGGTTGTAACATTTTTCAGGAGCTGCATGTTATGGTTCAAGGCTAAATGAGCTAAAGCTGTGTGCTGCAGGCTGGATTTGACACACAGTCTAGCTTTGTGTTGCTTCCTCTTTTGTTGAGCTTTTTCTTTGCTCTCTTATTGTTTCCTCATGTTCCAGGTGGATGTGCATTAACTCCATTCTCTTCTGTAGGTGGTGGAGGTTTTGGTGGTGGCATGGGCAGTGGTGGCATGGGACACATGGGGACCGGACTAGGTACACCAGTCATTCCTTTTATAATATGCCATTTCTCTCACTGATGAAGAAACTCACTACTTCCAGGTTGCAGTAATATCTCCAGCAGAGCAACAGGCATCTTTTGTTGTTGTGACATTTAAAAGCGATAATCCTCATAATTAATTCTTTTTTTGATGGTTCATGCTGCCAATATCTCAGCCAGAGGCATCAGCATTAGTAAATCATAATGCATAAAGTCATTAGTGCCATGCTTTGCTGAATGGTTGGTGGCTAATAAGGAAAGGGAGCTGGAGATTCTCTTCACCAGATAATGATTTGTGCTGTCACATAATGAAACATGAAGTCTGATAGCTCTGCTTTATGATACGTGCTGAAGGAAAATCAATATTGATTTACATCGCTAACATAAAGTATGATGTTGCCGCCACAGCTTCAGCTGAGAGACTCTAAATCACAGAGGTTTTATTTCAGGATGAAATGCCTGAGAACATAACCAGATTTGATCTTTGTGATTTTAATCCTGTATGATAGATGCTTTGAAGCTTTAGATAAACTCAACAGGTGGGACAGTTCCAACATGGTTCTGCAGATTCATCATTTTTAGATTGTATTTGGGAAGGGCAACAGTGGTCTCGAGCACAAAATAAGTAACAGCTTGACGAGGCTTGTTTGTGTTTGTTGGGCTGCTGTGGCTACACATAGAGATGTGATGTGAATGGATGTTTTATTTGTTAATGACCACACAATCTGTTTAATATCGCACCCAAGGCAGCCCTTTTGCTCTTTGCACTGTTGCAAGCATGAACCAAAACATGTCTTTTAAATCAGTGCATGCGACTGGGGGCTTTGCACTTTGTGTTGAGCTCACATAATTCATACATCTAATATGAAATAGATATTTCCAGTCAAAGAAACTTAAAGGGCTGTTTTCATCCAGAGTTAAAATTTGTTGACTGACAGTAAACCTCCCCATGAACCAACAGGATGGTCATTGAAGACTGAAAAAGAAGAATCAAGTTGTTGAGACTGTAGACGTTACACATTGCACCGGCTCGATGTCTATTCATAATTAAGTTTTTGCAATATTATTGAATTGAACGGAAGGATTTCCTCACAGTTTTTTAACAGCGGTGAAAACAACAGATCTATTGGTCACACCATCAATCAGAGTGAGGCAATTAATCTGATTACACCTTCAGTTAGGATTGTTTCCCATTGTCAGTTGTAAAGCTGAGTGATGTGGCGGGTAATTTGATTACAATACATCCCACTTTTTCCCTGTTCAGAGAGTATCTTGAATAGGTTTGACCTTACAATGAAGTTTATTGCATCAAATATAGTGCATTCACAATATTCAGCACCAGATGTTGTTACTCATTTACATCAACTGACCTCCAAAGATGGAATGGAGCAACAGTGAAATCCACAAGCTAAGAAAAAGCTGCACTGTTTTCATATGAAGTCATCAGAATTAACAAGCACACAGCACGTCGTCTGTTCTGGCTGCTGATTGCAGTCAAGCCTCCACTTTAGCCCACACTAGCATAGCGTGGTCACATCATGGGCACCCGCTTTCATATTCCAGTGAAGACTCTGGGATGGTGCTTTTTCAAACGATGAAAGAGAGAATTTTATTTTCTATCCTGCTGGCATCCAACGCAAGTCTGACTAAACAACCATCAGCACATTCACTCCCCCTGGCTTCTTTTTGCTTAATTTTTTTACTCTTTCCTGACTTCACTGCCCTTTCCAGCAACTCAAACAAACTTGTGATTTTATCATGATCCTTTTTCAAGATGGTTTTATCTTCCAACTCAAGTCAACAGTTTTTTCTTTTGACTTTTTTATCGTTTACTTCATTTCGTGTTTGTCAGACTTGTTGGCGATTGTGATCTTATTACCAGTCAAGAAAATTGCCGTCAACATCTGTGTTACTTCTGCACCATTATTCACTGGACCAATGGAAATGTTAGATGTCAGTACCTGTACAAAATCTCTGTTGGTGTGTAAATGCTTCAAAGAACTTCAGAAAAGAATTCAAAGAAGCTAAAACAACATGGAATGAGAAAATAGAGCGTCTCTAACTTGTAAGTCAGAGGCTTATCTAAAATTCATGCCTTGGCACTGCATCAGAAACAAACCAAATATTATATTGCGTTGATGCATCAATTATAAAAAAATCAGAGTGAATGTTGATACAGATGTTTCTGAATGATATTTGAATGATGGTTTTATATTCATTTAGTTAGCAAATTCTCCAACAAAGTAATTTCTTTTCTCACTTTTAGTCCTTAATACTGATCATAGTTTGTCCAACAGGCCAGTTTCTTCTGCCCAATAAAACTATAAACGATTAATCAGTAAGCTTTACCAGATGTTTGCATCACATTGATGGGACAGAACAAGTAAGCTGAAGAAACTGATATGTGTTCATCCCACGCTCTTTTGCTGGTCAGTGTCAGTAAAAAGCACAAATATTGGCCGATACAGATGTCGGTCTGATGCTGATGTGCATCCCGAGCATAAATGTTTGGCTGAGAGAGTGGAGCCGGGAACAGGCCAACACTTCATCACCAATATTAAAGCTACGAGAAGCAACAGAACAGTCATGATACAACAAACTCTTAGCGAGTGAGTTTGCACGGTGAACACGCTCACGAAATTCATTGACATAATCAAGGACGTTTACCTCACCAGAGAATTTTGTTAGTCATGTTAGGGTTTGGGTGTGGTTTGTTGTGTAATCCGTTTTCTTTTGATTTGTTGGAATGGTTAAATTAGTGCACAGCTCTAGGTTGGTCTCTTTTGTTCTCCTTTACAAATTTGTTCTACAGCTCTCATTTAGTTTTTAGTTGCCACTTTTTTGTTGTTAAAAACATTGCTTTTTGTTAATAGATAACTTTTATTTAACCATTTAAATCTGGTTTTATGTTACTTCTCTTTCCCCACCTAAGCTGGTTGTAATTTTGTCAAAGACAAAAACTCTTGACTCAACCAAAAGTCCTTTGGTAGAGCAAGACGTCGCACACAAATGTGAAATGAACTTAAGATGCCCATGTAGCACCTTATTTTAAGGGGGTCCTGACACTCGACAGACAAAACATCCAAACCCAGGTCTCACAGTTCATGATGTTTTAATCACAGGTGGTGGAATGGGAAACATGTCCATGGACCGGATGGGCTCCAGCTTTGACCGGATGGGCATGTCGGGGATGGACATGAACCGCGGCTTCGGCGGCTTTGGCGGTGGAGGCATGTCAGACAGAGGCTCGGGGTCCAAGGGTGGCTGTCAGATCTTTGTGCGAAATGTAAGTGTGGCCATGTTAGTGAAAAGTCATGTACTGTAGACTATGAGAAGTCTATTAAACAGGATGGAAGTTCAGGAACATTTATAGAGCTCCCTGTATTGATTTTAGTTTAATGGAGCAGTCGGTGCTTGCAGCAGATGAGTATTACAGTAATGATTCTGTGTCATGGTTGGCTTTTTTGGATCAGTTGATTGATCCTGTGCATTGTTTATGATATGTTTTGAACTGATAGAGAATTTCAGTGCTTTAGTAATATCTTTATTTAAATTGATCTTTTCATTTTCGTTGCAGCTGTCCTATGATCTGACATGGCAGAAGCTGAAGGAAAAGTTCAGTCACTGTGGTATGTCAGTCCTCTTCTTTAAATTTATAGATCTGAATATTTTATATTATTAAACTTCAAACTAAAATACTTCTATTATTTTTCAGGAAGTGATCATTTTCAGCTATTTGTAAGACATGTCCTTGATAGATTTTAAGTTACTCATGTACTGAGGGATGTGTGCAGTTGCAAAGGGGAGGCGGGTCACTGAAAAGTCATTTAGAATGTCCTGAAGTTTTCATGTGTAGCGTTCAGATTTTTTTTATGTACTTTGCGGATGAACGATTATATTTAAGAATATTTCATCCTCTGCAGGCCAGGTAATGTTTGCTGAGATCAAGATGGAGAACGGCAGGTCAAAGGGCTGTGGGACTGTGAGGTTTGACTCTCCAGAGTCTGCAGAGAAGGCCTGCAGGATGATGAATGGAACCAAGATCAATGGCCGAGAGGTGGACGTCCGCATCGACCGCAATGCTTAAAGTTTTTGTAGGAAGCAACATCATGGTTACACACTTTTACATTCAGCCCCTTTTTGCCAATGAGCTTTTGTTTTGTTTTAAAAACACAATAACTTCATATCCTGTGTGTCCACCGTTTCATTTTTTGTTTATATAAACCACCTAGTTCTTTTGTCTTTGTTTTGTAAACCCCTTTTTAATTTGTTAGGCAGTTTATTTGAACAAATAAACTTTTTAATTTTTAAACCTGCTGGTTGTAAAATGTCCTGGGATCAAAGTTTTGTGGTTCGTATAAAAGTGTGAACACAACCTGAGGTGGTTCATATGTGCGGAGCTGCTGCTCAACGCAGCCACACAGTGGCCTCTCGCAGTATTGCACTTCAGCACACAGCAGCATTGAGAGCTGTGGAGTCATTCACCAAGATCTAATGTCCATAAGATTTGACTGAAAATGTGATTTATGGAGGTTTTTGGTTTATCAGTCAAATCATTTCTGCCTCTGCTTATTCCTTAACGGATGGGGTAACCTTAAAAGCTAAAAGCTTGAGCATTTTATGTCAGTTAACAGAGACCAAGAAATCGTATGCCCAATTACAGGGTTGAGAGACTTATATACACACATATGTTGGAACTGATACCAAATGAAAATCTTGAATCATATTTGCATTTATGTTTAGGAGTACTTAAAAATCCCCCAGTCTCTGTTCTTCAGCTTCTTCTGAAACATGAAATCTGATCTGTTCAAAATCTCTGAGTCACTATGATGCCCTCCCTCCACCTGAAGATCAGCATCTACAGCCATGGATGAGCACAGCTGTACTTGTTTCTGGAGATAGTGGAGCGGGGTCAGAAGATGCCCATTAGCTCTGAAAAACTTAAAGAGCTGGTTTCTGGCAAGTCAAAAACTTTTGTTGGGTGACAGGAGTTAGAATTAAAGCACAACAATAAAGCACTTTAAAAGACTTGGGTAAGAGTGAAAAAATGTGTAAAGGAAGAAAATTTTCACAACCACAATTTTTGATAAATTTCAATCAACATAAAACATTCAAAGTGCAACCAACTACAGCTCTCTGCAGCATCTCTAGTCATGTATCACTGTCTTTAGTGCAAGCTCTCTGTACCAGAATAGAGCTGATCAGACTGCTGTGGTTAATATTTGCTAACCATTAGCATTAGCAGGAACTAAATTATGAATATTGCAGTTCTATATTAATTGTCCTTTTATAACAAAAGAGGGATTAAATGTTAAACAGTATTGATATAACAGTCATAGAAATAGTGATTTAGCTACTTTAGAGCCTGTTGGGCTGCTGTTATAATGGTGTCGGTCTGCAGTAATTGTGTGAAATACAGCATGAAAGATGAAATGAGCTGGACTTTTGACATTCAAAACTATTCTCTTGAAGTCATTTAAAGAGGAAAATGCAGTTTTTAAAGTCAGTTAATGAGGTACTTTTGAAACTAAATATGTTTGTCATTTTATTAGTTTTTAAGGAGCTAATAAGAAATAAGTTGAAACATAAATTGCCCAGCACTTTTTACTTTTAAGATTGGTGCAGCAGGTGGGTTGTTGGTTCGAGCCTTGTGTTTATCAGGACCTTTGTGTTCCTTCTGTGCACGTGTGGGTGCTTTCCGTGCACTCTGGCATCCTCCCACTGACCAAAAAACATGCTTGATTGGTTATGTTGCCCTGTGCTTGAATGGTTCTCTGCCTCTCTATGAGGCTATGAGGTGTTCCCTGCCTGTTGCCCCATGTCAGCCGGGATAGGCTCCAGCCCTGCGACCCCAGAAGGGACATGCAGGGAAGATAATGGATGGATCTTTACTTTTGACCTGAACCGTTTACAGCTCCACTTCAGAAATAGTGAACTATCCCTTTAAGATTAAAAACTTCATGATGGCTGTATCTTTATTATCATTATGCACTTATATTTAACAGCTGAAACATAATAAAAAATATAATCAAAACGTATACTGCAAATATGTTTAAAGTGAAGCAGTGTATAAAATAATGAAATGGCAGCACTCAAATGCCTGCAAGACTGTTCTGGAGTCTTCACAGTTTTCTGTTCTTTGCTGAGAACAAATCATTGTTGAGAAAACTTTGGCAAAAGTCAGAATCTACCTCAAAAGTGCTGATGTGGGTTTTACACCAATTGTAGAGATTGGTTGGTAAATGAGGCTCATTGATTTATCAGGCGAGCTCTCCAACCCTTTCCACAGAGAGCTCTTTCTTGCCAGCGCTGGTGTTGTCTTTAGTTTCTGTTTTTCACTTTTGATTAAACTGACACTCACAAATCCAAGTATGGATTTTTTTTTTTGTCAGGAGCTGAATGTGAAGAGCCGAAACAAAGCTGATGAAAACGGAGGTAAATGTTACGGGAAGGACACAGTGGAAAGTTTTTGTTTGCTGACTTTTACCGCACTCTTCATCAGAGGCAATAAGGAGCTGCTCATAAACCCTTATCAGAGGCTGTAGATGATGTCTCTCGTCCTAACTCGACCATTGAAAGAAGGACAAAGCCAAACGAGAACAGTTAACACCTTTATTAACTCTGACTCGCCAGTTCTAGATAGATTTGACCACTGCAGTCACCCCTGAGGTGGCAGTTTGTGTTTATGGGTGTTGAGTAAGAGCACTTGATAGCCGGTTGTCTTTTTATGATAAGTCCAGTTTGGAGCTCACAGGCGAATGATCTTTGGCACATTTCCTCTTATAAAGATCATCCTCTTCATGAGATGTGACCAGCACAAGTCTTTACAGCATACTATCTTAAAAAGCATGTGAGTGGATCATGCTTCCTTCTCTTGACATTTGAAGATTTATAGATTTTTTTAAAAACAATTTGTTGTTTTTCTGGAATGTTAACAGTGTCCGGTTCTGGGAAGGTCAAACCTCAGTCACCGCACAGTCTTATAGGATTATTCCCAATGATCCCCAGCTCATAGAGGATGGACAGAGTGGCAAATAGGACGTAGCAGAACAGACAAACTAATCCCAACTTCCAATCCAGCTTCCATCCGTTGATATGAACGGCTACAAACAGGAAGATGATGGAGAGGAGGAGAGTGCAGGAGATGAAGACCAGTCCGTTACTGTTGACGTCCACTGGGTTGACTGTGTCCACGAAGGCGGTCTTGATGAACCACGGCAGCCCCAGGCACAGCATGTCGAACACGTTAGAGCCCACGATGTTGGACATGGCCATGTCAGCTTTACCTGATGACAAGAAAACATGTTGGTCACAGGGATGCAAGTTTCCCTGGGAGTTTGGAACAAAGTATGTTAATTTATGATTGTAGGTCCTGTTGGTGATCTGAAGGTTGGGAGTTTGAGCCCTAAGCAGTGATAGGGGTGTCCCAATACAACTTTTTTTTTTTTTTTTTACCTCCAATACAATACCGATATTGCAGCCTTGAGTATTGGCTGATACTGATATCGGTCCAATGCGATATCAGCAGGAATCAAACATACTTTTATTACTTTTTTCCAAGTATGGACTGTAAGAAAAGGCTTGATCAAGTGAGGTTACTCAAACAGAGAACAGTAGTCAGCGATAGAAGGTATGAGAAAATCTGACCCATTTGTTATTAACCAATGGGAGTCAATACATTTAAACTTTAAACATAAGAATATAGTACAATTAAATAACATAAATGGAAAATAAATTAGAATACCCTGACAAGTAATCTCAAGACATCCAGTAAAAACAAAGGAAAGCCATGTAGTGATGACAGGAAGGCTGGTCTAGACCTTTTGTGACTGTTCCTCATTGTTCATTTAAAAATGTGGTTGCGGGGTGCTGGTTTGGTGGAGTGGTTAGCAACCAGGCACCCCATGTATTTGCTTCTGCCGGTCCAGGTTCGAATTCCGCCTGTGACCAGTTTGCAGAGTGTCTTCCCCTACTCTCTCACCCCCTTTCACAAGCCTATCCACTGTCTCTCTCCTATCAATAAAGGCACAAAATGCCCTAAAAAAATAAAAAATAAAGTGGTTGCTTGTGGAACTAAGAAAATTTGGATCTGTTTTTGATGAACAGAGTAGCACAGTAATACCACCTAGAGGGCAACAGTGTAAATGAAATGGCAAGAGGGTGCCTCTGATCACCATCACCCTTTTTTAAATATTCTCTGTTTATAGATGCAGTTCATCTTTACAAATGGGACGCCTGTCGGTTTTCTATATCAATATTCTTTTATCAATATTTATGTTCAATGTCAACTAAACCTTTTTCCTTAGTTGCTGGGTTTCTATACCTTTAAAACTCACATTCAAGAACATTAAGACTATCAGGACTAAACTGGGAACAATATAACATTTTTCTCTGCAGAACAAACCGCAATTAACTATTAAGAGGTCTATTTTTTTCAGGAGGGAGCTGATATGCTGATTTATTAATGAGAGGTTTTTAACATACCAAGTCAGGCCAAATAGAATTTGATAACATTTTGTCAAGGCTAATTGCTGTCGAAAGAGAGTGGAAAGGGTGTATGACTGAGGCTATGTTAACATGGATACTCCTGACTTAAAGACGCAAAGATTTGTCCTTTGTGTTTTAGAATTCTTCTGCGTTCAGACGACGATGCTCGGAGACGAGTGTAGTGTGCATGCCGGTTCAGTAGATGGCGCTGTAGGTCTGCAGTGAGGCAGTGCTGCTACAACACAGGAACGAAGAAGAAAAACTTTTCACAAACAACAATGGCAAATAGACGCACAGAGATGCAGGAGTTTCTTTTCTGGACTACAAATCAGTTTGGACAACAAAACTGGATAGTTTTGACAGGATAACAAACCGAGCACGGTAAGACGCTGGCTGTGTCTGAAATGGCATACTAACATACTACTCATACTAAGTGTGACGTCAAAATGAGTATGTAGTGTGTTCACATTAGATAGTATGAAAAGATTGAGTGTGCGAGAAATATCCGGATGTATACTATATCGGAAAAAATTTTAAGTATGCGAGGCGGGCATACTAGTCACACTCAAACGCCCCATAATGCATTGCGCCAAGCAAGTCCGACCGGCATTCAGCTAAAAATCGGCCACTAGCAAACTTCCCATTTTCAAAATAAACGCGTCTTTTATTATCTCATTTAGTTCTTTAACGCTTTTGTAAATGGGCTCTTGTTTTTGAGCCTTCCAGAAGTTTCTTCGATAGCATAATGGCGCATAGTGGGCGCATAGCAGAATGTCCGAAATGCTGAAATGAAATTTGTATCCGTGCGTTTTATGGCTCAAATGGACCACATTTTGGTATTCTACGTGGTGACTTTCTCGCCTAAAATGCTCTCTGAACTTTCAAATGTGGCGAATCAACAGAGATATTTGATGGCCTGGTGTGCTTCTGACTTTTGTCGTCGGAGGTTTGAAATGCATCATGGGAAACTTAGTCGTATGCTACGGTGTGAACGGTTGGCATCCTAATCATACATATAGTATGTCGTATACAGTATATGCACATGGGTTTGTAGTATGTAGTACGTTAGTATGCCATTTCGGACACAGCCGCTCACACGTTACTTGGCGGACGGCCGAAGCTGTTGTTGTTCCTGGTATGCGCGCGCAGCCTTCATCTGAAAAAGTACTGCGCATGCGGTGACGCCGGCGTTTCACCCTGAAATGCTCTGATACGGGTTTACACGAGGCTGCATGGAGAGCGTCTTGGAAACTTTCCACCCTGGAGCCTGTTTTCAAAAGTTTCCGTTTTCAACGAGTTTTCATGTAGATGGAAGGCCAAAACGCAATGAAAACTTATCGGATTTGACCGTTTTCGGCGGCATGTAAACGGCCCCTGAAAGACAGTGTATGTGCATATGTACAGGGATCCTTTCAATGCTCCCAGTACATGTGTGAGTCACTGTCATGATCTTTTCTTCCAGTGTGATGCAGCACCCCAAATGATAAGGAAAAGTGAATGAATTTTAAGACCTCTTACCTGTAAAAATGAGTATGACAATTCAAATCATGTAATTCCTAAAGTAACTGATGGGAGAATAAAGATATGCAATAAGAGTTGAAAGGAGGTTCATTAAGAAGAAAAAATAACTATTTCAGATGTTTTGTGTTGTGGTTGTCCTAAAACTTAGAAACAAAACTTGAAGTTGAAGATTGGAGCATGGACGGCAAGGTTCTGAGGAGAGCTGGTCAAAGTTGATTCTTGTTTTAGTTCAAATAGTGAACACATTTTTGTTATTATTTTTACATGCTTAAAGGCACATTTGCAGAATTCTACAGATCTCCAATCCCTCAGAGGTCTGTTTCTGCCACTCCAGTCTGATGGGAGCAGATTCCAGCGCGGACAGTATTGCCAAGTATGAGTTGAAATTATTCAACTCCCTTAAGTGCTTCATAATCTTGATGAACTTGAGAAGCAGCTTCTCTCTGTCTTGAGCTTTCTCGTGCTGGACCCAATAGCTCACATCTATCCTTGTTACAATCATTAGTGGCTTATTTGAAGGATTTCTGCCCTTCAAAGTACGCAGTGAAATTGTAGCTCAAAATGGAAACAATAAAGCTATTTAATTGGGAAATGGGTTTGAATTGGGCTCAGGCTGTGACATGGTTAATGGGACAGACTGGGTTAGGTTTGGGGGAAAAGTGCAGAATAGGCCTGTTCTTAGCTCCATCCAGGGTCAGCATTTACCTTCTCTGGCCACCATCACACTGGCCACAGTGTCGGGTATACTGGTTCCAGCAGCGAGCAGGGTGAGTCCCATCACCGTGTCAGGAATGCCCAGGGTCTCACCTGTGGAAACAAGGAACCAAACATAACATCAGAAACCTGCTTCAACTAAAGCATCAAGCTAAGATATGAACAGCATCTGATAATCAGTGGTTAAAGGGTTAATAGATTATCGCTGGAGGCAGGGCGGTAACCAGGATTGGAGAAATAATGAAGTCATAAGACACAATTCTTCTCAGCAGAGTTAAGGGGTGGACTAACCTCTGGAATGATCTCTGTAAAATGTTTAAAGCAGGTATAAACACATTTTATATCATATTTAAAATTTACAGGGGTGGAGAGAAAGTATTTTTTACACCCAGTTCTGTAATTGAGACGCTTTTTTGTTTCACTTCAACATTTCTATTAGCTTTTGATACTGTTCACTTTTTTGTCATACATTTTAGGTCAGGTATCGCTCTTCACTAATTTCAAAACACAAATTCCATCGTAAAAACATGCAAAAAGACGGGGATCAAACTCCTCTGAAAACTATGTGAAACTGGTCAATTGTTTGGGTTATGCTTCCACGTGGCTACACATTAACTAAAACAAATGTAATGTCCACCAGTGGACCAGTGTCTATCCAGTGCATCTGTGGTTGTGATTTACTTAGTTGAGTGCTGTGTATGCTCAGTAAGCTTGTGCACCACGATGAATTTGTGAGATACAGTGACTGTGTGAAGTGTTTTGCAGCTGTCCTAAACAGTTTGACAGTTTTTTACAGTTTGGTCTTGTTTTGTGTCTGAATGTTTAAATATGTATTCAGTGCCTCTCTCTATAGTGCACAGTGTGTTGTTCTAACTGTGACCAGGGACAAACCCAGCACTGGCCAGGGCTGACCAGGCCCTCCAGTATCTTATTGAACAACCCAAAACCATGAATAGCTTTTTGATTAATTAAGCAACCAAAGGTGTTTTTTTCAGTGCTTATAAAATAAGTTTAGGGTTCTTCTCTCAGTACTGCTGAATAACAAAAGTTTAGGATTTATTAATTTAAAAAACAATGGGAAAAATATTATTAATATTAATGTACATTTAAATGTAAATGCACGGGATTATAGCCAAGCGGTTAATTTCCATCCCCAGTTTCATTAGCAGGTTGGTGACAACACATACAACCAAAAGAAACACCAATAATTTAATTCAATAGATAATTTAGGCTTCTCTTTTTAGTCTATGTAAGGTTGTTGAAAAAGCTGTGCGTGATTAAATCTGTCTTCATTGACTGAAATATCACAAAGGGGAACAAGTCCTACTGGTAATTGCTGCTGAAGATCATGAAACTGTTTCTCAAAAAGACAAGTCAGATCACTTTCTCTTCCACCATTGTTACTGCCAAAGTGGACAATGACTCTAATTGATCAGTGAGAGAGAAATGACACTGGTGAGCATTGTGTTGTTCTAAAAGTTTAATTTTTTTAAACTGAGAGCGCTGTGAGAACAGCATCAGAAATCAGCTGACGCTAAGGGTGCTTTTTTTGTCCCAAGGTACTCGGCTCCGAGACTCGACTGCATTGGTTTACAGTGAAAGTAAACTCCTGCTAAAAGCAGCAGCTGTAGCCCCAATGGAGGGCTGCACTGTAGACTGTTCTTTAGAAATGAAGATATTTAGCTAAGATTCTCTTTACCAACGATAGATTGCTTTTACTTTCACACTCTTAAGGGGAGATTTATCAAAGTGCCTGAGTCATAACAGAGAGTCTACTTGAGAACAAATTAGCACACTCCTCAGGGTCTGGGTGCAGTTTGTTTAAAGAGATTTAAGTCCTTTTAAAGTATTTATAAAAATAAATAAAAAATAAAAAACTCCAGAAATAGGGCTGAGCCTGTTCCTGACAGTCAGGCTTCCTCCTCAGGGTCTGGGGGCCGTCTCTGTGGGACCAGGCTCTGCCCTGAGTGGAGCATCATAGCTCCACAAAAAAAAAAAAAAAAAGTCTTTTTTGGTGCTGGATCTGTGGAAGTGCTTGGGAGTGGCCTTGTTATCTGGGTGGGACAGGGGTTTAGAAGTCCTCTGGCAGGGCACTGTTGTTGATCCATGGGTGTGGGTGGTTGCAATAAATAGGTTGATAGGGAATGGGAACGGGAGAAAAAAGAAAAGAAAAAGACACACACACACACCACTTACACACACGCGCACACATATCATACACATCAAAACAGCTCACTCCTTTTTTGTATTTTTTTTACTTTATTTCTTCTCTGTTTTCTGTTATGTAACTTTGCCTGTTATATATATTTTTTGTCTCTGTCTGTATTGTTTGTTTGTTTTTGCAATAAAAAAAAAAAAAAAGAAAGTGCCTGAGTCATCATGGTATTTTTCCTCGTGTGATAACTTGGCACACCAGATGGATTATTCAATAGCAGGGATCATCATCCAATAGGTGACTGGGTGATCATTACTTTAATCACATTCATTATGGGGCAGTTAGATCATGACGTGGACAGGAGTTCTTGCCCAGGTTTAAAGTACAAAACGCGAACCACTCTACATAGCAACCTCCCACCAAAACATGTTGGAAGTAAAGGGGAAAAAAAAATTTATTGAGAAATGACGCCAGTGTTATCTTTGTTTTCATGCTCTCCAAATCCAACAAAATTACTTCAGAGGCTATTAGCAGCTATGCTAATCTCTAAACAGTCACTCCCTGCTGTCGTCTCACTTGCAGCCCAGCAATTTCTGCTTTAAAGAACTCTGATTGGGTGGTACTGCTTTGGGCCACACACGATCATTGTAGATTGGAGCTTAGCCTTATGACAGACATTGAATTAGGTAGATCCAGCTGCTGGGCTAAGTTACCACTGAGAAAACAAGTTTGGACAACCAAGTTTAATCAAATGAACTAAGCTGTTAGCTGCATATTTTTAACCCTGATAGTTTCAGATTTCTCTTTTAAGTGTTTCTTCATTAATTCAGGTGAAATGTAAATTTAACTTTCAGTGTGTTGGAGTAAGTCTTGAACAAACTCAGCCTTAAACCAACCCAGCTATACATGATTAATCCCTTTAAGTAAACTCTTTGCTGCCAAAGTTCCACCCACCCCCAAATATTCTAGAGGACATGAGCTTTTGTCCTCAGTGGTAGCACAGACTCTTGATTGGAAACCATTGTGGGAAAATTGACTCTCAGTAATCTTAATCTCCACTGGTTCTCTGAGTATTAACCACATAGTTTTGAGCTTCCAGTGGATCATCACACTCCTTTCGCAGAAATATTCCCCATCACACTGTATGGATGCCTCGTACCTGCCTGGTCCTGTGCCTGCACTTTCATAACTCTGCATTCTTCTCCCACGTGAGCCCATCTGAAGACTATGGCATAATAATCTCATTATTCTTCAGCAGACCTACCGGCGTCACATGATGAAGCTGCCCTTTAAGTCTGATCCTAGGTCAGTTTTATGTCTTTAAATGAGGAGGGGGATAGAGCGTCTTTGAAACCCGTGCCTGTGGATAACTCAACATACACGTAGGGCTCACATGATCGTGTTTCCTTCGGGGTGATGCTGACTGTAATCCTGCTGTAGCTAGTGGGGCACATGGTCTGCTGGAGCTCCACTAACCCCCCCTGCCTCGTAACTTTGCAGGACAATGGCATCTCAAGAATTAGCCAGGAGACCAACATGTGATTCTACTCTGCAAATGAGACCTTTTTCTCACAAGCTTGAAACTCTTGTGATCCAGTGAGGCCCTGTAGCTGAAGAGCGATGGACTGAGTTACACCTGCCGCTAAAGAAATCAGACAAAGCAAAGGGTTCACAGATGTATGATACTTGCCAATATTAGAAATGTTAGCTTCTCCAGTCTTATTTTAGCTGTTATTAACATTGTTACATGTGGAGATTTTTTCCTGTTTGTAGAGAACTGGAGATGGATTGTAAAAATCAATGCAAATGCTGATTTTAAAAATTAGCCAGTCACTCATGCAGGTCTTCATTACCACTTATTTTGGTCTAATTCTCCCATAATGCCATTACAATCTCACATTTTAAGATGAATTTGTATGGCACGTCATTCTCTCTGTCCAATGAAATCGAACTACAGATATTATTACTGCTTTTTTATGCTTGATATTTCATTTATATCACTCATAGATCGTTTGTGAAAATACAACAAAGAGATTCTTAAAGAAAATCTGGAGACATCTGCCACTGACGTTGGTTAATGCCACATGATTTCTTGATAACCACTGTTAATCAAAAAGAGCCAGTAACAATATCAAAGCAGTATATCTGTTCATCCTCACAAAGAACACCAGGCCTGTTCAGCACTAGGATGGACTGCATTCCCACAGTGATCATGTTTCCACGATGTTATGCCAAGGTTGGTAAGCTCTGACATTGTCATTCTGTCTTTGGATTATATTTCCATTAGCTTGTGATAAATCATTAGATCCCTATGGCTGTTTATATTCTGTTGTATCCATATTGAGAAGCAACTGGATAGAAAATGCACACTGAGAATCCTCGGAGATATAGTACTACATTTCATGTAAAAACATGACTGAGTAGCCTTTAGCTACCATTCGATAAAAGCTAGTGTTAGCATTCATTCATTCTGTTATTATTTATGTTTGATACTCACAGATATTATACTATAGGCAAGCACTTGTGCAGTAAAGCTCATTTTGAGTCCATTTATCTGAGCATGCAGTGCAGGTTCTTCCCTAGTTCTCTCCTGACACACGTGCCACTTATATTCCCAGTAATCACACTGTTTAAGCAGAAAATGATCATGCACTCCTGTTTGTGCCCAGGGGTTTAATTTACTGAAAATGAAGAGTGGTCAGGAGCAGAGCTGATATATTCCTAACTTCAGGATGCAGAAATTTACCTGTCTTAAACCACTACCTGGTGTAAAGTCTTTGGTCAGTGTATTCCTCTATTTTGAAAACAAATTAGAGAAATATTTTCAACCACTGTGCTGTGGCACACTAGTGTGCCATGAGGGATGGCATGGTGTACTGTGAGAAATTATCCAATTTCACTTAATTGGTATAAAAAATGCAAGAGAATTGCTAATTGTCTGCAAATAATATGCCATCGTCCAGTGCCTGTGCTGTATTCTACAACCTCAGGTTTCACACTGAATGAGTATAAATAAACTGTATTTATAAACAAATAGACTACATTGTCATTGTACATACTGTATTAAGGGCTACAAAGTCTCAATTTGTAACATTTTTGGTTGGTTGTGTGCCTCGTCATTTTTCCAATGAATAAATGTATTGTAGCTCAAAAAAAGATCGGAAAATATAACTAAAGCTCATAATGCTCATGAGCTCCAGTGCCTGTAAAACACCAACAAACAGGAAAAACACACACGGAATTTAAGATTTTCTTTAAACACAGAGCTACATATCTAACAATTGCATACTTACAAATGAATCGCACTGATAATTACGCTCATTAATAACAATAATACAGGCTGTGTGTTTTGACACACAATAGAAAACAGAGCCAGGATTCTTGGAAAAAATAAACAAGTTGCTCAAGGACAACAGGTATTTGGTGTTCAGTAAACAGGTCTGTCATAAACATAAACCTGCCTAATCCTGTCAGAGATTTTGGTCATTGATAAGGCTTCACCTTTTTTGTGGATTATGCAGAAGTTTTTGATTCTGATGGTGCTCTGGGATGCTTCAGTAATAAAGAGCACTCTAATCTGAGCATCAACACATATCATACCATGTGTCCTGTGTGTTTTAATCATAGTGGCACAATAAAAGGAGGAAGTAAATAATTTATCTGAAATTCAAACCAAACAACTAAACATGCACTGATTTAAAGGGAATGATAGCACACACCCCATTGATTTGATTTATGTTATAACCAAAAACTACCCATTAGGGCACACAATCCTTTCTATCTGTGCCTTGAACCTGAGTTTGTGCTGTGAACATGCCACAATGCACCATGGGCTTTTAAACAACACGCTAAACACCATAACAATTGATGTTTATTTTGCGGCTCTACCTTCAAGTTTCATGAAATTATTTCCAAGTTTTCAGCCAAAGAAATGAAAGCTTATTTCAATGACTCTATGAACATAATAATTTCATTTGCTGAATAATAACAAATGTATTAAAACTAAACAACATCTTAAATCTATCATTTTCTTACCATTGCATATGTGCTTACCAGACATTGCACTATTTACGATGTTGCTGAATATTAATAATGCTATGAGCTTATCAAACATGTTTAAAACATGAGATACAGTCGGGTTCTCTCCAGATAAACGGTATCAACTGTCGACACAATGGTTCTGGAGTCGGTAAACAATATAACAAAAACAGCTGTCAGGGTCTAGACTTTGACAAGACGGATGACCTGGAATGTAACTTTATGATCTATAAACAATATCATGGTTTCCCAATCTGATGGTATCAAAGCAAAGCGAAAAATGTAAAAACTTAGTCCTTAAAGCCCACTCTTTAGTGCACTAAATGAGGATGTAAAAACAGAACCTTCAGCTGAGGAGGGTTTATTGCAGGATGGGCGACTGGTAATCTAAGGGTCACATACTCCCCCCATCATTTAGTCCGGCCTGAGAGTCATTTACAAATATCAACAGATTATGAGCATTTAGAAAAACACGGCAATAATGACTTAATTTAATCATATAAACCTGCTTTACAAATACAACACTACAAAACCAGAACATTTAAAACAGATATAGTGATCTTTGATTACTTTTTTAAAAGCTTTTACTAAAGGGAGGAGTGACTGTTTTGGGCTGTAGTGGTTTGTATAAAGAGCACCTCTAAAGCAGACATGAAAATTAAACATATTTTAGTAATTCATTCTGTCCTGATCCTTTATGTTCCTTTGTTTATTTAAGTTTTATTTTCATTTGATGTCTTGTCTGCTTCCTGTGTTATTTTGAAAGTTCACCTGTTTTTCTTTATTTCCATGAGGTTTGCTTCCAGTCTGGTGTGTCACACATGAACTCTGAATGTGCTTCCACAGCTGTGCCTCATCACCCCCAGTCACCTCATGGATTTAACCCTCGTGTCTTCCCCTGTCTTGTTGCAAGATTGTTCGTACCTTTATGCCACATTCCAGCATTCGTAGTCACAGTCATAGTTGTTGATCTGGATCTGTTTAGACCTTGCCTTTTTTGCCTGCTGATTTTTGGATACTTTTGCCTGATTCTGCTTGCTTTTGTGTATCAAAAATTTGGACTGAAAATAAACCTCACCATTTGCCTCACAGACCTGCCATGGTAAGTTCAAGGGCAAACACATAGTTTCTCTCAAAATCTATAAGACCATCATTACCAGTTTACATTTTTTAACTCAAAAGCAAAAAGAAACATGCACTCTTGACCCTAAATTGTCCACAGGTGTGAGTGTGAATGCATATTTTCTCTATTTGTTAGCCCTGTGATTGGCTGCTGACCAGGTACCCTGCATCTTGCACAAGCCAGCTGAGAGAGTTATCAGCTCCCAGTGACCACAAATTACCATGGTTGTAGTTAGTATTGGTTTGACGAGTGTGTTCAAACCTCTTGTTTCTTGTCATTTCTGTTTCATTTTGAAGTTTCTCCTTGTGATTCCTGCCCTCCAGGTGAATCCCTGACTGTGATTCCCTTCACATGTGTGATTGTCTCACCCGTGTGATTACCCCTGTAATCCAGTGTCTGTATAAAGTCTCTTTTGAGTCATTTCATTCCTGCTGTTCTCCTGCTCTTCCATCCAGCTCATATCCTGTGTTACCCTGCATGTTCCCTGTGACTCCTCGTGTTATCTGCTTTGCTGTTTCCTCATGTTCCCAAGTGTCTTTTGTAAGTTTCCATTGTACTTTAGTTTTGATATTTTTTTGTAAAGGGTTGTTTTTTTTTTTTTTTTTAGCCTTTTTTACTTTAAAGAGACTGTGAGGAGTTTCTAAGTAATTACAAAAAAGTCTCACTTTTAGATATATGCCTGATCAAAATACACACTTTTACAGCATCAAAATTGGTTATCTATAAACGCTATACCTTAGCCTTCCGGGTCGGGTCGGACAGAGCTGGACTGGCCTGGATACTCAACTTCGGGAAGAAGACAATTAAACTAGAGCAAATTTATATTATTTTATTTTTTATATGACACGTCTAAGAGCACCGGGCTGTAAGTAGCGATATATAGCCGGCTACAACTACGATTTTAAGTTTTCCAAAAATTGCTTGTTGTCACACATCAAAAACTACCGCTATGTGACTAGAGAGAGATACATTACCTCGTCACTTTGCATCCTATAAGTTGTTGAAAAAAGAAGTTGTAAAGCAATGCAGAGTTCTGAGGAAGGTCCGAGCTGCATTTATCACTACAAACACGCTTTGGCTTGGGTCACGTCTTTGGTGTGTTCCAGTTGTAGTCTGAAGTAGGAATTTCTGAGTTCCGAGTAGGAAACTACAACTGGAATGTTCCCCGAAGTCAGAATTTCCTACTGGGAACTCGGTGAAACCTCACCACCCCCGAGTTGACAACGGAAGATGGATGCCCCCAGTGTGAACAGTTATTTAGCTCCTGTAATAATCAATTTATTTGCACTTCTGACTGGGGTGTGTCGCTCTAGATCAGCTGTATACATCGTATTGTTAGATTTATATTTACAAAAATGCTGCCATAGTGATAATCACATTCTTCATGTGATATTTGTGAACAACAACGCAGGGCGTGCTAACAACAGCTAACAATAGCCTGGTAGATGGGCATGTTTTTTTCCGACTTCAACTGGAATGCCGATAAGTCGGAGATGATGTCACTCCCAGTTCCGAGGTTACTGGAACGCAGCATTACGACAGTCGCCGCGCGTGCTCATGGGTAGCAGAGTCTTTATTTCGCCGGTAATAGATTCTCCTCATAGCACCTTCAAATCTTTTTTTTTGCTCATACCTGCATTTGGGTCCTGTTCCTGTTTTTTTTTCTTAGTCTTGTTTTTTGCACACGTGACCCAAATGGGATAAATTGTACAGGTGATGGGTGGATGGACAACTCTATGCTAATGTATTCAGCTGATGTTCTGGCAGAGGCTGCCATAGTAGAATACACCATTAAGCAACATTTAACCCCTTAGAGCCTGTTTTATCATACTTGATACATACTTTTATGAAACCTCTGCTAATCAATATGATCAACAAATTACAAAAACATCTGAATACAATCAGATATATGATAAAAATGTCCTAAAGTGGATTATCAGTTGCCAGAAACACCTGATGTCTCAGATGAGATACAAAAAAATGTATATTTTCAATTTTATGAAAATGTGTAGAAAGTGAAATAAACATTTCAGCTCCAAAAAATAGAATTTTCTGGCTATAATTTATGTTTTCAGGCTTTAAAGGGTTATGCTCTTATTTACCAAAAATGTCATGCCAATAACACTAAAAGTACGCAAAGCTATTTAAATAAAAGTTGGACTTATGATCTTACCAACAACAGTGACCATCCACACCAGGATGTAAGTGAAACCTGAGATCCAGACGGCGGACATGAGGAACGTTATCATGAACCATCTATTCCAGAACCTTCTCCTGCAGTCAGGGATGGTGAGGAAGAGCAGTGTGATGATGGGCAGGGACAAAACCCACAGGATGCGTTTCAAGTCACTCTCAGGCATGGAAAACACGCTTCTTTGCTCTGCTGGAATGATAAAATAAAATAAACATTAAGAGTGCATTGTCCAAACAAAAGTTATAAGGCCAATTTGTACAAAAACAATTCAAAAGCACTTCACAGAGTTAGACAAAAAACATATAATACATATTGAGACAGCAAAAGAGACATGACTACAGGAAAAATTAAACAACAAAAGGAATGAAATTATGTCAAGCAAAATAAGAAGTAAAAAAGCATTTTAATTTTTTTCCTTGTACTCTTTCCAGTGCAACAGGACAGCGACAGAAGCTCTTACACTTCCTCTGCTAAAAGTGACACCAAACTGTAATACATGCTTGTTGCCCTACTTTGTTGTTGAGCCTGAAAATGTAAAAGTGTTGAGTCCTTCGGTGCAGAGATGACGGGCTTTTTAAAGTTATTTGGGGGGGCTTATTGTGCCTTTAATTCAGAGTAGAGAGTACAGTGGATAGAGTAGAAAGAGGGTAAGAGTGGAGGAATGACATGCAGTAAATGGGCCTTAGGCGGGATGTGAACCTGGACCACCTGCGCGACCTTAACTGCGCGGCCATCTGTGCCTCGATGATGGGCTTTTAAACATGTGGGTACACAGAGTAGCTCAGTCTGTAAAGCCTAGGGCTGATGACCGGAGGGTGGTCGATACTCAACTGAAACGTCCTTCACCTCGGGGTGTAGGGGTTGCAACGTTATGCCCTTGAACCTCATTGCACGAAAACACAGAGGTATGAAGTGGGGTTAACGTTGCTGGTATTTTACCTTCAGGAATCTCATTGAGGCCATGCAAACTGAGGGACATATGAGAGTATCCCGAGTCATCCTGGAAGATCCCACTGTCTGTCCTTGAGCGACTGTGCACCCGGAGGTGGGTGTCATCATTCCAGCCCATCAGCGGCTGTATCTCGGTCTTGGAGGTTTCTCTGGTCACGCAGGTGCAGCATGGGCTTATTTTCCTCAGGACAAATTCACTGATGTTGAGGTCGAAGCACAGGACCACGATGTAGAGTACGTAGACCAGCAGCAGACAGGCAGCATCATACCTAAACCAAAAACAGTAGACTTTAAGTGTCTGGTTTGGTTTTACCTTTATGAACAGGGTAGTGACTCCAGACTAAGATCTCTTTTTGAGGGAGATCTGGTCAAAACAGAAAACCAGTTGGTTAGCCAGAGGTAGTACACGTCACACAAAACATGGCAAAGACAAAGACGAGAATGAAACCAGTTAAAGTTGGTCACCACATAATCAAGCTTAATGAACCACTGACATGGCTCTAAAATGATCGAATGGGACTAGACTGTTCAGATGTGCTGTACCCTGCAAAGTATTCTGGCTCCAGAGAGTGAAATACACAAACCTTTTGTACACAGCTCAGTTTCATCTTCAGCCTGGTCACCAGTGCACACTGATGGCTCTCAGCCACTGGGAAGGGACTCAAAATGGGTTGTGGAGACATTTCAGTTGGGTTATGTGTGCCAAACAGGGTTCCTGCAGATTCTCAAAAAGTTTGACTATCCAATTGTTGTGTCAAAGTGATTTTATGGTTCAAACACAATAACATGAATAAAGGGTACACTGCAGAGCTGCTTTTTTGTGTCTGTAGATTTGATTTGTAAATAATTGGTGCTTTACAATCAAAAGTTGATATTTATTCGGGATCAGGAAATGTCTAACAGTATATCATCTATCTTTTTAACAATTTGTTGATATTTCATTCGACCACCCTGCCTCAATGGCATTACGAGTGTTATATTCTTCTATTTGAGATTTGCTTGTTTCCTTGCCAGCTCTCACTATTTGATACAGTGTGTTTCTTGTAGATTTTTACAAACTGTAAACTTAAAGAAAAAATATGGAAAAATGCAATTAGAGGAAATTTGACTCTAGATAATGATGACTGGAAATAGTTGGCAATACTTTCTAAAAAGCACCAACTGCACTTGAAGAAAATATGGTGCATTTAGTTAAAGACTTTAATGATTTGTGTGCAGTAATCTGACCTGAGAAAAAGCTGTGAATCAATACTGACTGAATATTCATAGTATAGTGATGCAGAGTTCATCATCACTGCTGGATAGCCCATCAACACTTACATGCTTGAAGCTGATGAGGTCTACAGTTGTGTTGCAACATTTTGTTTTATTAGCTGCTAAAAGAATTCATTTGAGAGGAAGTGAGAAAAATGTGCCTGCAATTTTCTTGGAGAAGTTGAAAATGGCTTCAGGGTAGAACCAACACAAGACCTCACTGACTCCATTCAGGGAGCTTTCTACTATAATCCCATGACTACCGTCAGAAACAACAGTCTGCTCTGCAGTCAACAGGTGACCTAAGTGCAGGACCTTTATCATGTGACGACTTCTGAACAACTTATCTGAGGAAAGCTGAAGATCCGAGTCAAGGACTCAGGCTTTAACTCATGATGTGGATGTTGCTTCAGGCAGTTTGCCCAACAGTCTGAGTTTATCTTCTGTTAGGTGTCTACAAATGAGCTCTGCTGTTTTACTACAGTAAAGAGGACAAGACATGTAACTCATTCAGGGTTATCAGGGGACTGAAAAACTTTAATTCAGAGGCATAAACTCAGAAACTACTTAAATTCATGTTCTCATATTTACTTGCTCTCTCTACATTATGTCTGTTGTTTTACATTCTATATTTCTTGTCCATTTTTCACATCTATTTAGGTATCTTTTTCACATCTACCATTTGGCATCTACCATGTCTTGTTTTATTTGGTGATACACAGTGCTCTTACATGCAAGAGGGTATTAAAATGTATGACTTTGGAGCTGCACCGGCCTTAAAAAATTATGTAAAAACTATTTTTCAGCTGTTTAATCTTCTGAATAATAACTTATTTCATTCAATAACAAGACAAAATGTATGACATGGATGTAATCATCTTCTATTACCAAATACTAACGTTGTGTGATAGTAGTTTGAGCAATGATTCAAAGCCATTGTGGAAACTAATGTTGGGAGTTCTGCTCCCTGTTGAGGGCTGTTTAGAGCAATTGTGCCATTTTATCACAAAGAAGAGTTTAATGGTCAGACAGGTGAGGAATTATAAAGGGAAATGTTTTTTTTTCTTGATGAAAAAGTAATAGACATGTCAAGACTACAGCTGACATATGACTAAAAGAAAATAATATCCATAAGAAATGTGAGCTGTAAGGTCAAAATATGATGACATAAACTGAACTGAACTGAAATACAGGTGGAATGTCAAAATGCAGAGAGAAAATTTAAAATATCGACAAAAACTGTTGAAATTCAATGTTGTGAATTAAGTTGAAAACAAATTTCAAGAACAATGTGAAATTTTGACAATAATCAATTTACATTTCAGCTTTATTCTGGATTAAAAAAACAGACTTTTCCTAGTATACTGTAATTTCTTGATTATAACATGTAGCCAACTTTTTTCACAATTTTTGCCTGGAAAAGCACTAAACTCAAATACAACACGCACCAGAATATTGCCCAAACCTTACTCTCTAAGACAAGTCAAAAATTTCCTTTACACAATGTTTTTTGTCAGTGAAATTTGAGTATTTTCACCACAAAAAACATAAACGATTTTCTCTCTCAAACACCTTTTGCTTCACGCATGTGCAATTACTCAATTTCTGCCTGCGTATGCTCAGTTGTAGTGCACCGACCAATCAGAGAGCAGCTATCAACATGCCGATGTCTTCAACCAATCACAGCTATCTTGCATCCCCTTCCTTGGAGGATGGCAGCGCCCCGTGTTTGTCTGTGTTTTCTTTTGTATCAGATGTTTTGCAATAGCGATGTTGGCGAGATTAAATATTAAAAGTATTTTGCTTGTACTCTTGTATAATACGCACCTAAAAAATCATTGCTTATTTAAATGCAAAAATGTGTTATATTTAAAATTATGGTTCTTTAAAGGTCTCATCTTTGGGTGTGCCTTTCCCTCCCCTTTGGAAACCCTTGGATCTGAGGGGTTGGGGAGGCTGAGGGAGGCTATAATAATGAGCTCTGTGCTAATTTGCTGCCCAAATGACGCCTGATTGGAAGGGGAACAATGTTTGAAAGGAAGGCATTCAATCTACTGGTACATGTTTACCATGTGTTTAATTAATACTTACTCTAAAGTCAAACATCTGATGTCCCTTTCCAACAGTTTAAATGTTGTTTCTAAATCTGCTCTCACTAGAAAATGTAGTTTTGGGGTCCAACTTGTCTCTTTAAAGAATAATAAATATATGTTTTAAGACAAATGTGTTTCACATGGAACATCAATCAATACCACACATTATTTAAAACAGAGGCCCCAGTTAAGGTATTTGCAAAGATTTCAGTAGAAGGAGTATTTGATCCTGTTATCATATCAGGGGTGCTTGGATGAAATTTAGGAGAACTTTGCCTGCACTCAAATGTCATTTATTAGTTTAAATCCAATATATCTGCTTACACTGCAAACGTTTCTTTTTAAAATGCCATATATTTAGGCCTACAAGCCCAAGACAGATTAAATAGAATATCCCAATCTGCCATAAAGCCATAAAAGGATTAAGAAATGAACTGTGCAGAACTCTCTGTGTACATAATGTCAGACATTTATTAATCCGTCATTGTAATAAAATATCTGTGACTCACTGTAATGCACTACTCGTTTACTTGTCAGCCATTTTAATATGTTGCTTATACTGTCCCAGGGCTCGATATACAGCTTAATTTAGCTGCTTATATTGCCACTTGACTCAATATACAACTTAATTTAGCAGCTTTTATGGCCAAATGTACACATTTGACTCACCAGTAAACCTTGTTATCACAGATGATGGCTATCACAGCAGCGACACTGATGCCGTAGGCCAGGCAGTCCCTGAACAGAGGCCAGCAGGTGAGTCGGCCAGCCTGACGGAGGGAAATAACAATAAATGTTTGACAGCTTATGCAACACATGGTACACAAAGTCTCCTTTGACCTGGTCAAGCTGTTATGCAGGTGGTGATGTGTAATCTTTGTACGGGAATTGTCAGTGTTAGGATGTACCATGGAGGCCAAAAGTCCACATGCTGCACAGATTCCCAGCAGGTTGTAGACGGCCGATCCAACGATGGTGCTGATCCCAATGTCTCCCTTTGTCACAAACACACCTGGAACAAACAGAAAGAGCACGGGTTAGCTTTAAGTTCAGGTATGGAGTCAGAAAAAACCTAATGAAATGTCACAGTCCCCCTCTGCTCCGTCTTTCTGTTCTCCATCTAGATGATCCAAAACAAAACTCGCTGCATCCTCACATAGCACTTGCATATTTTGTAAAATAACTATCATATGACCCTGATGCTAATATCCAATAAAACCTGACATAACAACTTAAGAAACAAGAAAATCTGAGGAGCCACACCTCGTCTTTGCCTTCACTTGTACAGCGGTCACACTGGCTGTCGTTATCTTAAACCATAGATGTTTTATTCTGCTGTTTCATCTTAAATGCAGTATCCTCTTTAAAAGCTGCTACATTTCGAGCTGCTGTGCTGTGTTCTTCACAGAGGATCTTTGAAATAAATTTTAACTGAAATTTGATAGAAAAGACTAACAAAACAGACAGTGGTGAGAATGTTTTTCAGTACAGGTGTTGTAGTGTCTGGTGAGGGGATTGATTGTTACTCTGAGGCATCGTTTCTTAAACATTAACAAACTTGATAGTGTCTAAGGCAAAGAAATAACTAGAAATGTGACAGAGAATGAGACGGTCAGCCAGGGTTTGCCCTAAATACAAATGTCCAGAATTACCATAATTATTGAAAATAGAATATCCATACATTATTATATCCAATATCCAAGTGTGCATTTACTAAACAAAAATTCTAAAAACTTGAGAAACGACAGATAAATGCAAATTAGTAAAAAACAAACTAACAAAAAAACAACTAAATGTAGTGGTTTCATGGATTATTAAATCAAGATGGCAGCAGAGGAGGGTCCACGTCTGTTTGTCCAGTCAGCATTTTCAGCATGTGCTTGTTAAGTGTTTTTATTTTGCTTTTAATGGTGTTTTATTGCCACAGAGCACAGTCCAGTTTTTAGGAGTAAAAGTTTTTACAAGTTTTCATCCAAACTTTGGTCGACTATTTTTATGCGATCTGGACACAAGTGTCATGACTTGACTTGTATATATCTGAGTCTATAATTGTTTTATGTCTGTCACTTTGTAAATGTGCTGCTCCTTAATTTGGCCATGTATTCAATGTATTATTTTGGTATTTAGATTTGTAATTTTTATAATATTAAAAAAAATTAACAGCCTGGAATTTTCTTGAATGAAAATTTTATTAATGCATTTATTATTTTTTTTTTGTTGTATTTAAGTATTATTTTGTATTTTGATTCTTACATTTTAAAAATACAGAGAAAAAACAATACATTCTAAAGTAACTTAATTAAAATCTTTTTTTTTTCATGTATTCAGTGTTTTATTTTTGGTATTTAGATTTTTAATTTCAAAAATATGAAGAAAAAATCAATAACTGTAAGATAAATGGGATTGAAGTCAAAGTTGTTTTTTATTCTTATGTTTTCAAAGTATTGATTTGGTATTTTGATCCCTATATTTTTAAATATATTGTGAAAACACAATCAATAACCTTTTATTTCATAGAACTCAAATTGTATTTATTTATTTTGTTTATTTTATTAAGCTTATCTACTGAATGCATTATTTTGGTTTGTTATTTTGAAAATATGGAAAGAAATCAATAAAGTTAAAAAAGCTTGTTTACTTACATGTTAGATTTTTTTATTATCAAGCATGACAGTAACATGTAGTTAATTTATTCAGTGGTTTTATTGTTATGTTTTATGAGCTTATATTTGAGCCAAACAGCGTAACAAGACAATAACAAGAGATCAATCTCGTCACGCAGTCATATTTTATTGCCAGATAAAGCTTATTATAGACCAAAGTTTGAACCTGAACCTTTAACATGCTGCTCTGCATCTTTAAAATATGAATGAAGTTACTGGTAATACTACAGTGATCAAAAATCCCAGCACTGTTGCTCAAGGACATTTCTCTGATTATGGTAGAATTTGTTGAGACTGTTATTTTACATTATTCAAAATGATGGATGAAAATAATTTTAATAAAGCTTTAAAATCAGGTGGTGCATGTGAACCTGTTTCTATATTTTCTGGTGCTCTGATTATAGTTCAGCCGGCTGCAGGACCCTAAAGCTCTCTAAAGTCACCTTTACTGGTTGAGCTGGCTCAGCACATAAGGGAGTAAAACAATGACTGTGCTGATAATGCTGTGGTCCACCTCAACACTGCAGGGTAAAACATAAATAATAATAATGCAAATTGGTGATTACCCAGAAAAGCTGTGACCAGTTCAGGTGCAGAACTCCCTGCTGCCATAAACGTGGCTCCTGCTACATCCTGAGACAGCCCCAGACCTGAAGGAGACACAAGAAACATGACGATTATGGGACAGCTGATACCGTGTGTGAACACTAGAAGAATCACTGAACAGTATGTTATTAAAGTCGACAAAAGAACAATTACCAATCAACAATTTCATACATAAGCTTTTTTACTGCAGCTTTGTTTATTGGGATTGAATGGTATTGTTCACTTTTGTTATTTGTTTGCCCCTGTAAAGTGTAATTGTTATGTTCTATGCTTTTTCACAGAAGACAATGACTTATGCATGAGGACGAACCAGAAACAATTAGGACCATCTAAAAAGTACATTTTCTTTGGAGCAGTGCTGCAGAGAATGTGCTTGTCCAGTCTTATATAACCTTATCAATTTGTACTTTTCTCCAATTTACTTAAGAGCCATTTTGGTGCTTCAGAGGAGACAAAGAGCAACACAAGGTGTTACCCTTATGATTCATTTGAATAAACTTTGCTGGAAAAGAAAACATTTTCTGGCTTTCTGGCATCCCACAAGTATACTGAGCAATTTTGTTCTTACTGAATTTATGACTTTATAATCTCATTTTTTTTTTCCTCTTGGACACTTAAAAATATATTCATCATTTAAAGAGGACCCTAATACAATGTTTATCCTTGCACCGAATATTGATATCTATCAGCATATCTACTAATAATTTGGCATTCACCAACTACAGATATGCTCTTTTAAACATCTGCACAACTGTAATTACGTTATCCTAAAATATGCATTACATAAACAGAGTTAAATATTCTTCTACATTGATAAAATGTACATTAAAGACAGTCCAAATTAACTGCCAATGTTTTGCTGATATCTTTGCTCAGACTTCAGAGGCCTTGGTTGGCCCTTGCTACCTCTCTCTGTACCTGATCATTAATGGATGAGTGTGATGCTTAAAGCAGCAGAAAAGCTCAGCTCCACGTACAGACACAAAACATGAGCAAACTGCACAAAGCTGCAAAACTTCACTGCAGTGTTAGTGATAAAGATGATATCCTTCTTTTTTATTAGACTGATCATGGGAGAATAAGCACAGATCATGATGTGTTTCTGCTGTAAGCTATGTGTCTATATTCATCAGTCAAGCACAAACTTCATGCTTTAATAAACTGGCACACATAAACCAGAGCACATCACATCTATTCTCCTCAATCAGCTGCCTGTTGGTTTTAGACTTAATTTAAAATGTCAACACTTGTTTTTAAGTCACTCCATGGTTTAGCTCCCTCTCACCTGTCTGAACTTTTAACCCCATACACCCCAGCCTCAGACCCAAGTCCTGACATCAGTCCCTCGTGGTCATCCCTCAGACTCAGAGGAAGCTATAAGTGGACCGCGCCCTTTTAGTTTCAGGCTGAAGCTTGTGGAACAAACTGCCTCCACAAATCAGGGATACAAACACCCAACGCTCATTCAAATCATCACATCTTAAAATCAACCTTTTTTTCATTAGCTTTTGAATTTGTTGAATTATCTTTAATTTATGGTTTGATATGTGTTTTTACTTTACACTCTGTATGAAGCACGTCACTCTTCTGTTCTAAATGTGCTACAGATAAACTTCACTTCACTTGATGTGTGCTATATCTAACTTTACCTGTTAAACTGCTATGGACCAATTAAAATAGACCAGAGGCCACAGCTGGCTGCCAAGCCATAGTTTGGACACCATGATTTAGACAGAATGCAAGTGTTTGCACAAATAGGTTGGCAACCTTTACCAGTTAAAACCAAAGAACAACATAATACTGAGTGTTTGGACTCTTTTTGAAATGTATTCTCTTTGACTTAATGCTCTAGGCCTTTGCAGCAGAGAGTCTCTTTAACTGCCTCCCTTGGTCTTGAACAAATGTCTTAAGATTCACATCAGCAATAAAGATATTTTGTTATTTGCTGTTTGATGAACAAACAAGACATTTGCAGTTTATGGCCAGAATAAAACTGTATTTTGGTTATTTTTCTAGCATTGCTGGGTTTCTCACTGGTGAAATAAAGAACTCATTCATTAGAAAATAATCTCCAGCTTACTTGGTTTTGGAAAAAAAAAATCCAAAGTTGAAGCCCTCGTTAGGATAAAAACTACAGAGTGGCAACACAACACCAACACACCAACAACTTATTTCATACATTATCTTTTTAAACAAAAAGTGTTAGAAATTCTCAGACATTTTGTTTGTTATCAAAGACATTCCCTCATCTTTATGTCTAAAATGTCCTCCATTGTCTCCATTGAGAGGTTCCAGATTGGCCTGAACTTTAACAACTGTCGCTCTAAATTCATAATCTCTCCTATAATGTTGTTTTTAAATAGCCACATAAAACATTCAGCCATAACCATCAAAATAGTATATTACAGATGCTCCAGCCATACACTGCAGTGAGCTGCTACAGTTCATCCAATGGTGGTAAGACCCCCTCCCCTCTTAAAACACACACAGACACAAAACAAACACAAAATGATTCATGTCACTCACGGTCACTGATCACTTCTAATGATGGCAGAAAGTAGTCATCGCAGACTATTGCCACGGCCAAGAGCATGTAGAAAATAAGCATAAAATAGATGACAAGGCCTCCATCCTTCCTCTCCTGCAGAGTGAAGAAGCCTTCAGGAAACTCAGTGGTCTGCGGTGCGATGCAGTCTGTCTCATTCTCTGGAAACACAAGGAAACACACAAATGCATCACTGATAAAGCCTCAAACAACCAACACATTATGATGAGCACAACAGAGGCTGCCTCTTAATCTCTTAAAGGCAGTTTCATGGTATTTCATGGTAATAAGACATGAAGATTAGCGGAGCAAACACAGTCACAGCAGATGAGACACAATTAACTGCTCACACTGCTGAGTAAAACACAAAAAATGCCTTCAGTCATAGCAAACTACAGAAAAAAATCTCTCTGAGGGTTGAGTGAAATTAGAAGGCCGTGAAAAGAAGAAAATTAGACATAAAAATGTTGTAAAATCAGATTTTCTTACCAACATCCCTTCGCACTCTGGCGGGGTGAGTTTCCTGAGCTGTCTTTGCTGTGAAAGATACAAGATGAACCGAGCAATACAAAAATATTACAAATCCTAAAAAGTAAGGTATAAAATCTTTCCTCCTCTTCCTCTGCAGAGCTGCAGTCTTACTCATGGTCATTCAAGTCAATAAAAAAAGTGAAATGATCAAATATTCCAGGGAGTCATATGTTTCTTTAAGTCGAACAAGTTTGTAAAGATTTAATTTGAGCTAAAGCTGCTTGAAAGTGCTGCATCTAGCACTACTCTACCACTACAAGATGCAAATAGAGAGATTATAGAGGGGGGGAAGCATCTTTTAAGGGCTGGCGCTACCAAGTGTGGGGGATCACGAGTTGTTAGGCATTCCAGTCAACTTGAACAGACTCCGGCCTGAGGCATATCCGGGGTGTAACGAGGTATAAAACCATCTTAACACAGTTTTTTTCTCACCACCTCATGTGGAAAATGAACAGTGCCTTTCCAGGTAAAACCTTAAAACCACAGATTTACATTGTGGTGATTGAGAAGGATTAATGACAGTCAATGAATAAAGACTGAGGGAGGTGTGTGTGTTGTTGTTGATTAGGGGAGGGTTGTTTACAGTAAGTGCCTCTGATTTTTGCTGTTTCAATTTTGATTTTGACTTGACATACAACTGTTATTCAGTTCAGTTGCCTCCCCACACACACAGACACACACCAAAGAAAGGTCAAGTCCCCTGGGATCTACAAACAAATCAAACGTCAATTTTAGATGTTCCATTAAAATGTAATGATAAAATGGAGATACATACCACACACATCTGTCCATGCATTATCTATACCGTTGATTCCTGTTTGGGTCGCTGGAGGCTGGAGCCTGTCCAAGCTGACATTTAACAAGAGAAGCACCCTGAACTGGTCCCCAGCCAATCACAGGGGTACATAGTGAGACGGACACTGAACCACACAAGAGCAATTTAAACTCACCAATTAACCAAATGAGTGCTTATGGTCTGTGGGAGGAAGCCAGAGTGCACGGGGAGAACCCACACATGTACAGTGGAAACATGCAAACTTTACACAGAAAGGCCCTGACTAACATGGTAATCGAACCAGCAGCTCTCTTGCTGTGAAGCACATGCACTACTCACTGCACCATCATGACACCCTGCATAATATGATGCTTTTATTTATGATTCACACCCCTGTTGATTTCCTTGTATTTTCAGACTAAAAGATCTAAACTAAACTGAGCATATCTAAATGTGTGTTGTAATTTATTTTTTATTTTAAAAGTTTCAAATCAATTTTTTGTTTAGATATATGATCTATTTTCCCTTTTTTGCCTGAATAAGGTGGAGATTAGGTGCTTAGGCCCTGATCCTCATCCACACCAGCTGGTGGCGGTAATGCAACATAACGCTGAAGGTGAGCCTTGGACAACATGTTTAAGAACCACCGTCCTGGGCCTTGCTAAGGGGCTCCGTGGTGTTGAAGCACTTTATAAGAGTGAATTCATAGAGACATTTTCCTTTGAGTAAAACATCAGTTTCTGCTCCTTTACCAGAGCATCCCTACAGCATTAATGTCAACTCTCCCCAGCCTGCCTGTGTGACAGGAAAAGGGGTGTGTATGTTTGAGGGTCGACGGGGTGTCCTGGGACTTGTTTGGACATGTCCAAAGCTTCCCCCAAAACCCGAGGACAGCCCCAACATGTGCAGACCAGAGACAAATGGGACAGGGGGAAACACAAGAGCAGGACTGTCCTCAGAACAGAGACTGTGCAGAGATGGTGAGTAAAGTTTGTGTGTTGTTGTCTGAATGCTAATGAGTATGTTTGGAGATAAAATGAATTTAAGTAGACAATTGCTGAAGATTACCTGTGGATTAAACAGTCAGCTCTGCATCCAGATTGTGCTGGAAGTCCGAGCAGGTCGGTCAAATCCAGCTGCACTTGTTTCTGTTGTTTTGATGGATTTGAGTCTCAGTGGGTTTTATGTACAGGATCCTCGCAGCTGTGACAAAATGGCGCCCCTCTGTGGTTTGACTACGTTTGTTCCGTGATGAAGAGAAAATAAAAACATGAATAATTTCGGTTTACTAAAGGGCAAAGCAGAAACTTTTAAATGTGTTTTGACATCTTTGCTGTGTTGTTTTTTTTTTTTTTTTCAATTTAATTCCGAGCAAATGTTTGTCAAAGATATTACACTTGGAGGTTTTTTTTTTTTTTATCAAAGTTGTGTCCATTTTCAAAGCTGAAAAGCTCATTTAATTATTGTCATTATTAATATGATTATCAACCAGTAAACTGAAGAAGGTATTAATTCTTATTTCACAATGGTTAAGCTGCAGTAACAACCTTATTAAAAATGTCAGTTTCAAAGTTTTCCAGGTAACCCCTGCAACTCCAAGTCATCTTTTAGTCAATCAATCAATCTTTTATTCATTTATTTATTTTTTAAAGTATTTTTCGGGCATTTTATGCCTTTATTGGTAGGAGAGAGACAGTGGATAGGCTTGTGAAAGGGGGTGAGAGAGCAGGGGAAGACACTCTGCAAACTGGTCACAGGCGGGACCCGAACCTGGACCGGCAGAAGCATGTACATGGGGTGCCTGGTTGCTAACCACTCCACCAAACCAGCACCCCAACCAATCAATCTTTATTTGTTAGGCACCAATTCATAACAAGTGTTATCTCAAGACACTTTACAATAAAGCATAAAGCTCATCATTTTATGGATACAAATACATGCATAGATACAGACACATATAAATATATCCATCCAACACCCAACATGAACCCATATAGCCAATCATGAATCCCTCCATCATGACGGCAAGAAAAAACCTTCTGTTAAGCAGCAGGAAATCTTGAATGTGGATCCCAGTCTCATGATGAACAGCAAATCCACACGATGCTGTGATGGGTGTGTGGGCAAAGGAAGGGAGGGTAAGAGGAGACAAGTGGACTAAAGTAAGAACTAAAGTTAGGGACAGATCCATGAACCATAGACCTGTCGTCTGATTTATTAGAGGTTAGCCTCTTGAGATGCTACATCTCGTTTTCAGGAGGGTCCTCATGTCTGAATGGTTGTGGTGATCATTTTATAGAAGCATAGTCAATGATTTTCTTACTGAAAATAAGAATTTATAGTATTAACAAACTCATTGGTTGCCCAGACCACAAGTACATCCCTACCATATTTGTCTCCGTTAAGTATCAATATGTTAAACATCTCTTGAGATGTGACATCCGATTTTTCAGAGGGACCTCATGCCTATGTGGTGATAAAAATAGTAACTATAGATGTATCGACCATGGATAGAGAGATCATGCTGATACATTAACAGCTATAACAATAATGGGAATTGAATGTGGCTAATGAAATGGCCAAATATGTATCATGTCTGCCAGGGTTTCATTTGCAATAATTAACTTTAAACCCTCAACCCTTTCAAACACAAACAAGTTACAGGAATCTTTTTTTCCTCAGGAAACCTGGACTATTGGAAAGTTTATGCTGAGAAGATAGATTGATGTAAAAAGTTGTTGACGAAAGAGGTAAAACAAAAAATTGAATTTATGTCTAACAGGACACCATCAAAACCAAACAGAGATCAATGATGACCTACTTTTTTAGTTTGGCTTTTAGCTGAATTTTGTTTTACTCTTTTAATCTGCATCACTATTTAATGTTTTACCACTTTTTATTTATTTCTTGTTTGGTTTTAAAACAGTTTTATCTTATTCAACTTTTAGCATTTTATTACCTGTGTCATATCCTATCATGGTTTTATTTATTTATTTATTTATTTATTTATTGTGTGTGTGTGTGTGTGTGTGTGTGTGTGTGTGTGCGTGTGCTTAGGCACATGATTTTGCGTGTGAGTGGCTGTCTGTGTTAAATGCGGCAGGGTGGGTGGGTGGGATGTTCTATTTTAATCTGTATCCCCGTACTCTGATCTGCTTGTTTATTTTAGTGAACAGCACTGTGTGATACATCTCATGTATGAAAAGTGCTTTATATATAAAGTTTGATTGATTGATTAATAAGCCTTTTCACATCTGAATATGGATCCCTCGAGCCTTGGCCATTAGGGTTAACAAAACAATACTACGCAAAGAAATTCTTGGTTTCAAACAGATTTCCGTGCCACCCATGGGAGCAGGTTCTGTCGCAAATGCAACAAAGGCCCACATAAGTCAAACATTTTTCTAATTCTTTAGAAACTGACAGGTTTCTCTTGTTAATGATTGACTGCTCCTGATTTGACTCTACCTGGAAAAAAACAAGAAAAGGAAAAGGTTGTAGCATTAGATTGGTCAGTAGACTGGACATTTTTCACTTTCTTCAATGGTCAAATGGAAGTCTAATAATCTGGCTACAGTGGATAAAATAATAGTGTTTGAAAACACTCTCTGCACTTGATGGCTGGATACACTGACCTGAATTCTTAATAAGTCAACAACAGACTGAGTTTCTCCACCAAGGTCCATTGTGTGATTCCAGAGATGTAAGTTAACAATTTGAGTTTTAGGGCTTGGGGGCATGAGCGAGCCTGTGGTTTGGAGAGTTCAGTGGCCAAAAGTTGAGCTGGACAACAATATCAAATATTAATATTTAAGTGTCGTGAATTAAATGATTTATTGATATTTCTGATCTGATTTTAAAAGAAACAAAAGACAATGAAAAAAAAACAAATCATCTTGTGGTTCAAACTGCATCACATCGCCACCTTGAGGTGCAGTTTAGGAATTAGAGGATCCTTCATTATGACAAGGGAGAATGACTTCTGGGTTTGAGGATAGAAGAAGTGAGGATGGAGTTATGTAATGAGAAGCACCCTGTACAGGATAGACTCACTAGCTGCTTTAGTAGGTACACCCTGCTTGTTCCCTGTTGGACCCCCTTTTCCTGTAGCTCTGCTCTACTTTTTTTGAGGGATTGATTTACCAAGGTGCTGGAAACATTCTTTAGAGACTTTGGTCAGTGGTGACATGATCATCATGCTGCAGATTTGTTGGATCCACTTCCACACTTTTTGATGCGAATGCCCCGTTCCACTGCATTCCACGGCCCTCTATTGAATGGAGATCTAGTGTCAACTGTGGTACAGTGAACTTATCATGTTCAAGAAACTAGCTTGAGATGATTTGAACTTTGTAACATGACGTGTCATCTTAGTGGAAATAGCCCTCAGAGGACAGGTGGACTGTGGTGATAAAGGGTTGGTTATGAAATGCTTAGTTTGTCTTAGTGGGCCAATTTTTGCCAAGAAAATGTCCCCACACCGTTACACCACCAGCAGCAGCCTGAGCTGTTGATGCAGGGCAGGATGGATCTATGCTTTAATGCTGTTTATCTAAATTGTCACCAAAATTCAGCAGAAATCTAGACTCATAAGACAGCATTTTTTTGACCAACTTTGGTGAGCCTGTACAAACTGTGGCCTCAGTTTCTTGTTCCTATCAGACAGGAATGACACTCGGTGTGTAGGGATGGGAATCGAAAACCAATTCCAGTTGTGAATCGTTAACAGCTCCATCAAAGAATCGATATCATTAATCTTTTTGCTAATCAATTCCCTTATCAATTCCTTTCAGTTGACAGGGTTCAGAAGCGTCAGAATTGTGGCTTAATTTTAATTACACCTATTGCACAGCCTTAAGTGAGTGGAAACACCAGCAACTTGCAGAAGCAGATATCTATACTGTGATGTATGTTTGGCATTGTTGCCACTGAAAATCAGACCATTTGCCCACATGCAAAATTTGCTGGAATCGATAAGGGAATCGTTAAAGAATTGGATCGATTAGCAGGATCGTTAACAGCATTGGTATTGATAAAATCTTATCAATTCCCATCCCTATTCTGAACTGCTCAGACCAGCTGGTCTGGCACCAACAACCAAGCCACAGTCAAAGTCAGTGAGCCATCTTTCTTCCTCATGCCTGTGCTTGGTTTGAACTTTAGCAAGTGGTATTGGCCACGTGTTCATGCCTAAATGCATTAAGTAGCTGCCATGCCACTGGCTGATAAGCTATATATGCAATAATGAGAGTTGAACGTGTATATGAATGATTTAAATTTTTGGTCAGTTGAGACCATGGGAAGGATCTTAGTTTTATAAGATGTCTAATTGTTGTATCATAACAGCTTTTTGTTATTTTTACAGCCAAATTAATTAAGACACACATTGTTTATCACCATTAGTCAGTACAGATTAAGAAATGACTTTTGGTCCACATCACCCAGCCCTCGATCCATTCATTTAAATAATTTACTCTATTTGCCTTTAATATTTAATCACAATCCTAAATATCTGCGCCCAGGTTAAACAGTGTCTTGAACACACCATGGAAATCCTTTAGCTATGTTGATCTGTGATGAGGACGTACATTTGGATATCTGGTGTCACCTGTTTCAGTCTTGCCACAGCACTGAGCTCTGATTGACCCACTTATTGTGATCATAGCTTGTTGTTATATGTGACAGGTCCCTTTTCTGACCAGTGGATGTCAGTGTTGAAGCAGAAATACTTTGAGTCCACTGTGAAGCTGTGTCTGCTAATTTCACACCATATTGGAAAAGCGGGTTTGTTCCTTTTCCCTAAAAGCTCAATTTTGTTACACTGAAAATGAAGTTGAACTTGGGTCATGTAATGTTTTACCTTCTGCTATGTCAAGACAGCTGTTTGAGTTTCAGGAATTTAAGAGACAAAATAACACCATTGTTCCTCTTATCAGGAGCCATGAGCTGTTTTATTGACAGATTTTTGTTCCCGCTGAGATCAATTATTAATGACACATTCTGCAGCGGTCATTGTGCCGTGGTTCCTGTGTTGGAGCAGGAAGGTAAAATAGCAGCTTGGCAAGAAGTCTCTCCATCTCGTTTGTCATTTGAAGCCTCTCTGTGTCTCCCTGAGTGTGTGTGTGCTTTCACTTGTGTGTAAGAGGATACAATGGAAACTCGACAATGCCCTGTTCCGTCTCAGCTGTCAGTGGTATGCTAGCTGTGTGGACTAAAGCTTTATAAGTGACTCAAAGTTAAGGGGAGTTTTAAAGCATAGACGGAGTCAAGAGGTGGCTTGTAGGGCCGAATGCTTTTTAGAAGCTGCAAATCATTCAGAAAATAGATAAAAGTATGACTTAATGCCGTCAGTCTAGAGTCTTGCCCTGACTAAACTATGGTAAATATATGAACAGTGTATTAAAGAATGGAAGTGTAATTTTCCAGCCAAGTAGATAAACTCAAATTTTTTCTTTGTAAAGCTTTCATGTACACTACAGTGCATAAGGCCACATCTGAGCTTTTTTTGTCCTTTCCAAAACATTTTTTTGTCATTTTACGGGGAATAAGAACAACAAACAACAGAAAGTTTCTGCTTTTTTAAGCAAGAACAAAAAATTAGGGATGCCTGATATTGGATTTTTGACAGTATCTGATATGTCAAATCGTTTAGAATTCATTATCAACAATACTGATGTTTCTGGTCAAGAGCACAAGCTCTGTACTTGAAAAAATGGACTTGTTTCTTTCAGTGTAACTGTGTATTTTCCCAAGGAACAGATGTAAAACAAGAAAAACAGCATTTAACGCTTGCAAAAATGAAACCCTTGATTATTAAATCTACCCATGCAGTGATCAGAAGGTGCATCAATATTGCACATTTGTGTAATTTGTAGGGGTGAAACGAAATTTCGTGCCACGAAATTTCGCGAAATAAAAAATGACGAAATAAAATTCAGAGACGCTTGAAATAAAAGGACTAAATAAACTCCCCCTCGCCTCCCGTAGCAAAGCACTCGCTGCAATACGGAGGAGGACTTAGCGACGCTCCTTCATCAAATAAATCTGTTGTGTGGATCTATTTTGGCTTCTCATGTAAAAGACGAGAGAACACTGAGAAGATTGTGGACAAAACAACAACTGTGTGCAAAATATACCGCTACAGTTCGCCGTACACGGCGGCAAATACAACTAGAACTGAACTGCTGACAGGCAGCGGCTTTATTGTGACGTCCGTCGGACGTTAAATAAGGTGACTCCGACTCGCGAATACCTGCTTTTAATTAACAGTCACGGTGGGCAGTGCCCACGCCAACTACAATTTTAATTCACGAACAAAACAGCGAGTGGTAATCTCTTAACCTCCCGCTAAGGGCTCTCTCCCTCCTTGCTAACACACACTAACTCTCCTGTTCTGAACTCGGACCCGCTCGCACCGCCTACCTGGCCCCTTCATTGATCGTCAATTTATAGGAAACATTAAAATCCACATTGATCACATAACAAACAGTAGAACTGCTCCAGTATGTTTGTGTAAGTCTGCATAAAAAAAACAATGTTTGATTTTTGCATCTACTGTTGAGTTGACAGAAATTGATCATACTTGAAGATCAGAAGTATATGCACTGTTATAGGCTAAATATTATAGTTCACAGTTCAGACATTTATAGGTCTAAACTGCAGCTCTGAGAACTGCTGTTTGTTTTCCTTTTCATTCAAGAATGTACTTATCCTGATTGTTACAACAACAAAGCACTTTTTATTGAGATTTGATGTTTGTATTTGCACTGTAGTCTAAACAAGGGGAAAAACTTAAATTTTGTTTTTTTTTTCAAAGAACATTTTTTTTGCACTGATGCTGCAATATTTTTGTATGTCTGCATCAGGAAGAAATTAAAGAAAATGCGATTTTTACACAACTTCCTACCGTTGGAGATTTTCCTTAATCTTTATTTCGTATCGTGAGTATTTCGTATCGTAAGCCCTGTTTCGTATTTCGTATCGTTTCATGAGTTGACCATTTCATTACACCCCTAGTAATTTGCATATATTAACAGCCGATATCTGTGGTAGATATATCAGCTGTAAATATCTGCAAAAATGTAAGTATCTCCTGATACTGATACTTAATTTTTTAGGGTGATATCGGCTGATACTGATATCAAACTGATAATGAATTATTCCTTGACATGTTAAACTAGAAAGCACTGAGAGAGTGCAAACCTCCGCCAAGGTAGCTCAAGTGTTGCTGTTACATCTATAAGCAATAGCTCCATGACAAAGTTTCCATCATAATATGATTCCTTGACCTGGAAAACTCACTGCTCGCACTCGGAATCATGTTGATAGATGATTATTGAGAAAAAATGATTGGTCAGTAATGGCAGTTATCTGGATCACCACCAAAATCTAATAATTTTTTAGTTGGGCCAACATCTCTGGAAAATTTCTGCAAAATCCGCCCAGAAGTTTTTGCGCAATCTTGCTAACAAACAAAGAGACAAACAAACATCCGCCAGCAAAAATACAACCTCCTGATTAGGGATGGGTATTGGCAAGAGCCTCACGATACGATAGGTATCACGATGCTTTGGTCATGATACGATAATATCACAATGTATCACGATATCACAACATTGCGATATATAGCGATATTATACAGTAAACTAGGGAAAACCTAGAGACAGTGAATTTTTAACTTTTCCATTTTATTGTAATTGAAATATGTCAACTGCAGTGTTACATAAATACACTTAACTTGAAAACACAGAGTGCATCAAGTCACCTGAATTAATGTTGCAAAGAAATTATTCTTGTTTTCCCTTTAACAAAGTACTGAAAGCATCCAAACCTGCAGAGAAGCTCAAACTGTTATTGAACACATGAGGAACAAACTGCTTTACGTTATTGACAGCACAGCAGTAAGTAAAAAAAATCACATATTTCTGTTCTCACTGTCTGAACTGAATAAACTGCATGAAACAAACGTAATGGGAGTCAAAATACCACAATATATTGCGATACCGATATTTTTTCACACCCCTACTCCTGATGGAGGTAATTATGGTGTCAGGGTGACTGATATTGACAGTTGAATTATGTTGGTGCCAACAGCCATGTGGTTACAGTTCTGTGCGCCTGTCTGTTCTCCATGATATGTGAGACCTCAGCTCAAACCTGCTTATGGCTCTTTACTTTATGATATTCCTCAGGATCCCTAATCTCTCTCTCTCTCTCCCTCTTTAGTTTTCTGTACTCCATTCATTCAGTTGTGTTATCAATAAGGACAAAAAAGGCCAGAAAATAAATAAATCAATAAAAATATTAGCTTCTAACATTCAGGCTAACCTGCTGACTCTTTACTGCTTGTTTTTTTTTTTAATTAATACTTTATTGAACATTTGAACAAACACTGCCACATCAAAGTCTATAAACCTAATGGTCTGTTCATCATTTTTTTAAGGTTTAAAAAGATAAAGGAATCAATAATGCATTTTGAATACAAAGGTAAAATAATAGATAAAAAAGATAATGCAAAAAGAACATAAAAGTAGAATAAAACAAAGACTTAATCAAATTTGAAGTTAAAGAAATCATCCTTAATATAAATATATTCACTTTAACACGTGTTAGACATGTATCTTTACATTTCCCCAAAGTCTATCAACTTAAAAAAACAATAATAGAAATCAACTGAAAATTAAAAATAAATAAAAGCAAAAAAAAATCTGTGTGTGTATCTGTTCTTCAGTCAGCAAGCACCATAATTCATGCATTTATTCAAGGTTAATTCATTATTGTGTACCATTTATAATATTCAGCTTAAGCCCTTGCCTTAGCTTCAATGTATTTCAGATAGTCTCCCCACTTTACCAAGTATTTCTCAGTCCTGTTATTGCACCTAAAAGATATGTTTTCATAAGATGCCACCTTTGCCAGTTCTGTGTACCATTCCTGAAAAGGTGGTTCACCTGAGTTCCTCCAGTTTCTCATTATTATTTGTTTTCCAGCCATTATGCTTGTCTGAATGAAGTCACCTGCTCTGTAATGAGATGTCAACTGTGGATCACTAAGAACATATCATCTCGGACAAAAGTCAAAGTTTATCTGAGTTATATTTTTCAGACATTCATGAACCCTCAGCCAGTAATTCTGAATCATGTGACATTCCCATAAAATGTGAGAGAAGGTCCCTTTGGAGTTACAACATTTCCAACTATTGTCATTGTCTCGAAGCTTCATCCTAAAAAGTCGAGAAGGGGTCCAGTAATAACGCTTTAAAATCTTAAACTGGATTAGTTTAATTTTTACTGCTTGTTTTTAACTACTGACTCTGTAGGATAAAAACTGCTCTCTATGAGTTGGATTTTTTTTTATAATTCTCTGTTTTGTATATGAATTTGTGGGACTAAGAGGCTTTATCCTGAGTCAGTTATTTTGAAGCACGGGTCTTGGACATGAGCTTTTTTTGTCAGGCTCGTCAGTCTCCCACAAGAGGCTCATGGGAGGGATGCAGGAAGCGAGGCAGAGGACCAAAACATTTGACGGGATCTTAGACGTCTTTGTCTCATCAAAACCACATGAACCGGCCTCTTTAATGACGGTAACAGTGACAAACCTGCTGACAGTCACGTGTGAACTAATAATACACATAAACAGGTTTTATCACATTGTTTGAACTCATAAAACTCACCTGAATGTGAAAAACAATCTGATGACTGTTTAAAAACAGTTTCTTTGTTCATTGTTTCAAAATAAATTGTTTATTCAATTTGATTGCTCTTATGAAGATCAGATTTCTAGGTGTTGTGACTAATAGATGGGCCACAAAAACTTTCAGGGTGTCATGAACAATAACATTTATTCAGCTTATATTTGTAAAAAGATATTGAAATCAGGACAGTAATCAAACACAGTGCTTCTTGTAGGTGATCAGCCCTAAATTAAAGTTTGAGAGCAATTTCAGAGACTCAGCAGGTGAGAAATGAAGTAAGTGACTTGGCATGCAGGGAGGGAACACATTCAGCATGAACCAGAAAGTCCACTCTTAACAGCTTTTCTCTCGCTACGTGGAATTCTTCTGTGAAATAAAAACAGTGGTTTGCTGTTTATACACATCATAAAGTGCTGTGGTAACAGAGGCCCTCAACTTAAAAGAAGAAGTAAACAGTGACGGCAGCTAGAGACGACAGCGAGTTTTTACTAATTGGATTTCACATGGAGTTGAGCCACAGAATAGACAGCAGCGAGAGAATATTGGGGGTCTATCTTAAGGAGGGATGGGAATCAAATAGTAATTTCAGTTAAGAATTGATAACATCTTCCTCGATGAATATCCCATCTTTATTCTTATTCATTCACTTATCAAGCTCCTCCTCTTTGTTTTGGAAACGTAATGAAGGGAAACACGCTCTCATCAGAGGCAGTCAGACCTGCTTGTTAAACTCTTCTCAGCCACAACTTAGAAAAATCCGTGGTCATCACAGCACCTGGGGTCAGCTTTGTCACTGCTGATCAGTGGTGTTGAGAGAGAATGACTTTGTAATATAAATAAGAAACTTAAGACCAATGACATGATAAAAAGAAGAAAGAATTTCATGATATAAAGTTAGGTTAAATCTTTAAAATCATTTGGAGAAAGATAAAAAAAAATTACATGTAACACCTGTCATTAGAAGTCTTTCAAAAACTTGTTATAAACTGAATTGTTGTTGTTATTGGACAAACATTTTAAAAAAGAATGAAGAATTTCAAACTGAATTCACTTTCTTGTATACCCACGTTTGAGCAGAATCACTGCGCTTAGAGAAGTCAAAAATTAATCAGACATGATATTTAACCTCTTAAAATATTTTTTCTGTTCAGAAATGCGAGTCAGTAAATATAATTGAAAACTTTATCAGGATAGTAATGTACTTTAACCCTTTTACAGATTGTTTTTTATGAAAAAATAACTAAAAAATTATGGATAACTAATAATATTTTAACATTAGGAATATCATTTGGTTAAAGAAGTTCTACATGCTGGTGTATGAACTATTACAGAGACATAAAAATATTTTTATAAATATCAGTGCTGTTAATTTAGGACATTTGTGGCATAAAGCTTACATTTAATGGTGGTCCTATACACTTAAAAAGCACTGTTCATCTATCAATTGTTATTATTAGTCTATTCCATGTTCTTGTTAATATTTACTCATTCATTGCTGTTATCTTCCTTTATCTCTGGTCCTCCTCTTCTAGGCTCATGTTGTTGGGATCTTTGCTTTCCCTGCTGTTATCTGCTGTTCTTAATTGTATCTCCGTCTGTTGTGCTTGAGATACAGTATCTCTTTTGCTTATGGGTCCTTCAGGTTATATTATGAGTTTTTGGTGTCCTTGGTTTGTTTCCTTTGTATTTGAGTTACTGTGCTTTGTCCTTCTGACTTTTACATTTGTTGTTAAAAGGCTTTTTAAACCTTTGTTTCCAAGAAGTGTGTTATATTATTGTTATTATCATTATTGTTATTATATGTATTTATTATTATTATTATTGGCCTAATACTTTATCACGTTGTTGTCTATACAGACTAAGCTCTGTCTCAGTTTTTTTTTTTTTTTTTTTTTCAATGTATTTTTTGGGGCATTTTGTACCTTTATTGATAGGAGAGAGACAGTGGATAGGCTTGTGAAAGGGGGTGAGAGAGTAGGGGAAGACACTCTGCAAACTGGTCACAGGCGGGATTTGAACCTGGACCGGCAGAAGCAAGTACATGGGGTGCCTGGTTGCTAACCACTCCGCCAAACCAGCACCCCCTCAGTTTGTTTTTTAAATCTCCTTTTATTGTGAAATTATCTGTAACTGTGTCTCCTGAGACCTTGTATAATTATTTCCTAGTGTTGATAAAAGTTTATGAAGCCAGTGAGATAATAGGGCAAACATTCTGTTCCAGTAAAATAAGAAAATATTTGCTCCCCAATCTAACAGTCAAACTAGGACTAATTGACTAACTCTTGATTTTATGATTCTTGATTTGGATTGACAGTCACATGACAGATTCTTTTATTCTTGTTCGGATTTAATAAGCAAAGAAAACAACAAAAATAGAAAGAACTTGTTGAACAGTATCAGTGTAGTAGCCATGTTTTTTTTTTTAATAAAAGGGGAATAGGAGGGTGTGCAGCTACAGTATCATCTATTGCAAATCCATTCACCATTTTGTTCATATGAGTGAACATCTCATAAATATTTCAGGCTATAAATGGGGTGTTATGACTCATTTTTATGATGATGGCTGTAAATATCAGAAACTATTTTAATATCTCCTGATATGGAAAATCTATTTTTTAGGCATAACCTGCACGTACTGTTATTGGTCTGATACTATCAGGCATCCCGAGCACATTTAACAAGGTACAGAGGTAAAACAAATAAAAACTGATCAACTCAGAGCCCCAGAGTCGAGGGCATCTACAACCCTTCTTAAGAACAAAAAGAAAATAGGTGTGTCATGATAAAATATCTATATTAACATAAAGTCAGAAAAACATCCTGATAGTTAGACTCTTAGGGATACCTTCACATACATATTATTTTAAAATGATAACCAGCAACTTTTTTCCCTTATTTCTGGTGTAGCAAAAGATGAACATAAAGAGTCTTGAAGTTTTACATATTCACTTTTTATTGGTTAAAATTAAATATTCTGTGTCAAAATTAACTGAACTGGACTAAATCAAGTGCAAGTGAATTGAACGTTTGAAATGAAAGCCAGATTAAATCATCATGGAAAGAGATATTCACACACTTTGATATTGTAATAAGTAAAATTGATAAGATATAACTATTTCCTTCTGGAATCCTTTAGTGTTGATTATCTTGTTTGGATAATATTGGAAAGCCAACACTGTAGTTGTGATAAAAACTCCATTAATTATCCAGCACTAATTCTTCCTACCATTTCATTTTAAGGATGCATGTACAGTATATGGCCTTTTAAAAGCTTTCTCAGAGGAGAACTGTATTTGTCTTTAAGAGGAACTGAAGTCACAAGGTTAGAGGAGTCATATTTGTCAGTTTGCTTTTCACAACACTGAGCTCATAGCAATAGGGGAAGGAAACAAGCCCAACTGGAGAAACTGGTTGAATTGCTTTACTCTTTGTTATACAAGGAAACATCAGCAGCTTTTACAAGACCACTCCGTGTTAGTGACCTATGTCCGTGCAATAACTCTTATCACTCTGCTTATCGCCTCTCTCCCTCTCCTATGCTGTTCCTTGGCTCTTGAAACAGCGCAGGTCTGTGTTTTTTTGTACTTACACTTGTTGAATAGCAGTACCCTGCCCTCTGAGAGGAGTGCTCACTGTTCAAGGTTCAGGAAGATAACGAGAGGTGAGTGGCTGACGCAGTGCTCGTGTTGTGTTACCAAAGGCTCAGATCAGATTACCGGAGACAGCAGGTTGGGTGAAACTGTAGCTGCGTCCGGATCGCTGTGGCTCAAACAAACCAGGAACTGGGACTTTTGGAGGAGTTTGTCAAAGAAGCTAAAGAGACTAAAAGAGGGCTTCCTGTTTTCAGAGGAGTGTTACCATGGGTAAGAAGACACAACACTGCCTGCTGCTCTCCTTCTGTCTGTCCTGGCTCTTCCCCTGCTCAGCCACCATGATGTTTTGGACAGCCGTGGTGGATATAAGCTACATTAACAGCAACAACATAACCGAGGACAAATACTGTGAATGTGGCGTGTTTGGTCGCAACTCTCCCCTTGAGAGAGCGGCAGGTGTTGTGACGCTTCCTAAGGGAGACCCGAGAGGCTGCGGCCCGGATCCTCTGTACAACCGCAGCTCCAGCTCGCCACCTTGGATAGCCCTCATTAAAAGGGGCAACTGCACATTCAGCGAGAAAATCAACGCAGCCAAGCGTCAAGGGGCTGCAGGTGTGCTGGTGTACAACATCGATGGCAGCGGCAACAGCACCACTCACATGTCACATCCAGACGCAGCCGACGTTGTTGCGGTCATGATTGGGAACATTCAGGGCATGGAGATTGTTAAGTTGGTAAAGGACGGCACAGAGGTTCAGATGTTTATCGACGTTGGCAGCCCTCACGGACCCTGGATGGACAGCTACTGGCTTTACTTCCTGTCCATTGCTTTCTTTGTTGTGACCGCTGCGGCGATCACCTACTTTATTTTCGTCTCGGCGAACCGCCTGTACATTCTGAACAGGCACAGACGCAGCGAGAGGAGGCTGAAAAACGAGGCGAAGAAGGCGATCGGGCGCCTCCAAGTTCGCACGCTCAAGAGGGACGACGAGGAAACGACCAACGACTCCAACATGTGCGCCGTGTGCATCGACTCCTACAAGCCGGGCGAGGTGGTGACGGTGCTGACATGCGACCACATCTTCCACAAGGCCTGCATCGAGCCCTGGCTGCTGGAGCGGAGGACCTGCCCCATGTGCAAGTGCGACATCCTCAAGGCCCTGGGAGTGGAGGATGAGAAGGACAACGATTCCCCCACCTCGCCGCCAGATGTCACAGTGGTCACGGTGACAGGAGGGGAGTCCCTGTACGAGGTCCCGCTGACTGACCAGGAGGGCTTTGACTCAGAGAGGCTTCAGCATCTCTATGACAACAGGGCCTTTGAGGGAGACGCGGAGGCGGCGAGAGGATGAACAACAGCAACGGAAAGAAAACAGCAACAAAACAGGACTCAGGAAATTCCCTGTTTGAGACTGTGAGGTACTTCCATGGGATTTGTAAATGTGGCACGATGGAATCAAACTTTAATGATCCAACATGAGAAACATTGTTCATCATGCTATAAAAACAGATCAAGAATGAAATGAAGGATGAAAAATGCAAATGGACATCTGGTTTAATTTTTATTTGATGCTGTTGCAGTTTCTGTGTCTGTTTATGTGCAAGTGTGAAAATATTGGGTGTGTTCATGTTGGTGCTTTGAGAGGTTTATAAGAGACTGGGAACACTGACAAGTGGAGCATGGCAGGTATAGGGCTGGGCAGTATCCTGGTATTTATAAGCTACTTAGTGGTTGTAGATTTTTGCTGAGCTGAAATAAGAACTGTTTGTCACAATAGTGAAAAAAATCAAACAGTATTGTGCCCTGTTTGACATCTCGGAAGCAACAGCAGAAGTCCCAAACATCCATGATGAATTTCCTTTTTAATTAAAGCAGGCAAGCTTCTCTACACTGACTGTATTGTTCTGAAATATTGCCCAAATTTGAAGTTTTTCAAAGTTTTTCTGTCTTAATAATCTTTGTTTCAAAGTGATAAAATATCCATTATTATAGTGATCAATGGCAGGGATGGGAAACTTCGGTTAGTTATAAGGCCACAGTTATTTAATCCTCAATGTCTAAAGGCCAAATTGCCACACATTTCAGAATACTTTCAATTTAACATGTACATTGACTAATTATTTAAATAAGATAAATAGTATTTTTTTAAATCAAGAAACAATATAAGCATCGATGTATTTAACTCAGTTGTATACAGATACATTTATTCCATTAAGCTAAACAATGACCTCAAGGCAGTTTTTTAAAAACACTTATCAATTGCAAGTAACAAAGTAGTAGCTGCTTATTTAACTTTATTTTACTTGTATTTCTATTATTTTATTTTACAAACACATTTAATAATGCATATGTAGTAATTTCCAAACAATAACCTGTATTTTAGCTTTTTACAAAAATAGTTCTGTTTCAAAGCTTTTAGCTGTTTTAAAAAGCAAATCGATTGTCACATTGAGAAGTATGTTCAACTCTCAGACAGCAGAGACTTTGTGTGCTTTTGAAAATAACAGATATTATTAATGGATAATAGCCCTTTGGAAATATTGGCTCTTAAATTATCACCATAAATAAGATATTGTGTATTTCTAGTCTTGATAACAATTAAACAAAGGCAGCATTGCAGAATTTTCTGCTTTCCTTGATACCAAATGTTTCAAAAGCTTAAACATTTAAACTGTTGTTGGTACCAAAAAATATAAACAAACTTCAAGATCTTTTGTAATGTTTTCAATAGAGGCCTTACTAAACTGTGCAAATGCAGCATAAGTTCAGTTCAGAGGAACTGGTCTGTTCCATCCACTTGACCACACATGCAAATGTTTTGTGCAAATAGACCAATGATTGGTGATATTTTGGACAAGTTATTGGTTTGAGCATATGAGTGCTGATCAGGTTTATTATTGATATGGATGGAAATGAAAACTCCTGCCAAAATTTGCAGCCAATAATCAGTCATACATACTAGCCGTACATTGTAGCACATGTTGGCTGCAATATTGTCACAATGCATGAATGTACCATAATGATTCAGCTTAAAAATACAGTTACTTCTAATGAACACTTAGTTAAATAGAATAATTCCTTAGAATTTCATCACTGAATATCCACAATATAAAAACAAAATGATCATTTAAAGTAGGATCAAGTGTTATGTTTCTAAAACAAAAAGACTAACAGAATAAGAGGAACTGTCCCATTCTTGTTTTGGAGAGACTTGTTCCTTTATTAACAAAAACCTATATCTGAATTGAATAAAATTAATTTTGAAATATCATGTTGGGTATCACCAAAAGTCTGATATGGTGCCATACCAATACAGAAAGTGTACATTTGCCTGCAGGTTTTTTGATAATTAAACACAGAAAATTACACCAAATATCATTTTAAGGACTTCTGTTCTTGTAACCATCGTGTTATTCAGGTTGGATATCAATATTTTATTTTACGGATTATAGAAGTACTCAAATTATATAAAATAGATAAAATGGTGTTCATTCATCGAGCCTGAACATTTCAGATAGATGTCGTCAAAAAGCACATTACTGCTCTGAAAATCTTTGAGTAGTAGGCCTGGCACTTTTTCTCTTTGAATCAACACTATTTTGATATATCCTATCCAGTACTATATTTCCTTTGAAAGCACATCAAAACATCTTGTATCTGATGTATTGCCCAGCCCTAGGAGCCAGTTTCAGGTTGCTGCTTTGCATGGCCACCCCAGCAGCTTGACACAGATTATGGAGTGAGTGCAGCAGATCATTTAACCATGTGTTTGAAATGGGGCCAAAGTTTTCTTCTTGAATAGAGCTCTTAGTCTTCCATTGTCTTTAAATCTCAAGCTCAGTTAGTCTCTTTAATCATTTAATCTAAACAAACAGGCTCATCTCCCAGCTCTGTTTTCAGAAACAACTAGAGCGGCTGTTTTTTTCCATTCTGGTCGTCACTTTGGCAGGATGAATATGCAACCACACCCCTCTGAACACACCCATGACTGGATAGGCAGGATGACACACATTGCACTGAAATGAATGAAAACATCACCTGAGGGGTTTCTGCTCTCTGCAGAAACATGCACCATAGAAACATGTTCTCCAGTAATGAAATGAGAACGACAGGCATCTCTGTATCTGTTGGCTGGCTTGTGGTTCTTTCATTTTGCAATAGAAACCGTATTACATGACAGTGCAGCACATGCTATAGGAACTGCACACAGACAGCATCTGAAGAATGTAATCTTGTTGTGATAGGGGATGATCTGTATGATACTGGTGTCTAAAGTGTATATTCAGATTGATTTATAAATCATGAAGTGATGTTAAGTTTATATAACCTTATATATGTAAAGTACTTCTCTCTCAGCTGAACGGTTGAACAGGTCTTCCAGGTTTTACTTTGTCTTGATCCACGTGGTCTACCTCTGCACTCTTTGTACAGTACTTCAAACTCTCGCTAATTTCCTCAGACTAAGTGTGTCCCTAAAGCTACACAATTGTTTAGCTTCTTTATCCGATGATGGGGATTGTGGTACTTTTTCTGTATCAAATCTTTTATTTTTTTGCTATTCTAAACAGATTCCACGAGTCTTCAATTGTTCTGTGTAAATGGCTGTAACTGGCTGTATTAAATCACATTGATGCTTATTAGAATGCAATAAATCCCTCAAAATGAGGAAAACTCAAAGAGCAAACTGAAAGTTTAAGAGTTCTCTTTCTGGGTGAATAGCAGCCTGTATGTGTGTGAAGGTTTTTTTTTCCAAGTAATGGTTCTCAACTAGTTGGTCAGGACTGAAACTTGGTCAGGGGGGTTTTCCAGTGCATGCTAATGAGTTTTATGGCTTACAATAGGAAGGTCGTTAGAGGTTCATTCATATACTTCAGGGATACTTCAGCTACCGAGAGCAGTGGTTCTCAACTGGTTTGGCTTTGGGACCCATGTTTACCTCATAATCCTATTTTATTAAATAAACAGAAGCTGCACTTGAAATCTGGGATAGAACGGAATGTCACCGTAACACAAAAAGTCAAATTAATCAAAATGGCCTGAGTGTTGTTATGCTAGAGAGGGAAATATTCCCTTTTACAAGCCTTCAAGACTATACATCCAACTGTAGCTGTGATAACCCTGCGCCGGTGGATACAGAATGAACTGCTCTGTATTAATAGTATTCATTTAATAGCACTAAATAAGCCGGGGCTGCCACGAAACAACACACCTGAGCCTTGTTTACCAGACTCAACAGAGCGTTCATGCTCATTCATAAAATAAAAAGTCCTGCTTCTGAGAAGCTGTTTTAAAAATCTTAAAACATGTAGCTTTAGCTGGGCTCCTGCTTATTGAACACATAACAAACACCTTCTATTAAAACTGGTGTTAATTAGCTTTTAATTAGCACCACCTGTCGATAAGGAGAGTGAGTCGATGACAGCCCAATGCAACATAAAAGCACTTGATTTTTTTCTAACACTTTTTGTCCATGCAAGGGGGCTGTGACCTACTTTTGGATCAAGACCCACCAGTTGAGAATCACTGACCTAGAGGGAAGCACTGATGTTGTCCACACAGTCGAGAAGGTAATAAAACCAACTTCAAGATACAAGAGCTGGACTGTGGGTCAGAGATAATGTTCCAGAAGTATTTATTATTGATTTGTTGCTGTTATCTGCTTGATTATTTATAATCACAATCTTGTCCTATTTAAGTTGTTGAAAAGCTTAAGGTAAGGTCTATTTATTGGTTTGGGTGCAATACAGGGGGGCGTAGCTGAAATAGGCTACGGCCAGGTCTGGATTAATTCATTTCTACTTTGTATTGCATCCAAGATAAGAATAGGAATACACAATCAAAATACTACTTGCTACTTTTTGCACTGGCTGACTAACTAACTAATCTATGTGATAACATCAATATAGGAGGTAATCAATATGAACATCATGTTCACAGCCTGCTTGTGAACACATCTAATTTTCCAGCATTTTCTTACATTTTCTGCAGATATCAGCTTTGACTCAAAGATGTAATGTTCAACATTATTTTAGGGATTACTTTCAAACAGTGCACAAATGTCCACACTGAATTAACAATTAATTTATCAAATTTTAGAGGTTTAAGGTTATTGTTTTATCATCTCATCCTTGGTATTGTTGCTGTTCCTGACCTTTATTACCACAGTATCTTTTTGTGGCTACTTCATCTGTGCCAATGCACAAGCTCATCACCTCAAACTGATGTGTTGATCATGACTGTGAATTCACCGTACTCCAGTGGCCTCCATAGTCACCAGATCTTAATCTATAGTAAAGCATCTTGATGTGTGGTCAAATAGGAGATTTGCATTATGGGTATACAGCCAACAAATGTGCAGCAGCTGCATTATACTATCATGTAAATGAGGAATGTTTGCCACACCTCAGTGAATCTTTTCCATAGAAAATAAAAGTAGTTCAGGAGGCAAACAGGGTCCAACTCTATTTTAGAAGGGTGTGCTTAATGAAGTGGCCAGCAAGTGTATGTCATCACAGAACAAGTAAATTATTAAGTAAGCATGCAAATCCTTTAAGGGCTGCTTTAATAATGTACTTGACCCTTTCACCCTTTTCATTTGTTTTGTTTCATCTAAAGTTTAAACTCCGCATTTTTTTTATGAAACATATATGAATGGATTTAGTTTTTGGAAATCTGGCGCCCTTCTGTTGATGAAGGATGTGGCTGTGGGTCCCACAGCCAAACAAAACAGTATGTGTGGTTAAAAGTGTCTCTCTCATAGTCCTGCTCTTGTTCTTGGTGATGTTTGGAGGAGCGTGATGCTGTAATTACATCTGAACAGGTAGCAGCTGACGTGCACATGCCTTCATCCTGACAAAGACAATCTTTGTCATAGAAGGAAAAAGGCTTGACTGAGCAGGCAGAGCTGTGCAGCTGTTTGGTGATGAATGTGAAAATTATTTTATGATCCTGTCTTAATGTTTTAGGCTCATGGCTGAGAAGTCATAAGGTGCTAAAACTTTTTTATGATGCTTACGAACATTTTTCCAGAGTCATTCAGGACTCTGACCTTGTGTGAGGCCAAACAGATAACCTTCAATCAATGTATAAAAATAAAGTTACACCCTTTTGTGACGGATGAACATAGAATATGGCTTTGGTGTGGACAGTGTCTATGGAGAATTACAAAAAGGAGTTAAAGATTGTTAGTCTCCCATAATCCTTTATGAAACAAGTCTTATGGTCAAAGCTGCAAGTGGTATTATGTGGTTATTGACAGCAAGATAACTCATATGAAATGCTTGTTATGGAAGCCAGTCTCAAAAGTGTTGACATTGTTTATCTAAATATTGTAAATGAAGTGACAAATGAATTGACATTTGTCAATTGGCCAATCTAATTTTTTTTTTTTTTTTAATGTATTTTTTGGGCATTTTGTGCCTTCATTGATAGGAGAGAGACAGTGGATAGGCTTGTGAAAGGGGGTGAGAGAGGAGGGGAAGACACTCTGTAAACTGGTTACAGGTGGGATTCGAACCTGGACCGGCAGAAGCATGTACATGGGGTGCCTGGTTGCTAACCACTCCGCCAAACCAGCACCCCTGGCCAATCTAAATTTGACAAAGACCTGACATTGTTTTTGTTATTTCTTTACTCTATATATAGTTATTTTAGGGAAGGGGGACATTCATACAGTACAGTACTACGAGATTTGGCGTGATGACAGTATATCAATTAACAGCCAAGTTTTAATGTAATCATTTCCAACATTAAAAAAGCTTCTGGTTCTATAGAAAAAGAGGTCTATTACTTTTTCTTGTCCCCGCTTTGGTGCTGTTGAGCGATATAGCAGATGAGGTCGGCTAAGGTGACATTCATTTTGCAAGAAAGAGTGAGTAATTTAAACATGGCAGCACAGGACTGAGTCAAAGGGAATGCACCATTGACCTTTAAATCTGTTGTGTGGACTTTTTTTTAGATTTTTAAGGAAGAGGTGAACATGACACATGGGGTCTGTACGGCGTGACGAAGAAGAAAGAAATATTGTGAAAATATGGCTCACCTCACTTAGGCACCCAGGCAAAATTATTGCTGATGACGGCAAATCTAACGCTAGGCTAACACTGATAAAACCAAAGCCAGCACTTTACATGCTTAGCTTGTCAAATCTGCCTCCTAATTCTTAGCATGCTTTTAAAATAGCTCAATCCTTCACTGACTCCATGTGCAAAGACTCAAGGCCTCACTGTGTTTTTGAAAACAAGGAGTTTTGTTACATGCTGGTTGGAGCCCAGGTACAGTATGTGCCTCTGTATTTGCATTATTTCACAGACACAGCAGTAATGAAGCTATGCAGAGCAGTGAAGCTAGAAGTTGAAGAGATTCTAAGCACAATGGAGTTTGTTACATTAACCTTCAGCACGTAGACATCTGTCTGTGAGATTTATTCCCGTTAAGATGAAACTTGCTGAAGTGACATGAACATACTAAGATATTTAAATAGAAATGTGGCTTTTTTAATTTAAATGTACTCAAGAAAAGGTAATAAGCTGCAATACAGTGCAATGGCAAGCATCACAATGCTTAACATATTGTAAAATAACAAGAATTGCAAAAATTTCAAATTGGGACCCAAGTTTAGTCATTATTCCATACTGTGGGGTCACTGGTGATTCCCATCCCTAATTTATGTTTATGTATAATTTGTGCAGTGTCATGGTTAAGCTAAAAAAATGACATGACTGTTTGTCCATATCAATCAATTCATCAATCTTTAGTTGTATACCACAAATTCATAACAAGTGTTATCTCAAGACACTTTACAAGAGAGTATGCTGAAGACACACTCTTTATTTATGGATACATGTATATGCATAGATACATATAAAATACACACACACACACACACACACACATATATATGAAATAAGAACATACATACACACATATCTATATCTCTCTATCTATCCGTCTGTCTGTCTATCTATTAGGGCTGGGAGGATACGCTTTTCTCCCGATTCCTTCTTTTATAATTTTTTAGGTGCCGATTCGATTTTAATTGTGACTCTACGATATTGCTGATTTTTGCAATCTTTAGTTAGCTTTTTAACACCAACAGAAAAGATGAACAATGATGATGCCCACAGACTATATCAGGAAAAATACACAACCCACGTGAATCCATTTTTAGGATTTATTCAGCAATATATTTTAACCAGCTGCTTATACTCTCTTGTCAAAAGCCTGCATTGCATTTCAAAGTGGCTTATTAACACAGACTGAAATTAAGCATTTAAATTAGGAAAAAAACTATTTTTGAACAAAAAAAATCTATTTCAAACAGAAATCTCATGCTGGTCAACCATCCTCACTATGCTGTGTTGGGTGTGCGGGTAGTAGACGAGATCCATGGGCCAATCATAGACCTGTCGGCAGCACATTTGTCTCTGCTGAATTAATTTATTAGAGGTCAGCCCCTTGAAATACGACATCTCATTCTCAGGAAGGGTTCTCCTGTCTGTATGACTTGTATTGATAGTTTTTATAGAAGTATAATCCAACATAATCATGAAAAGAGTAGTTAATCTAATATTTACACTAACACCGAATAGAGCAACAGCATAAAAATGAGAATTTATTAGTGATGTATTTTCAGCTGCTAATGGGGAGGGTTGCAGAGACAAAGGACTGAAAATAAGAATTTATGGTACGGACAGACTCATAAATCCACCCACACCATTCAGTATATTTTGCCCAGCAATGATGTAATGATAATACAATGATAAATTCTCGTAATTTTATTTATTTTACAACCTGTTACATAATGAAAGATAAACTGTTTTATATCTTGTTTGACCGTAGATCTCAAAATGAGGAAATTGGACCTGCCTCTTACTCAGCCCCAGGATAATTAAAAACTCAGATAACATAAGGACAAAAAAAATATGTGGTTTTATTTTTTTTTTGCAAATCCCATCAGTTATAAAAACAATGCCATAAATAATTTAGACTAAAACATTTTTCATGGCTGATTTCATGTTTGACCTGTTTACAGTTACCTGTCTGTGCAGATGGACAGTAGCAGCTCACGGGAAAAGGGCAGGAACCTGTAAGTAAAAACACAATACAGCACGACACTCTCATATTGCCTCCTCTCCCCTATGAGCTCACCGTGCTCTGGATCTCAGCGCTGTGTGCTCAGATTCATAGGTCAGATGGTTAAAGTGGTATCACAGTGAGACAGAGAATCAATACTGGACTAACTGGCCGAGCTGGGAACTACTTTAGCAGACTGAGAGTTAGAGGCACGCTCTGCTCAGCGGTGCTGCTCCTCTGATTTATTGCGGTTGTTAAAGAGAAAATTGAGTCAGAAGGCTTTCATTTAATGGCATGCTGGTCTTTGGCCACACTCTAATACTGCACTTGACCTTCAGTTTGAGAAGGGAATCAAAAAGTGGAATTAGGCTCAGCAGTAATCTGAGAACTTATCCGCACATGAACTCTCTAATCACTGTTAATATATCAGGTTTTTCTCTTTGGTTATATAAGTGTGTAGATTTAAGGAGGGGGTTTATTTGAATAAAGTGGAAGACACATGGCTTTTAGTTTGAACTGAGGCCCTTATTTACTCTTATTGTGGCTCACTGCCCTGCAGCACCACCTGCTGGACAGAGTCTCCGTCTGCAGTGAATTCTCAATCATGCCAAACAAATGAGTCACTGGCAAAGTAAACAGGGAGAATTTATTGCTTTAGTGGGAAGTCCAAAGAAGTAAATCACAACTGAAAGACCAATTAAGTTTTCCATTGGCTCTATGCTATATTGAGGGTATTTTTATGTGCATCGGAAAAAACAGCATAAACATAGGAGACAAGGAGACACAGAGTAATTGTATGTGCCTTATCTTGTGTACAGTTTATTTATCAATATAAGTATGATAAATATATTCAAGTTTGGATACTTTGGTCCTTTTTAATACCTTTGAATGCCCCACTAAAGTCATACAATCTATCAAAACTGTCAAGCATGCTGACTGTTGCACGAACTGGATGAAGCAATGCGTTTTCATTGGTCAGCCAATCCATATGCAGCCATACTTAACATGCCGTCCCCCAAACTTCAGATCAGCCTACTCACACACAGAGAATCTGAGTCAAGGCTGGATTTAAGTCTGATCAGTAGCAACACTGCACTGGCTTGTAGCCACATCAGTCATGTCCCAAACTATCAAAACCATAATCCTTAATAAAAAAAAAATAACCTGTACACAGTTATCTTCTGGGTTTCCTGGAGCCAACACTTGAGAAACTGGAGTTTTTGGCACTTCCGAATTGGCTTCATTTTTCTTCCACCTCTTGATGTTTACATACATTTTACCACAAACTTGCAGACAATAATAAAAATGTACACATTCAATACTGCAATAATTTATCTGGCTGATGTTTTGTAACCTTGCAGTGCAGCTGGATCCTCCTAATTTAATGTCTGTAATCTGGCAGATCCATCTTGCCAAACTCCAGGTTACAAGTGTGCTCAGCCCATTACCAAAACCCAATAAGAGTTTTTTAAAGCAGGACGTTGGGGGAGCTACAAGCCAGAGGTAAGCAGGAGCTGGCTGCTTTTACAGAGATTGCTGCCAACAGCTTCAATAGTAATATTTGTTAAAATAAATTTTAATTCATTTAACAAATCTTATTTACTTATGTTGACCCCTGTAGCTAGCTTTGTGTGTGTGAGTGAGGCAGAGGGAGAGACAGTAGGCCTGTGTGCGTAAAATTGTAGAATTGAAATGATTAATAAAATATAGATATCAAGTTGTATTATATGCTGTATATTTTTTATATTTTTGATTTATGACCTTTGGTTCAAAATCAGTGCTTACTGTTCAAATGAATGGCCCTTACCTGCTATCCAGATCTACATGGGCAACATCAGACAGTGCCATCTCAAAAAGTATAAAACCAGATGCTTAGATTTTCACATTCGAGGAGCTGTGCAGCACAGTTTGTGTTTTCATCCCCATAGTTTTAAGATCATGATATTTATGTGCAGTAGTGCCACCCAGTGGATATAATCAATGTTACATACACTATTTAATGATACGAATTATGATAAATAGCCTGGTTTTCAGAGTTTTAAGTACATCAATATGGTGATGAAAAAGAAATCAAGACCGCTGTTACAAACATGATGGAAAGCAAACACAATGAAGGCTAGGACTCAACTGTTAGACTTTTAAAAATATCAGTGTTAATATTAACATTAACATGTGTTTGTAAGAAAATTAATCAATACATTAACTTTTGAAAGAAAAAGAGTCTGCCTTTGCTAACATCTTATTGATCAAATAAATAACATTTTGGAATAACTGTACTCATTTCTGCATAACAGATACTGATAAAGTTTTATTTTAAAAATTGTGTTTAGATTTTTAACATTTCAAAATTTGGTTATCTATCTATCTATCTATCTATCTATCTATCTATCTATCTATCTATCTATCTATCTATCTATCTATCTATCTATCTATCTGTCTATCTGTCTATCTGTCTATCTGTCTGTCTGTCTGTCTGTCCGTCCTTCTGTCCATCACCCCTGCCCTCTCTCTTCTTGTCTGTCCACTCTCTCTTCTTTCCCTTGCGTAGCCTCAGCAGAATAAAAAAAAACCTTCCTCTAATTAAATTACAGTAGTTGCTCTCGACTTGGCCTCTGTTGTTCCAGACAGTCTGAGTAATTATCCAAATGAAGGAGGAGGAAATTTGATTACAAAAGTGCAGTCAGAAACAAATGAATCCATTTAGCTGGTAAGACGTTTTTCTTTCCTTACTGCTCACTGCTTACCCAGAGAATTAGATCTCACACTCTGAGAGATACATGTAATCCTCCACTCTGCTGTCTCGGTGTTTCATTGGCTCTGAAGAACAAATATTGAAATACTAGTCACAGCCTCTCTTCCTCTTGGCAGGTTTTTCTGTCTTTTTTTCCCAATCACTTTATGTCCACATTATTAAAGAAACTCTTCCCCTTTCTTAAGAAAAAGTATTTGATATTTTCCTGAGGTGTCTGAGGAGCTGCTCTGTTTGCTGCCAGCATGTCTAATCAGGACCGCCTTCCTCACTGAGCAAATTCTGACTTTAATGTTACAAAGACAGCAGCAGAGTTTCAGATTTGTCAGGGAAGACTTTGATTTGGGGCCAAAATATGAGGCCCTTTCCTGTTTAGCTCAATCAATTAGAACAACCAATATTTTAAAGGCATCATGTGTGCCTTTATATAGCACTTGCAGGATAATCTCCAGTCATATTTCTAACTGAAACAGAGGCAGAACTGTTTGCTTTAATACTCTGATTGTAAATTTTAGGCAACTTATCCAAAACTTGACATCTAAGTTATGAAACTTACAGACGGCTTTGCAAACCAAGTCTCTGCTACACAATGAACTAAAGAGTTCCTTTTATTGCTAGTCTCCTGAAAGAAATGTTAAACAAAAATACAACATTTAATTATGTTGTTAATTTTAGATTAGATTTTTAATGTAGATGTTTTGTTTTAAATATATGGTACATGGTGTAAGGAATTGTTGATATACCAATGTTCAATAATGGGGTACTTATGTATCAATATTTTAAAGACATAATTTGGTATTCTATTTGCTAATTATTCACAAAAATGTTTTTAAATTGTCCTCTTGTTGCTAGTTGGCAGGAGTCATTCAGGCATTCGACTCACCACCTCTCTGTTAAATTCATTGGTTTGATTTTAGACAGATCATTAAGTTTATCAATCAATCAATCAGTCTTTATTTGTATAGTGCAAATTCATAACAAGTGTTATCTCAAGACACTTTACAATAGAGCATAAAGCTCATCATTTTATGGATACACATATATGCATAGATACATATTTAGATACACATATACATATATATATACAAATATATACATCCCACACCCAACATGAATCCATATAGCCAATCATGAATCTGTCCATCATGGTGGCAAGAAAAAGCTTTCTGTTAAGCAGCAGGAAATCTTGAATGTGTATCCCAGTCTCATGATGAACAGCAAATCCACACGATGCTGTGTTGAGTGTGAGGGCAAAGGAAGGAAGGTCGGAGGAGACAAGTGGACTAAAGTAAGAACTAAAGTTAGTGACAGATCCATGAACACAGACCTGTCGTCTGATTTATTAGAGGTTAGCCTCTTGAGATGCTACATCTCGTTTTCAGGAGGGTACTAATGTCTGAATGGTTGTGGTGATCATTTTGTAGAAGTATAATCGATTATATTCTTAATGAAAATAAGAATGTTAGAATGGTAGTGATGAACTCATGGGTGCCCAGACCACAAGTGCATCCCAAACATATTTGTCTCCATTAAGTATAAATGTGTTAAAGGCCTCTTGAGATGTGACATCCCATTTTCAAGAGGGACCCATGACTATGTGGTGCTGAATATAGATACTATAGATGCATCAACCATGGATATGGAGATCATGCTAATATCTACATTAACAGCTATAATGATAATGGAAATGGAATGTTCCTAATGAAATGGCCAACTATGTGTCATGTCTATAATTGTAGTTATTGAGGCTTGGTGGCTCCACAGCAGCAGGAAGTCTCCACCAAGGATCCCCGGCCACCTACAAGACAAGAGCCAGAGACGAGTACAGGAGCAAACAAAAGGGGCAAACAGATGTGGAGAGAGAGTGAGAGAGAGAGATAGAGCCCAATGTGCCATCCCCCCCCCCCCCCCCCCCCCCCAGCAGTCTAAGCCTATTGCATCCTAACTATGAGTCTAATTTATGGGCTAATTTATCCATGATGCAGGACCATGTTTTATGTAAATAACAGTAACTGGGAAATGTATTTTTAAGTATTTCATATAAAAAATGTGTAATATATATATATTTATAAAATTATGTAGATTAAAGAAAATCACGTGATATTGCCTAGCCTAAACTGTCAGTATGTATCTTGCTGTATAACAATAAATTGTGATTTTTGTGATGGGTTGTACTGCATATTGCAGATATGAATATAAAGGCTGTAGTTATCTGCTGAAATTTAAAAATATGCCAGTATTGACAGTCCCCTTTTAGCTATCTACCAATTAGGGCTGGGTTAAAAAAATCAATTTAATCGATTTAAATCAATTTTCCTTTGACTGGTTCATAATCGATCCATAAAAGCCAAAGATCAATCTTTTAACCTGGGTAGTTTTTTCTTTTTTGGATGTGCAGAGAAGCAGTTTAGCTTTGTTTTCCACTGAACCAAGATCTCATGAGATGTTACTGCAAACAAACATGGTGGAAGCACTATATGGGCACCACTGGCAAGTTTAAAATCTGATGTTTGGACGTACAGTATTTTAGATTTAACAAGTACAAAGGAAAATACGAGTTGGACAAAAAACAAGTAATATGCAGAATATGCATTAATGCATATCATTAAAATATGATTCATGTAACTGCTTTGGGTTTAGTTCTTCATGTTAAAACCATTTTTAATGATGTACAAGGTCAAAAGATCACTTTTTCAATTTACAGCACTATTTTAACTAAGATATCCCAGACTGAATAAATATCGAATTGAATCGAATCGATTTGAGACTTTGTAATATTGAATCAAATCGATCCAGAAAATCTAAATCAATGCCCAGCCCTACTACCAATACAGATATTTGGCAAATAATATAGTGTATCATGTATATTATTATAAATAATGAAATATTATTTACTGTTTTGTTTAAGTTGGTGATAAAAATGCATGCTTGCAACATTTAGAAAAGTTGATGAAATTAAGAAAGCATGCAGGAAGTTGTCTGCAACATTGTTAACAAAAAGAAAGGACAATTATTATTGCACAAAGAGGTTGGCAGTGTAGATTAAAATAAAGATCTTTACTTTTATTCATAGAACATTAGAATCAACTGTAAGACATATATCTAAAGTTAGTTTAAACTGTTTATTGTTCATGTACTGCACACTGTACCGTAATAATACTATTACCGGTAAGTTGGCTACAACTAGCACAGTGCAGTAAAGTGACTTTATACTTGTTATTTTCTCCTACCAGTAAGATTTTATTACTTGACAATACCAAAATATATGCAGAAAATATTTGATCACTAAAACATTAAAATTTACAAGCAATTTTCCAGACACTGTGTTAACTGCAAAGGTTAGGAATGTTTGAACAACTGTGTGAAAGCAGCCCGGACATGTCCAAACATATGAATGATTTACAGTGTGAAGTGTTTTTGTCAGTTATGAGGTGATATTTTTTCTTTTTTTTTTTTGAAATTATTTTTGTTTAAAATTACGCAAATCAAATTAGTCACAGTGTGAGCACAAGTTGATAGAGCTGAAGAAGAGCACGGGGGTTTAGTTCAAACTTTGTTACACATGCAGACAGCACTTTAGGCTATGTGTGATACATTTTAATACATGGAGTGACAGTGGATCACATCATCTGGAAGGTCAGGGGTTTGATCCCAGCTGCTGCAGTCATATGTCCTTGTCCATCATCATTGCTGCATCAGTGTTGTGAACTGAATGAAAGCAAACATGTGATTACCTCAACCCTCAGTGTGTACGTCTGGTATGAACGTGTCATCAGGTGACTAGAAAAGATGGACAAGCTCAAGTGCATTTACCTTTTTTGTCTCGAGCACTGACATTCATTTTACACGTATACCTCGTATCTGATGCTCACTCAAAGTGCTTATTTCCTGAGGCCCCTGGAGCATGAGGGCCCATGCAGCTTCCTTTTCCCAGTGGCTAAGCTGCCCGTGAGGCTTGTCGAGGTGTGAGTCTGAGCTCCCCCTTGCGCTGTTGGCTCTTCCTTCCTGTTGTCTGGTCGATCAGATAGAGCTGAGTGCACTGGACAAAAAACAACTGTCATCCTGTGTCACTGTGGTTTCCTGGCCTGTGCTTTGACACGTCAGCCTGCTCGCCCTGTGTTGCTCTTTTTTTTCTCCTGCTGACAGACGACATAAAAGGACAGGCAGGCCGGTGTGCGAGGTCAGGGGACAAGAGGGGATGTCTGAGGAAGAAACACCTTTTTCCTCTCCTGGCTCTATGGGAAGGAAGTGATGTCACTGAGTCATCTGTGTCTCATAACACGGCTCAAGTAAAGGGAAAAACAAAGGTTTAATTCAGTCATTTACATCCTCTGTCCAGTTTTATCTTGTTCTGTTGTTGGTTTTAATAGCCCGTCTGTGGTGATTTCTTGTGAATCCCAGTGGCTGCAGTGGTGAGAAAGGGAGCCATCTACTGGGGAAACACCAGCATAGCAGTGTGTTCACTCGGACATTTGCTGTAAGGTTCACAAAACTATAGTCAATATTTCCTTTAAAGCATTCACATGAAACACATCACAAACACCCAATGTCATCACAGCATTTATAAGAATTCAAGAAGTGTTTTCTCACCTGTTTTCCTAAATTTGAATGTGAAGTTGATTTTGGGGTATAAAAAGCATTTTGGTGGAATATTTTAACGTAGAGAGAGATTAGAATCTAGTAAACTATCAGCTACTTAACAGTGAAAGCAGAAGTAATGATAATAATAGATTTATTTATATTTCACCTTTTGAAACAGATGTTTCCATGGTGCTCTGACAGTTAAGGGCAGAAAATAAAATCTTGACAATCATGTCAAAAATGAGTTCTAGAATTCTGGAAATTCAAAATATAGGACAGGAATATCATTTAAACAGTGAATCAACAAGCATGAAAAATAAAGCAGACAAAGGAAATGCAGATGATTATGGGCATTTCTGCAGAGAAAAAAATAAAAATTATATGAAGAACAACTGTTTGATAGGACTAGAGCCGCCTACACACTGAACGTGACCACTCTCCATGTAAAGTCCATGTACAGCGCCAATGGGGCAGGGCTAACCCTCCCGCAGTGTGACGATCCTGATCAAGGCGAGCTGAGGCCTATATCACGAAGCACGGTCAACTTATCCCCGGTAACTCACATCTATCCAGGACAGAGTAACCGCAACAATGGCAATCAGGATAATCGATAGCACGACGCAAGTTATCAACACAGTAACTCAATCCAGGATTGTTTTATCAAAAGCCGTGAATGCGCACGTATAAGGGGAGGGCCCAGAGGCAGCTGACCAATCACAATCATGAGCGGAGAACATGCTGAGAAGCGCCGGCCTGTAATGACAGAGCTCCATATTTCACATGTGAAGAGCAGCGTCTGATAAAGTTAAAATATGAGAATGAAAAAGTCTGTATAATGGAGAAAAGAAACACCAGCTGTCAATCATAGACAAAATGTGTGGTGGACTGTGAAAAAGCGCAAATTACTCATCATTGGCTAAATCTGACACTCATGAATCTCATGAAGCAATATACTGTGAAAATATGTTGCGTGTTGCATGGGAGCAGATAAAAAATAAATACATAAACATAACTGTGTCTGGTAGGTTGGTCTGTTTCATGTCATATCGGCTGCATTTAAGATTTAAGTCATCGTCACAATAAAATCATGAAAACACACCGATCTGAAGTCAGACCCAAATTAACAATTTAAAATCAGCAAGAAAAAAAACCCCTCAAACACATGAATTAAGTGCAGGAATGGCATGATGGACATGATGGAATAATGGATTATGTGCTGTTTCACATAAGATTGACATCTTCTTTTATTTGTCAAGCACTTTATGGTGCATTTGAATGTATGAAAGGGGCCATAGAAGTGAAGTTTATAGAGCAGGGTGATGCACAATAACAGCTGGACAGTTAGTGCACCGCTCCTGCGGGTCGCACAGAGAATAAATAGCTCCAGTATATCACCCAGGTAGATGATTCCGGGCCACGAGAACCGGTGCGTCTCATAGCACCTCGTCAGGTTGGTCTTGTGGGTCAAATCGGTGTCAGGACAGCCTCTCTCATCTTCATGCTCGTCTCAAGAGTTGTGCGCCTCCTTCTACCGGGTTCAGGAGAAGAGGGCAGGCCATTGATTTGGAGAAGCTGATTGGCTAGTGCGAGGGTCATCTCGCAGGATCAGATTCAAACCTCCAACTTATCCTGCTCCGGAGCAGGTTAGCCGTTCAGAGTAAATCACCATGGTGATCTACTCCGATAAGAAATGAACCGGCTTTGTGCTATCGATAATCAAGAGTTAACCCTGAAGTTATCTCGCTAAGACATTAATCCTGCTTCGAGATATAGGCCTCTGGTCTCTCGTGACTCGGTCGCAAGTGTTGAAAAAGTTAACCTTTGTGTGGCTGTGCAGCAACAGCCAATCAGCGTTGTGTGGAGGTGTGCTGGTACCTGGAAGAGACAGTTTTGTTCTGGTTCACTGAGTAACAAACCATGTCCGTGTGGGAAACATTAGTTAGAGAGTGTATTTGTTCCACCAAGATGGACCACAGAGGACTCACAGACAATGCTGCTGCAGGGCCAACAGCTGCAGTGTTTTGTGGTTGGTAGATGAGTGAAAAGGATACAGTTAAAATAAAGTCAGCTAATACATCCTAATATATGATATATGATAAGATTGTGGTGAAACTCGAGCAGACGAGATGACACTGAGCGACAGGGACGGTGACGGTGACCAAAATGAGATATTTATGGACACACAAAGCGACTTTAGTGGGTGACGCGATTATGAGCTTAAGACCAAGAACACATCATGACAAGAAAAAATGTGCTTTTAGGAATAGAAGATGAGAAAGAAGACAAAATTATATCAGTGGAGACAAACAAGGCTAATGAAGCCTAAAATAAATGTGTAAGGGATGGACAACCAAGTGAGTGGAAGAGTGAAATAATAGAAAGATTGTTAATGAAGGAAAGATAGAAAGATGATAAGCAAAGGAAAGAAAAAGAAATGAGTTAAGGGAGTTAAATCACTAAAATTGTAACATTGTACATGTGCTGTTAAATGTGGTTAATATTGGGTTAACTATCAAAACTTTGAGACTCTTCATGATTAAAACTTTTGATATTTTGATAATACAAGTTCTTATTTCAGCAGTGTCTCTCGAATAGTGTCCCCTTCAGTGGGTGTGGCCACATGCCAGAGGTCCCCGACCTGTCTGAGCGGGGACATGGCAAAATTAGGGCATGGGCCTCCTAGAGTTTAGTTGACCACTTCATACAAAGTGACTGTTCTGCACTGTGATTGGCTATGCTATGTTAGAGGTGAGATCAATGTAAAAAAAAATACATAGGCTGCAGAACAGCAGGCTTCTGTTGGTTAATGTTGATTGATGAGGAAAACAGTTTTTGTTAAAAATCTAAATTTTGACACAGGACTGAAATAGTTCCCTCTAGAGTCTTGTAGAAATGAGTATTTGAGTTACAGCGTGATTGTTGATTGTCCTTTTCATTTTTAAAATAGGACAGTGGGTAGGATTTTAATCACAGTTTATGTTAGTATACAGATAGGTTTTATATAACTTAGTATTTTTCTTCTTTTGCACAGTAATACTTAATAGAGAAATAAGACCTTTTTCTTTTTTTATTTTATTTTTTTTACTAATAACTTAATACAGAAAGTGGGGTGCACATGTTTGATGTATTTAGAAAAATCTCGTTTGCATCCTTTTTTAAACTTTATGGATGGTGGTAATGAGAGGTAACCTTTGTACAGCTCCAGAGGCACCGCATTACTGTGTGCAGCTGAGTTTAATAAAAATGTTGGCACTAGAATATTGATCAAATCTGCATACAGTGTTTGTTGTTTTTGTTGAATTACAGGCTGTTGTTTGTCATCTAAAGATGGATAATTCTATTCACAGACAGAAAGAATATGATTATTTGGAGAAGTTTTGCCTGCATCTTTTGTTCAGATTTAGAAGAAGACATTAGCCAGTGTTGGCAGCCAGGACTTTTGGCTCAGCTGCCATGGTATCACAACAGATATTACTATTATCTGTTATTATTAGCATCGTATCAAGGCATAAAATTCTGGCACCATGGCAGCCCTAATTAGACCATAACAATCTCTGCTCCACTTAGACATAATCAACTTTAATGGGAGTAATAGTTGGTGTCCTTTTAGCACGTCTGTCTGTGTGGTGCAGGACACATTTGGTATTCTCTTCTGCTGCTGCGGATTCCAAACATTCCCAGCATTTGTGCATGTGATTACCTCGGTGCTACCCCAATCTATCTATCATCTATTCCACAAACACGCGCACATCAGAGAGAGGGAGAAGAGAGAGAGCCAAAGACAGAGAAAAGATAAAAAGAACTCCTCCGTGTGCCTCAAGAGAAACCCAGCTTTAAAGCCGAAAAGGTCTGAGAAACACGTCTGCATTCACAAGCAGCTTCTGTCTCAGCAGCCCCTCTGATGCCTCAGCACCGAGCCGGCACCTGTCTGGGACCGGCTCTCCACTTATCAAGCCAATTTAGTCAGTGTGAAAGCAGCCTGCATGAATCCTGTGTGGTTTCCTCTTCCCCCGTCAATAGTCCTATTTGTATATACTCCATGAAATGATTTGTCAGCACTCCTCAGTCTTAATGATTGAGCTTGTGCACCATCACATGCTGAAAAATATCCTCTTGTCTCCGTCTGAATGTTGATGGCCCGAGGCGAGGTTTCTGCTAAACTTTTTCTCCAGGAACAAACTGCCACTCAGCACACTTTGACGACACAGATCAATGATCAAGCTGCTTTTCATCAACTCCTGCCATTTTATCCAACTCCATTCACTCGCGTGTTTTTTTTTCTTCCTGCGGGCTCCCTTTGCAGAAATGTCAATAGCCTGTGAAAGTAGGCATGTGTGTTGGTGAATGTGTGGGTTTGTGTGCCACGCTCTTTCCCAGCAGTCCATCCATCTAGCCTGATTAGCTCCTCTCGTGTCCCGTTGCCCGTGGCGATTAATTAATGACCCATTTGCTTAATTGCTAAGAGTTAGCAGGACAAAGACACAGAGGCGGTACCTGGGGGGACAAGAGGAGGAGTGTTTGTGTTTGGATTGGGGACGAAGGGGAAAGCAGGTGTGGCAAAGGCAGGAAAAAGTAGATTTTAAAGTTATGCAGAGAAGTCCCAGATTTTTGGTGGTTGTTTTTCTTCTAAGACTTTATTTCTGCTGCCTCTATGCCAACAAAGGCCGGGGTTGAAGACACTATATTTTGGACACCCAACCATTAGTTGGGATGTTGTGTGGATGCTATATCTAAAAAACGCTTTCAGGAATTCTCCCTAATTTTTGCACAAATGTTAACTCTGATGCATAGGGATGGGTACCTTTCACATTTGAACCGATACCATACCGATGCCCGGTACCTGGGAATCGGTATCGGTACTCAACGGTACCAATTTTCGGTACTTTTGCGTGTGTTTATGGGGTAATAAATATTAATTTGCTTAATATTAAGATCTCAATTTTTTTCAATGTAAATTTATTTCTCAATATATAAAATTTGACAGATATATATCAAAACAACATTCAACTGTTTGTATTGTAACGTTGTTGTTGTTCCAAAAATTACTTTAACATAAAAACCAGTGACTAAAATGAACCACAACTTAATAAATTACCTGCAGCCCTCACTTTACCTTAAGGGCAGTTTAACGATGGGTCTGACAGAGCTGTAAAAAAAAAAACATTAACATTAACATTACAAAGTACGAGGAACCGACCTGATAATGATAACTGACGCACATAAAAATGCCAAGCTAATACCACCTTAAACACAAGGCTTATTTAACTGGACAAGGTATCCTCCTTGTCGCATTTGCTGCCATCACCAAATGTTAAAGCCATTTCTTTTCCTGTGTTTCTGGCTGCAGACGACTAGTCGCCATTGGACACAGGCGTGCTAACAGTGCCGACTGAATCCTTTGTGGTCGTAGATCTGAGGCTATCAAAAATTGTGCACTCTTCAGCTTTAAGGAAAATTTTGTGCGTCACCAGGTGCTTCCTCAGATTTAAAGTATTTCTACCGCTGGCCTTACACCTTGCATCACAAATATTGCAGCGAGCGTAATCTCCATCACATTTAATAAAGTAGAGCCATACTTTCAAGCACTTTCTCTCAGCCATGCTTGCTTTGTTGACTGAGCCCGCAGCTGCTTACGTCATTACGCTATTGCTGTGCTGCGTTCAAGTCCAGCATGGAAATTCACCTACTCCGCCCAATAGTATGCCTGCTTCTTCCACTTCCTCACAGTCACAAGGATGCGTTTAGGTACCTAAACATGGTACCGTTAGATTTTACGTAAATCGGTACTCGGTAGTACCTACAGATTTCGGTCGGTACCTCTTAAAGTACCAAATTTGGTACCCATCCCTACTGATGCAGGGATGAAACGGTACAGTTCTGGAGGTCTTAGGTCAAAGATAATTGTTCCTTGTTTCTTTTTTGACACTGACAAAGGATAAAGGCTACTTCGGTGTGAACCTCGCATTCATTCTGAGATTGTGAATGTTATATTTTAATCATACTTAAGTGTGTTTTCTCCAAACTTTGCAAAAATGACAACTCTGAAATGAAAGCTGTAAGAAACTTTCTCAAACCTAATGCCCCCTTCAATGCAAGGATTAACTCATCAGAATTTAAAGGCTAAATGTCAACGTTAAAGTTGTTGTGCCTCAAAAGCTTTCTTTTCTTCCTTTTTTTTTTCCTTTTATAATTTACAAATACAAACAGAAAACAAAACAAGATGGACGTGCTCTGCAGACCTCAATGATCTCAACAGATGGCGACTTTTAAAAGATCAGAGACGCATCATGGTGCAGATCTTTGACAAGATCTAAAAACAACCAATAAAATCTTCAAATGAATTCTGAAACGAACAGGTGGACAATCAAGAGAGGACAGGATGGGGGTGATATGCTTTCGATTACTTGTTAAAAGAGATGACCAGCAGCATGTTGGACTTAATGTTAGTGAGCAGTGGAAGCCTGATCTACCCGACACATGGTGCATTACAGGGGCCCAAGCATGAAGAAATAAAATCATGAATCATTTGCTCAAATCAATAAAATTATCAATAATAGATAAAGATGATTAAATCATGAAAAAAGCCTCAGGTGGAAAATACGGATTGACCTCGAAGAGATTATTTCAGTGCCTGTTTGGCCTTATTTGTCATTTTAAATTTCATATAAACAGGGAAATGTGAATTTTAAAATCTGTTGAGTCTACAATGTAGAACACTGAACCTCTCCCCAGAGAACTGGAGCTCATACTTGCGTTCATTTCAAAAATGTCCACTCCAACTTCAGGATAACATGATTTTGGATGTGTAGGATCAAGGTCATTGTGTCAGATCTTTTGACCTTAAATTTTCACAATGCATTTAGAATTAGTCAATATTTGCTTGAATCTACCGGGTTTACTTATTTGATTTTATAGGTCAAAGGTGACAGCAAACATGATTTTTGAGTTCACAGTGAAAGTGAACCACATTCTAGATGCTTTGGAGCTTCACCCTCTTAAAAAACCCTTTTATAACTAAACTTATTTTAGCCAAAAATGTTGTTTTATTTAAGCATACGAACACATACGATCACTGTCGGACTGTTTTTAGAGTTCCAGACCAATGTTGACCAATGCTTTGAATGCTTTCTATAATCGAAAGTGTATCAAAAAACATGCACCTACATAATTATAGACTAAGACTCTCTCTCTGCAGAGAGACCTAGGCCCTGCTGTACCTGCTGGAGGCATGTAACTACTAGGCACTGTTTCTAGATTGTCATGTAATGTTTTGTTGTGACTGTGCTTTCATATATATGTGTCCAAAAGTGACACAACAGAAGCTTCAGGTTCATCTCTGTGTCTTTTTGTGTCATTGTGCTGAGTGTGCTCTCCTGAATGCAGCACACATTGTCGACAGTCACTTGTTCACTTGGACCATCTGTCACAGGCCTGCCTGGGCTTCCCTACACAGTTTGTCCACAAGCTGTGGCTGCCATTTGGTTTTGCAATAAAAGTCACTTGAAGGTTTGTCCCAATTTTTAGTACACTCAGGGTCAGAGCTGGGACACGGACCAACTTCAGCTGCTTTTTTAAAAGCAAAGTCGCTAAAAGTGGAGCCTTTTTATTGCCTTGTAGTGTTACTCATCTTTTTGCAGGAGAAGTTTGAGCACATTTGTAGGTTGTGTAATTTATCCTAAAAAAGCCACAAAAGAATGAATGGATATGTAGGACATTGTGGCTTTTTCTGACTAGTACAAGTTAACCCTTATATCCCTTTTAGACTGGCCAACAACCCGTTTATATCCGGTAAAAATTGACTCCTGTTTGAAAGGGTTTGAAAAGATTTAATTGACATTTCAACCCCAGGTCTGCATCGTCTCGCCTTCGATTGGCTTCAGTGGGAACATCACACCCGGGTCAACCCAATAATGACAGCGGTGTAACGTGTCCACAGCATAATATCACACCTGTCCCCTCCATCTGTAACTTATATGACTCTTTGCTGTCTCAGCAACTAATTCCATCCTCCTTTGTATCATCAGCACCAAGTTTGTACATGTTAAAGCGGGACAAAAGTATAAAGCAGAAAAAAACGGGTCGATGTCTTCCATGCTCCTCTCCATTGTTTACATGGATGTGTTTTGTCAAGCTGATGTCATCAATGTGATGACATCAGCTTGATGCGCCATAGGAAAAAAAATAGCCTCGCTGCTTGTGATTGGACCCAGGTCTACTGGCAGTGCGAAAGGAGCCACTTGCCAATTGTTAAAGGGTTAACCTGTGTTGAAAAACCCTGCATTGACCCGCTAATTTTAGTGTGAAAGCGGTATTAGATGCATGAGTGACAAGCCCCACACTCTTCCACAAGGGGTCAAAAAGACCCCTATGGGAATCTATGTTTTTATGCCATTTTTGGTTAATAATTGTCATTTGTATTATTACTTGAATTATATTTTGATCCACAAAAGAATAATTTTATGTTTGACATAGATATGTTTTCACTTTATAACAGTCTGAACATTTCAATAGTTGGAAAAGCAGAGCATTAAACAGGATAGCAGAATAGTACATGTGGGGGGGTTCTCAGTGTCCAGCTCGATTCTGATTTCCATTGCTGCTCACTGTATGCAGATGTGACAAACTGCCTGTTTGTGGCTATGATCTTGCATGTCACACACTTTTTGCTGGCATAGCAGCGTTTGTTTCCTGGGCAGATCTGACACCTTTTTCTCTTCCCTTGCTCTGGTTCTTCAATGGGATTTGCAGTTGTGGGCAATCATCCAGTCAACGTCTCATATGAGGTGCGACGAGCTCCTTTGAAAGCTCTTGTAGGAAGAGCCGTTGCACGTTGGTTTTCTCCCTGTGTAAAAAATCCCATCTATTGTGTGGGAGATGCAGGCATGACAAACCCAGAAGATCTATGCCGTACTTGCTGGGCTTGTTCGATGTGTACTGCAACAACGCGTTCCTCTCCCTGAATGGCAAAGCTGATCGACCACGTTGACACAATCACTGGGGACAAATGGCTGTCTGTAAAAAAAAAAGTAGGTAATACTCACATGTAACAGGTCCTTCTGTGTAAAAAAGTTGTCCTGATCGATGACCCTCCTGACATTATCAGTGTGTGTTTGCAGTAAATAAACTCCTGACAGCCGCAGTTGATAAAAATCACAGGTTCCCATGAGATTCCATAGGGAGCGCACAGGGGCCATTTTTGACCCCATTGTGAGTGTTTGAAATAGTAATACAAATATTACAATTCCTTAAAAAGTATTAAAGGTAACTTAAAATTTCAAATGAAATTACATCAAAATATGTGTTTGGGGAATAGCTGCAATATTAAATTGTCACAGCTTTTGCAAGAAAATTACCTCATGGGGTAATTTTTGACTCCACCGTGCATCTAAGGTTAAATGAGAACTCATGCAAAGTAGGGCTGGACGATTATGGTAAAAATAAGAATCCCGATTATTTTAAGTGATATTGAAATCACAATTAATATACACAATTATTCATTTATTTAAAAACTTCAGTATTGATTTAAACACAACTTTAAAGAACCAGCGAGCGGCACATACAGTAATATTGATCCCATAAGTCACACACACTCACTGTGGCTGCACATGGAACACAGATGTGCTATGAAGCGTAGGAACTTGCATACACAACACTCCACACTGTGGCATATTAATCGTTTTTCTTCGATTATAATTTTTTTATGATTGTCAGATGGCAAAATTGAAATCACGATCAAAATCCGATTAATTGTCCAGCCCTAATGCAAAGTAGGGGTACAATGAAGCAGTAAGAAGGCACTGTACAGGAGTTTGTCCTTTATTTCTGATTCTGCGCTTAGAGATGGGAATCAAGAAGCACTAGTGTTATCTGTATTTGTCCTTAATGATTCCTTGTCAGTATATTTCACTGTGGTCTGTTTGCCTTGTAAAACAATGATGACAGCACTTTTAAGAGGCAGTCAGCACAAACAAAAATGAAGGAGTTGAGGAAGTTATAATGGTGACAGGAAACAGCAGCGTTGTAAAATTGCTTCAACACCTTGGCTGCTGAGAGCTGTTTGGTAACAAGATGGCTGCCCTCATATGGCTCTGATTATTTGGACATTCGGTATGTGAATGCAGAAATCAGTAGGAATAATGTTTATTCCAATTTCATTTACAATTCTCCTTATAAATCCAGTTCTTTATTCCCTTTTGGATTCCTGTGGATTTTTCTGTGTGGAAAAAGTAGCCCTTCACAGATGCACAGTAACAACAATGCCGAACACATGACACTCCTGATATTTAATGCAGTGCTGCATAATGCTTCTGAAAAGTCATGGTGTTTTAACCCTTGCTGGAAGTCAAGACATAGAAACTGGATGTTGTGCTGTTGTGTCAGATTAAGCCTCATTTTGACCTCTTCTGTCCCCTGTTTACCATGTTTACATCTCTGAATTCTTTGTTTAAACTGACTCTGATGAGAGCGAGATGACTTTGAATTGCAGTGCCCACAGAGCAAAGTCGAAGGACTGATGAGCATGTTTGAATTTCTTGGACTAATTATTGTCAATTCCAGTATGGAATTTGTTTTCAATTCCCATCCTCAGTTTTGAAACAAAATACTTAAGACTTCCTTGAATAGGTGGTCCTGTCTTGCTTCCAGTTGAACACTGGAACTATTTGTCCGCTGTGAAAACACAGTTCAGCATCTGGCACAAACAGACTAATGGATTAATTCATCACAGTGCATTAGTGTAAGCACCATTAATAAAACAGCTACTAACTTCAGTAACAACTCATACTATCCATTTGTAATCCAATGATTTGCTTTCAAGGTTTGGGTACTAATTAGCATCTAAACATCAATTGGCTAATGTGCTCACTGCTAATCAGCAGAGCCTCGCAGGACTTGCCAACTTCTACTGGTTGAATAACTTGTGTCTTTCTCTGAGTTTTTTCAACCAGGAAAGTTCATCCATTTTACTTCAAGCCTTCACTTGAACAAAGCCTCTCTGTACTTCTCCACATTTCTGTCAGAGAGTCTCTGCTGACATGTCTAGAGGTGTTACAGTGTAAAGAATTAACATGTTAACTGGTGACATCTGTGATTATTGCTGTTGACAGTGTCAAGTTTTAAAAGCCCCTGTCGCTTGTGCATAGACTTTGTTAGATTTTACATCATAAGTCAAGTCAAACACTCAAGAAGAAGTTCAACTGACAAAACATTCACAACAGCTGATCTACATGAAACCATATCGCTCTGTTAGCTTGTTAATTAGCGTTCCATAGCGCAAAGTGCTACCCTTGGACTTTTGATCTGTACATTTGCACCTGTTTGCTTATGCGTTGAGGAAAGCAGACTGTGACATATTGAGGTACAACTGGATTTCATTGGCATGTGCGTCAGCCTGAAAAACAGTTCTGTTGTGTGAACACAAATACAAGCAGCAACATACAGGCGGAAAAATGAAGCCAATGCAGAAGCGCCAAAAATTAAGATTCCAGGAAACACTTGAGTCTGCTGGAGGCTGGCTTAAGGAAACCTGGAGGTTACATGGTTTACTTTGGGGAGTGGACTTTTTGTGACCTTAAGAAGATATTTACAGTCTGGTTTAGCAAAACACTTTGGTCTAAACATACGATATATCTGAATTCTCTTTCTTTCTCCACCTTTACAGTGGCAGATTATTTTGTGTTGCACTTGTTTTACTTAATGAAAGATCCCATTTTGGATAATTAGGGACATTATTACGTTCGTGTAGATTCTCATTCATCCAGGTCATGGTTATCTTGAAGATTCAGAATTGAGGCAACTTAACACAGTCAAGTTGCCTCGATTTTGAATCTTGAAGATAGGGACATTATTGGCATAGCTGTATGCCCTTGTGATGTTGCTATTGGTCAAACAGCCTGAAGGTCCCACCCCTACTTGATCTCTCTGTCTAAGTAGGTTGATCTAAAGTTCAGTAAGTTAGAGGACGGTATCATGGTATCCACAGATGGGTCATATCAGAGTCAATCAATCAATCAATCAATCGATCAATCTTGTATAGCGCCAATTCATAACAAGTGTTATCTCTAGACACTTTACAATAGAGCATAAAGCTCTTCATTTTATGGATACACATATATGCATAGATACATATATACATATAAAAATACACATATACATATATATACAAATATATACATCCAACACCCAACATGAATCCATATAGCCAATCATGAATCCCTCCATCATGGCGGCAAGAAAAAACCTTCTGTTAAGCAGCAGGAAATCTTGAATGTGGATCCCAGTCTCATGATGAACAGCAAATCCACACGATACTGTGTTGGGTGTGAGGGTGAAGGAAGGGAGGTAGGAGGACACAAGTGGACTAGTGAAGTCCCATCGGCTGCTTTGGTAATCAGAAAACTGCTGTCAAATGGCTTTGTCCAATTCTGTCTACAGTTAGTACACAGCATGCGTCAGTGTTTCATTTAAAGCCAAAGTAGGCAGTATAGTTTTGTGCCATTACAAAAAATATATAATCATCTATCAGGGTTTTGCTTTTTTAAGCAGTATTCAACCCTCAGTAAGTCTGGCAAGGGTGTCAGGCTTTTGAGCCACTCAAAGTTCAGTTTGTTACTAAGGTATAGTGTGTATATCCAATCAAAGATATTTAACTTGAGCATATTTTATTGTGCTTTTTTGTCAGTTTATTTTATCCAGCCTTTGCACTGCAGACAGACACGGGAGCTGCAGTAGACACATGGAATATATTTTGAATTGGGAGTAGATTTGAATGTAAAAATGGATTTTGACCTTGATTGTGACTCAGAAATGAATTGAATTTTAATCCATTGGAAGATTTCCACCCCTAGTAAACATCTGCAAGGCATTGAGAGATGGAGACAGCTGCACAATTCTTGGACCAAGGCTGGACCAAGATTGGTTAGTAATGGATAGATAAGCTGCTGATATATTTACTCTGTATTATCTAAATGGATGTTGATTATGAAATGGTAGTTGTATGAGAGGACACCATTTATGGCTCTTTTGAGGCTACAAATCCAGAAGCATAATGCTAACCATAGCAACGAGCTTAGTGCCTCGGCTTGCTTGTGATTGAGCTATTGTAGCAGATGACTGTGCTGAAGTCTTTTTCTGTGAATAATGGCGCCTTTTGACACAAGACGGCCTTGAGCATTTCTAGACATTACGAATATGGAGGGTCATTGCTTTGAGAACAAACAGGTAAGTAGGAGGGGAGGAAAGTTATTTCCACTCCATGCCCATTGAAATTATATACCTCAACTTTAATCTTGTGAATCGGGATAAACAAAACAAGCTGTCAGTATAAAACAGCTTTACACAAACAAAGTCTGCAAGCACATGGTGAAAACATCAGCACAGCATTCAGTGTTGTGTGTTTGATGTTGTTGACACAAGAATCTGGATTCTACTTCTCACTTTTTTCATCACAAAAACTCATCAGAGCCAATCAGAGAATATATACATAAAACTGAACTGATAAGCAGAATTAATGATAGTATTGATATCAGTAAATCCAAGCAAATCCCATCCTTTTCTGGCAGATAATCAGTATTTCTTGTTCCACAGTTTGTCTCTTGATCTGTGTGTTCTGTCCCCACCATGTGTTTCCTTCAGCGGTCCCAAGTTTCTCAGCATTTATATTCATGCCAAGTCACCCTCCCAGACTGGGTAATGTCTGCTTGCTGAAGTTGGTTATACAGCAGAGGAAGCTTTTATGAAAAGTGAAATGATATAGGAGGTGGACGAAGAAGAAGGAGATGATGGGGAGGATGATATAGTAATGGAGGAGGAATAGAGGAAGGATGCAGACGCGGTTAAATCAGAGCAGGAGGGCAATTTTAATGTCAGGATGTAAGGGCCACCCCACTGCCTGCAGTCTTCCAGTTTTCCTCCATTTACACTTAAGATTCTCAGGCTCAGACATTTTGATTTCCACTCTAACTATTGTTGTTGTCATTTTTATAATTCTGTTGGTTTGCATCATTAAAGGTCTAAATTTAGGCAGCATACGCAGATTTCCTCAGGCAGTGATCTGTTCATTTAAAGGAATTGGTTTATCTTCTCTTTCAAAGAACTTCAAAATAATAACCTCCTGTGTTTTCCCTCACCCTCATGTCTTGTGTATAGGAACACATTATCATCATAATGGTTCCTTTGACTTTATGGAGAGCAATAATATTTTATGTTCAAACAGTCACATGCATGTCAGATAAGCAGTGAGCAGGACGCTGAAGTCTGAGACCGAATCATGATTGTGTAACACAGAAGATGATTTCTTTCCTTTAACAATAACAACGATTTGTGCTGTAAGCTTTACAGAGTCTGTGAAACTGGGGCTGGGAAATGGATAACATTTTTAGAATCCATTGATATATTTTCAAACAGAAAAAGTAAAGGCAGTAGCAGTTAAGTCCATAAAGGTTACATTACTTTGAAAATAGATTAAAAAGTGTCAACCCTATGACGCTCACAGATAAGTACTGGGGTGGAGTGGGGTAGGGCTGGGTATTTCCAGCAACTTCACGATACGATACATATCCCGATACTAAGGCCACGATACGATACGTATCCCCATACACGTAAATTGTGAACATTGACTATGCTTTGAGCAAAATTCTTGACAATTTTAGTTTTTTCTTATAAGAAGAAAAAGAACAAGGATGAGTTTTAAGTGGCTCTACAACTTGAGAGACATAAATTCAGATCCTCAAAGATGGTAGACCTAAGTTCAAATTTATAACATATGCTTCATTATGTAGCTCGTCTTCTACCTTAAACTGTGCCACTGTTAACATTACCTAAAGTGTATTTACAACAACTGTCAAAATATTTAGGCAGTATCGATTCTGTAGAATCCGTATCGATACACGTATCCCCAAGGAGTGCGATACGATATTTTACCGTATCGATAACGCTGATGTCACCACATGCGCAGTACTCTTTCACATGAAGGCTGCGTGCATACCAGGGACAACAACAGTTTCCGCCATCTACAGAGTAACGTGTGCAGTTTACCATGCTCGGTTTGTGACCCGGACAAAACTATCCAGACACATTTGTTTCCAAATAGATTTTTTTTTTTTTCAGACCAGAAACTCCTGCATCTATATGCGTCTACTCGCCATTGTTGTTTGTGAAAAGTTTTTCTCCTTCGTACGTGTGTTGTAGCAGCGCTGCATCTCTGCAAACCTACATCGCCATCTACTGGACTGGCACGCATACTACAGCATATTCATTCATTTCCAGCGTCTCCGCCTGAATGTGGATTGAGTTTGAATACGGAAAGGAAAAACCCTTGCGTTTAGGTGAGAGTGTCTCTGTGTAAACAGTTTCTAAGTCTAAATGTGAAATGACCACTTTATCAATTTTATTTAGGTGCAGCTGTACAGGTTAGTCAACCAGCTGATGTAACCCAACTTCCAAACTCTCAAATATCCCTTTGAGTTAAGTAGGGCTGGGTATTGATTCAGATTTTCTGGATCGATTTGATTCGATATTACAAGGTCTCAAATCGATTCGATTTATGATTCAGTTCTATATTTATTCAGTCTGGGATATCTTAGTTAAAATAGTGCTGTAAATTTAAAAAGTGACCTTTTGACCTGGTACATCATTAAAAATTGTTTTAACATGAAGAAATAAAACCAAAGCAGTTACATTAATCATATTTTAATGATATCCATAATGCATATTCTGCATATTACTTGTTTTTTGTCCAACTCGTATTTTCTTTTGTACTTGTTAAATCTAAAACACTGTACATCCAAACATCAGCTTTTAAAGTTGCCAGTGGTGCCCATATAGTGTTTCCACCATGTTTGTTTGCAGTAACATATCATGAGATCTTGTTCAGTAGAAAGCAGCGCTAAACGCTGATCACACCAGACTAGCAGGGTTGATACCACAGGCTGCTTCTCTGTACATCCAAAGAAGAAAAAACTACCCAAGTTAAAAGATCGATGTTTGGATTTTATGGATCGATTATGAACCAGTTAAAGGAAAATCGATTTTAAACGATTGAATTGATTTTTTTAACCCAGCCCTAGAGTTAAGACCTTTTCTTGATATCGCAAGAAACTGATTTCTTTACCACTGGAAAGCTCATGCTCAGTCTGTGGGTGCTTGGTTTGGGATCAGCCAAGCGTTTGGTTTGGAAACGCTTCATAAAAAAACATTTTATTTTTATAAAAAATACTAAAAGTTTCTTCTATATGAGAGGTGACCTTAGTTTTTGGATTTGATCATGTGTAGAAACTGGTCTCTAAGGTCCAAACTGCAACATTTTTGTAATAATACATCTGAGTGGTTGGATTTTTGTGTTAATTTAGTTTGCAATTGCACAACCAGGAGGTCACATTTGGGTCTTGAGTATAAACAGTGAGAACCACCTATTTAAAAGAACTCTTTAGCCTCCTTTCATAATGCTTTTGTTAGAGACACAAACTGTGGGTGGAGCTTTTGTACTGACTAAATGTTATTAGTATATGTAGTTTTCTTGAACTCTCCTGGTTTAACTTGTATGGCAGTTGTATTTCATGGACCCAAACCTCAACAATTATTTTACATCTGGGTTGTTTTCTTGGTTAAATTATATTTCTTTGTCAAAATCAACTTACCATTATGTCGGTTTGTGACTCTTTCAGTTTTTGTTGCATATGCCCGCAGTGAACTTTGTGTTGTCAGGAAAGACAAAAGGTTGTTGTTGTTGCAGGAGGAGAATAGGAGCCTTTGTCTGACTTTCTATATGTGCAGGCATGAGTTACATCCCAGTGAAGCTTCCTTTGTCACAACACTGGGATAGCTGCTCTGTGGCCTTGCCCGGGCCTGAGCGGGGGATGGGTGTGTAGGGGTGTGTGGAGATGGAGCCTGGAAACAGATACACCTCCCCGGCTCCAGGTGGGGTCATGAAGAGCCCCACGTGACACTGCGTAAACAAAGAGGATCCTGGCCTGAGGCGGGAGGAGCATTGATACGCAGATGAGACAAAAAGGAGGGAATCACTTGACAAAGTTTGTTTGTGTTGAGATCTCCAAACTGCAGCCACAGCTCTTAAAGAGTTTCCTGTGTGGTCTACAACAAGCTGGGATTGTGGTTTAGGTGAAGTTAAGAAGCCACCAGGGGAATATCAGGCAACCAGTGTATGGTGTCAAAGGAAGAAGCCCCATCTTTAGTAACACCACCCCTAACAGGTTTATTTAATGTCACCATCACATTTGTTAATCAGTAATAACTCTGATGATGCATTTTGTCTAAGATATTCACAAACATCTGAACCATAACTAATTTCTTTACATAGTATTAACATTTTTAAATGCAGACTTAAAAGGATGTGGTTGAAAAAGATATAGGAATAACTTATTCTTGCACAAAAATAGGGGTGGGCGATTTGGCAAAAATATCATATCATGTTTTTTTAAATATAAAATCACGATTTTATCACGATTCTTTGATTTTTCTAGACTAATTTGCATGTTTGACCATTTTTCCCCTATGTTTAACGTATAAAACATGTAAAACCCTAAAAGAAAAAAAAGACAATTTAAGCCAAATAAACTTTCTGAACAGGTTTTAATTCAATTAGTGCAGTTTTTATAAAAATGTGCAGTAAATGTAAACATAAAAGGTAATGAACAACAAATAAAGTGCACTTTTGTAACATAAAAACTAAACACACCAAATAACTTATTGAAAAGGGTCAAATATAAATGGAAACTTAAGTAACTGGTTATCTCTTAAAGTGCAACAATTCAGAACAAATGTTATCTAACTGCAATGTCTCTAACCTGAGTGAATAATACAGCTGCTTTAGAACAGATTTTTGTTCAGACATCTTCAAGCTTTTATCTCCTTTTCTCTTTCCACCATGGCTTCATGCTACATAACCAAACAGGAGATCCCACATGCACTGCGTGTAATGTGCTAGGATTGGTTAGTCGAGTGCGCATCAATGTCTCTGCACCCACACAGACAATCTGACGATCTTTCTGCTTTATGAGAACCTCCCCACGTAATAATCCTCAACGATTTAATATCGTCATATTGCACACCACTATACAAAAATATGAAATATTCAGCTTTTCAGGATATGAGGAAATTACATAGGAATATCAAAATCATGAGTAATGCAACAATACCCTGACCCCTAAGTTTAGCATGTACCTATTACTCTTGGTCGCATTTTTACGTTTGGTGTGCTTCTGGATCTGGCTAAATATCACAGGGCTGTGAAATGCAATACAACATGAGATACATGGCCGGCAATATTAATAATATCCTGATAGGTAAGGAGAGTTCTGTGGTTTGTCTCTCCTTTTTTTTTCTTTTTATGAACTTCTTGTGTATTGGTTTGCTTTTTGCAATCAAGTGGTGAATAATAGGGCTACTGTATGAATGGACTGTATGAATGTTATGAGTGTAGTGTATATAGGCATGCTCAAAAGGATATTTTTTGTTGTAGGTGTAATATGTGGACCCCAGGAAGAATAGCTACTGCACATTTGCTGTAACTAATGGTGGATCCAAAATAAATCAGATCAAATCAAATACAGCAGTATTGCAATAATTTAATTAAATATTGCTAAAATATAATGCAACAGCAAATACTGAAATGTGTGAATATTGATATCAATAATTGTCTATTTTGTTCCACTTCTGGTCCTGATAGGCCAGGTCTTTTAAGGGCCCTTTCTTTGGTTTACATTCTGTTTGTTTAGTGCTTATATTTTCATTAAATGATTCCATGCATAAATTCACCATAAATTCAACAAAAATAAATTCCTGTCTTTGGTTTTTGAAACAATAAATTATTTACAGGAGTGAAAGAAGGGGACACTAAATAAAACCCTTTAGGGAACAAATATTTGTATGATAAAAAACTCAGTTTCTGTCACTTTGAAGGAAAAACTTTCCATTTATATTTTGTGATGCAATTTATGATGTATTATTAAAAAGCAATTTAACAACAAAAGTTACTTTCAGAATATAAAGAGCTTCTTGTACCTGGCAGATAACTGCTGTTGTACTTATTTTGTATTGGTACAAAAATAAAACAAACAACAGCAAAGAATTTACCTGCAAACAGCTTTTATTTTATTTTTAATCAGTAGCTTCATTTCTCTTATTTTCAGGTTATCACTGAACACATCCTGATGAAATTTGTTTATCCTTCTGATTCTCATTTCTCTGGGCTGACCTCAAAAACATCATAATGTGGACTGCATGCCCACTCATTAAACCTTGTTAAGTTCCTTAGCCCTTTTTACCCAGACAATTTCAGCACAGATATGGAGTACGCTTTGGCATGGAACGGAAGGCTAATGCATTTGCATTCAGACATGAATGCATTGTACAGTCGGAGGATCTAATGGTGTCTTCTTTTTGATCTAGGAAGCTGGAAAGTGGGAGTTGAAGGTGAATGCAGAACCTGAAATGCCCCCCTGTGTATGGATTCCAGCTTGGAGACACTTCTGTGACCCCAAGATTATGGGCTTGTACAGTGACTGAAACATATTTAACCCATATGTGATGTCATTCCTGCCGCAGCCCTCCACTTACGAGGTAAATTATCCACACAGACCCAACAGATCTAAAGGTCAGTCAGGCTGTGGTCATGATCTTTGTATTGCTCTCCATTGTGCTGAGCCTTAGAACATTTTCTAATAAACTATATGTATCCTGTAATGCCACAATGATATAAATGTTCTTAGGCCCAGTTATGGCTGGACCAGTGTGAGTGTAGGAGTGGGTGACAAGGGAGGGCAAGTGGCCTTTGGTGCAGTGCAATACAGCAGGGCCAAGTATGCGTGCCCCCTTAATGTCCTTGCAGAGCTGTGGAAATGGGCTTTGGGATTTTGTTTCATTGGGCCATAGAGTGCACTTTTTCTTTTCAGTGGCAACTCTTACTAGACTATGAAGAGCAATGCTAATGCCCAGTGATGGAACTGCAATATCAGAGATGCTGCCTCAACATCACTTCTGGTTAGACTGAATCAAGCAAAGAGCTGGAGTGAATGTAGCCTTTAGCTTTTTGGCTAATAGCATCCATCCATCTGTCTGTCCGTCCATCCATCCGTCTACCATCCATCCATACATCCATAAATACATACCATTTAGTTTTCAATTGAGACGTTTCATACAGGGTGTTTCTTGCAGTGGCACGACAAATATAAAATCTCACTTGGTCATTTGTGGACATGTTGCTGTAGCCCGTTCTGTTGAAATACAGCTGACTTCAAATTACACAGTGCTACATGAAGAGCACAGACGTCTGTGTGTTTGACTTCCACCCTGGAGAGAAGAGTTGATTTACTGTAGTGATGACAGTTGTCAATGTTGACTTCTTCAAAGAGGCCGACAGTTATTTCAGTTATGCAAACTTGGTTGGTAGGACAACCTGTTTTACAAGATCCTGCATGTGTCAGTAATGTTACTCATGTTAGAGTGAGATGGAAGAGCCCAAAGATATTATACTCAAGTGAAAACACAGTCACTTTGATCAGGCCGAGTACAGGTGAAATCTACATGATTAAAAGCGGGCTCTGAGTGCTGAGTTATTGAGTCAAATATAGTGTGATGAGTCATGGCTTATTTGGTCCAGTATATAGTAATAGAAGTAATAAATTACTTTTGACTGACATCTGTCAATCGAAGCATTAAGGCAGCAAACATTCTGTTGCTTTATTTATTGATCTGTCCAAGGCATTTGATTCAGTAAGCCATGAACTGTTATTAATGAAACTTAGAGCTGCTGGTTTAAGTTCCAAGACTGTTAATTGGTTTAAAAATGATTTTACCAGCTGAACTCAGTGTGTCTATGCAGAGGGTCATAAATCTGAATGTCTTCCAATCACTAAAGGTGTCCCCCAGAGATCTATTCTGGGACCCATTCTGTTTTCTATTTTTATAAATGACCTGGGAAAAGACATAAAGTCCAAAATACATCTATATGCTGATGATACTGTCATCTACACCCTTGCAAACTCTATTACAAAAGCGGTGCAAGAGCTTCAGACAGCATTTCAGTCCTTACAAACGACACTACGAAATCTAAAGCTAGATTTGAATGCTCAAAAAACAAAGTTCATGGTCTTCTCAAGAGGTAACTTGCAACAGGTGAATAATTTTAATGTTTTTACTTCTGAAGGAAACTGTATTGTGTATTATACTGTATAAATGTGACCTCCTACAAGTACTTGGGTATTTGGATAGACAGCAAACTCTCGTTTAAAGTACATATTACAAACCTAGCAAAAAAGCTTAAAATGAAGATTGGCTTTTATTTTAGAAATAAATCCTGTTTTACTTTTAATGCCAAGAAAAAACTTGTGGAGGCTACATTTTCGTCAATCAGGCAGACCAATCCAGCCGTCTGGATTGGTCTGCCGCGGCTTACGTAGTGCAGGGAGCGCGCGTAGACGTGCACTGCGGAAGTACGCTATAGCACTGTTTATGCTCGAAAAATGCACTAAATGACTTCGTTTCGAATTAATTATGGACGTTACCCGCTCAGGACACTTGGATTACAGCGGACGAGCAGTATGAAGGAAAATAGGCACGTTTTTGTGGACTTTTATGGACCTTTTTCTAACGGGCGCCGTCGTCCCCTGTTAGATGGACGTTTGTTGACAGCGAAAATCCCCCCGGACCCCCGGCTGCATTTGAGACATCAAAAAAGTGCTCCAGAGTGTTGCTCAGCATGAGGGTAAGTAGAAAATGAGGCCAAATCGTTGTTTGGGTGTAGTGTTCCTTTAAGTAACTGGCTATCTCTTAAAATGCAACAATTCAGAACAAATGTTATCTAACTGCAATGTCTATAACCTGAGTGAATAACACAGCTGCTTTAGAACAGATTTTTGTTCAGACATCTTCAAGCTTTTATCTCCTTTTCTCTTTCCACCATGGCTTCATGCTACATAACCAAACAGGAGATCCCACATGCTCTGCGCGTAATGTGCTACGATTGGTTAGTCGGGAACATGTCAAAGTCTCTGTGCTCACGCAGACGATTTGACGATCTTTCTGCTTTATGACATCATCCTCACATTATAATCCTTAACCATTTAATATCGTCATATTGCACACCACTAGTTGGACTTCACTAGCAATTCGCAGACAACACTGGCTGATTTTTATTTATAAAGCAATTCTGGGAAAAATGTCATCTTACCTCTGTTCATTTCTGTATAGCAGCTCTAGTGGGTACCTGCTACGATCCTCTAACTTGGTTGTGGAACAATCTTCAAAAAGAGCTAAAACTGGATTCAATGATATCTCCTAATGAATTTAAGAGCATCATTAAGAGTGTGGTGACAGAGGCATGTGGTTGTTTTTCTTGAAAGCCAAATGTGTTTTGGCTTATTTATTTTAAATCTGTTGATTGTGTTGTGTCATCTTCTATGTACCGTGACTGTACGGCTGCTATTTTGGCCAGGTCTCTTTTTTAAAAGAGATTTTTTAATCTCAATGGGACTTCCTGGTTAAATAAAGGTTAAATAAAAATAAAAGCAATAGTGACCATGCCCACAAATGCACGAGGAATCCCCTCATGTGTTAAAATAGTTTTAGAACAAGGTTTGCCAGAACTTAGATATGGATTTTCTATTTCAAATTTTCAAGGATGCTTATTAATATGTTAAATTTTGATATTGCATTAAATTGATAAAAAAAAACAACTCATCTTCCAAAGGCTTAGACACCCCAAAAACTAAAAAAAATGTTTGGCTTCAAATCTATGACCCTGCCATTATTAAAATGCACAGAGAGTATGAAGGTTCTTCTCCACAGACAGATATTATTTGCTGCAGCTGAAGACTAGGGGTGGGAATTTGCAAGGCTTATTGATACCAATGTCAGTGATAATTCTTCTCATTGATCTGACAATTTAATGATTCCCTTATCTATTTATGCTGATTTTCTTTGTGGGAACATGCTGGCCAACTCAGGTTTGTTTTAGTGGCAACAACGTCATTTACCCACATCATGCATTTAAAATGCTTCTGCAAGGGTCTAAGGGTCTTTTTGATGGAAATCAAGCCACAATTTTGACTATTTCTGTCCCTTCTGCCATTATTCTTGGGAATCAATTCTGCTGACTGACTCTTAGAATAGCATGGCGTCTTAGGTTTTCAAAGCATGGAGAACAAAGTGGAAGAAATTGAGGAACTGATAAGCAAGGAGACTATTGTTGCCAGTTCTCAACTGGAACTGGCTTTGAGGTCAGACCTGGCATGTGATTTCAGCATGTCTTATACTCATGTTCAAAGTGCTTAATGTCATTCTGTGCGTAGAAATGACCACACAGCCATTTTTAAACCATACTTGTGTTTTATAAACGAGGGCCAATGTATCCAAAGTTAAGTAGTGTTGAGAAGGGCCTTTCATGTGGCTTCTCTTCAGAGTTTACAAGTTTTAGAGAATGTCACATCACTCCTCGGGCTTTACCCACAAATACATGTGTCGTACCTCAGGAGGACGAACATGAATCATAAATCATCAGTTAAGCATTAAAACGTTTGTTCAGGTTATAAAAGCAGCCTTATTTTGAAATGATATAGGCCTAGTTTAGACTCAACACAACATGAGCACGTAAGACAGCCCCAAACACACATTACCCCTCCTCATTCTTTCTGTAAATAAATGTAATTTACAGCCATCGAGCGTTTTGAGCCCTCAGAGTTCAGGCACAGCAAACTCGGCTAAATCAACTCTGACTCCAACAACAAATCTAACAGCGGGGTGGTCATCGAGGAACTGTGAGCGATCCAGGATCAATGAGGAGAGAAACAACAGAGAGGAGGAGGAATAGTCTGAGAGAGGGGGAGGGAAACACTTCTTTCACCTACACGCATGAACACACACACACACACACACACACACACACACATCATATATGGCGTCTTATCTGGAGCCTGAGGGAGTCAGTCAGAGTCAGCGAGGTCCCCCGCACAGAAATAGTCGCCACGGCTCTCCACGCCTCTTGATTACTGCTTCAGATCTCAGCAGGTTGTAGCGATATCAAACTGATCAACTTTAAGGAAACTCCAAAAGGGACAAAGAACATTCCTCTCTGACTCTGGGCCTCCCTCCGTGCATGGCTCTAAATCTCCGAGCAGACATCGGTGTGGATGTTTACTCTTCTTCCTAAACAGCGATTGGCTGAGACCAAATAGTATGTTCGAAGAGAGTCCGTTCTCAACGTTATAAACCATTCTTGGTGACACCTAAGTTGACCTTGGACCTCCCTGGACATCTTGGACCCCTCATCCACTCCAGATGTGGTCTCTGTCCACACAGAAAACCCACAAACCTTTTAAAACTGAAACTCTTTAAATGAAACACTTCTAACAATGTGATATCATATCCTGTCATGACAAATGCTTTCTAATGATGTGACTTGTGTGTTTTTAGCCCTAAAAATCCCCAAGTTAGGAGAAAGTTGGGTTATTATTACTCTGTGTTATTTTATCACTCTGTTTCATTGAAGAATGCTTATGATAGGATTTCTACACCTTAAGTTTAGTTGCAAACCATCTTAAGGGCATGTTGACTGATATATCTAAGTTAACTACCTCTATTTTGTGTTTAATTGACTGTTTAATAGAATTTGAGTTGTTTAATTCTTTCTTATACTTCAGATATATAGTATTTGGTATCAAATTGATCACCATGAGATTTCCTATCCAGTTGGAGTGCTTATATTGGATGTTTAATCAAAATACAACTTAATATTGGCCAAGGATTAGTTGATAAAGCGTTGTTAACTCATCCAAAAGCCCTCCCCTCAAGTAGTAGCTTAAACAGAGAGACATGGTCTTCTTTCTTCTCTTCTTCTCTTCGCTGCTCTTCTCTTCTCTTGTCCGTCTCCTTCTTCCTCCTCGTCTTCGCCACCACTGTTGATTTTGGCTCACATATTTTTCCTAGACTCTTTTGTCTAAGTTTTGTGACATGCCCGCCGATTCTTTCTTTATAAGCCAGTAAGACTTCAAAGATTTACTTCATAGTAAATTGACTTTTTCTAATTAATTTCAGGATAGTATTCGTATGGCCGACGAATTCTTGATTTTTGGAATTAGTTACAAATCAACTTTTTTTATATACAATCGAGACACCAACGCCCAAGCTCCAGCGTAAAATCTTGAGCAGAACCGGCCAGTCCAATCTGAGACTTCTCTCCTGGGAAACCTGGGACCAGCTCACGTCTGAACAACCTCTCTGGATCCATCGCGCTGGGCAGAGTGTGGACCAACCCTCTGGGACGACACCCAGAACCAGAACAGTCCTTCAGATTCTCCAGTAGCTCGGACCAGATGAGGCCCAATCCAGACGACACTTCGTAAGAGGCGGTTCTATCTTCTTTCAGATGGGCTTGAGTGTGTCTTGGTTCAATTCTCTAATAATTTCCCCTTGATTTGACCTTTTACAAGTAGGTTAATTCGGAAATTAATCCACTATAACCACTCCATATGCTTAAATGTTCCTTGAGGGTTCATATCTTCTTTCCTGATTGATAACATCATTGATTTAGTACATCTCTGACATTTATTCCTTCTTAAGTGTTTATTTTATTTTATTTTGTCTTATATATTCATTTTAATAAATCACCCTTATATATTTAAAGTTCTGTCTGTTGGTATTCTATTTGGAAGATTGACATCACTGCATGAGAGTTCTGTCTTTAGATTTGAGATTGATTAAACAACTGAAGTTTGACTTAATTGATTAAACTGATAAGTTTGACTTAATTGATTTATCTAATTTAAATGAAATAAATTAATAAATCAGCTAATTAAGTTAATTTTGCCTTTTTTGTATAAAAAGGATGGTGCCCCCTTTAATTAACGAGAGCAAACCTGGTTATTAAATGAATATTAATTACTTTAATTAATATCCAGTAATATCCAGAAAATAATCACTACAGTATATTATGGCGCGGCCCGTGTGAGGCCCTGCAAATAGAAACTTCCAAAACAATACCAGACATATTATTTGGGTGCAACTGATAGAAAACATTCTAAACATAAATTAATATTTAAGACAAAAATCTTATCTCTTTGAATAGAAATAAAGCAATCCCTGCTTTTATTCTTGCTGCTGTGCTTGCTGAAACGTGTTGGGCTTTGTTTAAATGTTTTTCTTTATTCTGCAAAATTGCACTGTGCTTTGTGTTGTGGTGAGCCGTGTTTGTTTGTTTTATACTCGAGTTTAATCACGTTAATGTGCAAAGCCGTCCTGGCTGCATTCTGTGACTCTGCGTGCTGAACGTGCACCACGTGAACGAGTCCTTACAGTGTTTAAAGGCCTAAAGCTGATACACCGATATCAGTGATAAAATAGTTACCACGAGACTCTGGTTTCTATTAAAGAAAATTAACCCCTCATCTCTCCGTCTCAGATTAGCTACCTGATTCGAGAGGCCGCTCTTAGCGGGAGGATTAATGTGAGTTTAACTCATTAATCGTTCGTAGCCGCACAACATTTAAAGTGTTGGTGAGCTCTAAAGTGTCCGCTTGGACCGCTGTGAAACACTGCGCTTGTTGATTTGTGTTTTTCCCCACAAACCGCTGAGTTTGTGGTCGGCTGAGGCCGCTGCTTTGGGACTTGGGCCCCTGAGAGTTTGTCTTGTTCATCACTGTGCGTCAGGCTGCACGCACAGCCTGCTGTTGGCCCTCAGAGGTCTGTGAAGTGAATGAGTCGTATTGTGTTTGACATACGACGTCCTTCAGGGAGGTGGAGTCAAACTCCACATCCTGCATCTTAAGTGACCAGTCACTCCCAGTGGCTAGCTGTTAGCCTTTGAGCTATTTCTATTAGCTGTTAGCATGCTATTGTGCTACACATAGCATAAACAGACTGGTTGCTAGACAACCAGCTTCTTCCTGTGGCTAACTGAGAACTTTTTACTTGTTATTGCCGTCTAGTGGTGAGACGGACTGCATTGCTGCTTTGGTTGCCAGACAACCAACTCTTGTTTCTTTGCATTTGCCCTCTGGTGAAGTTTTGTGACACAAGTCCTCCCTATAACACTGTCCTGCTTGGTTGGTTTTGATAACTCTTATTTCCCTGGACACATTGTTTTCGAAAAGTTGACATAGTCGACATTGTGTAACATGCAGACTTAATTGCCTGTAACTTTCATACTTAAACTAAAGTTTAGAATTTAATCATTCTAACTTCTATGCAGTAATTAATTGACACATAAAGTCACTCTTCTTCGATTACTTAAATTGAAGCATTAATTGTCTTTCTTCTGTAAGCATTGAAAAACAATCAGTGTGATTCACAGTTCTTTGAATGACATTAAGACTTTATTTCAAGTTTAATAGATTTCAATTTGATTTAATCCACTGTTTAAGCCTAGCTTACAGCCTGTAAACATTGATATGATTTACACTGGTAACAGTACCATTTAAATTTCTTCCAATGCTTCACTGACTTGATTTAATTTAATACTGCTTCAACAATTATTTTAACTTAGGTTAACATTTGTGCACTTTGACAGATTTGTTAAATTAATTACAAGGGTTTTCTCCCTTTTGTTTTCTGTATAGCTTCAAAGCTTCTTTCAGAGTTAATTGAATGCTATACAGTTATTCCCTCTTCTACATTAGTGTGATTTTGATTTAAGATCAGAACAAATCCAAATCTTCATTTAAGATTTTGGTTCTTCTTTGTTTTAATTCTTTTATGATACTCTAACTCTACAAGTTGATCTTGTTCCTGTATCTTACTGCAGAACAATTAATCAAGCTAAATTCAAACTTACATTTGGATTGTCGTATTATTCTATTTACATTTGACTGCTTTTCAGCTCTCTTAATGGTCCTAAATTATTCTGTTTAATTTGATCATATCTTGTCATTGACAACTTTAAAATTGATCATCAATCTATTCTACAGTCGATCTTCTGTACAAGTTTTATTTCTTAAAACTACAGATCGCCTAATCCTTTACAAAACCTTAATCTCAACCAACAATTTTAGATTTGATCCTATTTTGAATCATTTCTTCCCTTTTACTAAGATTTAACTCTGGAGTTTACTCATCCTCAGATGCCACTCCAGTTTAATATACCTTAGTATTTTAAGACAAATTCATCAAACCTATGGCTATGCCTACTAAGTTAGAGTTTTATTTTCAATTAATTTAAGCATTCATGTTGATTTATTCAACATTTATCCAAGCTTAATCACTGTCCTCTGAGACATTTTGCTTGTCAAAGTTTAGATCATAGCAATGCTATTGATTCTTAACAACTTTAATTGACACTTTGTGTAATCACTGAAGCTATAAAGAATTAAACTACTGAACCAAACATCTTACACACAATCTTAACCCCTTTTGTTTTCAAACCAAACCAACCATGACAGACACCAGAGAGTCCATCCATGGATACCCAATGGAGGACAATGGCACTATATTAGCAGAAATGACCAATCAGCTGATTCCAGATTATGTGTCTACAGCTCAAAAGACCAACCCCACTAATCTGGAAGACATTATGGCTGAATTTCTAGTGAAGGCTTCACTTTCGTCTTTTCAAGACAAGGAGCCCGCTCACATCCTGAGACGCATGTTCTCTATGATGACATCACAGTTAAAGCAAAAAGCAAATTTGCTTGTACACACCACAGATAAACTAAAGGCGCAAAGAGAAGAAAACATTGCGCTGAAAAGAGCGCTGGATGAGACTCAACAATCTCTTGACAAGGCAGAAACACAAATTGCTGAATTGAAAACAGCTCAACTGCCTGCACCTATGGACATCAAGGAGAAACTTTTTCTCGAAGAAAAGGTTGAGAAACTTGATGATGACCTTGAGAAAAAGGAAAACGAGCTGTTGGAAACAACCAGAAAGCTTGAGAAAACTACCCATAAGCTGGAAAGGGCAGAGTCCCTTCTTGAACATACAGCTGGGGAGTTAACTCACTTAAAAACACAAGTTAAAGTACACGCAACAGCTCTACAAGCTGAAGAAAAGCACACTTCGATGCTGCAATATCAGCTCAGAGAAGCTCAGAGACAGCTGAGCCTCTGTCAATTTGATCAAAATTTCTTCCGAGAAAGAATGGACACTCGTCCTTTGGAACGGGCCTTTTCGCCCACATTTCCAGCTACTCTTGACTTTCCATCGCAACATCGCGATCGAACATTTCTTGACCCTGGCACATCGCCACCATTTCAGAGATCATATTCGTTCTCTAATGATCCTCTCTTGCCTTGCCCCTCTGACAGAGACCTCGACAGAATAGCTAGAAACATAGCACGCTTCGAGCCTGGTCATCAAGGCACTCATGACGTAGAAATCTACTTGAAGGATATCGACTTTTATCTCAGAAGATTTCCAGGTGCTACAACCGACGACAAGATCTATCTCATTAAAGCAACCTCAAATCGAGAGGTAAGCAGCTTTATTGAACGTCAGCCATTCCAAATCAGAAATGATTATGGCGCGTTATGTCAAGCTCTGATCTGCGAGTTTACAGACCCATTGACATCAGCTGGCTTGTCAGCCGCTCTAACTGTCAAACAGGGGAGATCTGAATCTCCAAACCAATACTACACTCGCCTACGTCAGGCTTACTTTGGTTCCAAGAACGAACCAGGAATGGAGGAGGACCAACATTTCAAAACTCTGTTTGTTCAAAACCTCCATCCCACAGTCAGCTACCATCTTGGAGTTGCAGCATGCCCTCAAACTCTGACGAGTCGTCAACTTCGCGAGTTAGCTGTAAAGGGTTTTGCAAAGCAAAGGCAAATCACTGCTAAGAAAGCAGAGCCATCTTCCGTATTGGCTCTGGAAGCAAAGTTCCTGCCCATGGAACTTAAAGGCGTCTCTCATGGCAACCTCTCACATGCCAATGAGACCCCAACTGGAAGACTCAAGGATTTTAAACCCTGCTGGCCTAAACGTTCTGGCCACATCTCCACTCATCGTCAAACGCCATGGTTAAACAAGGGTCGACAACCATCCAAACTTGACCCCAAACTTTTTCCTCCAAAACCCCAACGTTTTGGGCCTGACCCAAGAAAACACCAACCCTACAAGGGGGGTATGAAACATGAAGGGCCTGACCGTTATGACCCTCACTTCCAGAGGCAACGGTCCACAAACTCGCCCTGTACATCATCCTCCACTCAGGAGATGAAAAGCTCTGAAAATCCAGACTCTTCAGAGAAGAGCCATCACTCTGAAAAGGACTCAATAGAGTCAAGACTGAGTGATGAAGAACTTGATACTCTTAACGAGTTAATCCAAAAAATACGTCGACAAAGAGACAAAAAGGTGGATCTTCTTCCAATTTCCACCACTGATTCAGACCTACCTTTTCATCAAGATTCCCTTGTACAGAACAACAAGGAGGAAATCGACCCCTTTCAGTCAGTACCTGAACCTGAGACCCTAACCATGCCAAACCTGGCTAGTGAACTCCATGTCTCGCAAAGTGACTCAACTAGCGATCCATCTTTTGATGATCCAGCAATCGTCAAAGTTGTGCCACCTTTCTGCCAGTTTCTTGGTAACCTCACTGAGAAAGGCACTGCACAAAAGTTCTACTTGAATATCACTCTTGAACATGAACTTGACCAAGAAGCCCTTCTTGACACCGCCGCAGACATCACCCTTATGTCCGCAGCGCTTTTTAACAGGTTACGTGCACACGTAAAGAAATCCAACAGGGACTTGAAATTGCTCCCATGTGATCTTGATGTGCAACCATATACCTTGAGAAGCACTACCTTTACAAAAATGACGATGCTAGACCTAACCATTGGTCCCATACATCTTGTACACCCTGTGTACATTTCACCTCTGAATTCAATTCCCTTTCTTGTTGGCAAAGACCTGCTCAACAGGTTTGACCCATTAATCGATTTCAAACGACTGAGGATATGGTCACAGGTTCCCAAGCCTCTACCTGTGTCATTTTCCCAAATCAACACAGCTCAGTGTTTCACTCTGACACAGGAATCTACCTGTGACAATCAGATAACATTTGATTTAGGGGATGTAAACCAGACTCCTGAAAAACCTAAGTCACCTGAACCCACACCTAAAATCGAGTCTGACTCTATGACTCAGGTGGGCCAGAGTGTCATTCCAACTTGTGTTCTCCAAAAGGCAGAAGAACATAACAAACATAGCAATGTTATCAGTAAGAACCAAACCTTGTTTGCCAAAGATTCCTTATTTGCTCTGAAAATGAAACCTCAACACTTTGGATTGAAAGGTGTCTTGAAAGACCACCTATCAAAACCTGACCAAATCCCTGCTGAAAAGTCAGCCTGGGACTCAAAATATCTTTATCCTCAGCGAACTGACCATGCTCCCACTCACAAACCACCTTGGTTTGTTAATTGTAATGTTCAACTAATCTAAACGAAATTAGAACCCCAAAGGCTTTTGACAAGTACACACACGCTGTAAGTAAATCCTAAAACTCTCAATTTTACAGCACCCAAACAATCAACCTTATCTGGTGATTATATGTTAAAAGCTATCTATTCTTGTGACATTCAAGAAATCTTTAAGTTGTACTTTAATTTCTGAATTAAGTACCAACAGAACTTAAACTTGGACAGAATTTATAATAGATTACAGTTACAATAAGTAACATTGTTAGATTTGTAATTTTATTACACACTTAATTGTTACTAGACAGTACCTCTTTAATAAAGAACTAGTTCTAGGCCCTTCCCTAAGAACCAGACACCAAGCCTGTCTAAGAACTCCTGTTTGATCATCTTGCCTGGTCGCCCCTGCTGACCTTGGATCAAGACAACGCGATTTAAGGGGGATATGTAGCGATATCAAACTGATCAACTTTAAGGAAACTCCAAAAGGGACAAAGAACATTCCTCTCTGACTCTGGGCCTCCCTCCGTGCATGGCTCTAAATCTCCGAGCAGACATCGGTGTGGATGTTTACTCTTCTTCCTAAACAGCGATTGGCTGAGACCAAATAGTATGTTCGAAGAGAGTCCGTTCTCAACGTTATAAACCATTCTTGGTGACACCTAAGTTGACCTTGGACCTCCCTGGACATCTTGGACCCCTCATCCACTCCAGATGTGGTCTCTGTCCACACAGAAAACCCACAAACCTTTTAAAACTGAAACTCTTTAAATGAAACACTTCTAACAATGTGATATCATATCCTGTCATGACAAATGCTTTCTAATGATGTGACTTGTGTGTTTTTAGCCCTAAAAATCCCCAAGTTAGGAGAAAGTTGGGTTATTATTACTCTGTGTTATTTTATCACTCTGTTTCATTGAAGAATGCTTATGATAGGATTTCTACACCTTAAGTTTAGTTGCAAACCATCTTAAGGGCATGTTGACTGATATATCTTAAGTTAACCACCTCTATTGTGTTTAATTGACTGTTTAATAGGATTTGAATTGTTTAATTCTTTCTTATACTTTAGATATATAGTATTTGGTATCAAATTGATCACCATGAGATTTCCTATCCAGTTGGAGTGCTTATATTGGATGTTTAATCAAAATACAACTTAATATTGGCCAAATATTAGTTGATAAAGCGTTGTTAACTCATCCAAAAGCCCTCCCCCTGCGAGTAGCTTAAACAGAGAGACATGCGGTCTTCTTTCTTCTCTTCTTCTCTTCGCTGCTCTTCTCTTCTCTTGTCCGTCTCCTTCTTCCTCCTCGTCTTCGCCACCACTGTTGATTTTGGCTCACATATTTTTCCTAGACTCTTTTGTCTAAGTTTTGTGACATGCCCGCCGATTCTTTCTTTATAAGCCAGTAAGACTTCAAAGATTTACTTCATAGTAAATTGACTTTTTCTAATTAATTTCAGGATAGTATTCGTATGGCCGACGAATTCTTGATTTTTGGAATTAGTTACAAATCAATTTTTTTTTTATACAATCGAGACACCAACGCCCAAGCTCCAGCGTAAAATCTTGAGCAGAACCGGCCAGTCCAATCTGAGACTTCTCTCCTGGGAAACCTGGGACCAGCTCACGTCTGAACAACCTCTCTGGATCCATCGCGCTGGGCAGAGTGTGGACCAACCCTCTGGGACGACACCCAGAACCAGAACAGTCCTTCAGATTCTCCAGTAGCTCGGACCAGATGAGGCCCAATCCAGACGACACTTCGTAAGAGGCGGTTCTATCTTCTTTCAGATGGGCTTGAGTGTGTCTTGGTTCAATTCTCTAATAATTTCCCCTTGATTTGACCTTTTACAAGTAGGTTAATTCGGAAATTAATCCACTATAACCACTCCATATGCTTAAATGTTCCTTGAGGGTTCATATCTTCTTTCCTGATTGATAACATCATTGATTTAGTACATCTTTGACATTTATTCCTTCTTAAGTGTTTATTTTATTTTATTTTGTCTTATATATTCATTTTAATAAATCACCCTTATATATTTAAAGTTCTGTCTGTTGGTATTCTATTTGGAAGATTGACATCACTGCATGAGAGTTCTGTCTTTAGATTTGAGATTGATTAAACAACTGAAGTTTGACTTAATTGATTAAACTGATAAGTTTGACTTAATTGATTTATCTAATTTAAATGAAATAAATTAATAAATCAGCTAATTAAGTTAATTTTGCCTTTTTTGTATAAAAAGGATGGTGCCCCCTTTAGTTAACGAGAGCAAACCTGGTTATTAAATGAATATTAATTACTTTAATTAATATCCAGTAATATCCAGAAAATAATCACTACAAGGTGAAGGACGACATTGTTCAGGAGCTGTGTGAGAAAGCCTGTTTTTGCCCCACAGCCGTACCTCACATTTGCATTTCACAGTATAAATCATAAACTCAACATAGGGATGGGAAATATGTCAAGTTTTTAAGATGAATAAAAACTGATATTGGTGGACATTATGTTGATTTTCTTTAAAAATGGCAGACACAATGCTCATTTTAAAATGTTATACACAGGAAAAAGAACACTACCAGCATAAACTTAAAGAGACTGTGAGGAGTTTCTAAGTAATTACAAAAAGTCTCACTTTTACATATATGCCTGATCGAAATACACACTTTAAGATGAGTTTTATAGCATCAAAATAGGTTATCTATAAATGCTATTCCTTAGCCTTCTGGTCGGGTCGGACAGGACAGGGCTGGACTGGATACTCAACTTCCGGAACAAGTCAATTAAAACTAGAGCAAATTTATATTATTTTATTATTTATATTACACGTCTTAGAGCACCGGGCTGTAAGTAGCGATATATAGCCGGCTACAACTACAATAATTTTTCCAAAAATTGCTTGTTGTCACACATCAAAAACTACCGCTACGTAACTAGAAAGGGATACATTACCTCATGGCTTTGCATCCTGTAAATTGTTGAAGAAAGAAGTTGTAAAGCAATGCGGAGTTCTGATGAGTGTCTGGGCTACAACACAACAAACACACGCTTTGGCTTCGGTAACGTCTTGGGGTGCGTTCCAGTTGAAGTCAGAAGTAGGAATTTCCGAGTTCCGAGTAGGAAACTGCAGCTGGAACGCCCCCAGAAGTCTGAATTTCCTACTGGGAACTCGGTGAAATCTCCCCACCCCGATTTGACATTCGAAGATGGATGCCCCCAGTGTGAACAGTTATTTAGCTCCTGTAATGATTAATTTATTTGCATTTCTGACGGGGGTGTGTCGCTCTAGATCAGCTGTATACAACGTATTGTTAGACTTATATTTACAAAAATGCTGCCATAGTGATAATCACATTCTTCATACAACAACACAGGGCGTGCTAACAACAGCTAACAATAGCCTGGTAGATCGGCATGTTTTTTTTCCGGCTTCAACTTGAACGCCGATAAGTCAGAGATGATGTCACTCCCAGTTCCGAGGTTACTGGAACGCAACATTACGACAGTCGCCAGAGTCGCCAGACTCAACCGAGTCTTTGTGTTGCCGGCAATAGATTCTCTTCATAGCACCTTTAATGAACACAAGTGTCTTTTTAAACATGGAGGGAGGATTTTAAGTGTTTTATCAGTTAGGAAGAGGCTTTGTATCAAGAAAAAATCTAGCTAGGTAACCACCTGTTTGGTAAAATGGCATTAAACTTTTGTGGGGATATTTCAGTATTTCTGAAGTTGTATCAGGTACTTGACAACAGTCAGTGAGGTGCTGCAAGGACTCCCAGCAGCACTGTATCAGTCGCTGTACTGTCAATGGTGAGCACAGTTATTTCATGTTTTTGTGTGAGTTTAATGTAAAAACGAGCCACTGTGGGGTTGAATTTACGATTGGACAAAAAACTGGCAGAGCACTTTATTTCTACCCAGGAATTCTTTGAGTTTTTGTTCTACTTTATGATGCAGCAAATGGCTGTCATATTCCTGCCTATACAGTGTTTTGATTCTGTTATTATTTTTTACTGTAACAGATTTAAATAGAACATGTTTTTAAATTGATTATGTGAAAACATGGTAAGAAATCTCTGTGTACTGCTGTAAATATTCAGAAACAAGTTAGGTGTTTTACATATGACTGAATGTTGCCATGATGCCACTCTTGAAACTTTGTGTAGGCGCTATGGCTACACAGCCAAAGATACTTAAAGATACATACAGGTGTTATGTACTGCATTATCCTCAGAGGTTCAGTTACTGTTAATGATATTTGCAGCTTTAAGGAACTGAAAAGTAGCACCAAAACTCATGTCCCTTATCAATCACTCATATTTGTATTGAATCAGTATTTTGTACCTAAGCCTATCCATATCATACTAGGGCAGGGAAATAATTCACATCTAATTTCTAAAGTTGCTCTGATTGTACTGGTATCTGAACATTTTGGTAAAAAAAAAAAAAAAACCTAATCTGTTGTTTGGATTTAATGCCCCTAGACACAGATACTTACCTCTGATCATCTGTGGATTAACCCCATGTTTTCTCATGGATGCCATCCACTGTCTGCTGCTTCTGATGTGCTGTCATCCTTTTTAGTTTCCAAAACTTAGTCCAACATACTAATAAAGTGTCTAAATCAGTACTGAAATTCACCTGAGACCACCAGCGTAAAAGCTAATCGGCTAAGCTAAATAAATCATATGTTGCTCCAAATCAATCACACGCCATGTTTAGTGATGCATTTGAGGTCCAGTTGGAAACACTGTGATGCGTTCAGGTAGAATAAGGTGGGCTTTACACGAGTACGAATTTGTAAGACTCCGGTAAAATAAACTGTCGATCTGGTGATATTGACACACGGAGACGCGTATTTGTCCATGACTGCGCATCTTTTTTGAAAACGGGTTTGCAAGTGGATATCTGCGTATTCGTCTTCATGCCGTAGTTGGTATAAACAGATAAGTCCGGAAAAGATGGTGACCTCATAGCACCCGTCCTCCTCCCCGCCCCCCAACTCACGCTGTCACACACACACCAACAACAACTATGGTGGCAGCAGCTATAAATATTGCTACGACTTTTACACCAACATTTGCTCACAGAACACCAACAACAGCAACAAGTGCTCATGCAGAGACGCAGCATGTTACGCACGCATGAGCACTTGTTGACGTTGAATCCACCTCGGAGCACAACTGTGATGTTACGAGTGTAGTAACCCAAGAACTACATTACCCAGCATGCAATATGGGTTAGGAGCATGCGTGGAAACCCACAGGTACGTCCCGGCATGGATTTTGCGTTCTCAAGTAAATGCACAAGCCTATCTACAATATGATCCATGTTTTGATGCCGACGCCAAGACAATACGGTGCCGTCCTCGTGTGAGGAGGGCCTAAGTGTTTGACAAGGCTAAGAACTTGATGTGGATGAATGTATTTTGCAGAGTTGTGGATTTAGATTTAGGCCTTGAATGAATAATGAGCAGGGGTGAATTTTTTTTCTTGGGAGTATAAAACATTTGCATCAGTTACTTTGTGTTAAAGATTTAATAATTTTAAGTATATTGCTTTTTATTTATGAGGCTGTTTGCACTGTTATGCCTATTGGATGAAGTAATAGTTTTAAGTCAGTCTGTTAACAAATTTGTGTATTTCCAGAAAAAAACAAGTCATAAATTAGTCTTTTTAATGTCTAATTTAGACACCTTCACTGTGGGATGCTTGCGGCATTGCTTTTTAAGCTGGTTTATTTTTATTTTATTTTTTTGCTAACCCCAAAAAAATTTGTTTTAAAAAAAAAAGAAGAACATGTTTGGTATCAACCTATCCCACAAATAGGTGACCAAAAGCCTGATTGGGCCATCCTTACTGATTTCCATTAAGAGTTAGGCAACCTGTGATCAGGAAGACAAGAAAAAAAATCAAAGCTCAATAATTACTGCACCATTCATTTAAATTGAATGTTTCTTTGTGTTCTGCCATGTCAGGTAAATGTTGCAGTATTTGTTGTCATGTTTTTGTCGTAAGAGTACAACACCACAACCACAAAACCATATTGGTTCAGACTTATTTATTAAATTTTCAATTATACAGTCTATATTTAATTTTTGTATGCTTTAGGCCTGTCGCAATAATCACTTAATCAATTAACCGCTCAATAAATAAAAACGTCCTCCGTAAGTATGCAGGCTTCGATAAATTGACACGTGCATGTATGTTTGTTTCCTTCTCTCTTTCTACCAAACAGGCTGGATGAGGAGATGGTTCACTCTGTTCATCTGTGCGATGAATTATGGGGCGAAAAAGCAATTATCGTTCAGCAAAATTTCTTATCATGACAGACCTAGTATGCTTGTACATTTGTCACTTATTTTTTCATCATCCATTCATCAAGCGTTAGTACAATGGTGGTGTACAGATATTTTGAATTGGTTGAATCATTGCAGTAACAGTCAAAGTACATATATTTTGCTAATGAGTTTAACCATTTTGGCCCAGCTCTACCTCATACGTCCACTTAGATATGTTTTTACTGAATTCCCATTAGAGAAAGTCAGTGGATTCATTATGCATGTTTGGCGATGAAACCTCCTCCTATGGGATTTCTATATGTTGATTGGCTTTAATTATGTGAGTGTGTTTGCACTTCACATATAATGAGCCAGTGTGTGCGACCGTCCATGTGAAGTGACGTGAGACGCTGGTAACTGCAGGCCATGATGGGATATTTTTCCTTTTGAGTGACTGGGCCGACACGTCATTCTCTTCAGGCTCTTATTTTCCTGCCCCTTGAGTCAGGTTGTCTCTGTGTGTGTGCATGTGTGTGTGTGTGTGTGTGTGTGTGAGATGTTTAATGGGCTCTTGTATGGCTGTGTGTATGTGTGTGCTTTTTTGTGTGGAGGGTTAAGAAATGGGCCTGTCAGAAGTGAATGATCAGACTAATCAGGTGGAACACTGCAGACAGCAGGATTAAGACACACTGGAGAGAGAAAGACCGAATATAGCCAGGGTCAACACACGTCTCACGCTAGGAGAGTGTGTGTACGTGTGTGTGTGTGTTTTTGAGTAAGCTGCAGACCCAGTCTTGTGATGCCCCATGATAGGCCTCCTTTTTTTTCCATTTAATTGCTTTACAGTGTTATGACGTGCCAGTCAGAAAATCCATCATCAACATCACTGAACCTTTTTTTCTTTGTGAAGAGTCAGGTGGGAGATAACACACACACCCACACACTCACACACACCCTCACGTGTAGCAGTTGTTTACCCTCAGCTGTTATGTGATAAAGAGTAGGTCTGAGCAAAGCAGATGTTTTTTTTAAATATTTGAAGATATTTTCTCATAAGATTTTGACGTATACAATTTTGATTAGCTTGTGTTAAATTGAAAGTAACACATATGGCAGGCCTGATATTTAATGTAGTGTTTTTTTCAGTGTTAGGTGGGCCTTCCTAGAGGGATGTGAACAGACTTCAGGGGAGGCATGGTTTTATAAGGGAAACCAGCAAAAAAATTCTCCTCAGTTAAATTGTACCGATGTTGATCAAATATCAAATATTTGCCCAATGAATATTTTAGCAAATGCATCTATCTGTATACTTATTTATGAAAATATATACATTTTTCTAAAAGTTTTTGGGAAAAATGCTTCTGGAGTAAACAGGGAACAGGGAGTAAGTCTACGACTAGTGCTGTTCAAAATTTGCTCTTATGAACTGGCCATAAAAAAATTTCAAACCAATATTGGCAAATCATTTATTTTTTTAAAGAATACAATGCAAATAATTGATCTGTAATTATGAGAATCACTTTTGAGGCTATATTTTTTGTTTTCTTGTTGAATTTTAAATGATACAGACATAAATATTGACAAAAAGTCAAAAATCTTGATGAATAATAGATCTTTTTTAGTAAAGGTAATGATATAAAATTAAGAGTTATTACAGAAATGCCTAAATATGAGACATAGTTACATAAATAAGATTGTTTGAAATGTGTTATTTTATAATTAATAAAATTAGAAAACACAAAATGGTTAATTCATATATTCAGTTTTAAAGACATTTTTTATTGGGTGCAACAGACATTAAGCTTTTACAGAAAGACTTATTCATCCACACTTTGTCCACCCGTTTTAGTGAATATGTATAGTCAGGTATACTTAAGTGAATTTATAGTGTGTGGAAACCTCTGTTGAAGCTGCTGCCTCTTCAAGGTCCCCTTTTCCAGTCTGGTCAAATCGTTTGATCGATCAGCTCTGTGGGAAATTGATCATTTCAGGATGCCTGGGCTTTTCATCAGCTGTGACAGGATGCCACACTGGTAGGTCTCTTCAGAAGGACCTGGCAAAGAGCTGTTATAGGCAGCTACTTGCACTGCAAATGGAGGGAGAGGAAGAAGTTCTGTTTCTGTTGGCATTTAGTCTTGTGCATAGAAGTACTCTATCAGGCAGGGGAGATGCGCAAAAAAACAACAAATCCTATCTTTGTTTCATTAGCATTTTAAGTCTATAGACTTACAGAAACAAGTTTAGTGCGGAGAAGAGACTGTAGAATGAATGCAAAGTTGTTGACAACATGGTAGCAATCAGCGCTGAGGTGACCAGTTACTGCAGGATAGACCAGTTGGAGCAGAGGGGACCCACAGAGGGGAAAGAGGCCTTCCAGTGGCAAGTGCTCTAGCAGAAGGTCTGAGACTGAGAATACAGCTGGATCAAGATTCTCGAGTCATAGTAAGTAAGTATGAAAACTTTCAGAGGAGAAGGTTATTAAATACTAAGGGTTTGAAAATACTGTAAAAGTCATCAAAACTTAATATATATGTCTTGCGCTGTTATGTCGACTGTATGATGTCCTTGTTTGCTGTTGTCTGTGAGATGCAATGTTGTTGTTTGTTGCGGTCCCTTTGTAATGTACAGTTAGTGGAAACGAATTTCCCCTCTGGGGACCAATAAATCTAAATCTAATCTAATCTAAATCTAATCTAATATGAACCTGAGTTAAGGCAACATTTATGCTCTTTAAAATGGAAAAAGTTAGAAATAGTTGCTTTAAGTGGTTGAATGGTGTTCATTATGTCTTCAGTTCTGTGAAATAGTTTTCTTTTTTCTGTCATCTCAGACATGCATTTTTTAAATACTTAGACATGTTTCACCGGAAACTTCCGCCTTTCTCAGAAGTGTCTTTTGGTGGTGTGACGGGTCATATCAGCTGTTGCTTTTGTTATCAGTTGCTTAAGTTTTTAAGCAGTTTTTTTTTACAAGTTAGCCTACCTGCAAAGACCGCAAATTGCAGACTAGCAACAAGACAAAGGGTTAAACATCCGAGTCTTCAGGAGCCCCAGCAGAGTGTACACTCATAAGAATGCATTATGAACTGTATTTACTCAATCACAGTGATGAAGAAGTGCAAATGATAGCAATTGAAATCATCAGCACTGCTACTCATGCACCTACTAATCTCCACCAACACAGACATCAGGAGTTATCAGCTTTTTAAGTAGGACACCCATGACAGTTAACAAACAAGCTGCTCCTGTTAAGACAATCCCTTTTACCAGCAGACCTTAATTGCATAATCTGCTAAGTGGAATTAGTTTTTCTGGAATAAAGCCTGACACATTGTTTACCTCCCATAACAATCAACCCATTGAACATAAATGAACTCCTACAAGCCTAAACGGATAGATCATCAGCATAGAAGACAACAGACTGTGTTTATCTCCCCCATCGAGCCATCGAGTAATCCACTCACTGATGCATGTTCACTCTCTCGCTCCGTCGCTCACACAAATATTGATGTTTCTTTGGTTTGTAATGTGACACAATGACAACAACCATTAATATGAATGGGCTCTCTTTTTTTGTAGATAAGGCTCTCAGTCATTATCATCCATTCATGTTTGTTTACATAATTTGATTGGACAAGATCCTCCACAAAGATGTATTGTGTGCTCTCTGACAATGTTTACAACCGGAGAATCCTAAAAATGTTGACTCTTGCTGATCATAATATCACATAAGCTGAGTACATACCATTGCTGCTGTTGGGGAAAAATAAAAAATAAGACTTATCAATACAGCAGTATATCCCTCTGCAGTCGTGTAATACAAACTAAAGAAGTCGCGCAAATGTTAGTCTTTCTTTATCTTTCCAGTCAACACGGCACCCTATCTGCAAACTATGCAACCCTTTTAAATCAGTGTTAATTATGACAGCACTGTTTAATTACATTTTTAGTAAAGAGAGCAGCTTTGATTGGACCGCTCCCCAACTAATCCTGCCATCATGAAGCTAAGGCAGCTGTGGTGTCCCTCTTAACTCATCCAACGTTTCCACACAACCAAAGTAGCTGTGATTGGATATATTAGTAACTTGTCCCATTTTCTACAAGACAAAATTAGGTCTCATAGGATTAAGTCTCTGTCAAACAATTCCATCTAGTTTTTATATGTTGACGATATTGTCAGATAGTTAGGTTTAGTTTTTGTCCATGTGCACTTCATCAAGGGAAACAAGGTTGTTAATGAAATCTTTGACTTAAATAATTACTCGACAAAATGAACACTGTTTCATATACCTAATATACATTATTCATATTTAATTTAATAAAAAAACATTTTCCATAAGCTTCATCAACCTTTTGTCCTTCTTTTATTCTTTGTTTACCTCTATGCCTGCTGTAATGCATCAAAACACTTTGTAAACCTACCAGGAAATAAACTCTACGTGGAATTATGATAATTATTTCCAATCAGAGATGATTCTGACACCACCAGATCTAACCTTTATCGTATTTCACATCATGTTGTTATAATTCATCTCATTACACCTCCAATCAGAACTGCACAGCATTGTCAAACGGTGTGAATCCAATTTTCCCCCTCTTCCTCCTAAGGTTCCGTGTTTTTTCATCTTTCCCCTTGTATTTCCATCACTCATGTCCCTCCCTCTCCTCCCCTCTCTCGGCCGTCCCTCCAGTGCTGCTCTAATTAAACACGGGGTCGTTCAGAGTGGTGGTACAGAGTCTTCCAGCCGAGCAGAGGAGAAAGGCTCTAATTCCAGCTCTCAGGATGGAACTTTGACACACAATGGCCCTGCCATCCTCTCTTCCCCCCCATAGACTCCCATCTGAAAGCCCTCTCCTCAGGCAGCTTTTTAATAGGCCTCCCCTCACCCGGCGCACACATATAAACACACATGCATAAGCACACGCAAGAACACGTGCACCTCCGCAGTCACATACATGGACAAAGTACACACTGACACACAAGCCATCGGCCCCCTGAGTGTGTGTGTGTGTGTGTGTCACTTGTGCAGCGGCTCACACTGTTCTGGGCTTTTTGAAGTGCTCCTTAGGCCAGACGACAGCCTTTTTACTTTCTGCGTCATGCAGAGCGGCGACCGCTAAGCTACGGCTAAAGCTCTGACCAGCCCGTATTGTAAGAGAAGCACTCAAGGGCAGACTGTAGAGGACCGAAAGGTTCTCTTGGCCATTTTCTCAACATGATGTTGATTTTAAAAGCACTTTATGCACAAAGATTTTGCATTGAAAAGAATGGTGAAAGGTTGTTCCGACTGGTTAAAGTTTTCCGCAGTCCTTGTGGCATTGACAGAACAGTAGATCCAAGGAGGTTTTACAAAGTAGACTTTCCTGTATTTATGGGGACAATCAGTGAAAGCTTTTATGCCTATACATTGGATTATGTTATTCAAGTAGCTTTAAATCCAGATTTTTTCTTAACCTCTGAAACAGTTTTCAAAATAACTTGAGTAGTTTTGTCTTTGCAAAGGGAAGCTGAAAAACTCTTTTCAGATCATGGTGTAAATTCTCATTCGATTGATTGAACGCTGATCAGTTCATCACAATTATTGCCTGCAGTCACTGATTCAGTCACCTTTGACTTTACCACAGACTCCTTCAGTTTAACAAATCAACCCCCCACTCGTCCTCTCATCTGCTCATCTGCTCATCTGTTATCCTCTCTGGTGGTCCCATGACTTTGTTTTCAGTCCTCTAAATCAGAGATATTAATCCAGTGTTGAAGTCAGCGCTGAAATTTCCACTGAGACCAACAGAGTGAAAACTGATTAGCTAAACCAAATGAGCCACACATTTAGGTCCAGTAGCTAATATTATTATTTGGCTTGGTGAAATGAGTTCTCGTGAAAGTTTACATGATGAGTTAAAATGTAATTGAAAGAGTTGGAGACTTAGATTTCTGCAGAACTTTGAATAATTAATGCTGACAGATGATATATTTTTTTTCTTATCAACATGAAATAATTACCCCCCACCCTTCCAAATAGACCTCCCAGTGTGACGTCCTACCATTGTTTTGTCATCAGTTTCAGCCCATTGCAGAGCAGAGAGTGTCGCGTGTTTGACAGTATGACACTGAAATGACAAAATATCACATAGTTGACCCGGTGACTGACTGAGCCCACATGGGGAGGGGCCATTTATGAGACAGGAGCTCTAACAGAGCATCTTGGTGCGTTCACACCGGACACTACTTGTACTACCTCGGCAATCACTCTCCATTCAAAGTCAATGTACAGCCGCGATGGGGCGAGGCTAACCCACCAGTTAAAAAAAAGTGGATCTGTTCAGGCGATGTCGTGTGTGGCTGTGCAGCATCAGCCAATCAGCGGTGTGTGTACGTGTGACGGTACCCTAGACAAACAGTTATTTATCCGGACTACAGGGCGGATGAGTTCCGTCTAGGCGGAACTAATGTCAGTGAGGACGTTAGTTCCGCCTAGACGGACCGCGGTAAACTCACAGATAATGCTGCTGCAGGGCATCAGCTGCAGTGTTTTTTGGTTGATAAGTGAATGAAAAGGATACACCTGGAATAATGTCCGCTTATGCATCCTATTATGTGATATATATGATGTGATCGTGGTGAAACTCGAACGGACGTGACGTCACCGAGCGATGGCCGACGACCAAAATGAGGTATTTATGGACGCGCGACGCTATGTCAGTGGGCATTGTGATTTTGGTAGCTGGGTCGCTTGCGGTGTGAACACAGCATTAGACATACAGAGAAAACAGCTGGATCAGGAAGATTCTGTGTATGAAAACCAGGTGTTTTTTATTACTTCTACCATGGAGCTTTGCTGGCATAGGTTTGTCTTTTTGTTTGTTTGTTTGTTTGTTTGTTTGTTTGTTTGTTTGCAAGATTATGCAAAAACTACCAGACAGATTTTGCTTAAATTTCAGGAGATGTTGGTTAATGCCTGACATAGAAATTAATAGATTTTGATGGTCATACAGATATTTGTAGGGGTTCAAAAAATCCTAAAATGTAAAAAATCCAGAAGGGATAAAAAAAAATTAATCATATCTCCATTTCACAGGATAATTTGGGTCCATGTCTCAATCATCAAGGGAAGCTTCATCTGGATCCGATTGATGTCAAAAAAAAAACAAAAACATTTAACTTTGTCATGGGATTTACCATAAACAACATTCATTAATTCATAGAAAATCAAAATAGGAAGTGATGTTCCTAAAAATTGTGTTCATACAGGATGACAACCTCCATTTATGTGCTAAGTCGGTCTGGATCCTGGCACTCTTCACCAGATCCAGAATTGTATCTTTACGGGGTTTGTGGAAAAGCCAGAACTGAGCTGCTAGACAGAGGTCTGTGTTCTTGAGTGCTTCTGTAGTGAGTGATGTTAGCACCCCACAGTCATCAAAATGAAGTCTGTTTACCAGAAGGAAACCCCGTGAGCTGAAAATGGAGGCCCATGTTGAAGAGCCAAAACTGAACTTATGTTGCAATTTATATTATCATAAAGATTTTGCTTGTTGCTACTCTTTCCTGTGGACTGAGAAAAGAACTGTAAAACCAAAAGGAAAATATGTCTGAATATGGTTTGATATCAAGTGTTGGGCGTTGCTTATGGATCTACTTATTTGTTTACTTTTCTTTTCCTTCTCCTTTTTCTGCTTTGTCCTGAATTTGTTTATATGTGTGGTTTATGTTTGATCAGGAATTGAAATTGCTCTGTGGCAAATGAAAATAAAAACTAAACATTCTGTTAAAAAACAACTTTTGTGTAAATATATGCTACATCTATGTGCTCTCATTTTGAGGGGTGATTTACTTTTTTGTCTCAACACATCCTTTGTGTCTGAGAGTGGGTTGAGCTAATGTTTGTCGAGATGACCTACAGTATGGCAGCATCCACTATGAAATTCTTAAAGCTCCATCCAGTTATTTTCCAGTCTGTGACATGGACCTGACATAAAGCAAGTATGACCTCTTAAAAATGTTCTTTTACCAACTAAACAGAATATCTGAGCCATTTTGCTAAAGGGTGCAACTACAGGAGAAACCTGATGTCACAGAGTAGATAACTGAGTCAGTAACTTTTTTGGAGATGTTAAGTGTTTCTGTAACCTCTGTGTACAGTCAGTTATGAAATATGTTTTCGTGCCTCTATTCAGTGAGATGAAACAGGCTGAAAGCTTCTTTTAGGTCTTGTGTGGGTATGTGCTGATGGGGATGGGGGTGGTGCTAAGCTGTATCCTGTGAGTTCAGGGTATTGGATGCTTGTTGATGTGTTTTTGCCCTGAATGATAATTCTGCCTGTTGGAAAGACTCAGGGTTGTTGTGCAACATCTTGGCACTCATCTCTTCCCTCCTTTCCGTGCCATCTTCTCCCCTCCGTCACTCTCTGTCCTCGCTCCTGTTTTTTTTTTCCTTGCAGCTACCCTTCTGCACCCCCCCCGCTCCCTCCGAGACTGGAGATGCGCCTTAACAACACAAAGAGACAGTGTTCAATAAAGCTGGGATGAGCCAGAGAGAGGCCTCATCTGCTCAGTGTGACGCCCATTACATATTGATCGGCAGTCTGTGTCAGACATCGAGGCCTGGTTTGTGTTTGTATCAATGTGCACGAAAAAGAGGGAAACAGGAGGGAAAGTTGTTGGCTCTGTGTTGGCCCATAAGGTGTGTGATCTGATTTGTCCTTAATAAACGGGGTCGCTCGGAGGATGGCTGTGGAGCAGGGGCAGAAAATTGAGCGGCTGATGCAGCAGGCTGCTTGTGAAATCTCTCTACGCTGATGTGCACGGACTATAAGCCCATTGATCTGTAGGGAGAATTAATTTGCTCTGGCACTAATGCAGGATGGGGCTAACTTCATGTTGTTAGCCAACGTCAGATCCAAGCTATGTTCAATTAAGCTGCGTAACAAAGGCACTTAGAACTGCCCGAGATAATCTGATCCGTGGGACAGAGTTTGGTTTAAGTATGTTTGTAATTGATGTGGTCTTTTTTTAAGAGAGGACATGCTCTGGTCTGTGATTAATGTTCCATTTTCTAATTCTGATCCGAACCACAATTAAAAAGGGATCCTTTAATGGTGAAACATTGCTGCAAATGGTGTAAGAATTTTATAATTATTACAGCAAGCTGCTCCTTCATCCACAATGTTGGCTTCAGGGTAATTCTATGGTCTGTTTTAGGACTGGGTGATTTGGACCATGTCTTGATACCCTCAAGCTTAATGGCAATACCTTATAGACTTCCTGATATTTTTGACTTTTTCACAATACCCAAATTAAGAACTGTTACAAGATTCTTATAAAATCAAACTATTTCAATACCTTAAAGTCCAAAACATATAATACTGGGCAGGTTTTTTTCATTTATGGAAATAAATCACAGAAAGATTTCAACACATTGTATGAGCTGACAAACATTCCCTGAAAACGTTATTTAGAGTTGTTGAGAACTTTTTGAGTCATTTTGTGGAAACTGCCCCATCCCACCATGTTAACAAGGAGTTTAAATAATTCCTAGATCCAGACCTGTGTACAGATCACCAACAGAATCTAATAACTTCTTTTTTGTTTCATGGCCAACGTTCCTGAAAAAGTTTTCATAATTCTTTCAGAACTTGTTGAGTTATCTTGCCCCTGAAGGTTGGACAGGACAGATAAACAAAAGGGCAGACACAGCAAAAACATTAGCTCCTTGGCAAGGGCAGTAAACATTTAACAACCCTATAGGTGTGCTAAGGACTTATAATTTAAGAATTCTATAAAAATTGTCATCAAGCATTCCCCAAATATATCCGCTAGGACTGAAGGAAAGAAGTTGTAGACTCAAAGTTCAAAGTTATGACCATCATATGCTTGTAAAAATCAGTGTCTCGAGAAAATTAGAGGGATGTCCTAGAAACTTTGCACTCATGTTCATGGTAATGAAAGGATAAACATATTAATCTTTTAAAGGTACCATGCCCTGCTAAAACAATTTTACTTGCTTTTGATGTGTCCATTATGCCACAGCGATACAGCCTCCACCTACATGTGTGTTTTCTGCTTATCTCAGGTGTTGTTTACAAGAAAACGGATATGGCCTGATACGGAGAGATTTCATTAGGTTTCACCTCCCGTTTGTACGAGAACGTGACTGGGATCCCTTTATCCACTGACTTTTGAAACCGGGGTCCAGAGTGGAGACTTTTGGAAACAGATTGGTGTCCAGTTTTGTGTAGACGAGATTCAGTGTTTCAGGGTGAAACGCTGATGTCATCACATGCGCAGTACACTTTCACATGAAAGCTGCGCGGCCGTACCAGGAACAACGGCAGCTTTGGTAGTCTACCAAGTGCTCAGTTTGTTATCCAGACAAAACTATTCAGACAGATTTGTTGTCCAGACAAGACACTCCTGCATTGTCATGCGTCCGCTCACCATTGTTGTTTGTGAAAAGTTTGTCTTCACCAGAGAGCGTATGTGTTGTAACACCGCTGCTTCTCTACAAACCATTGCCATCGACTGGACTGTCATGCACGCCACAGCGTTTTGAGTCATTCTCGCATCCCCATCTGGGTGCAAATGCATGAAAACGCAAAGGAAAAACCTCTCAATTTCTGGTAGAAAATAGTTGTTGTGTAAAAGGGGCCTCAAGCAGAGGCCTTGACTGTTTTGAAAGTCTTTTCCTAAGCCTGTGACCCCTCCTCCCAGTAGACATTGTTTTTGAAGCCAATCAGCACAGAGTTCATCATCACAGCCTCCCGTAGCCTCCAACCCTCAGATTTGAGTGTTTCATTTGGTAGCCATGACATAAAGTAGGTATCAAAACCATCTTTTATTTCTGATTATTTCGTGCATTGATAACTGGCCATAACTAATGTAATGAGCCATTTGCAGTTTCACTTGACCAGCTGTGTGAGTTAGTCTAATAGTGCGCTCTGGATGCAGGTTTGAGCCCTGTGCTGTCTGTCACATGGCGATTTGTCCTTAGGCAAGTCAGTCAACCCCAAGTTGCTCCCACGGCTGCATCAGTGCTGTGTAAATGGGTATGAAAGGGCGTGAATGTGTTGGGTAATATTGCTAGGGAACTTACATAGAAACTCTGGATCATCAGTGAGTGAATGTGAGAGAGAATGCTTTTGAATGGGTAGATGTGACCTGTGGTGTAAAGCTGCTTTGAGCAGTCAAGTAGACTATTAAAGTGCTATATAAGCTCAAGTCCATTTACCTTTAGTGTAAAAATTTCAGTGTTTCCCAGCACATCTCACTGGTGTTTATTTGTGCATCGGGGGCATTCCCAGGCTCATCGTCCTGCAGGTTATGAGGGTGCTGTCAGCTCTGATGTGTGCGTTCCCGTCACCCCTCAGGGATAGGGTGTGTTTGTGTTGGGGTGTGTCTCAGGATGAGTGTCTGGGAAGATGTTACCCTTCATTAAAAACACTGTAATATCAGGCTGAGCTTTAGTCATAAAGCAATTGGGATAATCCACTGGGTTACCAACAAAGCACCCAGAACACCCACATTGTAAAAAGCCTGAGTCAGGCTTCAGAGGGCTGAATAAAAGAGAGTGGAAGAAACGGAAAAGGGAAATAAAGTTGTTTTGAACATGAACAAAGAATGTGAAGGGTTATGAAACTATCAGACAGATAATCTGTAATGATACTCCTTAACTTAAGCACATAAAAACCTCATAAAAAGAGTTGTTTAAGTGTTTACAGTCCCAGTTAATGAATACTCACTTCATAGACTTGCTGGAACTTGCTCAACTCAACCTCCTCTTCTCCGAAACACACCTACAGTATACTTATTCACACATGCACATGTTAGCTAGTGTGGATTGCCAAGTTGGTTTTCACCTTTTCTTGATACAATGCAGGTGTCTCTGGACATGTGAGGTCCCTTACTTTCTGGGACTGAGAGTCTGCATTAGGGGTGGGCAATATGGCAAAAAAAAAATCATGTCACGATTTTTTAAAAATAAAATCACGATCACGATTTTATCACGATTCTTTTTTACTTTAATTTTTCTAGACTAATTTGCATGTTTGACCATTTTTCCCTATGTTTCACATATAAAACATGTAAAACCCTAAAAGAAAAAAAAGGACAACTAAAGCCAAAGAAACTTTCTGAACAGGTTTTAATTTAAATAGTGCAGTTTTTATAAAAATGTGCAATAAATGTGAACATAAAAGGTAATGAACAACAATATCAACATTATCTCTTAAAGTGCAACAATTCAAAACAAATGTTTTCTAACTGCAATGTCTGTAATCTGAGTGAATAATACAGCTGCTTTAGAACAGATTTTTGTTCAGACATCTTCAAGCTTTTATCTCATTTTCTCTTTCTGCCATGGCCTCATGCTACATAACCAAACAGGAGATACAACCATGCAGTGCGCGTAATGTGCTACGATTGGTTAGCAGGGTGCGCGCCAAAGTCTCTACGCCCACACAGACGATCTGATGATCTTTCTGTTTTATGACGATATTAAATCATTATAATCCTTAACGATTTAATATTGTCATATCGTACACCCCTAGTCTGCATATGAAAAATGTCAACACTGACATTTTGGCCAAAACATAGCTTTAGCCATCATTAATGCCCCAGTGCATTTAATACATTAAAATCTATATTGGGCTATTGAATACTAAATTTACTACCCTCAAATACTCGCAGTTTGACCACTTGTTAAAGAAATAGTTTGGAACTGTATGGTTAAATTATATTTGTTACCATACTGGCTTTGACTCCTGCTGTTGAAAAGCACCTTTACTTTCAGGTTTTTCTGTCTGTACATCTAAAGAACCGTATTCCCCTTTTAACACTCTAACTGTCTCTGAATGTTTTCTTCCCGGCTGGCCTATTACTGCACTCCATGGTAATACCAGATGACACAAATCTTCATTCAACACCTTGTCACTCTCATTTTTTAGACTTATTAACAAGCTAAAGATGGTGTTAGCCCCTCTGTGACCTCCACATGCTCCTCAGTGGTTTGGTCACGTAGTTCTGACTTGTGCCAAGTTTTGGGGAGAAGCTCACAGGTTTGTTTTACGACACATTCTCTGACATATTCTCCAGCTGTAGGTGGTTTCTCTGAAGGTGATAATAAAGATACCTGCAGACTGCCAAGAATAATAAAATATTTGCCTGGGCAAAACCCTTTAGGTGCAAACAGAGCTGTGTTGGGGTCTTTTCTTCTCTGTGAATTATGCTCAAAGAATAAGACCCTGGAGACAGGGGCAGCAGACTTGCTGTATATCTGTTGAAGGGAATTGAAAATATGTTAAACCACTGCCAGATTCTCACTGCAAAGGTTGCCAAAGACATTGGTAAATACTTAATCAGTCAGGCCAATTTCATTTCACTGTACAGTGCTTTTAGACTTGAATCATTCCACTGCCTATAACTTCGACTGACTGTGTTCCCTGATAAAAATAAGACAAAATAATTCAAGGTAGATTTTTCAATACCGTCACAACAATGCCATATCAATTTCAATGAAATGGAAATGCCTGAATTTCTTTAATTGACCTATGCACATTTTAAGTCTGACTGTTTATTTCTCCACAGTGAGTGTACAGTGGTGAATCAAGAGGAGCTAGGATGTTTTGTAGTGCTGGACGTACAGATCTTTTGGGGATGGACATGAGGCACCATGAGCTTGGTCTTTGACCTTGTACCTCCAGAGTGTCCTCAGTTCATTAAAGAAAAATAGAAGACATTTGTTTAAAGTTAGAAAGAAATCAACTTTAATGCTGCCACCACACACAGTAGCTCCAAGTTTCCGCTAATGCCTTGATCATTTATGTAAAAATTAGGGCTGTCACTTTAGTGCATTAATTATTAATTAATTACACCGCAAATTAATGTGTTAAAAAAATTAATCGCGATTAATAATAGCACACAAATATTTTGATATTGTCCAGCTGGAGGACCCGTACATGGCAGTGGCACGTCACTTCACACTTGCGTCTCTAGTCAAACCAAACAAAGCCCAGGTGACAACAGGAATGGCATATTTAAGACTTAGTCTTATTTTATTTTTGAATTTATTTATATATATTTGTAATACATTCTTTAATAATGCATCAGGCCGAATTGTTTTGCTGGATGTCCTCGACCTTTTTCTTTTTTTGAATTTGATTTCTGAAACACTCTTAAAGTGTCATTTGAGTTCCCTGATTGAGCTTAGAATTTTCTGGACAAGTTGCCCTGACTTTGGTTTTATTCTGTCACCAATAAAAATGTGGATTTACAAATCTTCACTTCTTAGTGTATTCATTTGATTAATCGTGCACTACAATTTTATAATATCCTAGAATTCAAATTCTTTATTTGGGTACTTTAAGCAGAAATTAGATTAAAATGTGATTAATTAGATTAATTAATTATAAATCCGGTAATTAATTAGATTAATTTTTTTAATCGTCTGACAGCACTAGTAAAAATCTCTTATTTTACTGTCACCAGACTAAGTTTGTACTGTTTGCTGTAGCAGAGGTGTGTAAAATAATTTTTAAAAGACAATCAAAAACGATGACGTTGAAGGTCAGCTGGCACTTTATTGTCATTCTTGAACATTCAAACCTCATCAAAATTCACACAAAGCGACAATTCCTGATGCATTTTGTATTGTAGAAAAAAACGTCAAAACCTTTAATACTTCATTTCACTATGGACTTAATTTCAGACATCTATCCCAAAAACTTGTGCAAATCCATCAGAGCTTGGGATGAGGGAACTAAAAGTTCTACAACACAAATTCACCTCTGGGTATAAAGTGGTGCAAGAATAGGTCCAAAAATGCAGAAGTGAGTTAATATTAGCACTTTCTGATTCTCAAACTCAAAGTTATATGAGATTTGGGGTACCAGTTTTGGATAAAAGCTTAAAATAAGGTTCGTGGTGAACACAAATGGGATATTTTAATGTTTTGTGGAAAATAATAAAATGGATCCGATATTGCCTGCTTTTGAGTTTTAACGTTTGTGTATAGCAAAGACTGTAAAAATGGTCAGGGGAGAAGATGGCAAGCAATACTGTTTATTTTTTCGCAAACAATTATTCATACACTTTTGCCACAGCCATGAAGACCAACTGGATCAAAGTATTTAATTAAGAGGAAATTCTCAAAATAGTCTCAGCATTTTTAAGATTAAATATATTGTAGTTGCTTCCAAGTCTTACCTCACAACCATGTTGTAGTTCTATAGTAGCTTACAAATAGCTTTTCACTCTGACCGAATACATCGAAGCTTTAAAAGTTGTGAATGTGGGTTTGTATGTTAAGATTTTCATATAGAGCAGAACAGTTACGTGTTTTAATTAGGACAATAATATCGTCATGCATTCAGTTGTAAAGTGATTTTTATTTTCATTTCCTGAATATTATGAATGGCTGTCCATGATTATTTGCCACATTGACAAATTTGTATTTTTCCATGGAGCCCACAAATGTCATAAAATATCATCTCAAATTTGGAGATAGAAGGTTTGCGCCTGACAGCAACGTCATTTTTCTTGTTAAATTTACAGTAAAGACCGAAGTGTTAAATCGTATATTTGTGATATAAAACACTTGTGATGGGCCTGACATCTTAGAGGATTATCATCAGAGTTTACAGTCCATGCCTTCACAGCATATGCGGCTGTAGGAAGGGTTGTTGTTCCCCACACTGATGCCCCACCCTCAGCTATGATGGGTTGTCAGCTGTATCTGTATTAATTTTTAAAGAAAAAAAATCATCTTTGTGGGCTCAATATAATGACTTCCATATGTACGAATCTACCCAATTCCATTTTATTCCTCAGTAGTAAAGTCTCCCGAGAACACTCGGGTTGTAGAGCAGATGAGGCCATAAAAAGAGGTTGTCATGTTATTTCTGGAGGTTAAATGAGAACACAGCAGCCATTCACTTCAGGGAAATCTAAGAAGACATTATATAATAAACCAATGAATAAAAATCTTAGCTCCTTCTCTCTCTCTCTCTCTTTCTCACTATCCATCTCTCTAACTTTGTTCAATCTTGAGCTTGAGTGAAGCTCCGTAAGGTTGAATGTGCTTTAGTCTCTCATTACGACTCTTTGTTTACAGTTTATTCACAACTCAAAGTCTGTTTCCCCTCATAAAAGAATACGAAGAACTAGTCCCTACCTGCCAGCTCCTCCACCCTTGGCATTTCTACAATCCTCTCCCCTTCTTCGCTTTCCCTTTCCGGCCTTTTAAGCCACTTTTCAAAGTAGCATGTGCCATTAACCAAACTGTCAATGTGAGGGTGCTCGGCACATGGATTAGACTTTGATGGCTCCTCTGACTGCAGAGGCTGCACCATAAAGGCGTCAAAAACTCTTTTTTTTTTCTATCCTGCTATGTGAAATTTCCGTCCTGTTCCCTGTCATTTAATTCCACTTTCAAATGAAGCATTATCCGGACACTGTCAGACTTGAATGCATCAGAGAGAGAGAGGGAGCAGATGTACTTGGTAAAACCCACAAAGAAACCCTTTAAAGAACCTTTCCATGACGTAGCCTTGTAAACGTAATTGCTGGTTTCACCTCCGGGCTTTTAAAGAAAAAAAGGACAGGACACACAAGAGATGGACAATTTCCAGTCCAATCATCATCCTTTAATTTCTCAAAAGATGCTGCTGAGTAATGGACCAGATCTCTCTCTCTTTCTCTCTCTGTTCGTACTACGGGTGTGCTCTTAGGTGGTCTCACCATCAGGTAGGGGTGGGCACATGCCAGGGACCTTGTGCTTCAGAGGGCTGTTAAGCCTTGTCAGTGTTGGTTCTTTATTTCTTCAGAGCATTTTTATTTGTGTGTTGGTGTGCCCATGTTGTTCTGCAATTCCTCACCAAAACCCTAGTTGGCAATGTGATATGTTTTCTGATACATTCTCTTTTTGTTTGTGTACCAAAACAAACATGGTGACAGAAACAGAGCGTATAGTGTGTAGAGCATATAAAAATCATCAGAGTGGTTGAAACACAGTCTACACCTGCTGAATCAGGTGAAAAAGAGCACAGAGATCGTTAGCTTTTGAATGGCCACCAGATGAGACATGAAAGAAGAAAAACCCCATTAATATTCCGCGTACAAGTAAGTTCAGGGTGTTGGTTCATCTTCTGCAGTTGGCAGTCACAGTATAACTAAAGATAACGTTCATTGCTGTGCAGCAGACCAATCACAGGGATAGAAGTCTGCTACTGTTCAACATGCAAGTAAGTTTTAGGAGTTGAATACAATGTTATGTGCATAATCCTCTGCATTGACTCGTTCCACATAGACCTGGAGAGGGTGGGCAACATGGCAACCCACCAGTCTATTTAGAATACCAAAAAATTGTACATGTATATAGGTGGAAAAAGTGACAAAACCCACCCCATAAGGAATATTATCAAGAAAACAATAATTAATCCAGTAGAACTCATTTTAGCCTTTTAAAATGCATTTGTAAAAATATGTTTGTCTAATATAGTTTAATAACTTATATATGCTCTGCAACTTGCATCAGAAAAGTGGGATTATTTGGATAAGCTTCTGCAATGCCATACGTTTGTCACAGAACACAGCACTGCCCACAGGCTTGTACAGTAGGTACCTGGCATGATGGGTGCATCACTTCACCTACCTCTCTTCTTACCTTGGTGCGAACATCAGTCTGGTCAGTCTGGACTCATCTGACCACATGACCTTCTTCCAGTCCTCCACAGTCCAATCTATATGCTCCATAGCAAACTGAAGCCTTTTTCCTGGTTAGCCTAACTGATTCATGGTTTTCTTCAGGCTACACAGCTGTTCAGTCCCAATACATCGAGTCCCCTTCCCATTGTGTGTGGAGATGCTCTTACTTTCACTATTAAACTTACCACTGAGTTCTGCTGCTGTTTTACTTCGATTTGATTTGGCCAGACTTTTAAGTGATTGCCTGTCAAGATCAGTAGCATTTGTTTTCATCCACATTTCTTCCTCAAAGACAAAGGTTCCCCACTATCCTTCTAGTTTTTGATAATAGGTTGGACAATTCGTAACCCAGTTCTAGTAGTTTCTGCAATTTTCTCTGCTTGATGCATGCCAATGATTTGACCCCTTTTTTTTTATCAGACTAACATCTTGTCCATGACCACAGGATGTGTCTTTTGAAATTGGCTGCTCTATGATATGAGAAGCTACTCATTGCGTCAGCTGGGGTTAAATAACTTGTTACCAGTTGAAAGATAATCACCCATGCAGTAATTATCCCATGGGAGGCTCATACCTGTTTGCTTAGTCAAATCGAGGTGGCGACTTTTTTTGGCAAGGCCAAAAACCCATAGAAAAGATGGATTAAAATTACTCACTTATGTGTGGACAACCACAACCAAAGGCAACATTTGAAATCATCATCATCGGTTCAACATCACTACTGGCCAGTATCAACCCTTTTTAAAAACATCAGCCATTGGAAAATCACTGTGGGGGTGAACCAACACCAGTTTCCAGGTGTTTGCTATGTCATGCTAATCTAACTAATTTAGAGAAGTTTCTTTATTCAGGGAGGTAAAAATGACCTGTTTGACAAACTTTGCTGCATTTTCATGATCAGATAGAAGAAAAAATATTGCCATTGTGAGATCATTATACTCAAAGAATTATAATAATTGGCACTGGTATCTGTTAAAATTATTATTCTTAACATTGATATCTGCATCAGACTTGTTTTTCACAATCAGCACATCACTAATTCTAAAAAAAATTGCAATTAAGCTTGTATAAGATGGAAAAATTGACTTAGTGCCTGAGAATTCAAAAAGTTAAGTTCGACCAAATTTGGGCAAAATGGATTACATTTGTTTCCCTAACACAAAATTGAATGTAGTAAAGGTAACTAATCTTATTGTTATGACTGTGTGTATGCTTCTTTTTTCTAATAAAAAGATAATTAAAAAAAAACTTGTATAAGAAATTTGCTATCAACTTTCCCAACACTATCTCAATTTGAGACTCTTGTAAAGCCCTGAGAACACATCATTCTTACCTGTCCACACACTTGTCCAGACATTGTCAAGCTATTTGTGTAATGATGAGAGTGCTCTCTCCCTTTTTAGTTAAAATATGATTAAATGTTAAATGTCTCTGTTCCTCAAAAGCACTGTATGGCTGCTTTTAACTAAATGATGGAGAGAGAGCTGGTCTTTTTTGTGCTTCCAAAACCAGCCTGTGTGTGCCGTGTGTGCATCATTGTAGTTTTTTTGAGTTTTTGTGTCTGGTTGAGTTTCTGAGCACATTTTAGTCTCCTCTCATATTAAACAATTTACTTTCATCTTCCTCCATTGAGTTGGGTGACCTTGTTCCACTTCCACTTAAACAAGAAATGTTTTTTTAGCATCTGCTTCCTCTGTGCCATGTGAAGTGGGATAAACACACACAGGAACACATGCACAGACACACAAAGACATGTCTGCATGACAACAAATGCACGCTTTTTGTGTGGGAACAGTGGGTGTGGGTAATGAGTCTAAGTGTGGCCAGGCGGACGGAGCACTGAATGAAACCGCTACAGAGTCACTGGCTGTGTTTGATTTGCCTCGACTAATTCAAAGAGACCATCTGATAAATTGAGAGGATGGGATGTACATCAGAATAGCAAGAGGCGCTGCTTTGTTGTACCTCATTCCCAACCAAATCACACCCCAGGCCCCGTTAGATCACCCAGAGGGGAGAATGTTTCCCTTGTGTGTGTGTGTGAGAGAGGTAGAATGACGGAGCGGGGTTGCTAGGAGGTGTGAGTTTTCAGGAGGTCCTGCAGAAAGCAAATGAAGGAGCACTTGTGTCAACATTCTGACGGCAGCGATGAGCCACAAAGCCTCCTGGTCAAACAGCCAAAGGGCTTTAAAAGCTCGCTCCAAAAAGAGTTGGAGCGCTGCTCTCAGAGCCCTCCTGAACTCCTGCTTTATGTGCAGATCAGTACGAAGAAGAAACCCCTCTTTCAGCCCCACTCTTGGTGTTTAACTTTGAAAAGTTACACAATCATTGGCTCGAGCTTTGTCAGGATGTGAACACTCAAAATGCAAAAAAAATGGGTATCCCATTGTAGAGCTGTGCTTTAAATCAAACTAGAAAAGTACTCGGAGAGCGCAGACCTCCGCCAGCACCACAGTCCTCTCCCATATTGTGATTTTTTTTTTTTTTTTTTAATGTATTTTTTTGGGCATTTTTGCCTTTATTGATAGGAGAGAGACAGTGGATAGTCTTGGGAAAGGGGGAGAGAGAGTAGGGAAAGACACTCTGCAAACTGGTCACAGGCGGGATTCGAACCTGGACCGGCAGAAGCAAATACATGGGGTGCCTAGTTGCTAACCACTCCGCCAAACCAGCACCCCCATATTGTGATTTTTACCATAAATATTAGTCCTACCTTTATTTCATCGAAATATTTAGATTCCTTGACCATGAAAACAATCCGTTAGCATTTGGTTTCATAACTAGAGAGCGCAGACCTCCGCCAAGCAGTACAGTTCCCAGACGATGATCTGGATCAACACCAAAATTGAATCACTTCGTCTTTTTCCCATGCTGAACATTTCCTGAAAATTTCATCAAAATCCATCCATAACTTTTTGAGTTATTTTGTTCACAGACAGACAGACAAACAGACTCTCCCGAAAACATAACCTCTTTGGCGGAGGTAGCTATTACGATGTAGTGATGTAATTCCAAATGATTTAGGGTAGGAGTATTGTCTGTGTTGATGTATTTCAGGACTTAGAAATGGTTGTTTGAATTAAGAACCACTAGCAGTAATGTCAGTATTAATTACAAGGTAATCGATTCAAAAGGTGTATTTAAACTGTTGGGAATTCACATTCCTTTTATTTTAGTCTAGTTCTAACTCCACTTGCTTGTTTTAACAGACTCTGTCTTCATTACAGATGATTTATTTGAGGATGCACCAACCACTGAGGTGAAAAGCCCTGATTTTTCCTGCACAAAATCCCCACCAAGAGAGAGAAACCACATCGAGGGGCAAATGTCAGATTAATGCTGTAAGATGCTCCCCAGCTGTGGTGTTTTTCAATTTTAAAGGAGACATATCATGCTGATGCATGATTTAACACTTACATACAATATAATAAATTTGAAAACAAGACCTTGCACCCCCTTAATTTTCAAAAAATGAGATATTGTATTTTTTCTGATATCCCTGAACGAGATTTGATGCCTCTGAAAATAGGTCATTGCGAGATGACCACGAGATTAAAATCGTTGTGACGACACGAGGTACATTTCTTTTTATTGGAGTAATCTGATAAAACAGCTCCTCCTCTGTAATGTCCGTTAGCCACAAAACCGTCACTGAGGAACACATCCAGCCAGCAGCAGTGTATAGCTCCCTAGCTCACACTCACTGATTACCAGCTCTGGCCTGTAGGGGGACTCAATATGTCGTCGCTGCTTTGAGCCTGCCGGAAAATACAGTAGAAGAAGAAGAAGGACATTCTGGCTCAACCCCCGATAGAACTGACCAATCAGAGCACAAAGGGCTGTGACGTTGCGAGGTAACTGTAGGTCAGCCTGAGATCAGAGCGTTTCAACGAGAGCTTGATAATGGCCTAAAATGAGCATTTTGAGAACGCAATTGTGGGGCAATGAAAGAACTAAATGACTTGTACCGAGGGCAGAAATGCTTTACAGGCATCCTAGTCTGGCATAGTGAAAAGGAGAAACAAGCATGATATGTCTCCTTTAAGTGATCACAAACTTCCTCTGATCCTTCCGTAAAATATGGTCTTAAGGTTATACCTATCTCTCTTCAGTTCTCTCTTCCCTCTCACAGTCTGAGCCTTGTCTTGGCTGTTTAACATGAGTCTGGTTCTGCTCAGGATTTCCCCAACCTGACACCAGATGGACTGTTCAGTGTTTGGTCAGAACCTTCCAATAACATTTCAGGCAGATGATTGATTGACCCTCTGACTGTCACATTCATTAAGGCTCAATCAGATAATACTGTAGGAGAGCAAACTATAGTCAAAACATGTCAGAAGTGTGGCATTAATTTCTTTTCTATAGAGAAATTATTTCTGTGTTCATATGGAACCCCAAAAGATTCATAGATAAATAAATGAAAAAAACATTTTGAAGTAAATACTATTTTAATTAATAGCAGACTATGATATGGCCATTAAATCATAAAATAAGGCAATATTATCATAACATGTTTTATTATTCTTTAATATCAAATTATTATAACTAAGTATTTCATAATAATTCTTTTAGCAATGTCATACTTTTAAATAATGTCTTTTAATTTATTTTCCAAGCTTTTGTAAAATAAAAAAAACATGTTTTCAAAGTTAATTTTTATTTCATAATGTCCTTTTCCACAATGGCATTTTTATTTCATAATGTCATTTTTCAGCAGCACGAGTTGGTTTGTCAATTAAAGCACATGAGGCGGAGCCAGTGAAGTGATTGGCTGATCCTTTACACAAGCATTGCTGCGCCGAGAAGCCTTAAGAGCTAACGACATGAGTGCACGACATGTTTGAGACAATGGCTGCAGGAGAGAATTCAGTTTAAGAGCTGCCCTGGGAAGTTGCAAATCGTTTGAGTAGTAACAAAGGCCTTCACCTCAGCCTGAGAGAGGATTGCAGCAGCAGCATGTTTTCGATTTGGTGTCTGGGTGGACTGGGGTTCGTGGAGTGTGGTCACCTCACCTCTGGGTTGGCATTTGGAAGCATTGATGCTGGGGCTGTTAAATGAACTTCCAGACACCATCTCATCAAAAACACACGGCTGAAACTCTCTCTCCTGCACCCATTTTGTCTCAAACGTTTCAAGCACTCGTGTTTTCAGCTTATCAGGCTTCTCAGCGATAGTGTTAAGTCTCCACATTTGAACCGACACTGCTGCTGTAATGTCTGTGTAAGGGATCAGCCAATCACTTCACTGGCTCCGCCTTATGTGCTATGTGCTATAAAATAAAATGGCCATTGTGGAAAAAGACATCATGAAATGAAAATTTACTTTGAAATAACATTTTTTTTTATTTCACAAAAGCTTGGAAAACAAATAAAAAGTCATTATTTTAAAAAGTATGAAATTGTTAAAAGAATTATTATGAAATATTTAATTATAATAATTCAATATTAAAGAATAATAAAACACATCATAATAATATTGCCCTATCTTACAATTTAATTGCCATATTATACATTTGTCTGTTATTTATCAAAATATTGTCTTTATTTCGAAATGTTGTTTTCATTTATTTAATTATGAATCGTTTGGGGTTCCATATATTATTTGTTTTTTATTTCACTAAGAAATGTGGTCCAGAGCTAATAAATCTGCTCCTGAATCTGTTAGCATCTATGCTAATCTCTGTTCGAGCAGTCTCTTCCTGCTGCTGTCTCACTCGTAGCTCAAACTTCTTCACAATCTTTGTAGATTGGAGCTCGGCAGGATGGAATTTCCTGATCACAGACATTGAATCAGGCAGGTCCTTGCAGTGTTGTTGCTGTGTTATCAAACAGTTTTGCATATTGTTCTACTGGTATTTGTTTTCTAAAATCATGTAAAAAGCTTTTCATTCTGGTATTCTGGCCACTCTTTATTTCACATGAATGAAACCTGAGCTGTACAGTGTATTATGTGTTTCCATTCAGCTAAAATATATGAAGATCTGACTTTAGTCCATATCACCTGGTCCTATCCATTGGGGAAAAGTTATTTGTGATGTGCTGATGGTTCTGACGTCTCTGCTGTATTTGATAGATTGCTGTGAAGAGGCGCACAGGAAACGTGGGAAGCAGAGAGAGGAGGGACAACATGCAACAAAAGGTCCCTGGTGGGCTCAGACTGAGATGTTGCTGTTATGTGGTCTGCCTTTTTAAACCGCTAAGCCAGCATGAAATCTGTGTTTGTGACTTGGAAAGGTTTAAATGCACGCATCTGCAGTGCTTTTGTCATGTTTAACACCAAATCCTGTTTTTGCTTCTGTTTTTTTTGTGAACTATTCATGAATGTTTTATGTCCCTCTCAAACATAACAGGCGGGCAGTTGAATTATTTTCCATTCTGCTAATCGGAAACACATAAAAGTGATTATCTCTCATCTAACCATCACTCCCCTTTTCTCCCTTTGTTGCTGGCAGCTAATCTTATCACAGGCCCATCTGTGCATAACACCATGCAGTGGATGTTTATGCTGCATGCATCTCAATGTATGCATGTATGTGTGTGTGTGTTGGCCCTGCCACAGCTCATTGGTGACTCAGATCTCATGCCGTGAGCAGTAGTTAGTCCAGATGTTTGGTGTCTGCAGGAACATACTACTTTGGATAGTTTCCCACATGCTATCTGGTGTGGTTGACTCCAAGCTGGCCTCAAACTTCAAAACAGCCCAGCTCTAAAAATAGTCCCAAGCTCTTAATCATTCTGCAGACTCTCGCTGTCTCTGATAGTCAAATCACAGAGCTCAGTGAGGACACGGGCAGCGTACCCCCTCAGACAAGTCATGTCGCAGGGACAGAAAACATCTTCAGGCTGTGAGGCTGCCTGCACAAAGGACTATAACATCAGATTTTTACAAAACACACTACTTAGGAAAACAAACACAGGAGAACTAAAGATTCAAACTAAGTCATCCAAAGAAAACTTTGTCCTCTGAAATAACACACACACTGACCAACATCTTTGTCTATTGATGTCACTACTGTCAGGAGAAGGATAGTTTTTCTTACTGTATTCAGTTTCTTATGATAAAGTCCAGACATGATGTTTGAAAGGACTTTTTGTCCTTTAAACCAACACTAAGTAGAATTGTCCACCCTAATATAATATTTCTAGAATCATTGTGATGATATATCATCTTACAACAGGTTAAATGACACCTCTGTCATGGTCTGAGGGGGTCTGTGTCGCCTTCACTGGCACTATACAACCTCAATGTGGATGGTAGGAATACTTTCACACCTCAAAAAAAACGACAAAATTTTACTGTTTTGACTGCTTTACGGCACACGTCACTTCCCCCTCAAGGCAAAAGCTAAACGTTGGGAAAAGGAGAATATATTAAGCAATTTTTGAATTTTATAAAACAGATTTAATGACCAGAATTTAGTTTAAAGTAAACATGCACTTATTTTCCTAATGGAAACAGGGACCTTTTGGCTCACACTCCTGCATAGAAGATGGTGGTAATGGTAAATGGTAAATGGACTTGAGCTTATATAGCGCTTTTCTAGTCTTTGACTACTCAAAGCTCCTTTACATCGCAGATCACACCTACCCATTCATACCCATTCGCACTCACATTCACTCACTGATGGTTCAGAGTATCTATGTTAGTTATCCATCAGTATCTCTAACACATTCACGCCCTTTCGTGCCCATTTACACACCACTGACACAGCAGTGGGAGCAACTTGGGGTTAAGTGTCTTGCCCAAGGACACATCGCCATGTGTCGCCCGGAGCTGGGCTTGAACCTGCAACCTCCCGATCACTGACCAAGCGCACTATCCAACTGCGCCACCGACGCAGCCGTTAGGCTAGAAGAAGAAGAAGAAGAAAGCTAAATGTAGCGTTGTTATCAAGGCAGAAGCAGCGAAAAATCTGAAGAAAAGAATTGTTTTATCGGAGGAGATGAAAAAGAAAAGTGGGAGAGTAACAAGCTGAATACCCAGACAGGGATCAACTTTGGCCCTGTGTTCACTCGCTGCTGTGAGCTGAAGGACGAGGAGGGATTTCCAACCGATGCTGATTTGGCCCCGTTATTGTTGGACTGGTATGATGATTTATGTGAAAAGAAACATGATTAGACTGCACCTTATCAGCCCACATGGTTTATTTGTTTCTCGGGACATCCTGTTATCTCGCTTCTCCCTCTGTATGTCAACAAAGGCACGTTGGTGTGAGGCGCTCTTTTTTACGACAGTGCAGTTACACTCAACGACCATAGAGGCCCCTAGAGAGCTGATAGCTGGAATCTTACTTTGTGCTGCTTCAAACTGTTTGATTTAATAAACAAAGAGGGTTGGGCAGTATCCACTCTTTAAGAAGTTCATCCTTCCCTCAATTTTACAGCTTAGAGCCATGTACACGTGAGTGAAAACCACATACATAAAGCAGGTCTGACCAGTTGACAAACAGAGCTGTGAAGTGAAGACTGATTGGGATTTACCTGTAAAGGCGGTCACAATGAAGACCATTGACACTAGTACATCTGCACTCAATCATGTGTTTCACAATTCATGTTATCCTACATTAAAAACATGACAGGGGAATTATGCATGCATTACACAACTTTTTTTTTTTATGTGTTTTTGTTTGCAAGGAAGCTTTTTCATCTTGGTTTGAAAGGACAGGACTGTGGATAGACTCAGAAAGTGAAAGTTGAGGATGGAAAAAGACTTCGACCTGGAAAGAGGCTCCAGAGGACCATCCACAGGAGAACAACAGCCTCCATACTCAACGCCTTAGCAGAGCCGCTTGTCCATAGGTTATCTTTTATTCCAGGTCAGGTAGGAGCATCTTGCACTCTACAAGTCCCAAGTCCATGACAAGCAGATAGACACCGTTCCTTTGACTGCGTGTAGTAACAAGAGACGGAAAAAGCTTGCCCACTGCTAGTTAGCTTAGCTAAAACACTGACAGTCAACAAGAATAGCTATCCTGTTTATGCCTAAAGTTTTCAGATGAACTCTTCAGCAACTCTAAATGGTGCTGTGTGCTTGTTGTGACTTGTTCTTACTGCGTTATGTTGTGTTATTTTCTACCATCATCGTATTATCTCTTCCAATCTGCAACAGACTTGTTTTGTTGACCTACTTCTGCGGTGGTCTGCGCTCGAAATGTGATATTTACAAACGGGTCATGCCTTTTGAACAGCTCTTTAGGCCCTGTTTAATGACAACTAAAACGACCAAAAGCTGAGAATTTTCATTGTGTTTCTGCCTCCCATTTATATAAGAATGTTGCCCAGGGTGCCAAAAAAAGAAAAGACAGAAAGCCAGGGTCGAGAGTGAAAAGTTTTGAAAATGTTTTCATTTCTATCTCCCTGTTGCCCAGACAAGAAACTTTGGAGAACAGAAACTCTGCATCTTTGGGCATCTGCTTACTATTATTGTTTGAGAAAAGTTTGTCTTCATTGGAAAGCGTACGTGTGTTCTAACGCCGCTGTTTCACTTCATGTTTCAAACCTTCATCTCATAGTTTTTGGTGGCATGTGAAATGTAAAAACATTTAATACCAACTGCTGTGCAATGTCAAGTGAAGTTGCAGCTTGGACATGATGCTCTGCAGGTGGACTATGTTGAAATTTTCAGTCAATGTTTTCTTCACAGATATGCATGTTTGCATGGCTGGTTCTGAATACTTTGGATAACTGTATATACTGTAACTGTTGCTAGGATAAAGCTCTTCACTTCTTTGCAACCTCTAACCAGGGAGTTTTGGATCAGGTAGCAGCTCAATAACCAATCAAGTGGAGGGTGAAAGCCCGCATGAAAACAACTGCAAACACCACTCTTTCTGTGCCATAATGTTTTATTTCAACTATACATGCCGTGTTAAAAAAATCAACAAAAAATATCATGAAACAAAGACCATTATTATTATTTACACATTCACAGTACAACTTTACAACATATCTACACGCTCAAATACTCTGGAGATCATATACAGCTGGCCTTTCATTGCCATGTTGCACAGTATTTAAATCAAAAAGTACATGACAAAATCCGGTTCATCTGCACACACCCGCACGCACACACACCAAGCTCAGACTGAAATATAAAGGCTTCAATTTTGATTGCAACAGAAAGACCCAGTTCATATTGCAATGTACAAGGCAGTTGAGCAGTGTGTGTTGTGTGTTTGTGGCGTCAGTGTGTATGTGGAGTAGAAAAGAGAGCCCAAACACTGGTTAGATGACAGGCAGAGAGTCTTTACATACAATCATCACTTGTAAACAAAATGTGGCTTTGGGCTAAACAGGCAACTGATGCTCGGATAGGATTGCAGATGTCTCCTGTATAAATGAACCCAGTGCTAAGAGATGTGATCCCTCAGGCATCCCTACTGGCCAATAGAAACAATTCCTGTCACTGCAATCCTGGGGAAGGGAGGCGGGTTACGGATTCTGCGTGACCACCGCCCGTGCCAATAGACGGCTTTCACATGAACACTGTGTTAATACATTGGCTGTGGGCAGGATGTGCTGCTGCTTTGAGCCGACTGCTCCACAGTACATGGTCTACCACCCTACATCCCACGGTCAAGAAAATACATTCACTGCATGGCACCTCTATGTGCTGGACCCACATCTTTCCTTTCAATACCAACGGTAAAAGGAGGAACATTTGATCCCAAAGTGATGATTTTTGACTATCCTTTTGTTAAAGTGGAATGTTTTCTGCTGTTTCCACATAGGGCTGGGCAATATGGACCAAAAGTCATAAATAATTAATGATGGAACACAATTCTTCATTGAAGCTACTGCTTAAATCAGGAGTAGGACACTTTCTTACCAAAGAAGCTGCATAAAATTCTAAAATTCTAACTGCTAAAAAGCCACATTTTTGTAAATTATCTCAACAAGACAGTTATCACCAATTAGTGATCTACAAATGAGGAAATTAAAACATTTTTAAGACTAAGTTAAGCCATTATTCATAATTTTCCACATTGATAAGTCCATCAGTTTGAATTGGCTAAACAAAGAATTTGCGTAACTTAGGCAGCTTTTTAGTGCTATGACCAAGGGTCTTGCTGGTTGTTTGTGTATTCTATATACATTTTTTCAAAGGCATTTGATAAAGTTACATATAGGAGTTTCACTTTTAAATCAGAAGCTATTTATATTGAATAACATCTTGCATAAAGCAAACTATGCACTTTGTCTTTATTAATATACAATATTGTGATGACAGATTTATCCATGGTTTTATTAATTTTGAAATGTATTGACCTTCAAAAATGACAACTTGGCCAAACACTGTTTGACTGAGGGCCCCGGAGCTACCATTCGGTCATAACTGGTCTTCATTGCAAAGAATTATCATGTTATTTGGAAGCATTTTTAGAAAAAAAGATTTGAATAATGTTACCTGTTTGATTACCACAGTGACACTGAAAAAGTCCCATGAAAACAAATTTTCTGTAATTTTTTCATGTACCATAACTGCAGACAAGGTGTTTCTTGTGTTTTCTTGTCAAATTCTGTGTAAACTGCACTTACACCTTAGCATCGTCTGGAAATGCTGGTCTGACTGTTGAGAAATGAAGGCAAACTTTGCTTCTCCAAAATTCACCCCCTTTTCCAAGTGTTGCCAATGAATTTGGACACAAATCCTTTGGGTCTGTCTCCACTGGTTAAAAGTACCAATGAGGGTCATAAAGTTTTAGTACCTTTGATGCTTGAAGCATAAAAATAATGGAAATGTTATCATTTTGACAAGAATGGAACTCAAGACAGTACCTAGTCTCTTTTGTTCAAGGCTATGATTAAGAAGAGTGCTGTTAGCCTGTACGGACCTTTCTTCTAATGGCCAGGGTTTGATTCAAGCCTGCAGCTTCAGTCCCATGTTTCTTCCTCCACTCTCTTCACACTTTCAGACTATTAAAGGTCTCTTCTTTAAATAAAGGATAAAAATGACCAAAAAAAAACCCCACTTGAAATTAGAATATGACTAATTAACATTTATAAACATCAAGTCTTGGTACTTAATAATATATTTATGTAATTACTATTTTACACTACTTCAGAGTATGGTAAATTTGGCCAATTTCAAAATATGGAAATCTGCTGATTTTGTAAGATTCTACAGTGCAGAGTGTTTCCTTCAATTTATAATAATCACAAACTATACACTTTCCAATAATATGAGTTTAGCACTTTGGTCTGTAATTTCAAATCTCTTTTGAAAATTGGTTGATTTTTTACTAAAACATAATAGCTTCAAAGTATATTGTAAAACATGAAAATGATAACTATTGAAATAAATATAGCATTTTAAGCAGTTTTTCTTCTTTTCAGTAAGCATATCATCATTGCTTTTGCTACATAAAAAGATCTTTTTATTTAGCATCAGGCTTCAGTCTCATCATGCTTGGCACCTATGTTTTATAAAAAAATGACCTATACTGATAAAAATAGTCCCTTGCTCTTTCTGCCATTTGAAAGTGTATCAATACATTTCAAAACCAAGTCATTGCCCAGCCCTATTTCCACATCCGCTCACTTTGGATTAGGTAGTGATTTTTCTGACATCCTGCTTGTTTTTGAAATTCTTCATATAAAAATGTGTATATAGAATATAACAATAACATACAGAGGACCAATTGACATTGCCAATATTACATAATGTACTAGTTCATTTAGTGAATAAGGCACACAATGCACAGATTCAGGTTCACTTGCCTAAAAATATTCATACTCCTTATTTATAGCATTTCATTATATACAGGATCTTGTCATTGCCAGCATGACTCATTTGCACACATTGGTATTTGTTGTGTTGATTGTACACTGGCCACAGCTGCACAGGGACTACAGGCTGCAGAGGACAGGGGTGTTACATCCACATTTTTGCTCTAGGGTCAGTTTAATACACTTTGAAGAGGGTTAATGCAGGAGAAAGTCTATGAGGGTACACACAAGTTAAACAGAAGTGCCCTGAAATGTTGAGTTCATTTAAATGGGCTGAACCATTGGTGTTGCTCTAGTTTCACAAGAAAACTCTTTAAATAACACAGTAAAGGCAAATAATTTGTTCAAAATTCATTTATATAATGAGATGAGAAATGTTTATTTTGACTTAATACCATTGCTACATTTAGAAAAAAAGTCTCTTTAACCGCCAGCATTTTCCCTACAATGGGGCAGTAGAGGTTAGAGGAGGTTTCAGTCCTGGAAAGTGTAAGTTCTTTCCCCACGTTTCAGTCTTAACAGTGCGTTTGGTTGCTGAAAATTGAACATCTTGGCCTCTGTTTACACACATTCCCCCATACATACGTGCAAGCAGATGGGCACCTCCATATCAAGTGTCTGATAGGGAGGAGATCTCAAAAAAGACACACAACTTTGTCTTAAACCATTAAAAGTAAATGTACTGCAAGTTTCATAAAGCCACAGTCCACGTTTACATCTAACATCTCACTCAGCCTTCTCATGAAAGCACATCAGTGTCACAAAAACATGGTTTAGACTTGCTCAGGTAGATGAAAACAAGAGCAAAGTTTCGATAATGATGTCTAATGGGAGACAGTGACTTAGGTCTTACACAGGTCTTCAGGTGCATCCCTCTGCATGTGATAACCAAATCTGAAGGCCTTTTGTGTTCCGCCTTTGCACAAACCTGCATCCTACCCACGCACACTCAAACACTCATTTGCACTCATTCCCCGTCCACAGTCACGTTTCTAAAGCAACACACACGCTATGATTTTTGAGTTCCCTTCCCTCTGCCCCTAGCCATCTTGCTAACAAAGGCCTGGCCTACCTCTCCTCTTTGTTCAGTTCACATTAGTGGGAAGACAGTGCTTAAGGGCAGTGACAAATGAGACTCATTCTTCAAGTATTCCACTGTTTTGACCCTCCTACAACACGCGCAGACGCTGTAGCAGCCCAGCGTCAGTGTCCTAAACCTCGTACCCAATATTGGAACGGGTGTCACCGAGCCCAGATACGAAGTGGACCAGCGGATTTACAACTGTCCACGGCTCATATCCCTCAGCTACCAGGACGAAGGAGGTACACGGGGACGTAAGGAGCAAAAAAAGCTCCAAGGAGTATCTTTGGCCACATGTGTGATTATTCCCTTTTTAGTTTAAGTGAATGTGCATATTGTTTAAAGGGGGAACACACCTCAAGATACACAAACACACAGCAGGCCCTACCCCGTCCATCGCTCCCCCCTCAAGTACTCTAAGCTCACTCAGAAGAGTCCATGCTCCTTTAATAACTGTACTTGTTGACCACTCGCATCTGTGGAGTCTGTGGTGAAAACCCATTGGGTTTAGGGGGCACGTCTGGCTTTATCGATGGGGTCCTTTTAACCCCCGTACGAGGGAGCGAGCAGTGCCCGTTGTAGCTGCCCTGTCGGGATAGAGAGGATGGGTGGGCCATCACAGCCCCATGGGAGTCAAGTCTGGAGGGGGGTGTTGGAGGCATGTAGCCCCCTCTGTTCATACTGTGTTGGCGAGTCACGGACACCCCCATTGTCACTCCGCTTGGTGAGGTGGATAAGGACTGCCTGTGAGAGGCACTCCGTTGGAGTTGATACCCCCCTCTGTGCCTCTCCAGAGTCCCCCCCATACTCAGGCTGCCCGTTGGCGTTGTCGGAGTGGAGGGCAGAGGCACATCCACCCTTTTGGTGGGGCTGTGCCTCGGAAGGGAGGAGGAAGGGGAGTAGAGGGAAGCCTCACGGCTGGGCACCTTGGGGGGCATTTCAGTCAGTTCCTCCATGGGCTCCAGAGTGAGGTGTTGTCTTGGGCGAGGCCCTGACCCCTCCTGAAGAATGGCCTTAGGGTTGGCCACAGAGTCATTAAGATGTTTTAAAAGATCATTTAGAGTATTCCTTGCATCCACGGACCTCTTCTGGTCTTTCCTACTGCCCTTGGAATCTCCATTCTTTGTCTTCTTTTCAGATGAACGTGGCAGTGTATCATCCATATCGTCAAAGTCGGGGTGGTCATGGGTGGCGTTAGGCAAGACGACTGCACTGGGGATGTGGGAGTGTCCCAGGGCCAGGTGAGGGTGGTGGGAGTTGGTGTTTGGTGGAACAGGAGAAGAGAGGTACTGAGGACTCTTTGCTGAGTTGGACTCCTTCCGAGGACCACCAACCTTCCCGTGAGCCCTCTCCCACTGGTTTTTGATGGGTTGTAGTCCTTTCTGCTGAAGCACAGGAGTCGACTCAGGTGTAGGCAGGGCCGCGAGCTCAGGAGGCTGACAACTGTCCCGCAGAATCATGGTCTTGGTGTCCCCATTTGGCGTGTTCAGTTCTTTGCTGTTGCTCAGCAGATTGGTGTACAGCTTTGGAGAATCAATGTTGGTCTGGTACTCCTAAGAAAGAAAGAACAAAATTTGTAAGTTTATTTGCAGTTTTATGACTTTAAGAGTCAGTGTGATTATATTCAGTATTAAAAAGTCAAAATATGGTGTGGGTTTAACTGAAACTGGAGTTTAAAGTGCAAGTAAACATCTTTGGTTCAAATGCTAAATCGAATTTCTTAAGGTCAGACAGACAGACCTTCATGATGCTGTTGGAGATTGATTTTCACCTGCATGTATATGTGTCTACTGGACCAGACTGACCTTAAGAGTTTGTGCATACTCCACAGTTTTTGGTCTTTGCCCCAGAAATCAACAGCATAAATATTAAGCAAAGCAGAGTTGTTTTTAATCTCTTCAGGCACCACATTAGGCTAGCAGAGATAGACAACTCTTGATTACCAAGAGGGCTGTATAAAACTTTCCTCACTTTCTCAGGGGAACAGTTATGCAAACTGATGCTCTCAATGAGAAACATAAAAACATGTTCATGCAATGTGATAGTTCATTAAAAGTTCAAGAGAAACAATTACAGAGCACTAGTCAATTGCATAAAAAAGCTCATCTAAGATTTCCTCTGAATATTTCTTTTTTAGATCCTTATTTGTGCATGACATTGGCTTGTTCTGAGACTTGTGATGGGGTGCTCAGAAAATACCCCCATTTCACTTGATACGTTTCTCCTGATGAAATGAACAGCAGGGGAAAAAAATAAATTGACACATTTGGTCGACCAATCAGAATTTTGGTCGACTGAGGACGCATCGACCGATTAGTCGACCAGTCAACTTGGACTTTACAGCCCTAATATTGTCATGTCTTCCTTATGTTTGTTAATATCTGAAGTGATTTGCAGGCCACAGTAGGTGAAGTGAGGAGTCATATGTGGCACCAGGCTTCCAGTTGCTCACCCTTTGGCGAAAGGGAAAGCATTGATTAATCCTTGTGAACGAAGTGTGGAGCTGCAAATTTGCTCATATTTGCAGTGTGATATACAACATGTAGCCTGTTGACTAACTTTTCAGTGAGGTAAAAAAGAAGAAGGTCCAAATTAAACTGAAAAGGGGGCAAATATCACGTAGCATGGCAAAAGCAGACTTACTGTCTTAGAGCAAAAATAGCTAATTTTTCCTGCTTGGCTTAACAGTCAAATGGCTCTCAACAGGAAAAAAGGACAGCTAACTAGTCTTCACTGGATTTTTGCAAGATCACCCATTATTTTTTGCACTTTATCTTATTCCAACCATTAACTTTTTATTTTTCAGACAGAATAACTCATTTTTTTAGCTCAAAGCAGGTGCTTGAATGAGTGTTGTAAGCTGTATACTTTTTGAAGAGAGTGGCTGATGTGCTGTCACAGTTATGTGGTACAAAAATAAGGAAACCAGGGCCACCTTGAAAAAGTTAAGCTTTTTAATTTTAAAACAACTCCCTTAAGTCAGATAATTAACATAATCGTGCATTAATGCTCTGGGTACACACGATTGTTACCTCCACCAAGAGGTTCTTTTTTGACAGCATTTGTGCATCTGTCTGTGATTTAATGAAAAAAATATTGATTTTGATGCATTTTTGGGAAATGCTGGTCATTGCATAAAAAGAATCAATAAGATTCTGGTGGTGATCCAGATCCACAAGGCACAAGTAATTCTTGAAGCATTTTTTTAACATTGTGAGATGGGGAAGGGATCCACACTTTTGCTGATTACTTGGCTAAGAATGTCAGATATGTCTTGAGGGTTGTGCATTATGGGCACTTTAAGTTGTCACTAAAGTAGAAATCTCCTGAGTATCGGCTGCTCTTACATGACAGATTTGTCCAAACCTCTGAAGTTGGTGCTATAGGCGTCACCCATACCCACTGAACTTGTAGTTCAGTAGACCACAACAATGATGGCAGACTGGAGTCCCATTATTATATATTAAAACAAAATTTGCAAAAATGTTGATGTACTATCATCGTTTTAATCTGTCGAAGCATACTTCAATGTGTAAGCCATTTTTGAGTAATTGGGCATTAAAGGAAGGAGATGTGAACATCAACAAATATATCATGACACAAATGGTTTTTGGTATTTTGTGCAGATCTGTATGCACGAGGGTTTAAATCAAATGCTATCATCTAAACATCACTTTGTTGAAAATAAAAAGGATTAATGGTAAACAAGGTCTTAATGGTTTGATTCCCTCTTGGAACAGTACCTTAACTTTACTGTGCATGTAAATGAACTGAATGATCCTATAAACAAAAGACTGGAATTGTGTATTGATCTGTTTTAAAAGCTGTACCTTCACAGGGCTGTCAAAGAGTCCATTCAGCTTCACAAAGCTTCCAGTAGAGTCAGAACAGGATGGCGCAGACTCTGCGTCCTTGTGGACATGTCTTGGCTTCCGGAGGAATGAGTCTCGGTAGCAGAAAACAATAAGACCAGCCAGGAGCGCACCCATGAGGAAAGCAGCAAACACACAGGTGATGAGGATGTTCATGTGGACCATCTGGTTGGTCTCACCTGCTTGGATATCCCACACACCTATAAAACATTGAAGCAACGGTTAAACCCCTGGTGAAAGAGTCAGAAAGCTCAGTGAAGCATTACCCCAAGTAAACAGCAGAAAAACTGCATGATTGTGTATGAGAACCCTCATGCACCATCTGCTTTAAACAGCTCAACAGTTAACTAAAACATATTCAGTAACTACTGACACATTTATATTCCTCTTATAAACCCAGATGATGAAGAAATGTGGTGGCAGAAGCTGTTAGGTACCCACATCCATTTCACCATCTATAAGAATCAGTGCGCAGGTCTATGTTAGTTCGGAGGGGGAGACTTGAAGTGCTGTTTTGATCCACGCTCCACAAGAGGCTTTTTGTCATGCATTAAAGAAGTACCAGAAGGTTAGGAGTGCATTTTCATCCAAAACAGAGAGCCAAATTGATCATCTCACACAAGAGATCAATCAGAAAGAAGAAACACCGGGAGAAAAGATTCAGTGTTTGCCTTCAAGATATTCAGATGGCATGAGCTGGACTGAGAGTTTGTTAGTAACCACAGACATTGAAAGAGTTAGTCATCCACCGTGCGGCCACAACAGTGTTGTGAAAGGGCAGGCCAAGTCAATGATCTACCAGCCAGGGTAAATAGTTACCGGACCAGAGTTAATAAATCTATAGTGGCAGAGAGAAAAACAAAACCCAACCAAAGAAACAAAAGAAAAAGTTTACCAAGACTTTATAGAGAGTGAGTTTTATTAATTAGAAAGTTGAAATAATGATCGAAAAGAAAGAAAAAATATAAGAAATATAATTTAGAGGGAAGTAAACAATAGTTGAATCAAAAATATAATGTAAGGCAACAGAAAGTCAATTTAAAAGAGTAGAAAACTAGATGTAATCTGAAGTGTTATTTAATGCAAACCCCAAGTAGCTGCCACTGTGTGCTCAATGTGTTTGCATGTGTGAGCTGATGTGTGGATTCCCATTAGTGTGTCTTGCTGGCAGCTATCAGACTGGGCTCAATGCAGCATGCTGGCTGCCTCCCTGCGGGCCTTACCCTCTTGGCCCCCTGGGAAAGAGTCTAAAGAATGGGAGGTGGCTGGGTCATCCTGCAGCACAAAGCCTGAGCCGTAGAGCTCTGGACCAGGCTCAGAGCTGGGGCTCTGAGTGGGTATGAGTACTGGGGGGTGTATGGGCCCACTGGGGTGGACAGTGACAGGCGCTGATGAAAACTCCATGTCTGTGGTGACAAACAAATTGTTAACAAACTGTGCAGACGTGGGTAAAGCATACTGTTATCATCCCGGTTAGTAGGCATGGTCAATGAGTCATTTTTAGGATTAGTATTGAAACAGATGATGAATAAACCTTATTTTGATCAGTGTTGGGTAGTGTTACTTTTCAGTGTAACTCAGTACTTATAAAGATAGCCTTAATTGAAAAACACAACTTTACTATGGTGTTACAGGCTGGTTAAAGCAACACATTAGAGTACTTTTGGGTTAGCAAAAATAACAACCCTCTAACCACTATATCCACACATTACAAAAATGCAGCACCGGAAACTGTATATAAGCCTCTGGACTTTTCCACCGTTGTACAGCCCACAATCTGATAGTCTGCTGCCTGTTTCCTACACTGCTCCTACTTTTTGAACATCTCCTGTCTAACAGAACCTTATGCCACATTTGTGTCGATGGCAGCTGTTTTACACATGATGATACGTGCAATGCTATAACAACAGTTTTGATCATTTGGATGCATTACAATGTTGACATTAAGCTTTGAACATGTGAAAACAAAAAAAGTACTTGAGTTGAAAGCTAAGCTTGCAATACTGAACACACTTTATGCATCGATGCCAATACCAAGTCACGGGATCTGCACCAGTACTAAATGAAACAGTATCAAAACTCCTCAAAACATAATTTTACAGTATGGTGCAAGCCTCTTGTTATTTTAGCAGGTGGGCAGAGCTGAAGCCATGTTTGCATTGTTTATATTTTAAGGTTATTTTTTGTGTAGGTAACACCGAACAGGAAAAACAGACAGCTCATCAACTTGCAAATAAGATCAAAAATAACTCAAAAGTGGCATAAAGTATAACACACACTCTGAACCAGCATCATAATAGAGCCATACTATCATTGTGCTTTAAGACATTCATATTGATTTTGCCACTGTATCATTTTGGTGTCAGCCCACATTGCATTACAGTATTGCAAAAGCACAAGAGAGCACAACACATCAGGAGCTTTGCCTTTTCTTGCCTTTGTAGCGCCACTGTTACTAGCTCTGAGGTAGGCTTAGCATTGGGATCACTTCATCTAGCATTCATATTTAAGGCAAAATGTCAGTGCATCTTAAACAGCACTGCACATGAGGCTTTGACCTTACATTTTCTATTATGTTGTTTGCATCCCTTTTGTATAAAGGCGAAACCTAATGTGATTATGACCATAGATTTATTCTGTCCTCTTGCCTGTTGAAGCTAGCTTTGTGCATGCCACAGCTGTGTTTAGCTTCTGCCTGCTTGTAGCTACGCGCTATCTTGCCAACATCCATTCATACACTTATTATCTGCTGCTTATCCCTACTGAGGTCGTGAGGGGCTGGAGCCTACAGTATTTCAGCAGAATTAGGCAAGAAGCAGGTGAGACAAACAACTATTCCCTCATTCAAGGACAATCAGGTTTGAACCATCAACCTCCCTGCCGTTAGCCATGTGAACTACTTGCTGCGCCTTTCCTACATTTGAGGGAAACAGTACAGACACTTTGAGGATTTAATTTTGTGGAGACTAGTGCAAAGTTTTTCTCTTCAGTACTTGATTACTTTTATGTTAAATGTACCAACTAATCCATTTCCTAAATTACAAATCTAAGAAGTGGTTTGATTCATCACAAGAAAATGGTAATCCGAGTACTCTAATGGATTACTTTCTTTAATGTCACCCCCAACACTGATCTTAGTTGACCTTCATCAGATGTTGTGTTTAAACATTCACAGACCAATAAAAGTACATTTGTCAAAAATAATTTGGAATAGGAAAAAAAGAGGATACTGAGGTTCAAAGAGGAGTCGGTACACAACAGTAAGAATGCCAAGAGATGGAGGTCGGGCATGCAAAGAGGAAGAACGAGAAGGAGTCCAACATGAAGTGATGAGTGAAAAGGAGGAAGTGAATCTGTGCTCAGAAAGAGCACCGATGTCGCCCAGTGAGTCTGAATATTTGTGACATCGATGGAAGATGAAGCAGATGACTCTAGCATTCAGGGAGTGTTTGCTAAGAGAAGATGAATGGTGACAGTGGCGAAGAAGACAGGGCTGGAGATGCTGAACTCAAGGAAAGGAAACCATTTGAGTAAAAGATCAAACTAACCAGAGGTAGGGTCGCCAAATGATTTGTAATCTGGCGCTGATGTAGTGCCCAAAAACGCTAAAAGAATTCAAAAAGGACAAGAAGTCAGCATAAAGGGAATTCAGAAAGGGAAAAATAAAGAGTAAAATTCCCAAAGAGACACCAAGAGTGCAGTTTATTTGACTTCAAGATAAAGATAAGAAGCACTCGCTTCACAGTGTCCTCTCTCTGGAGTCACAGTAAGCCCTCTGGTTCTGATCGATACTGAGGTTCAGCCTGGGTCATGTTTAGTTGGTACAAATGAAGGGAAAAGCTTTTGTAAGTGAAATCTCAAGAGGCACATTTTCAGGCCAGACGATATCTTAAAACCTCTACCATTAGCACCGACTGAACATGACCCTGAATTGTACATGTCCATGTTTTGTCAGTTACAGGTGGCCATGTACTGTATGCAGATGTGTGTGTTAATACTGAACATAGACTTAATGTAGGGGCAAGTTACTGGAGTGGTTACTGGTGTGAGTGTGCAGGCTCATGGTGTGTGTGGAGATGACTTTGTGTCTCATTTTGCTGTGTCTGCGTAAGTGTGTTTCTGCATGTGTTTGTATGCATTTTAGGACATAATGACATGATATGGAGATGAGGTTCATACCATGACAGTCTCCCAGGTGAGCCGTGTTTCCAAACTCAACATCCTGCTCATAACCAGTCCTGAAAGGACAGAAGAGAAGGACAGAAAGATTAATCAGAGCTGCACAGAATCAGAATATCAGCCCTGTCCTAGCTTCTCTACGCTAATGACTGACTTTACTTATGATTGCTTTTGACTTAACGCTCCTTATGGACCCCTTAGGTCAACTAACGTGGGTCTGGCAGCCCCTCGGTCACGTCTTCAGGCTAATTCAAGACACAACAGTCACACTGCTGTCACATTTTGCCTTCTATAGCATCACAGAGGCGTAAAGGGGGTGGGGATGGTGTTTATAAAAAAGGAAATCCTAAATAGTAGAGATAGGTTTGTGGTCAATAGTAACAAAATGTTCTTTTCCTTTGTCAATTTTAGGCAGAAGTGCAGTCCAAGTGTGTTAAAATATAAAGTGGGGCCGTAACTAGAATTGGAAAATACCATTTTAACTATGAATTCATTCACAACAGTCTCATTTCACCACTAGTTAAGGTAAAGGGAGAACCTTTTTGAGGGGCCCATCTCAAATCAAAGGTGCTGTGAGAAGTATTGAGTGAGCTGCTGCCATATTTAAATGTGCTTTCATAAATATCAATCAGTTATATATAAATGATTGCTTTGACTCACGTCACACCAGGCTGAATCCTCTCACAGGCTCCATGAGGCCTCCAGCCACAGTAAGGATCCCTTGATGCGATGCATGACCTGGTTTAACACAAACACGCCATCAAACCTTCCGCTTAACCATTCTGAGAAGTGCCCAATAAACAGTTGTGACTGACTGAACATTAACCATGAATCACAAGGCGGAAGTTATCATCGCTTTTATGACATTTACTGAAAAACAAAACTGTTAAGTCATAAACCTATGACCGTCAGAGGCACAATTTAAACTCCCTACGTGAGCGTTTGTGCATCACTTACTTGTGGCACGCGGAGTGCCTTTCACAGCGGCTCAGGGGAATACGGATGACACAGCTTGAAAAGGCGACATACAGGCTGTGTGCGTCTTTGTCCACGTGCAGCGAGAGGACACGCTTGTCAGACTCACGGTTAGACAGACACCTGGGAAAAGAAAGCGAGAAACATGATCAGAGCTTTATCAGATAAGTCTGTCTACTGTTTCAGTCTCGCTAGATTTAATCATTTGTTTGGTGGAGTAGGCACATAAAGCTTTTTCCACGCAGTTTAACAAGATTTTAACCTCTGACACCCTGCAGTTTGTGTACTAGTATCCAAAAATAAACAGATAAAAAGTCACACACACACTGTTCCTGCACAGAAAGCACACAGACAGGCCCCACAATCTGTGCCAGGAAGCCTCACTTAAAGAGTTGCTGACTCCTCAGCCAGAAAGCAGAAGGGGAAGGGAAATGGAGAACAGTGGCAGACACAGAGAGTGTGAAAATTAAGTATGTGTGTGTCCCTACTTGGCCCTGTTGAAGACATCTATCTCCTCCAGAAGCAGGCTGTCATTCAGGGATGTGGAGGACGTCTTGGCCAAAACCTTGAGGACAACTCCTGACTCAGCGCCGATGAACACCACGGTGTGGTTCTTGTGAGGCCCAGCTTCATTGTCCACAGCCAGTGCTGTCAGTCTGTACCTTCACACACATCAGATGAGCATATGTTACTCACAGCAGGGGTGTAAACGCTAGAGGCCATTTTGAATACAGAGAGCACGCCGTCTGTTCACATATGAAAGGTCAAGCTGCTTTTCTTAAACATTGAATATTATTGAATGCATTATCAATGTCTGTACTTGAACTAAGTTAAGGCTAGCAGCAAAGACTTTTGGTTTGTTTAGAATTTCGGGGAGTCTGTCCTCTACATGTTAGAAGTGTGCAAAAAGCAAACAGACAAACAACAATATTACCTTGGTCTATTAACAGCCTTGAATCACTTTAAGAGAACGTTTGCCAGAAAAATGTGGAAAAGACAGTTTTGTTGGAGTGAAGCTAATCATCCTACTCCTCAAGAGAAACTGAAGAACTGGATTCACAAACATTTATGTAACCAAAGAGCAGAATAAGTGTATGTACAAAAGCATTGCTGCCAAAACTGAGCTCTGTCTCTCTTGAACTTGTCTTATGCCTCCTGATTTACCTGACTCGTGTCTTGGTGAACCACGGCTCATCTCCGATAGAAGGCACTGCTGTGTCCATGAGAGGGTGGGATTTGATGAACTGCAGGGTATCGTCCGGAAACTCCACTGAGCTCTTAAAGGACGCAGCTGGACCATGACCTGCACAGCACCCGGGCCTGAGATAGAGGGTGCACATGGGGAGAGGGCAAAAGGTCAAAGATCAGCCCACACGATCACACACCAGGGAGTCGTAATAACGAGAATTGAGATGGATGCAAAGTGCAACGAGGGGGTGAATGGAGGAGGAGCAGGTGCCTATTAGGCTCACAAAAAGGCCTCAGCTGGAAACATAAAATATACATATGCATGGTTATCCCCCATAAATGATTAAGCAGGGTAATGAGGTGCCTTGGTGGACTTGTGTTTTGGACAGAGGACTGGCCTACAAATATATGTGCAGGCTAAAAACAGGTTAAATATGCAGCACGTCTAATTATGCCAAATTAATAATTTAATCATCAGCAGATGGTGAATGTGTGTGCTGGGTCAGAGCTAATAACTTGCTCTCTTACTGGTGAAAAAGATTTGATTTCATTGGGTTTAGACTTGACAAAGAAGGGTTAGGAAAGAGAATGAAATGACAGGTGGTAAACAGCTGTTGGCAGGCACCACCTGCCTTTTTTCCACTTCTCTTGGCTCTTTTGAAAGGTTTCAAATTTGGAATATTCTGAGGAAAAGGAAGGTTTAATCCTCACCGTGGTTTAGGCAGCTTCTCTTCTGGAAATGGGGTCCAAACAGAGTCTGGAGTTTTCTGTTCTTTGAAGCGACCCCAGAATACTTTCTCGATGTCAGCCATGGAGAAGGCACACACTGCTGACCCCGGGATACTGAGGACAAATAAAGAAAGAATATGAAATTCATGTTCCTTTTTGGATCTTATATTCTATTGCAATACAGCCATAAACACCGGGGCTGCATAATAAATTACAATGGCAACATCATTACAGTAAGAGAATATTCAATAATGCATATCTATAGTGTTCATTTATCACAATAAATTAAAAAAAACATTATAAAAGGAAAACATTCTCCACTCAATATGTACAAATTTACCTGGTACAGTGGTCATTCTTACTCCACATGGTGATGTAGTTACAAGACCCTCTATCTACCTATCAGTAATCTCAAGATCAACTACAACTAGTGCTCATTTCTTGAATAAATTCAGTCTTTTTGGCTCAAGGAACAGCAAATAGAAAAGTTAAGTAATAGCTTCAGGCACTATTTGGTCACTATAAAGCTTAAACAACTTATTTCAAGCGTGACTTGCTTTTTTTAAGTCCATAAATCTATGCAGGGGGGCTGTGGCTGGGATCATGTTCAAAGAAGCTTGCTCAACACCGTCCCTGTGGACTCACCATCTCTGCTCATTCTCAGTTTAATTTGTAAAATTACACAAGATTTTAAACAAGTTCTTCATAACACAAGTACCAGCTCCTTATCTGTGACTCAGGTCTATGTGGTTTGGCTCTAGATACTCCATTCTCCATTTAAATTAAACTTATATTGAAAGAAGAGTAGAGTTTACAGAGTGTTATGACAGCAGGGGGCATTTTATTTCCTTTTACTTTGCTTTTGTGCCTTTATTGATAAGAGAGAGACAGTGGATAGGCTTGTGAAAGGGGGTGAGGGTGTAGGGGAAGACACTCTGCGAGGTGGTCACAGGCTGGATTCGAACCTGGACCGGCAGAAGCATGTATATGGGACGTGCATGGTTGCTAACCACTCCGCCAAACCAGCACCCCTTTTTTGCCTTTTCTGACATCCTACCTGTGTCATTGATATTTACAACATGCATTGTGTCCAAGTCACATTTGCTATAGTTTCAGTAAGCCTGGAACCTTGCTGAAGGTGGTATGAAATAAAATATGAGGTAAAAGGTATGATCATGGATGAAAAAGAAAAAAGAAAAAGCTGTCCTCGACTCAAGGCCAGTCAAGTCGATACAATGCAGTGGAAATGATTCACTTTAATGGGAACAGCTCCATCGGGAAGTTGGTTTTATTAGCTGCTGAACAAAACTCAGTAGGATAGAAACAAAACTGAAAAACACATTTACAAGCTACGACAATCAGAAGTAAACTTCCAGGGATTTTCAAAAGCATCGCGAGTTGGGTGTGCCAATAAATATTTGTTTTAGAGGATGGAACGGATAGTTTGTTGTTCAAAAGTGCACTGAAATGCGTGGATCCTTTTACTTTTGTGTTCTCTAAAAATACAATTACTGCAAGGAGCAAAAATTTACCATGAGATGAATTTCAGGTCATACCTCCCAGCTGAATTTACACCATATTACAACCTTCTATTCACACACAGGCCTTGCACTCACAAAATTTCTTTTCTTTCTTGTAATATTTACCACAAGACCTGTAATACCATTTTTTACCACCACAGTACATCCCAGATAAATAAAACAGCACCTGTTCATCTGTGTGGTGAACACGCCAACTACAGATGGGACCCCGTTGATGTTGATGATGTCAGTGATGGACTGGAGCACGTCAAAGTAGAAGAAGGAGTCCCCCGGCACCGAGCAGTTCAGCCTCGCCTTCACAAATGACGTCCAGTGCTTCTCCAGCACCCGCTGCGACCCTCCGTAGTCGTTCTTACAGATCCGGGCCACACGAGAATACACCACCTGCGAGGAAGGACAGAGGCGGGAGGAAGAGCGAGGCAGCTGAGCGAACGTCACTAAAAACACTTCAACATGATGAATAATGCATCCGCCCATCCGGTAGCAACTCCGTGACGCAACTTCAACAAACACACTCATCTCCAGCCAGATGTGTGTGCCGAGGTTTTCAGCCCGACTGGGGCAAACATGGCTGCTCTGATTCCGCACAATGAAAAAGTGTTTGATTGCACATCTTACCCCTGCTTTGAGAATAAATAAAGTGTGTGAAGCAGTGGGTTTTAATAATGCAACAGTGCAAACCTCCATCAGAGGCCAGGTGTCACCAGAGCATTAGCAGGGTTGAAATATTTATCGGCTGGTGGCTGATGGAGGATTCTGGCTTCCTGTGGCTCGACCAGGCCAGCTCTGGATGACCAAATCTGACATTGGCTTCGAATGTAGAACATCTTAATGCCCTCTGCATGAGTGCTTGTGTGGATGTGTGTGTGTGTGTGTGTGTGTGTGTGTGTTACGCAGAAGGACGGCAGAAACAGAGCATGTGATTTCCAAAAGAGACAAATCCTCTCACTGTGTAATGGTTTTACATTAGTAGAAAATTCCCCACAAATGCAGGCAGTCGAAATGCCTCGTGTATTCTAATGCAACTCTACCATCGCCTGAATGAGCCCCATTACCGCTGGGGCCTTCTGTGGCAGGATGGAGTGCACTGAGGGAGGTGCAATCCCTTTTTTTAGAAAGGCCTGTACGCCATGGAGCGGATTTAGTAGTTCTGAGGCTCAAAGCTGAGGAGGGGAAACCAGAAGGAGACGTGTTAATCTATTCTCACTGCCAGAGGGCCAAATTGCTACGATCTGTTGGATTACCTTAATTTGACATTATCATTATGCATGATTTAACAAGAGAAAGAAACTGAAGTAGGACTGCTTAGTTTAACAAGCTAAGAACACAATTTAATGTGGTTTTAGATACTTTCTGATTAAATGGATGGAGTATTTCCAAGTTTGACTTTTAGGTTACATGTTACTCAAATTTGTACTGATTACACTGCACTGAGTAAGGCTTAAAAAAGAGGATTTGTAGGAATGATTAACACTATTAGATCAGTTAATTTATTGCAAATAACTAATCTATACAAATAATCAGATGTTATTAAATAAGAGTTTCTTTCTTATGAGCTGGTGCTTTATAGCTGTTTTTTGCATGGTGCTGTGTTTGCAGCTTGGGTTTAATCACAATGGTCACAGGTTTGCCTCATGTCTATGTAATGTGGGCCCCAATGACTGAGAAGACTAGACCCAGGCCACCAGCTGCCCTCCCCTGACCCTGGCACAATATGAGGCCCTTCTACGTGTTGCCTTGAAACCAGTTTTTCCTCATATTCACGACTTGTTCGAATGTTTTGTGTGTAAAGACTTCCATCTGGAACTGTTGTATGCTTACGGTTTATCATGGAACAATACAAGCACCCGTACGTGGTTTAGACAATCATAACCATTTTACTTCCCAAATTTTTCTCTAAAAATAAATAAAATATAGGCCATTAAGGATTATACAAACCAACCAAAAGCTGTATGCTTTCTTATTTTAAACAATTTACTTTATGTATCAGATTTAGTTTGCAACCCATTTTTCAAGTTTAGAGCTGCTGTAGGTTACGACTTTAGTCCATGATCTAATGCCCGTTTGATATGATCCTCAACATAGCTGAGCTCTCTTTTGATCTCCTAATAAATATGAACATGTTAATGATTTATTAATTCATTTTTTTCTTTCCTTTTTGTCATTTTCCATGTTTTTTTAAGAACTTGATCCTCTTTTTTAGCACTTTCCAGGACTTATACGAACATTGATTTGCTTAGAATGAAGATGTGGTGGACTTTTTGAGGCACTTCAGTCACAGAAGGTAAGTTCTTAGACAATTTAACTTTTTTCCATGATACATAATGCACTCTTGGTACCTTACTTCTCTTCTTAATTCTCAGATTTAACACTAAATACATTTCTCACATTTGAGGCCTGCCTATTATTCCCTCTTGCCACTTGGAGTGAAAGGCCCCAGGCCCTCGTCCACTTTAGGCCGATGGTAAAACTTCCTTTGGTCATGCTGCATCCGTGTGCCAACCATGTTTTCTAAAAAGGCAGCAGGTGCACGGTCTTACCTTGCCCAGATTGCTGTGCTCCACTGCGATCTCACGGTAGAAAAAGTACACATAATTCCCGTACTCGGCTGCGTGCAGGAAATGAGGTTCTGAAAGCGAGAGACAGAGGCAGAGAGTTGAAATGTATTTCTGCACCGTCACCACCGCCGTGCATGTTGAATATTTCAGGGATTTGAACAAGGCTGTATATGACGGAGGGTGACCTAGATTGCCTGGGAGAGAGCAGGCCATATCCCCGTGGATCTTGGCAAGGCAGGAGAGCGCTCTATCACTCCAAAAAACAGCCCTGACAGCCCCGCACATACAGACACCATGCAAAGGCACCATGGGCATTTAGCTCGCTGGCAGGTAGACAAGTGTATTTCCAGAGAGAAATAAAGATTGAGAGTTATAGCGGGGCATTCGCTTACCTTTCAGCCATTTGGAGTCGTATTTGATGGTTCTTAAGGCCGATCCATCACCCATACTGCGATAGATGACAGAATCACTGGCCTGGAAGTCGGCTACAGTTGCAGAATACAGCTTCCCCTCTAAAAAAAGGACACAAAGGAAAAAGAAGTACAGTCACAAAAATCTGGGATGCACTGCTCTCGTATTCTTTGTTGTTCTCCTCGTTCATAAGGCCTAATTGGCGGAGTTGTTATCGCTGCAGGCACAGTTTTACTCTGGCAAAGACACAGAGGTGATAATGAGAGCATAAGCAGGAACACATTAGTGTTTCTTCAGCAGGACTGAGTGGATGTGTGTGTGTAAAAGTGTAGGCGGGTGTGTGGTTGACCCCTCACCAGCAAAAAGGGCCACGTTGGTTTGCTTGGAGTCAAACGGGCACCGTGCCAATCCATTGATCTCCTCCCCGTCAAACTCGAGGTTATCCAGCTGAAGGGAGCACAGCCATCACCCACACATTAGAGTTTAGTCAGGGGACATGGTGCAAGCAGAAGACACAGAAACTCACCAGCGAGCACACAAATCAGTCCAACAATCTAAGGCAATTTACCAGTTAAGACTGAGGTTTCAATTTTATTGCTACCTTCATACTTTTTTTTTTTATCACCACAGGCAAACGAAACAATCTCTGTAGCTTCATGGTCTACAGCAGGAGAGGGCAACTGGCAGCCAGGCGGCTCACTGCAGCCACCATCCTCACTTAATGCAGCTCAGACTCAAGTTTTACATCAACACTACGCATGATACAGACTTGGTAGAACCTGACACAAAAGACATCAACTGTTTTAAATTGCAACACCATGAAATAAAACCAAAACAGCTGAAACATTAAAACATAATGATCTGTGATAACTAAAACATGTTTGTTATTTGTCAGTTAGGGATACATTTGTTATGGCAAAACTCTCAATAAGTCATTGTTTAATGCATTCAAAACAGCAAATATATACCATAACAGGTAGAAACGCTGCCGATTTCAGTGAGAAGACACTTTGATTACCTTTGTTCTTTATTTTACTAACATTATGTATTTTGATTTACATTTACATTTGACTTTAGAAATGTTGGTATTATAAATTCTCAAATGTCTAATTTCCCCTTTCATTAAATTAAAAGTTCAATTCATTGTCTAAAGTGTCAAACTTCATGACAAATGTTGCCCTCTGGCACTCAGAATGAACTTAAATTAGCCATTTTAGTAACCAAGATCTCAATTGTAAGTATGAATAGGGATGTGAATTGATTATATATTATTGATACTAATGCAATTGTCCATTCTGTCTATCGATCTGACCCCCTGCTCCGTCACCACCATGTTAAATTGCTTTTTTTCCTGAAGGAAAACTTCCACTTCATTAAACGCAGAAGATAAGTGAGCATGAAAAGAAGGAAAAAGGCAAACTGCTTCAAACACAAGCACTGCCAATGTTTTAGTGTCATTTGTATAGTGTGTAGGAGTTTGCATTTTTTGATATCTGAAAACAGGAAAGTGCCCAAAAGTGGATGCCAAGGCCTCATGTTTTTAATGCTGGTACATAAACCAGAGACTTTCACCACTATTCAGGCGCCCACCCACAGTGGCGGTTCTCAGCTGGTGTGCCCGGACATAAAAGTGGGTTTTTAGTCATTCAGAGGATCATTTTCATCCTAATTTTTTTAAATACTTAGGATGCATGATAGTGGATTTCTGCAAATATCTAAGGTGCCATTATTTCCAAAGTCATTATTGCAGATACTGGTAATTTTGTCAAGTGCTCTTTTTAACTTGAATAGACCTGTTTCCTTCATAGTGACAGTCTACTCGAGTAAGAAACGAATGAAAAGCAAGATGTAAACATTTTAGTCCTTCATCAATAACACTAGAAGGAATAAGGTGTAAACATAATGTTACATTTGTACATTCTGCCCATATTACAGCCAATATATCAGATATGTATGTACAATTTGTACAGCTGTATAAATCAGAAAAAAAGTTAATATCAGCGAATACTGATAATCATTGTTTTAGGCATTTATCTGCTGTTAACAGTATTGCTCTGAAGGTATCATGTATCCCTACTACTTTGCTACATTTTGCCCTGATAATAAGCGACTTAAGGTTTTAACTTGTCTTCTTGGAATTGTAAAGCTGTTTTTTTTTAAAGATGATGTCGTGATTTATCTTATTTTACAGAAAAAAAAATCTTAATGAGTCATCTAATGTGTAATTGTCCCTGCTCTCTGTGATGATGAGGTTTAAAACAGATTATATTATGTATATATTCATATGTAAGGTCCAAACTGCAACATTCTTTGTTAAATAAATCTGAGTAGTTGTACATTTTCAGAAATAATGGTGTTTCTCAATAACCTAGCGGTAGGATCCAGGACTATTTAATGCTTCCGAGGCGTTAACACAAATGAGCTTAAAATCTTTCGCTTGTTCGAGTTGTGTGACACAGTCAAGCTTTGAATACACACCCTGTAGTATCTGCACATGGGGTTGAAGCCATTAGTGCCGCAGATGAACACCAGGTCATCGTTTCTGGGAACCAGCACTTTGATAAAGTTGTGGCACTCCTCCTGATAAGAGAAACACAATATGGAGGGATGTTTTTGAGAGGCAGCCAGCTTCCCTGCTCACAGACTCTGTCCAAGTAATTGAATGTTAAACAAGTTACAACATAAAGGCCTTTTTTTTCAATACATACTCTGTGTTTTCCCCTAACGGCACACTTGTCTCTGTCCACTTGGCTTGATCTCCATGTGAGCTTCTGTAACAACCAACATGGAGCATTAGACACAAATGCAGCACCATGAACACACACACACTCCTCCCTTTTCCACTCTCTCAGTTTACAGCCTGTCCAGTGTGTGATGAATGACTCTGTCTATTTTTTTTTTTGGTATGGAGACTTTCTTGTGTTTGTGGAGAGGGAGAGCAGCTTGTGGCAAGAATCTTACCCTGTACGGGATGATCTCATTCCTGTAGGATTCTCTCAGACTGACAAGGTACACCTGATCTCTGCAGAGGGACAACAGAAAAACACGGATCAGGGACTCAACAGGACCAGAGATACACTTTAATACAAAATGACATTGACAGACTTTTAGTGGTGTTTTTCTCGTATTACAGTGTAAACACGAGACGACAGCTTGATGTCTGAGTGTTTTTCCCTCCATTTCTTCTTCTCTACATGCTCAGATGGCATGATCAGCAGCTCAATTCAATTGTTATCCCAAATTTTCTATTTCCGAGCTATTTTTAGAGCACTTTTTGAACTGCACTTGTCATTAGAGACCTCATTTACTGTGAAGAGTAGTTTCAGCCTTTTAAGCTTCTCCTGATTGTGTGCTTTTTAGTGAATTTTCTTTGTTTCCATCAGGACATTGATGGTTTTTACCAGCTTGTAAAAGCAATGCTACTCTAAATGCCCCCCTCCCTCTGATAAAATACTGACGCCCTTCAAGACCTTTAACCCCTTCACTGGGCTGATCATTTTGTTACTTTACACAGTGTTCTTAATCCATCACTTTCTCTTGAATTTTAATATATTTTCAGATCTTAAGTTTATTTTGTAACCTCACTCAGTGTATGTATGTCTTTTATGCACAAGCTTATCCAAACTAATTGTTCCTTGAGGGATTTTTGCAATTGCTTTCAGACTTCTATATTCAAGGCTTGACTGGCAGCTTTATGAAACTGAGGGAAATATGTTGGGAAAAGAGCTTTGTTTTTACCTCTAAAAACACTTAAACTACTGTAACATAAAGGGTGCTCTATAAATAAAACTGCAGAGTTTATATTTAAAACCTGAGTAGTTTTTAGTCTCAAATATTAAAAAGAAAACAATTTGAGGAGTCGATACGTGGAGAATTTGGAGGATTTTTTGCCATGCTTTTTCAATTGACAGCCTGAATGTTTTTGCTGCTTGGCATTATTGCATGACAACCACCAATGGAACTGATTTAATGACAAAAAAACTACTCTCAACAGAGGTCACATCAGCTCAGATTGAGAAATCAGAACCACATTTGTTTGGCCATTTAAGTTGCAGCAAAATAGGAACATAATTTCACATAATTTCTTTTTTGTGTGTCAGGACAAATAAAAGAGCAAACTACTATTCAAACAAGAAGGGAATAAACAAAATTAGTCAATACAATCAGTACAACTGTTAGAAAGACAAAGGAAAACAATGCTATGCAGAGCCGTGGATATGATTGTAGTGTTGATATGCAACACAGAACACTTTATTTAACCACAGTTATAAGTTTTTGTACTTGATCATTTTCCTCTTAACTCCCACTGTTTAGATTCAGTTATTTAATATTCAATGCTTTTGTTACTTATTTCTTTTTGTGCTTAATCTCCTGTGCTTTGTCTTCTGTATGTTCTTGTCTTGTTTTTCGAAGCAAACCGTACATATACGTTTTAAAAATGCTCTGCAAATAAACTATTGGTGTAATTGTTGCTCACTCATAGTGAAGCTCAATGGCAACTTAGCACAAAATTAAGAATTCAGTACATATATTTTAGATCTTCCTCTCATCTTGAAGCAATTGTTCATGCTAACATCCCACATGAACTAGATTTGTAAAATTGTGCAATAAGGATGTGACAGTTTGCTTCACCTTGAGTGCAAACACATGAATACCAAACTACCTGCGAGCAGAGGCCCCAGCTGTCTGCTGTGATACATATGCGGCTGATTACAGCAGCTCCAGAGGCAGGAGCTTTATCCTGTAGATGTCCAGGTGATTTCTTGCTACAATATTAGCACTACCGGTCAGATTAATCCAACTGCCCATAAATACCAAAAAGACATGTAAAGATGCCAAGAAAGCCCTGACAGAGCGACAGACTGGCGTGATAGACGCCTCTCAGGATCAATACGGGCCATATACATCAGCTGCAGGCTGAGGAGCCACAGATCCAATAACACTAAGAGCTTTTCCCCCTCTCTTATGCCACTGTTTACCTGCCAGGGAGTGAGGAGTGACTTTATTGGTGTGGGGGATGTGTGAAAGAGAAAAAGATGGATGGAGACAGTGTGTGTGTTCAGTTTACCTGCCAGCGATGAACAGTGTGTCCTGTATCTTGGTCATGAGCTGAAAGTCGAGGCGATGCTGTGACTCGTTGCCAGAGGGCCTGCCTCTGAACACTGGATACCTCCGTGAAACTGTAAAGACAGCACACACGCACACATGCTATTAATGGCAAACTCAATGTGGAAGCAGAAGATGCTCTCGCACGGACAAACAGCACTCTCCTTTTGCTATATATAACTCCCCTGATGGAGCTCAATATGCTGCATATATGTCTTTAAATAAATCTCTCTGCAATTAAAGTAATGGTACAGTGCAAACAGACTGTATATGGTGTATAATTGTATCCGTGTGCCATTGTGCTTGGGCGTTGGATAATGATTGCTTATGTCAGCATGTCTCTGTTCCTCCTGTACTTCATAGAGATGAAAATGAAATCACTTAATGCTACAGCTGACCGTACGACATATTGATTTTATTACTGTGGTTATGGCGTGAGGGAGTCCAAACTGCTGACACGACTAAAACAAGGAGGGTTTATTCCCCATGTTTGTCTTTACTCCACATTTGACTAGTAAAAAGTGCTCTTTAAAGGTGGTTAGTTACTCTTTATTTAACAGTGATGTGACTCTGCAATGACTCCGCTGTCACCCTCCGTCTGACTGCATCTGCATTCTTGTATACTCACAGTGTGCGTCAACGACATCGAGGGGTACAGTGTCCTCTGGGAAGCTGACTGCGAGGAGAGTGTGTGAGGCTGTCAGCAGCAGCAGCAGCAGCTCACTGAGCAGAAGCACAGCTCTCTGGCCCATGGCTGCTCACAGACGACACTTCCTGTTTCACACTAGTGGAGATGTTACCTGGAAACACACAGAGAGGAATACATTAGTGTCTTGGCATGTGAAGTTACCACGTTACACTCAAACTGCAGCAGCAGGGATATTCGAACGCCATATTTTACTCCTAAACAATCAATCAGTCAATCATTCGTCAGTTCATAACAAGTGTGGGCTCAAGGCACTTTTACTTAACACAATTTTATTTTATTTTTTGCCTTGATTTACGATATAAAGGTCATGACATTAGTCAGCATCTGGATTAGATAGACGAGTATGACATGCACAGACTGCCACGGGTCAAAGTTCACCCAGAGCCACATGCGTCAGGGACTACTGCCTCTGTACATGATGAGTCCAACAGAACACTGAGCTGCTCTACAGCCCTTTAACACAATTTCTGGTACCCATACAGGAAAAACTGACAAGAAGTAATCCTGTGATGCTTCACTGATATATAACATTTTAAATATGTTTGTATTAACATAGATATAGATATACACACTGGATGTTCTGTTTTTGCTCTAATTTCTGAGAACTGATTTTAATTTGAGACAGACAGATGGGTGGAAATCAATGAGACAGGCAGATAGATGGATGGATGGGTAGGTCAGTGGATGGACAGATAGGTAGGTTGGTAGATAGAGAGACAGACAGATATGTAGGTAATAAAAAAACAGATGGATAAGAGCAGTAGATTGACAGACAAATAGATATACATGCATCCATATATTCATAGTTAAATTGGCAGTATTGACAGATAAATATACAGAATAACTGACCAATAGATTGACCCATGGTTGATTGATGGATGGATAGATTGAAGGACAGACAAGCGGTTGGATGATAGAAACCAGATGGATGTATAAATATATGGATGGATCCATGAATGCACAGATGCAATTTACTGAAATTACTGAAACTTAGACGTTTCAGGCTGCATTGAGAGAGAATATCTTTTTTCATGATCTTAATTCAGACCCTGGATGTCAAAATGCTGTCTTTTCTTATTATTGATATGACACATTTCTAAATAGCATACATAATTTGTTTTAAGGCTCAATTGTATTAAAAAATATATATTTTCATAAGAAATGTGCAAAGAATTAGTCCATCCAACAAGATTCCTCCACAATGTCGAAATTGCCAAAAAATGGGATTTTGATTTCAATTTTTGTCAATGGAAGAAGACTTAATCCAATATTGGGTGATTTTCATCTCTGTTGCCATGGTGTAAGACCAGGTGTCTGTAATGTTTCCTTTATACTATGATCAAGCTGAGGTTTAAAATTCTGGCACCATGCAAGCCTAATCCTTATATTGCATACTAAGCCCACTCACCACCCTCTGAAACCCAACCATAAGGCCAACATAAAGCTCTTTCTGCTTTATTGATGACTGAGCTCTCAGTGCCAGTGCTTGGCGTTTCCCCTCCACCTCTCGCTGCATCTGCTGTTGAAGCGAAGGTCAGCCAACTGACCGGCGGGGTGTCGCCCTGTGTGTTGGATGCAGCGGAAGTCCGCTCTGCTAGAAGCGTGGCGGGCCTGCTGTCCCTGTACATCTGTGCTCTGATTGGTTGGTCTCTCCGGGGTCAGGCTCAACACTCATCAGCACATTGCAACCTCATCACCATCAGCGGCATAGCCCCCCCTGCTCTGACATTAGCTGACTTCTGTTAGCGCTCTGTTAGCTGTTACTGCTTTCGTCTGCCCTTCGGGAGGCTGTTTTATAGCAGAGCAGAGATCAACTCATTTTGTGTTATGAGGGTTTACTCATATACTTTTGCTTTGACATTGTAGTATTTTTGTGTATTTATTTGTTCGTTGTCTGATTGAAGACATGATACGCAGGAAACTCCGTTGGTAATAATTCATGGTGGGAGTGGCAGGGTTTAGTGTGTATGTTAGCGCATGAAGGACTTCTTTAGAGACAGGCTGTGTCTGTGCATATTAATGATCGGTGTAAATTCAAATATTTATAAGGCAAACAAATTATTCATGCAGGCAAAGCTTGAACGGATATAAACAATTTACCACGAGACGTCACACAGGCAGAGGGATGGATTAGCTGGCAGCACACACTGGAATACACACACACACATGGCTGCACATACAGAATCCCTCTTTCACATGGTGAAATGCAGAGTGATGCATGTACACACAAACACACAGACAGACACACACGCACACACAGTATTGACTCATTTTTCAATTAGCCCCTAAGCACACCTGCTCCAGTGCTGTCTGTGCGCCCTGCCTGCCAAGCCATTAGTGCCGTGATTGATCCACACAGGAAGCATGGCGGATTAGCAGCAGGCAGGGCAATCTATGGGCTTTAACATATCACTTTAGCCATGTAACAACTTCACAACTCACTATCTGATCACTTTCTCTCCCAGCTGACTTTTGTCAGGTCCCTCTGCCATCTTCAATGGGAAATGTTGTTATATTCCCATTTTATTAGCCTTTGTGGACAAATCAACAGTTTTGCTGGTCATGTCATGAACATGTGTATTTTTTTTTTATCTCTGGACATTTGTTCCTCCATAGATCTGGATATCCTAGAGAAAAATAAGGTGTAGTAAAGCAGCTACAGCCACTGGAAGGCCACTGGCAACCATGTTGACTATCTGGATAAAAATCTCATCCCATTGCCTCATAACGGTCAGACCACTGGGTGTATAAAGTCTGGAACAAAGCGACGTCAGGTTTGTTAGTGAAGCCCTCTTATGGGATTCTACTGTGAAGTATTGAAATGCTTTATCATATGAACCTTCATGAGAAATGTTACTCTGGATAATGCCTCTGTTACCTGAAATGAAGCATTAAAATCTATGTAGCAACTTAGATTGTTAGGTGGCAGATATGTTTGTATCAAGTTTCCATCCATCCCTTATAATCAGTTATCCAAGGAACAGACAAAGTAATGGAGCTGAGGTGCGTTTAAGCCTCCTGACAAACTGCAACAACATGCCAGTTTACTATTATGTCAGCCATGCCCTTACATATTCATGAATATTATTTTTAAAACCTAACAGACATTCATCCCCTGTACAGTAGACTCAAAATGTAGACTCAAAATATTTCTAGTCAGGCTGTAAACATGTTTATTCCTGCCATCCAATCCAATCCACTTTATTTGGAAAGCATATTTTAAGAATGTTCACCAAAGCGCTGCACAGTGACTACAATCAGTCAAAAATGGAATAAAATAAACCATGAAGCTAAGCCTAAAAACATGGTGTATGTATAAGCCATTCACACATGCTCAAAAACCCCTGAAAATGTACTGGATTTGCCTCACCTAATGTTGTTCTGCTTTATAGACTGACAGGAAAACAATCATAAAGTCTCTGCTGTGACAGACAAGTGTGAACAAGGAAGCTTTGGGATGCACTAGTTAGATTTTCCTGGAATTTTCTTGGAAACATTAGGGTTGCAAGAAGGTTGTGGTGCATTTTAGTTGGTATTGGAAGACAGGTTGAACACATCATAGGAAACGACCCTAAAGTCTGAATTACTTTTCTTAGCCTTGGGATCATAAGTAACCCCCAAGTTTACAAGCTCCTAACATGGAAAATGTCAACTTGGAATCGGTGTCATTCAGACTTCTCACGTCTTCATCTTCATCTGGACACAAAACCAGATGTTTTTACACTTCTGCACTGGCTCCATTTTCAGCGCTGGTTGTTGCCTTATTTAAACCTTTCTACAAACAGGGACGAGAATAGAAACGTTTTTATTGATGCCAATTCCCTGACTAACTCCTGTAAAATTTCCATGTGGAATAAAGGTCAACCTAAGCAGGTTTTCAGTGTCAACAGTGTCAAAAACAAGGCACACCCGATATTAAATGCTGTGCTGCATAGACAAATGCAAGTTGCTGCTGTTTCCAGTCCTGCTTGAAATAACAGAGTCACAGCCTTGATTTACTGGACATCTGGAGCAAAATTAAAGGAATTAAGAAGGGGACTGTTAAGCCAAAAGACACATTTTATTGATCTCTTGGGCAACTTGTTCTCGGCTCTCTACAGGATTTGTTTTTTTCATTCCCATCTCTACCTACAACTGCTCAAAAAAAGAGAAGTTCAAAAGTCTGTCTGCACAGCCTGCTGTCAGCAAGTTTGTCTGACACCTACCTTTCTGTGTAAGCTGTTTAAGCCTCTAAATATAAACGTACAGAGGATTCAATCATTGAAGTTTTAGTCCAGTTTTATATTCATGCTGATCAAGCAGCATCTCAATAAATTTCAAGCTAAAGACTTTCTTCCAGCAGCTTTGACTAAACCTTCAGCCCCTTACAAACACAGTAAATACAGCACTTTCATTCCCTGACTAGAGCAAATATCATGAGGTGTGGCAGCAACAGTATACATCATGAGTGTGTCAGCCTTTTGTCACTGTATGTGTATTATATAACAACAAACAAACCGGTTGCACTGCTCCCCCGTTAAAGATCAAATTTAAAGGGCTGAGCTTGTTTTCCACACACTTTAATCCACTTCTTGTCAAAGCAGATAGTGAAAGATGATGTGTTATTGAACGGACTGGGAGTGAGAAAGAAGCCAGAGTAATGTCAGCGTGTTTTGGTCATCAATAGTGTGTAATCATGGCTATTCAGGCCTCTGTGGGGGATACTGAGGCCTTTCAAAGAGCCATGTCATTATGACGGAGTAATGTTAGCCCTGGAAGAGATGACTCTTCATCTTAATTTACCCACTTAATGGTGAAATTACAGGATTGATGTATTGACTTAACAGAGGCTCTTTATTAGGGCTCATATGGCACTTCTGTTGAGATAAACAAAGAAAAACAAAGCTGGAGCTGTCACTTTACTCCAGATGAGGAATAAACTCCTGGCGCAGATTTGTGCACACAGCCCCACTGATCTTTACAAGCCGAACAACTGTCAGCGTTTTAATCTGAAGAAGAAGTGATGGTAATGCTCCGCTCAGATAAACAGCGGTGTTCCTTAAAAGCATCGCAGCTGTTTTCTTTTTACTACCTGGTTGAGACGCTTGCGCACCCAAGCAAGGTGCTGTATTAAAAGCCAGGCAATAAATCGCTGAGTGTGTCGGAAAGGGCTGTGACGGAAATAGATACCAGACGCAACAATAAGGAAAAAAGAGCAATGAAAGGTAAATAAACTGAGCTGCACATTTCAATTCTGTGGTGCTATCATCCAGGCTGCAGGAGGAGCGTGGAGTCCAGACTTGACTGTTCTCAGGTAAATCATTTCCCTGCTTGTCAGAAATCCAGCTCTAAACCCCGTCTTTCTAAGCTCACACATACACACACTCCTTTTTTCCAACCATTCTCCTTCACTTAACAATTCAGGGGAAAAACACTCCAACCAGACCCAGAAGCCCCCGCTCTGATCTCCCATGATTCCTCGCATGGTAATAGCCACGCAGCTCTGCGGCGGCGAAGGCTTTCCTCCGAAACTTTTAATGTAAAACAGAAACAGAAGACATCCAGAGGTCAGCGATCTAAAATTACTTCCCAATCTCTGGTGAGGCCCAGCATGTTTTCTATTGACTATTCCTCTGTGCTCTCTGGTTCCTGCCCTCCAGTGTGTGCACGTGGATGTGTGTGTACATGCACATATAGGCCTCAACAAGCCTAGAGACGCCGGGCTTGTCACGCAACTCAGTGCCATTCAGCCTTGTCTCTCGCTCTACCTCTGTTATTACAGGCTTTTCAATGTCCTACAACCACGCACTTTCCCTGCTGATGTTGTTGGCTCAGGCCCATGGTGTTAAACATGGGTAGAGGGGGAGGGGAGAGGGGGGTCTGCTGGATTTGCTATTTCTACTGTTGGTGGGTTTTAGGGGTCTGCAGCCCCATTTCTGGTGGTTACAGCAGAAGATTTAGTGTTCCTAGCATATAATGACAGATTAACACATATTTCACTCTTAGCTGTGCTTTTACTGGCACATATCTGCTGTAACTTCTCCTCCATCGCTGCGATGATTGAATGGAAGTGTTGTTGCACGGAGGTCCTGTTGGGAGGAAGGGAGGCTAATAAAAGAGGATGGCAAACAACAGCAGTGCGTGAGGTTTCCTAAGTCGTGTGTGAATGTGAAGGGTGGATGTAATCCCAGCACAACAATGGAAGCTGCTGGAGGCTGCTCCACTTGTCATTTTGCACCATACTGAGCCATAAACACAACAGCGAAGGGGATCTGCTACACAGTAGGGCTGTTTAATCATGACAAGTCATGGTCACTTTTTAATTAATATATGTGCGAAGTCTGTGTGTTATTTTGCAATATTCCAGTTCTGACTCCTCCAATTCAAAGTGGATCCTTGTGGCTCAGGTCATTTCACCTTCTCCACTCTTTCACCTTTTCCCACCTCTCTATTCAGTTTAATCCTACTGTTCCTCATTTCAATCGCAGAGAGCTGTGTTACTAGGGACGGGTACTAAAATTCAGTAGTATCAAAACTAACATGGCCAGTGCCTTTAGAGTCAAATCATAATCCAGATTTTTGTGCTTCATTGGTACTATTGATGCATTCCATTAGACCATGAAGGTTGGTGGGTCTGGGCTACAAATTAGAGAGATTTATGGGTTGGATTTTTACTTGAGAAGGCAGAAAGCACCATCTTTTAACTGGAACTTATGTCACTAGGATGTGACGAAATTCCCAGCTCCCACATCCAGGCTTCAAGGTTAATTGAACTAAACATATTCTCCACATATCAAAGCCAAAGATGCTGAACCCTCTCTGCCTTCTCAGCACAGTGAGCTGTCTAACACTGCCTGTCAGCTAAACAACATAGACATCTTGTTTAGAAAAAGATGCATTATCATGAGAGCTGAGACAAAGGCTAAACAGAACTGATGCTCTTTTTTCTAGAATTTTTTTTCGCACTGTCACCATTTAGACAAATTAAATTGGAACCAGTATTACATGACAAGCCAAACACAACCAAACTTCAGTAGCTGTAAACACTTACTTGGGCTATAAGAACTCACATATGTGATTCTGATTTACTGCTTTTACCGCCATAATGCCAAACGCAATGTATTTACTTCTAGCATATTGGCAGTTCCTCACTTCAAATGTAACACGCATGTCTGCAAATGTAATGGCAGTTGCATTAGCAACGATTTGTCACATTTACGAGAAGCTAAAATCTTCAGCCAAAATTGTAATTACCTTCCAAACAACTACATTTTCCATCAGACACAACAATTTACTTAATGCTGTATGCATTTTACTAATTTATACTCTGATTTTGTGATTTATTTGAACATAATTGTATCCTGCCAGTGGTTATTTATATTTTGGAATCTACAAAATATGTTTTCCACTTACAGAACGCACATCAGGAACAAAAACAAGCATGTCTGAACTGGAGAGTGCACATTTGCTTCAGGTCAGCTCAGTTTTGAATTGCTTGGGCTGGTATCTTAGAATAAAAGTTAACGACTGCTTTAGCATTTGTAGGAAAGTTTCAACATTTTTGGACTATTTCACGAAAAGCTAAAGATCTACTTTAAATTTTTTGGCTTTTATCAAAGCTCTGTCCATGCACATAGCTTGTTCTCTGTAATGTATGTTGCAATCATATTGCTTTCTTAAGTATTACTGATACAAGATACAAGCTTTGTGATTGAAGCCTTTTTCTTCATGCATTCACAAAATAGCACTGTACCAAAGTTCTGTGTCATTACGTGTCGAGACAATCATGCTGATGTCAAGGAGGTGATAAATGTGTGATTTACCGTGCAATATAAACACTGCAACACGGCAAGTTCTTCACAAGCATATAATTGCAGGCAAACATGGATGGCTGCACTCCCCTGCTGGCTACTCATGCTCCCTTCTCTACTTTAATTTCATCTTTGATACTACTCCTGATGACAAAAAGGAAGAGGGTCAACTCCTCACCCCTCCTGCTCCTGCAGCCTTCACAGTTAAGGCAACATGTTGATGGGGCTCACTTTTGCATCTTAAACGGGGCTTTAAACAGCGCTAACTTCACTTATTGTTCTTGTTAGGCTTTTCAACACAGTGTGAAGGAACCGTTTTGTTATTTTAAACCTGTTTACAACTATTACATGAGGTTTAAGTATTACGTCACACAAAATTAAACTAACAAGTTACCTTTTTATATGAAGCAATACGTTAAGTTATTGTATTACTTTTAAAAGGAGTGATGGGTATGGAGCAAGCAAGCCACTATCCATTTGGTATGCTCTTGTTTAGCATAGGACTAAACCCATCACCCAAAAAAACTGCTGTCTGCATGCTGCACAGTTTTTCTAGTACGCAGATTATCCTGTTTTCATCACGGTAGGAAGTATAAACCATAATTGAAACTTTGACACACTCTAACACACTGACAAAGGAGTTCAGTTTCAGACATTTCAGCTCATGCGTTTTGTTTATGAACGTCTGCGTCTCCAAGTGTACGTCCGAACCTGCAGCTCAACTCGAAGCAGCAGTTCTGAAAACAGCAGCTCTGAAAAAGTAATCAAGATGCAGCCACACAGGAAAGTGAGTCAGCCTGATGATTAGAGCAGCCACACAGGCCCAGAAATGATTACCACTCCTCTCCCCACTCCAATAATAACCCGCTACCCCTCACCATGTGCTATTTACCCAAGGATCGCTCCTGGGGAGGCCTGGTTGGACTTGTTGCTTCAAGAGATTTGGCAGGAGGAGAGCCCTGTGCCACCCTAAACCGTGCTTCCCTCCCTTTCGTGTCTACCTTGGCGAGCAGAAGAGGAGGAGTGAAACAGGAGAAAGGCTGTTCTCAGCAGTAGTCCTGCTATAGAGGAGCACAAAGGGGGGCTGAGCTGCAGGTGTGACCGCACAACAAAAGGGGCTTTGGGCAAGTCAACACAATGGAGCCCCACCCCCGTTTAGTGGACCGTAGTTAGCTGGAGCAGTTCAGGGGGCTCCTAAATGGGGGCTTCAAAGCAAACTGTACAAACATGTTGACTCCAAATGCTGCACTTGCGGCTTCAACCTTTATTACCTCACCAATTCAGCGCAGAACAGCCCGGTTTTCAGAGAAACAGTTTGGGCTAACCATAAGGCTGTAGGCTTTAATGGCGGCTGTTCCGGGGTTATGGCCGGCAGTAGAGGAGGTTAACGGTGATCGTTCTGGTCGCTGAGTTGTGACCCCGAGCTCAGTGAGGCGGAGTAAGACACAGCGGCCAGCTGTGCTGTCAGCGAAGCCTGATGTTCAACCTGGCCAGAGTGTGGTGCTCGTGCCAGCATCAGGGCTTCTCTAGGCTTGATGTGAACTGGACTTTGCTGAAATTTGCCCTGGCTAATTTTAACCAGACACATCTGCCTTTTTGTCAAGCCTGAATTGATCAAGCTCTGGATGAGTAAGAACCTAATCAGACAGCATACTGACTGTGGTTTTTGTTGTTAGTGTAGTTTTGTAGAGCTTTGATAGACCACAGAACTGCAGAATTCAAGGAGATAGTCATGTCTGGCACAATTTTGTTGTCTTTATCTATTTGTCAAGGGACAGAGCAGCGTAAAGAATAGCCCCATAACAGTTTAGGTAAAGAACAATGAAGTGAGTTTTCTTCTAAGACTCAAATTAGCACACCAGACCAAATGTGAACACATCAGAATGAGTCTCTTGATAGCTTTTTTTCTTCATCTCTCATTTACTTAGCTCAATCTTCAATCAGACCAGAGGAACAGCCCTCTAACCTTTTGCACTTACATGCCTCTTTTTGTGGCAAATGAGCCATACTGATCCCTCTCTGTGTCCTCGTTCTCCTACTCTTTTCTCTTCCTGGGTAATTTTTCAAGTTTTGCTTTTTGGGATCGCTCTCTCCTTTTTTAACACACAATCCTCCTGCAGCAACCCAGGCTGTGACGCTTTGCATTGTATGGACCGGGGCGTAAAGGCATTCAAGTTTTATCCGTGCTAAATCTTTTCAGAGCTCTTTAGCCCACATGTGGGACTCGTACAAAAGACAACAAAGGCGCGGGGGGACAGCGGTGGAGTGACAACAGTGATGGTGCTTGTGTTTAAACTGCCTCCACAGCAACGTAGTGTATCTGTGTGCACGCGGGGCTGGGCTCTCATGTGCAGTTCTGCCTCCAAAAAGGGTTCACGAGCGCTTTGCCCAGTTATTATCCAGTATAAGATGAGCGTAATGACATTATAGGGAGGACAGTAAATAGATTAAATGCATCAAAGAGGGAGCAGTAAACAGCACTTAAAGTCAAATTGCCTGCTCTGGCTCGCCTTTAATTGTTTAATTCTGTGTTTGCTAGCATGGTCTGGCCATTCCTGTGCATGTAAGCTTTGTTTTAAGAAGATTTGATGGAGTTAGGATATAAGGGGGAAAAAAGAACAGCAAGCTCACAACAATTAAACGTAAATGTAAGGCTAACAAAAGCATCAAAATTGAGTTAAAGATAACCCAAATATGTCCAACCGGCAGCTTAAATTATGTAAAATACTGATCAATTTCTCCGTTTTTGGTGATTTTGATGTCAATGATAATTAGACATATTTCAGTTTAAACCTTGCAACACCACTTAGAACCATGAAAGATGTCAAAATACTGATGAATGAAAAAAATTCTGCTAGAGATGGTTAATTTGGCAAGTGCCAGTTTAAAGATATATTTCTACAGACTTACTTTGCCTCGGCTGAATTTATTGTGGCATCAATAACAACCCAGTTAAAAGCCTCATATCAAACCAGCAAAGCAAAACAGTAAAAAATGTTAACTGTGGATTAATCTCTGAAAGTCTATCTCTTTTACCATAGTACTTGATTTATGCACATTAGCTTTGATGAAATTCACTAGTAATTTTAGAATAATATATGAAAATGCATTCTTTTAAGCTTTAACTGTTTGGAACAACTCTTACAATGAAGTCAAAATCTTGCAGTGAATGTCTATGGGAATCGTTTTTTGTCACTTTGTTCGTACTTCTGCATATAATAGCTTTAATATGAGTTCAATTTAAAGTAGTAAAAATATAGCAATATAGAGCTGTTGAGTCTTTGTACAACTTCAGACCATTAGAAGTGTCAAAATAGAAAATCATCCATGATAACAAGAGGTGCATTATTATTTGTGGCTCTTGCTGTATCACTTGCTCTTCTTTACTAGCTTCAAATAAAGCTCATTTTGACGTAGTAAGTATGTAAGAAATGCGCCATGTCAAGATTTTAGCTGTTTAAACAAAACTTGGAACAATAAAAACTGTCCAGATAGGGTCGAACCTTGACATTTTAAGTCTTAACAGTATTGAAAACAGGCCTAACTGGTTGAAAACCCTACATTTCTGAACGCTAGCCTTTATTAGAGTTGACTTCGAGGTTGAATTAGTGCGAGAAAATGCGATATTTTACCAATAAAACACGACTGTATACGATATATAACATAAGATACTGGCAAAAAAACATTTCAGGGTCAAATCTCGACTCGTCTGTTTTATTCCAGAGTTGGGGTTGCTCTTGTTAAAATGTACAACTCCATAGCTATTCATTAGCTTTGTTTTAGGTTGATTTTAACGTGGTGGAAATAGGGGAAATGTGTTTGAACGTTTAGGACAATTTAACACAACTTTGAACAGCTTAAACATTCAGAATTCAGTCTAAATGATAACAAGCTGAACCAAACTCATCACAAGGCTCATTTGGTGTCCTGGACTGGATCGAATATGATTTCATCGTCACGATATTGTTTTTATGTTTCAAGTTGATTTTGACGTAGTCGAAATATAGCCTAAATTCGTCAATTCGACAAGCTTACAACAGGTCAGCATAACTTTGAATGAAAAATGGAAGACACTGATGAAAGGGGTCATACTGGAGTCAAAGTGGACACAAATGTTCAGATAGTGCGCAAACAGTCGTAGGTCTGTTTGTGCTGTCGAGTCTCATTTATATGCTTTACAAAAAGTGCTTTATTTTGAAATCTATCCACCTGGTTATTTGTAGAGAGTCTGATCAGCTCCGTACAGTAAAGGAGGCAATGTTGTGCCCTCCTCTAAACCCAATTTCCACCTAAATATAGCACAATGTAGGCTGGATCGATTTTACCCCACCGTAAATTCACTAATCAATAATCAAAAATAATCGAGGACACCTACCTCAAGTATCCGAATTCACTCATGAATGGAACAATCCGTCTGTTAGTCATATTCCTTTGGTAATCCATTTAAGAGAAAACACCCAGCATGTAATATTCCTCTTATTTAAAGCTCCATCCGGACCCCACTTTGCCCCTTTTTCTCCTCCAGTTGCGCACAGATTTCAGCTCCGCTCGCCACAGCCTGCTCTGCTCTGTGTCCGTCCCCGGGCCCCTGCGCTCTGATGACTGATCTTCAAAGCTGTGCCACGACCACAAAGCCCCCTCCCTCACTCACTCCCTCACTCTCTTACTGCGATACACCAGCCCCTTCCACTACTATTAACTTTGCAAAGCAGAGGGAAAAGGCATAAACATTAACGACGCGCGGTTCGTACTACGCCGCGCTCACGTTCAATCATTGATTTAACGCTGATTAAACATAATAGAGGGCGTGTGGAGGGACGACGAGCATGATACGGCACATATCCTCCTGTGTGAAAAAAATAACAAGACGATACCAAACTCCTCGTGCATTTTAAATCCCAACAAACTGACCTCGATATTATCTTGAGGTTTACTTGGCAAACTGGCTTGACTGTGCAACTATCACCTTTGTATTTCTCAGTCTAAATGCTTTTTGTGAAGGTAAATGCCTCACAAAGAAAGAAACAACATTTGGATGAGCCTCCGTTACGCACAGGAAAGACGCTTTTGGAGCAGATCGCTTGGATAAATGCTGCCCCGCGCAAAAGGCAATGAATGAACTGTAAAACGGTCTGAAGCGTGCGTAAAAATAGTCCGGACTTGAACTATTTCTGTCCTGCAACGATCACTTTTGCAGAGCAGCATAGCACCGTGGTTAGAAGAAATATTTAGTATCCCAGCAAAGACTTCGCTCTCCTTTTCTCTTTAGTTTCTCCCCTCGACTTTCACTGCGTAACGCTGCGCAACAAAGTAAAATCCACGCATCGACAGGACACTCACCTCATCTGTATTTCTTATTTTGTACCATTTCGTGTTCCTGTAATCCCACAAAAAAAGGAGAATATCGTGCGCGTCGTAGTAGATCAACTTCTCCTTGCTGAGACAAAAACAAACTAATGCACGGCAAATGGTGTAATTCGACCCGTGCTAAGTCAATCCATCCACAGAGAGAGACCCGCAGCCTACCAATAAGCAGCGCTCTCTCTCCAGTCCCTCCCCCCACCATCCATCTCTCCTCAGTTTGGTTTGGGCTCCGGCTCTGCTTTGCTCTGGCTTCCTTCCTTTCTTTCCAAGAGCTCGGAGAGAGGGAGAGAAATAAAAAAAGCGACCCCCTCCCTTCTAGTTCTCCTCCTGTGTGACCCCGTATTGCCCCCCCTCCTTCTGTTACCCCCACCCCCAACTCCAAGTCAGCAGAGTGCCTAGTTAAAATCATTTCAGCTGAGTTGAGACTGCTTTGTAAAGCTCAGCTTTGGAAATGTCTGGGTTTTAAGAGGTTGCGGGGAATATAAAAGCACCCCCTGCAAGACATCATCCATTTGTTTTTTGATTACCATTTTGGGGAAAAGACGAAACGCCCAAAAGTTTAGAAGTTTGTGGAATAACTTTCAAAATGCAGATCTTTTTTTGAAAATTCTAGAGATGTTCTCAGTTGGTCTTACATCAGGACCAACCATCAAGTCCTTTCTGTGAAATAAACCTAGGATATTAATGCAAAATTTTCAACCACTGTGATGTATTTCCTGACATTTGTTGCAGTTTGGACCTTGGATGTGGCATTAATAATTAAAGATGCTGCTGAAAATGTTGAACACTTTGTTTTCTTGAGTAAAAAAGGTAACTGCCAGCTGCAAATAATATTTAACAATAATACATTTTATGAAAGATAATTTGAAATGTTTAAGGCTGTCTGTAAAACCTTAAAACCCCATTATACTGGCTGTTTAAAATCAATAAAAAATCTCTTGGAGTATTTATCAAAATGTGGAACCCTGTGTAAACTGAAAATGAGCTCAAACAATTTGGAGGCATTGCCAACTAAAGCTATACAGCAACACTTTAGTCAGCAAAAATTAATAAATTGTTTCAAAATGATCAGCAGTTTTTGTCTAAACTGAATAATTTATCTAAAATAACTGATTGACTAAGTGACAGAAAAAACATGTTTCATAAATTGCTTGCATCAACACTCTTGTATGATTGTCTTTCCTAAAAATCAACACAAATATTTGATAATGACATGCCTTTAAACCCCGTTGTTCCAGCCCTGTTCAGAACAGACTGTTTCAGTGTCTGTAGCTTTAGTCTTTGTGAGGCGGTTCTTATCACGCCCCTCCTTACAAAACCATGCAGCTTTGACTTTCCAGGACTGTGCTCTATTGCAGCTGCACTGACACACCAGTCTTCTTCTGCTGCCATATGTATACATTTACTCTAGTGAGGGAAAAAATGTGTTTCCCTGAACAGTCAGAAGTGTTCATACTAGTGTTTAAGAACTTAAATTCTGACAGGTGGAGGTAGAAAATGAGAAAGGATGGATTTTTCTTATTAAAGTTTGGTTTGTAGACCTGTATTTGGTTTCAGAAGGAAAAATATTTTGACCAAAAGTAATGACTACATTGTGTACTTACCTACACCTCCATAAACTAAAACATGAAATTAAACTTTAGAGAGACAGAAAATGGCTAATGTGTGACAAATTAATCACCATTTGGCCCAGAAAAATAGTTGATATACTGCCAAATTAAGACTTCTTAGATGGCACAAAAATGTCTCATTAACCAAAATCCCAAAGGGGTCAACACCATATATATTCCTTTTGTTCTGTTTGCTGCTGTAGCACATATTGATAGTTTACATGAGAGTTTAAGAAATCTGGGACCACTAGCTCTCTGTGATCTCCAAAATTAGAAATCTCCAAATGCTAATGAGAAATTGAGTCCAAATCTTATAAATGGGCAAAAGTTAGTTTGAATCACTGTATCAGTTCAGTTGACAAGGGCTGTGCACAACATAGCTGCTGTGCCAGAGTTAGCTATGAAGCCAATTTGCATCCATAGCCCCTCAGTAGAAAGTCTAAAACATTTAATAAAACATATAATTTACTTGTCCTCAAGGCCAAACATGTGGCCTTATGATCACAAAGAGCTGTGTGCACAATAGGCTTTTGGCACAATTTCTGCTTTCCATGGAAACATTTTATGTACAACTGAAAACAGCCCAGACCTATACTTTGGGTTTCGACTTTCCACTGAAGAACTACTTTTCAATGAGAGAGAGAGAGAGAGATGCATGATGCTAAATCCTCATGATCTCACACTACTATTGGAAATTTTAGATATTAGATGTATCTTTCAAGTCCACTTGGGCAACATCCTTATAGCAAGTGTTTGAGAGGGGCAGGACTTTGACTGAAAAAATGTTTTGGTTATTATAGACATAGACAAAATTGTTAGTACCCTTCTGTTAATGAAAAAAACATGGTCACTGAAAACACTTGGAACTAACGAAAGTAATAAATAAAAATATTTTTTTATGTTTTTTGGGGTAGCATCTTTTTTGTCCAGGCCAGTTTCATTATAATATTTTTTAAATAATTCTGTTGAACCACAATTGAAAAGCAATGTGTGATTTCATTGGTTGATTTTCAGTACATTTTTATTTATTATTACTTTCGTCAGTTTCAAGTTATTTCAGTGACCATGTGTTTTCTTTCTTTAACAGAGGGGTACCAACAATTTTGTCCACATGTGTATATTTATCACAGACCAGTCTGAGGCTTGTAAACATTTCTTGTCTTTAAACAATCCCACATTTTAGTTTCTGCTTGGCTCTGTCTTTTGACAAACATGGTATCTGCTAAATCCAGCTGCTTTGCAAGGTTACAAAACCAAGATATGCAGAAATCTCTGCAGGGAACTGTCAACATTTTTTCATTCCATGAGAATTTGGAGAACAAAATGTAAGAGCAGGCAAAAGTTGGAAAAGTAACTCTTCAAATTCTTAAACAAAACCCAAAAGAATACATCTTGTTTTCTGTCAGCAAGCAATGTTAATCCCGAGGAAGTATCTTAGCTTTGCCTTATCCCTTATTCTGTTTGATCTAACTCCATGCATAGGCATTAGGCATTCAACATGTGTATGTAAACATCAGTGTGAGGCCATGTTCTCGTATGCATGCGAACTCAAAGCCGTCATCGAACGTGTCAGGTCATTCCAGCCGGGTCAGGCAGGCCCAACAATGGATCCCATTTGCACCCCATTACAGAGGCAGGTTAGCAGATGTGTGAGAATCTCTCCCACATGAGCACACACACTCTCTTGACAGCCCCCATTATTAGCTGCGAAAGTGGGATCTGCATCTCAATACTTGCACAGGAAACACTAGTTTGCACTGCTGATCTGCCTGATCCCTGTTTGGCAATTCTTGCATGGCTTTGTCACCGCTTGTCCCACTCTTCCACCCACTTCCTCACATTTGCAAGAAGGGATGTTTCTAGGCATATAATTTAAAGTCCAACATGGATTTTGATGGCGTTTGGCCAGCTTGTATCAAGTTAGAACATTTCTGTAAACACACTGAACAATTGATCAAAGACGTAGTGGGAAAAGTGATGTGAAGTAGGCTTGCTGTGAGTGTCCAATGTTGGCAGTGCCAGTGCCATCATCCTTTGAGATATACCCACGTATTCATCCTCAAATACTGTTGAACTGCGATGCTCCTTTGTGATGCTATTGGTACTCTGTTCGACCCAAACCTGATGAAAGCCTTGCACAGCTTCCACTGACATAAGCCTGCGTTTTGGTGTCACTGTCACATATAAGCTCTGTTGCAAAAAAATTGACATGTTATCGTCACCAACATAATCTTCTCAAAAAAACAATACCTTCTCTCTTCTTGACGAGTAAACCCAACTACTGAAAGAGAGCAGTGAATGCTAAGCTACAAAAGAACCACATTATAGTTGCTTGAGTTCAGCCCCCACATTAGGCTTTCAACTTCATTTTTTACTTCTTACTCCTTTTGTGAACAACTTAATTCGCTGTGGGACTTGATCAGGGTATCGATTACGGCAGAGTCAGTAATAAGTCCAGCATTCTTCCCCTGGAGTATATGTTTGGGAAAAAAATGTTAAATGTCCTTGAAAAGCTCTACAGTATTTATTATTAGCTAGTTAATAGTAAGCCACATGTTAGCAACTCCCATTTGCAAGACAATAATACAAAACCTCTAACTTTCACAAGTGGGGAGGCTATGTCCTGATATATTTTCTAATTTGGAAGGAAGTGTTAAATCTTGTGTTAGACTTATTTTAACACATTTCCCAGATGGCCCAAGAACACTCAATTTTTTTAGTTGCTCACCTAAAAATCGCCACAACTCTTGGATTTTAGCATGCTTATAAACCCATCTGTTTCAGCCCTGCCCAGAACAAGCAGTTTTGGTGTCTGTTTCTTTAAATCCTCATTAACTGTATCTGATTACAGCCCCTCATGAAGAACATTTGGCTTTGACTTTCTTTCTGAGCTCTATTGTTCGCAGTGGCTGCAAAGACATGCATAAACAGTTATTACCTCCGCCAAGGAGGTTATGTTTTCGGGAGAGTTTGTCCGTCTGTCCGTCTGTCCGTCTGTCCGTCTGTCCGTCTGTCCGTCTGTCCGTGAACAAAATAACTCAAAAAGTAATGGATGGATTTGGATGAAATTTCAGGAAATGTTCAGCATGGGAAAAGGAAGAACTGATTCGAATTTGGTGTTGATTGGGATCAGTGTCTGGCCGCCATGGCGAAAAATGTGATTTCTGTGAATAACTGCTGAACTAAAATAGATATCATTATGAATCCAATTGCTAATGGTATGTTTTCATGGGCAAGGAATCTAAATATTTAGATGAAAAGAAGGTAGGACTAATATTTATGGTCAAAATGACAATATGGCTGAGGACTGTGGTGCTGGTGGAGGTCTGCGCTCTCCGAGTGCTTTCTAGTTATTCATTGGAGCCAGATTGTCCAGTGAGGAAAAAAACTTGGTTTCTTGGAAGCATAATCAGCAAACACCTTTCTCAGTAAGTGTCTACCATTTTTGACATCACCAGCAGAGAAGTTTGAAATACATTGTTTTAACACACATTTTGTGAATGGTGGAGCAAACACCGGGGGGCAAGGGGTTTCTTAGATGCTAAATATGTATTTTGCTCAATATGAAACTAGTGTGTAAAGTTTATGGAGGAACCGAACCCAAAGCTTATTAAAAATTAGAAGACTTTTAGATTTAGTTTAGTTCTAGTACACATTACTTCAGTTTGGTGCAGCCTCGTTCAAAGGTGCATTTTTTCAAAAACGCTGTAATGAAACGTATCTGTCATTGCACCCTCAAGACTGACGTATTCTTTCTGCGATGCTGTGATATTAGTGTCAATTCACACTGCAACAGGTTCAGCTTTGCAAGAGCATGAGAGAGCATGCAAAGCATTACGTTCCCCCCGCTGGCCCTGTGTGCTCCCCTCTTACCTGTAGCTCCACTAATGCTGCCCTTTCTAGCTGTGATATCTATACCTTGTGATATTTTGCCTCTACTGTGAACACAACAGCAAACCGGTTGACACCCCTGTTTGTTTTATCTCCAGAGTATCAGAGAAGTAATAATGGTGTGAGGGGAGTGTGTATATTCAGTGGGAAAAGTTGAGAGTATGTGTGTCTGCCTTCTTGTGTATATGTAACATGCACAATGCCATGCTCTCTCATGCTCCTCCAAAGACGTAACACGCAGTAATTTGACACAGATATTATGTCCTCCTGAGGATTTATATGAATGCGTCTAAGCATAATGATTAGAGAGAGCTTTGCTACTGCACTTTTACTTTACTGCAAAGCATGTGAAAAGGGAAGGCAGATAAGGAACTGTAAGGCTTTTGCTGGCCTCCTGTGCTCCCCTCACCTCTGTTATTAATTCCAAAGATGAAACATAACTTGATCAACTTATTGCCCCATCACCCTTTCAGAACATTGACAGTGAAGGTAATGTCCAACCGGTATAGATACTCTACCTTGAACAAGCCTTCTTATGGCTGCAGGGCAATAGCTATTGACTGGAGCTAAAGTGAGGTGAAAAAAAAAACCAAGCACTATTAACCTAGCAATTCTGATGCCAACTACAGAGGGATCTATTGTTCAGCCAACCAATCGCGTGTGTTCCTGTTTTCAAGTTACTTTCCCTTGATATCCTGTTATTTCATCTGACAGAGCCTTCTTTTCCCCATCCTCCCCTTACATTTTCATTGTTCCTCCAATCTCAGCAGGGTTATCACAACCGATGGGAGTCCAGTCTGTCATTACGTGACTTTCAGTCCCTTTCTTCTGGCCTCTCACGCTTCAATCCTGCCACTCAATGCCGCTGTCAGTCCTGGGTTACTTCTCTGTGATGTCCTTCTATCCTTTTGGGACTGAATCAGCACAGCATCTATTATGGGGGAAGGGAAGACGGGGGAGATGGATGGATCAATGTGTCAAGGGTTTGCGCAGTCGCAGGTAGTGTTCGTCAGGGTGGGTGCATGCCTGTATGGATCTGTGGATGTCTGGTGATTGGTGTGTGTATTGATTGGTCCTTTTTTCTGGTGAATTGACAGTTTTATCATGGGTGTAATGGCAATGTGACACCATTCCAGTAGGTTTTTAATGGGTTTTGGTGCACTTCTGCTGGCTGTGATGAATCTAAATGTGCTTGTCATGTAGCTTTTTTGCCACGAACATGAAATGTTACCAGTCTGAGGATCATAAAGGGATAATTTATGATTTTACTGCCTTTTAAAAGATGACTAAATATGTCATGTTTTTGAAATACTGGCAGTTTTTGCCAAGCTTTTGAGAAATTTGTCATTCTGAACCTTTTTTTTCTTTGCCAACCTTAATAAATGACATAATTTCTTTCAGATGTAACATTGTCTTAGGAAAACGGGTGATTAAATGTCTCCATATATTAGCCAAGGAAGCAATGATAGAAGTAGAACAGATGGGTCAATGACAAAGGATTTCTAGACTGATTGCCTGTTTGGATTGATAGTGGGGATGGACAGATGAATGTATTGATGTTGGTAGATGGAGAGATGGATGGTGAGGAGGGTGGAGGGGGTTTTCGACAGAGGACAGAAGGCCTGTGCTGCTCCTGGAGTCTGATTTGTTTCCCTTGGGGGCCGAGCAGTGTGTAGGTCAGCCCCAGGGGGTGTGTGAGGGTGGGCCTGGGGTTGCACGGGAGAATGACAGGGCTTGGCCTTTAGGTGGGGTCTACCAGAGAGTGCACACCCTCCTCTCCCTTATTTACTGCCTGAAATGCCTGTACAGATGGCTGTGTGACTGGGAAGAGGGCTGCAGGTTTAAGGTTGAGGCCGTGACCAGACAGTTTACCAGGAGGTTGCATGTTTTATTACAACATCGCCTGTTTCCAGCAGCTAATCAGAGGACTTAAGAGTTTAAAAACCCGACAGGTTAGGAGAGGTGTCTGGAATAGTCTGACTCACAGGGTTTAGACTTTGGCTTTATGTCTGATGTCTGTTGCCTGTTTGAGATTGAATCATCCTCCCTTTGTATTTTGCACCGTTTGCAGTTTGCTACCACACCAAACAGCAACACATTCAATACTACCAGCCCACAAAGCTAAAAATGTGTTCTTTTGGAGGTGATTGTGATGAATGGCAGACACTGGGACTTTATTCATGTGCCAAAGGCAGATTTATGTTTTATGTAGGAATTCGTTTTGTGAGGATCTAGCCACTTAAATGCTTGTAAATCACAATATTATGTATTTTGTCATGAAAACAGATCCCCTCTAAACAATTTTGTACTTCATCCTGCAATACACGTTTAGCCAACAGCAAGCAAGATGAAAGGTTTAGAGATATACAACTCTCGAGCATATACACATAAATATTTACACACATGCCCCCCAGCCAACCGCAGGCTAAAGGCTGTAAAGGCAAGGGACCAGTTTAATGAGGTGCTGCTTAAAAAATAAATGTTATCACCAGAGTTAAATGTCAGCTACTAATTTATTATTTCTTTATCAATTCAGACACACAATGCCACTTTATTGTTATACTTAACACAGTGACAGAGGCTGTGTTTACATGGCGCCGAAAACGGTCAAATCCAATAAGTTTTCGTTGCATTTTGGCCTTGCATTTAGATGAGAACGCGTTGCATTTGCATCTAAAATGGAAACTTTTGAAAACGGGCTCCCGAGTGGAAAGATTTAAATCCGCTCTCCATGCAGCTCCGTGTAAACCCGTATCAGAGCGTTTCAGGGTGAAACGCTGACATCACCGCATGCGCAGTACTCTTTCACATGAAGGCTGTGCGCGCATACCAGGAACAACAACAGCTTCGACTGTCTGCCGAGTAACGTGTGAGCCTCTTACCGTGCTCAGTGTGTTATCCAGACAAAACTCTCAAGACAGATTTGTTGTCTGAACTGATTTGTTGTCCAGAAAAGAAACTCCTGCATCTCTGTGCGTTTATTCGCCATTGTTGTTTGTGAAAGGTTTTCTTCTTCATTTGTGTTGTAGCAGTGCTGCCTCTCTGCAGACCTACACTGCCATCTACTGAACCGGCATGCATACTACAGTGAATAAACTCGTCTCCGAGCATCGTCGTCTGAACGCAGAAGAATTCTAAAACGCAAAGGACAAATCTTTGCGTCTTTAAGTCAGGAGTGTCCGTGTGAACGCAGCCTGAGAAAAAGGCTGCGTACACTCTCACTGTTAATCTCTTGGAAACTGTAGAATAACAAATCCAAAATAAAAAAACCCTGCACTTCATCACTGGATTTAAAAACTTTCCTGAAGGAATGTATTAGACCTGTAGCACTCCTTAGATTGGTTTAAGAGTTAGAGTCCAAACACTGCTGTTCTCATAAAGATGTGCTTACAGAGGTCTAAATAAACAAAGAAAGTGTCACGGCTTTGGGGCAGAGGTAATCCCACGGACGTTGGAGGAGCAGCCACATGGCATTAGGTGGGGCTGAATTTATGGCTACGCCATGATACACACATATTTAACCTGAAGAACAAGTCAACAGCTTCCAGACTATCCTGTTATATGCCCACATCATAAGGAGTATGAGAGAGCATGGCACAGTGCAAGCTCTCCAAATAACACGAAAGCAGACTCACACATATAGCTTTATATTCCCCACTGGCGCTGTGTGCTCCCCTCTTATCTGTAGCCCCATTACTGCTGCCATCTCTAGCTGTGATATCTATGCTCTGTGATGTCTTGCCTCCACTGTGAACATCACAGAGATTGCACTGAGGAGCAAGTCCATTCATTTACTTTGTTTCTAGAGGTACCAGCAGGAGCTCTGTGGTCAATGGAAGGTTGCTAAACACCTCAAAATCAACTGAGATGGTTACTTTTTTATTTTCAGTAGAGATTCAACAGTATCTCTGAATACTACATTTCTCGTGATTTCAATACAATCACAATATGGCCCACTACCATTTCATTAATGAAAATAACAAATGATATATATTTGGTGCAGAAACCACAAAATAATCTTACTATTTGATCATGTTGGTGATATTAATAATGATTTATAAATGTTTTTGATTACATAGTGTATAAAAATTATTAATTCCATTTAATTATTATTGACGATATTGGTAAAAGCAGCTGTTACTCAATAATTTCCCCAGACTTTCATCTCTCAAACCAACAAAGATTTGCATAGTTTGAGTAAATTTTAAAAAATAATGCTGAACTATATCCTTTTTATGTTTAACAATGTGTTTTTTTAAATCCAGAAAAGAAAGTCTCCAAGCAGTCTTTTTGATAGAGTATAAATCAGCAAATATGCATCTTTTTATAAGTAACCGTGCAACTTCAAGGTTATAAGATGTTTCTATTCATGAAATCAAAAGATGTTTTTGGCATTTTATTTGTTACTTTAATTAAAAAGAGACAGATTTGTCTATGATTTGACTTGACTTTAATTAGAAAATTAAACCAAACCATTTAAAGAAATCTAATTCAGCATGAATCAAATAATGACTTGAAAGTTTTGTTGCATCCTTAATAAAACAACTTCTTTTTCCCCTTTAGTTGAGGTTTGATTTGTCTGCCTGAGTCTTTGCTCAATATTTGTACAGCACAAAGTGAAGAAAGGTTTGACTACACCTGACTGTGTCCAGAATAATAAAAAGAAAAAAATTAAAGGGTGTCAAGTTGAGTTTAAGCATGACAAAGACAGCTCTATTGACTCAGCATTAAAGTTATAATGAAAAAGAAATACAAAGTCGTCGCCATGGTGAGTTGTCTGCTTTAAGAACAGATGAAACATTAGCAGCAGAGGCAGCATGCTAACAAGGATGAGAGAAAAGACGATTCGCTCCAAGTCCTGGCATTGACTGTTCTATCAGATGGCTGTCTCTCAGGGTGAAGCCGGTCTGCTCTGAACCTCCATGCTGACCTCTGATTGATTAAGAGGCCATTTCTGGCACTCTGCTGGCCTGGGGCACCATTTGTCACCTGACTGTGCAGTCCTGTTGTGAGACGCTTCATGTTCTCCAATGTACATTCAGACCCCTTTCTCTAAATCCCCAACTCAGCCTGATCCACGAGGGCCACCCATGTCAAAAGTCTGTTCTCTCACTCTGGTGTGCTGCCTTTTGGATCAGTGTAAACACCAAATGGCATGTTAAGTAACCAAATATGCTACACAAGGAACACTTTCTCTGCTAATTACACCCCGCTGCAGTTCAATCAGGCTGCAGGTCTTTGAGGAAAAAAGATGATTCAAGGTCCATGTTGATTAATTTATTTCAGTGAATCAGGCTGCATTATTATTACAGTTTGACAAAATGTGTGCACTTTTTCTGTCACTCCTTGTGTCAGGTATGTATCAAAAAGGAATCAAAGGTTCTCTTCTGCAAGAAAAAACGTATGCATACACACAACCAAAACTCAAATCTGAGCGAGTCTATTTGTCTGATTACTTGTAAAAGATATTTACCGGTAATAACATTTGTTTTTAGCTATATTCATCCCAAGAGCAGATAAAAAAAATATTATTTTAACATATTAAACAAAAATGTCCTAACTTGCTTGTAATAAGTACAAACTCTACAGTTAAAGGACTCAAAGACTGTTAAGTGTCCTGGAATCAAATGGACATTATGAATCAGAAAATCACTGCTGTAAGGCACAAACCTCTTATCTCCAATTCTTTAAAATCACTTCACGTCTGGCTGCTTCTCCACCTTCAGTCAGTTCAACACAGGACTGGCCACCTGAATCCGGGTTCAGTACCAATAATCAATCACCAAACCTGATGATGGAAATGTGAGTATTTTAATGCAGTGTAGTATTTATTTTACTCATTGCTCCGAGCTATTGCTAACAGCAGGGGAAAGTGAACCAGAGGTAACTGAGCAACATGTTCATCAATCTGAATGTTACTTGTTGAAAGTCTATAGGGTAAACTTAAACGTATGAACCTTTTTGCAGAAGTGAAGAGGAGTTTAAGAGTTGGCTGAATATAATCAGTCCTTTACCCCTCTGTTTGTGCAAACATTAGCCTGGAATATAGGCTAAGTTGCTAAAGTTGTAATGTTTGGGGGAAACAAGCTTCTCTGTTATCTGGAACCAGCATGAATTTGTGGTTTGTGTGTGTTCAGGATTGTAATGTTGAGTCCCTGTATGTTACTGTGTTAGCTGCTGTTAAAATGAATAGGGATCCAACTACGAATAAACTGTTATGCACTGGCTCATTAGCATTTTAAGGTAACCACCCTCCAAACCAGCCATTCTGAACAGAGGGGTTATGTGAGCATGGAAAGAAAGCAGCTGTGCTTTGTTCTAGGCTTTTTGGACCAAAGTATGTTACTAACATTTCATGAAGACATTAAGGTCATGTTAAACTGCAGAAAAGGAGCAAAATATGTCTGCTTTAAATCAAATCCTTGCTTGACAGACACCCAGGACATGATGTAAAGGATCAAACACACCGGGACATGAGACCTTTATATTACTGCCCAACACTGGATTTGACCATAGAAGACCCTGGTTGAGGCAGTACCTCTCGTTACCACTCACACAGGTCATTGTAACGTGGAAAACACAACATAGTGAAATGAAACTCTGAATATGTCCAGAAAAGTTCGAATATAATCCATCTGCAGAAAGTGTGCAAAGAATTGAAGTTTGACTTTAAGAAAAGAGCAGGTCAAAACTGTTTAAATCCAAATGCCAGCGTTATAATAACACTGCTCTTAAGGTGAGCTACATGTCACAGTGTTGATTTGACAATTTCGTTGTCCAATTGACTTCATCAGCTACCTTTAAAGAACATTCATCTCAAGCAAAGGTCAGAGAAAGTTTTACAGCCAACAATTTAATTCTACGATGCGGTCCGGGACTGGAACGTATATCTGTAATTTGCAGTGAAATGACCTGTACACTGTTTGCACACATTGCACCTGCAGTTTCTGTTTTTTTGAGACATTATATTGCAGATGGAGCCGAGCAGGAGAGCAAATCCATTCTGTCATGACTTGTTTTCTGCCTCGGATCTAAAATATTACAGTATTTGGTTTGCTGTGATGAAACCCTGATGACTGCCACATTTACTCAAGGCAGCTCGTGGAAAGGTATGAAATAAATTTGGATATAATGTAATTGTATTTATTAGAGTTTTTCTCAGTGAAAATGAGAATGCTAATCATATTCATAGGCAGTGCTGTGGGTAATTTGCAGCCGGTGATAAGCTGCCATATCACTGCGAACTGCTGGTGATTGAGCGACGCACGTGACATTTTGGACTCATTATTTATTGATCCTATTTCAGTTCCCATCTAAATGTTTTAATCTGCACACCTATCAAGAAGAGCTGTATGAAATGTGGCTGAAATTCTGCAGATGGTGACACCGCAGCCCTATGTCTTATGTGCAAAATAAACAACAATATGGCGAATAATGCAAGATCACCTTGACACCATTAGGACAATGCTTGCACTTATTTGCTGTAGCACTCCAATGCTTTAGCGTGGGAGGGATTTGGTTGTCAGGGGGGTAAAAGTTTTATTACTTCTGATAATGATAATAAATGCATCCTCCCACACTCTGCCCTTCATTACAGCATTGATCCCCTAACATCTCTGCTAAAATCCATCACTGCAGCTCCGTTAATGAAGGCTCCAAACATAGCAGTCAACCGTGCCCATGAACCAAGACCTTGTCACGTTCGCCGTAATGAAGCTAACAAGCTAACGGAGACATTTTCAGACAGCAGGATATGACTTTATAGAAGGTGGAAGTGGATGGAGGCAGGATTTAGCAGGCATGAACGAGAAAGGAAGAGGTTGCACTGTTCACACGCTCTGAAGCTCGGGGTCTATTCTTGTGGCTGGCGCTCATGCTCACATGCACAGACACACACATGCAGACAGGTGCTGTGTGTGGTACGGGACGTATGTATGGTGAACAGCTGTGTGTAGGAGCTTGTGCAGGGCGCGCTGGGAGGTAGCTGTTGCATTCACTGACCTTACCACCGAACGCAGCATTTGACACAGACAGACGCACATGGAGGGCAGCTGCGAGGTGCCATTCAAGGGCCCCACAGCCAACTGCCCCCCGCCCACACAGAGCTCACTGGCTCCTGAGTGATATTCTACCTTTCAGCCCACAGCTATTTGACGTGTTTCATTTGTATCCAACTTCACCAGACTGATTTCATTAAGTGAGTTTGTGAATTGTCAGACGTAGAACGAGATAAAAAAAATGACTGATAGCAGGTTTGGAGCTTTGTGGATGAGAGTAATCATCAAGTACAAAAATGGCTGGGTAGTATTTCCAGTTTTAAGACATCCAAATGTTTTTAAATGAAGTATAAGGCAGCCCAATGTCTTTTATTGTGGTATATTGTAGCTCCTGTTGTTTAAGAATGTGTCATGCTGACTATAAAACATTTGATATGTTTATTGAACATAGGATCTTGTCTATAAAATGAGTAGTTTCAGAGAGTTTCATTACATGCAATCTGCTTGAAATGCTTAAGTTGAGATCAATGATCACGATCTTGTTTCCTTTCATGGGCAGACAATTGTGAATAATTTGAAAAAATATTTTACACATATTTTCTAATCTTTGTAGGCCAAAGTAATACAAGTTTGTGAGTTTTTTTTTAAATAATTTAATATTGATTTATCAAAATGAAGCCTGTATTGTCTGTTCTATTTCCCCTGTACCGACTTTAAAACTAAAATAGATAAATAAATTGCTCCTTTAACAAAGTTCTGTCTAAACAATTTAAGGTAGTTGAAAAAAAAAACATGAATTAAAAATTGAGTTAAGTGGACACAATCCTATTAATGACAGAAAACTAGATTTTCTTAAACTTCATGATACATTCTCAGTGGTGATTTTATTAAAAAAAAAAACATTTTGCTAATATTCTGACTGGTGACAGTATAGAGCTCTTTTTGAACCTGTTAAACAATGATTGGACCTGTCAAATATATGTGCAGTCATGAAATAATCAGTGAAACCCATTTAAAAGAACAATAAACTGTGGATAATATTTAATACATCTGTATTGTTAATGTCTCTGTGTATAAGGGCCAATAATCACTTGATTATGTGTTGATGAATGTCACTGTTTCATACCCCTTGTTGGACAACATGTACTTCGGGATACAAACATTTATTATGTATCATAAAAGATAAGACAATGAAATCTGACATTTTATTGAACAAGAACTGAAAGAAATGTTCCAGCTAACCACATTTACCGTGTAAAAATGACACTAGATTTCTGGTCCGAGTCTACCATGTGCTTTTTGTTACAAATCATTTGTATCTACTTGAAGGCTGACATGGAGTCACCTGACCTGGGGAGTTGACCCTTTCACACTTACGGTCTGTCAAATGTCCGTTTCCCACAGGATACAAAAAATATTAAAGGTTAGACATCTATACAGTAATTAAGGTGTTTCAGTTTTCTTTGTATGATGAATAGGATTTCCTTATTGGCAGCTTTTCAGGTTAATTGGAAAGACATACAGTTACCAATCTGCTGAAATTAAAGTATTAATAAGAACAGTAGTGATAATTACTTCAGCATGACTTCTTTGGGATTTTATAATGTTTTTAGACCCCGAATGAAAACAAAATGAAGATCTGTCTTTGTTGGGGATTACTCAATTCATGATGACAAAGCCGTCATCAATGCAATTATCAATGTATTAAGTCAGACCTAGCTTTGTGTATTACTGATATTTCATCATGAATACAAGCATGAATTCATGCTTTTGAAATTGAGGACAATTCCCCTTTAGGCAGAACTTAGTTTAAAGGAGGCAATGAAAAGTTACTGGTTTATTTTTTCTCATGTATATTTAATGTTTTAGGTTTTACACATGTCATATTTTTTGATTGTTTTGCATATGGCTGTTGACAAGGTGCCTGTGCTACACACTGATTTTGATTGTTATGCTTTCATCAAAGAAATATCCTTAGCTGGAAAAATAACAAGCTAACAGGCTGTGACCTGCCGTGTTCACAAAAGTTTAAGGTAACTTCTAAATTTCCACTTAAAAAACTACTTTAGTCATTTACGCTTTTTCATTTTATTACCACCACCAAGAAGGTCATGTTTATGCTGGTGTATTTGTGTTTGTCTAAGCAAAATGTACTGCTACTATTAAGTACTAAAAACTACTGGACAGATTTTGCCGCAGCTTTTAGGAGATGTTGGGAATGGCCCAACCTAAAATTGATTATATTTTGGTAGTGATCCAGACAACCACCATTAGCAAACGATTGTTTTTGCTCAATAACTGCCTAATAATGATACCAACATGACTACGAGTGCCGTGCGGGCTTTCAGGGTCAAGGAATCATCTTATGGCGTTAACTTTATTGTGGAACTATTGCTTATAGATATAACAGCAGTATCAGAGCTACCTTGGCGGAAGTTTGTGCTTTCTGAATGCTCCCTAGTTTCGTTCTGTTATTGCTTCTCACTGTAACAGAATGGATTACATTTATTATGGGCAATTAACTTCAAATAACTTGATCATATACCATGATCTTTCTTTTTTTTTCAATTATGGACATTACTTGGGAATTTTCTGTGTCAATCTTGGATGACTTTGGGCCTCCATAATGTACCATTAACCTTGTACTCTGTACTTGAGGCTGGCTGCAGAGGCAGAGGAGGTCCTACACACACCCTATGTGATAATGCTTGTCGTAAATGAGAAACTGAACATGTTGGAAAGATGGATATGGGCAGAGTTGTAATTGTTTTTATTTCCACACAGTGTAAATGAGTGATTTTTTATTTATTATTTCATGAAAAATAAAACATATGCACAGACTGGTGTATGTGCTGACACCAGGTTTTGCTCTTTGGGTGTTCTTAGAGGCCTTCAGATGTTTGCATTGTTTCTAGAACATCTCTCCCTGCCTCTGCTGCACATCCTGATACTAACATACTGCCCTGCTTCTGTATATCTTTAGCTACTTGCCACTGCTCTGACTCAAAGAGGCCCCATAACCTGCCAAAGGGAGCACTTAAACCACAACTGCTGGCCCAAATATTTACCTACCCCCTCAAACCAACCCTGCACACCACTCATAAGCCAGAGCATCAGAACCCTGTCCCACCTCCCATCCTGGCTGTCAGTCGCCGACTAAGTCCTTCTTGGAGCTTGGAGGCTATCAGGGATTTAAGGGAAAAGCCCTTTATCCAGGGACTTTCTCTACAGGCTCGGGCGAGCAAATGTCTCATGTCAGCAAAACACCATAAATGCTGCTAATGGCATCTTTTCGTCCTCTTGGAGGTGGCAAACTAACTTTTCTAAGAGAGCAAACACATGGAGAGAAATAAATCATAAGAGAGGCTGTGTAGCTGTAGAGCATAATTATCCCTTTACCACAATATTCATGTTTTTTTTTTAGTCCTACATCTGTGTTTGTGAGTACACATTTTCATAACCATGCGGGCATTTCTTGACTTGAGTGGGCGCACACATAAAGGTTGTGCTGGTGGGATGTGAAGCCGCATGCTGATTAACCCCTTAGGTGGATTTTATAGGATAATCTGGGGAATTAAGCTTCCAATTCTCAGGAATGCCATCGGCTTCTAGATCCAGACCAGGTGTCCACACACACTCAGCAGGAGGCCAAGGAGTGCATGAGTGTGTGGAGGGGGGCTTAAGAAAGGAAATGTCAAGAGGGGTCTTCTTTGCATGATAATAGCAAACGCAGGACTTTACAAGGATCCTAATTACGTTCAGCGTAAACATCCATTTTGGGCATTTGGATACCAAGTGGTAGTATTAAAGCTTGGTGTGGACATCCCTCACTGCATGGTGGAGACAGTTTGATATCCAACTGCTCAGACTACATAAGGAGGTGCTCTAGACTGCCTTCATCCAGATTGGTTTAGCAGGGTAGACTTAACGTGTTCTGGCATGCATTAAAGGATAGTTCAACAACAGATGGATAGCTTTAGCATGTTTCACTGCATTTTCACCAAAACGCTGTAATGAATCTCAGTTGGCATTATTCAGCCATGCTATTTTCATCAAATAATGGTAGGAACATGCTTTTCTGGGATTGAGAGAGGGTGTGACTATTCCCACTTACAGTACACAGAGACAGACATGCACACATAAACACAGCTGCTCTCCCCACTGGCTCCATGTGCTCCACTTTGACCTTCATTCTTTAGCTCCATAATCGCTGCAGAATCAAGCTGTAATTTTTAAAAGGTTTTTGTGACATTTTGGCCAGTTGCCAGTGGTAGTATCAAGCCCTTTTCACACATGAAACCCTGATGTTATCCTCTCAGCAGTGGGTATGCTCTCCTGAATGGGAGGGATGTGGTGTACAGTAGGTGTGCAGGGGGTCACTGGTGGGCAGACCATGAGGTCAAAAATAAATGTGGAAAGACAGTGTTCATAATATAGCATTCTACTTCAGTGATACATATCAAAAATCTCCACTGGCTCCCCTTAACCTCCAAAATCCACTCACCTCTGCGTCCATGGCAATGCCCCAGTCTATCTCAAAGACCTGCTCACCCTGCACACATCCACTCGACACCTCCAGTCCCGTGGCACCAACCGCCTCCTTCAGCCTCGAACTAATCTCTGGACAATGGGAGACTGGGCCTTTTCCTCCACGGCCCCCCGCATCTGGAACCCGACCATCTGAAGGATCCCCAGCTGCTGGACTCGTTTAAAAAAGGTCTAAATACTTTTCTGTTCATACAAGCCTTCGCAAATTTCTATTAATGCAGTTTTTATTCTTCTTGATCTTATTGTTTTGGTGTTTTTATGTCCGAGTGATTTTTAAGTTACTCTGCAGCACTTTGAGATTTTTCTTAATGAAAAGTGCTTTACAAATAACACCTCTTCTTCTTCTTCTTCTTCTTCTTCTTCTTCTTCTTCTTCTTGCTTTCAGCTCCACCTTTTAGAGTAGGATTGGTACACACCTTCATACTGAGTACCAAAAGTGGGTATGCTACTTTTTGATCCTATTCTTTATCGATTCACTTACAGATTGTTGTGGATTTTCTATGTGAACAGAACATGGGTTACACAGTCTTTCAGTGGCAACAACTTTAACCCTTTCATGCATGAATTATCAAATCACAAAAAGAATAATTTTTCTTAAACTTTCAAAAAAGTCGAAATTCATGTTGTTCCTCATATATTATTAAAGGGCAATTTTCCCTTTGTCGGCCATTTTGGATTTGTGATGCAACATTTCAATATGACAAAAATCTGAAAACATAATATTTTTCTGAAACTTGAGACAAGGGTTTGGGAGTTAACCACCTGATAGTTGGATGTGGTACTGCAACCTAAGGGGTATAAAATGTATTCCAAACATCTGTCTACTGTGGTCGTCACCATGCATGAAAGGGCTAAACACATAACTTTGTACTTTATGCCGTGTTGCCTAGATGATTGCCTCTGCCTGTTGACACTAGATGTTGTGCAGTTAGCATCATTTTGTGTGAACTTAAGCCACTTGTGTTTCCTGTCTGCCATGATTACGTGTTTGACACCTCTGCTGTCATTTGTGCTGACTGCCTCTGATGAGAACATGATGTCCTTGATTTCCACTGCATGCTGAACAACGTAGACTGAATTGATACTGAGATTGTTTAACATATAGACCAATTATATTGATTTCTTTGGCCAATTGTCATCAATTCTTAACTGAGACTTTGATTCCCATCTCTCGTCAAGTCTGCTGTTTTGAAAAATAAAGCACCGAGCACCAAAAATTCATAGCTGAACTGATTAAGAACCACATCAGTAAAAGCACCATTAGCTGATGGTTTGTGAGCTATGTATGGCCTGAGGCTTAACTTCACTCAGCATACAGGGACTCCACTTCATCAAAACAAGTTATCAGTGAGGCCAGACAGATGTAAATAAAACTGTTTTTCCTGTCTTTCCATGCCTTCATAGTTTTCGTTCTGAACTTTGTGAGGCACGTTAAATTGCTTTTGGTTTGTCTTATGCTCTGGACATGAGTTTGATATCTACTGAGTATGGATGCATGTACTAATTGAGGTCATCTTGGCATCTGAAAGTTTCAAATGGATGTCAATGCAAGGTGGGACCAATGTGCTAGAATTCACTTCCTCTACAGCCTTACTGGCACATCACCTGTTTCATGCTGATGCCAATTGTTTCAACTGCAGAGCAAATGCTAATGCTCACACCCACATCAGGCCTGCATGTTATCCATTCCTTGCAATGGACTCTGCCCTCTGTTTCGCTCCATTTACTGTTTTATGAGCTCCACTGTTCCCTGATCCAACGTGTGCAGACAGAGTCCAAAAAAAAAAGTGTGAAATACAGGCAGGAGGGCAAACAGACCAACATCCCGTCTCCCACCTAACTCTAAAACCAAAAGCTGAGTGGTGAAAAGTGTGTGAGGGGGCCAGTGTCGCCTGTCCCTTTAATAAAGGTGGCATTAAGAGAGACAGCAGGGACGAGAGCAGCTGGAGTAGGTAATCCTGTCTCTCCAGGTCAACCATTAGACAAGCTGTAGCAGGCCACTAACTCCAGCCTAATTAACACACACCAACAGGGAAATCTCCCCCCCTCAGACCCACATCGTGGTGTGCACAGCTCTCCTGCCAGACTTTTCAGGGTTAATACTTTCCTGCATTCACGCTCAAGGTTTTCGACCAGCTCAAACATGCTTTGGCTGCTGCTTCCCTACTTCTGTGTCACAACTCCTCGGGGGATCATGAGGTAGATGAGTAGATGGGATTACAAAGAATGCAGGATGAGTTTTCCTGTGAAATTTTCCTCAGATGTGCGTCAGAATTTATGTCAGCCGTGTTTCGTCAGTGCTGGACCTGAGACTTTTTCATAACATTGTCAGGGCCGGAAATTCATTTTTGTAAGTAGGGGGGAAACCCCACCCTAAATTTTCAAGTGTGTATGGGTGCGAGGTGTTTGCAGGGATAACAAACACACTGTAAGGAGTTTTAAACTTTTAGGAATCAGCATGAAATTAATGCCAATCACAGATTATTGAGTGTCCCTCTATGTGATCCAACAAGATAAACATTGATAACTGTATTACATTTTTAATGTAAAGATGGAAGTTGATGATATTTTATTGACATTAATGCAATTATTGGTTCTGTTTATCAATCTGTTTCTTGAACAATTCTATATCAGTTACTGTGTCCAGTTTTCTGTGCTTACAAATTATTTTGATAATATTATTCTGTGATGTTAATATCATTTTATATCATATAAGGATTTATTATCGTTAATTTTATGATTATTATTTACCTCCTACATTTGGTCATGCTCTTTCAAACTAAAAATGTGCAGTTTTTATTTTATTATAGCCAAATATTTCTCATGTTCTAGGCATAATCATTGTTAACACTGATGATTTGTCAGTCATGATTTAATACAGTTTGTATCTCAGTATGATCAGACTTTGCTTAACTGTTGTGTGATAGAAGTGGAGGAAGAATAAGGTAAACTAAGAGAGACTACAATTGCTATTCTCTTTAAAAAGAACACAATTGACCTTTTAAACACCTAATTCTGAAAAAAAAAATGACCCTTCTGATTTAAACTTAATTTAGCTGGTTAATTCTAATTTTAAATCCAAATGGAATATTTCCTTGATCACGTATCACTCATTTCACTTTAAAATACTTCCAGTCATTCTGGGCATGTGCGTCCCTTGTCCCACCGAGATGATGCACATATTCTGTGCTGAAGGGAGCATGTTTCAGGATGACCGCTTGAGTTAAGCGTTGGACTCTAGCCTCTATTTTATTTAGTTAGAGCCTTACAAAGTTTTGGAATTAATAAAAAGAGTAGATGAACATAAGCATTAAAATGCAGACCTTTTTAAAATTGTAGTATCCAAGTTGTATGAGATTTCCCCAACAGAAACACTGGACGTGAACTGCAGTCAGTTTCCTTCTGGAAGACGTAAATACGGATATGATTTGTTTATGTCATGTAATATGACGTAAACACACTGTTAGCCATCATGTAGCCGTGGACAATGTAAGAAAGACAAAACACTGCATGGCCTTAATTTTACTTTGTTATTTCTGCAACTTCGGCCTTAGCGCAGACAAAGCATTCTCCATTGTGCCTCTTGATATGATTGAGACCTATGTGATTACATTGAACTCCTTTATGGTCAGTGTTGAGCATGAAATTTGTCCTTCAGAGCAGGAAGAGTTTGGAGCTACAAATATGACGACAGCAGGAAGTGACTGCTCATACAGAGATTAGCATATGCTGCGCTCCATTTACATCGGAACTGGGAAGAGGGGAGTGGGAATGATGTAATTTCCAAATTATCAGTGTTCCAGTTACAAAATCTAACAAAATACTCCCCCGTTGTAAGCCATTGTTAGCTTGCCTGCGTTGTAGCTCGCACACACCAGATGAAGAATTTAAATAATACTTTAGTAGCATTTCTACACATACGTAAACATTGAACAATACTATGTATATGGCTGATTTAGTGTGACAAACAGTTGACAGAAGTGCTAATAAGTTTAATATCTCTTTACACTGGGGGCAGTCATCTTTAATTGTCGACTCAGGGGTGGTGAGGATCCCTCAACTTCCCAGTAGGAAATTTCGACCTCACAGGGTGTTCCAGTAAAAATTTCCCTCCCAGAACTTGGAAATCCCGACTTCCCAGTACAACTGGAATGCAGATGCAAACAGCTTCAGTAGCAGTTCTGTCATATCTGTACTACATCTCCATATTAAATACAAATCAAAAAGCAACCTGTACAGCATTTCTCAACAGAAAAGATTTTTTTGCTCCACTTCTGACATGTTTTTGCAAGACTGTTCAGAGAAGTGGATCAAGTTTTGACAGTCACAGTAGTGGCCCGTAATAAATTTGGTTAATGGAACAATCGTACAGTCACCTGCCAGATTTGCTTTTCAAACGTTATGCCCATATCCAGACATTTCCTTTGGGCTGTTTCCCAGATGGAAAAATACAATCTGTACAATAACTATCAAACATTTCATCTGGTGTGTCAGGTTAAAGGTCAGTACCAATAAATTGAAACCATAATCAAAACTTCAAAATGATGTCACATTTAGAATCATCACTAGGTGCTTAATTACAGATTTTCATTTTCAGAAAGTCACAGAAAAAACAAAACACTGCCGATTTATCTGCATCTATCACATTTGCCACGTCTTTTAACCTTTTTTGTCTGATCAAAATTGCAGAGCCACAAAGAGCATAAAAAGAGATGAATATAAGAAAACACGAGTGACTTTGCAGTTGCCTGATCAAAACAATACTAACTGCAGAGATTTGTTGATTGAACTTTATGACTCTGCACAGCATAGTTGGAGAAGAGCTTCAGTTTCAAACTGGGCTGCAGCAGTTTGAAGTTTGGGAACGGCTGCTTTAGGTGTTTAGATTCTGCTCGCTTAAATAACAGAGAAACTAGACGCCTGTTCCACAGTCAAGTCTAATGCAGCCCAAAACAGGGGCTAGACATCTAATGGTATATCCGTCTAGTCTAAACGATTTGTTTTTAGCTGTTTGAAAAAACTAAAAAAAAAAGTCTGCATCCTAGCAGTGATGGATTTTTTAAACAGACACACTTAGTTATATTTTTCCCATTTGCCTTCATTTTATGTCCTGTCTAAACTGCAGCATTGCCTGATGCAGTCTGACAGATTATTTGTTTCTTGCTGTGCCAGACAGCTTTTTAGTAATGCTGCAGCATTCTCAGATCTCAGTTTCAAACTTTGAGTGAACATTGTCATTAATATTGATAGCAATGAAAGGCAAAACTACAAAACTAATTTGTGAAATCTATCACTGAGGCTCAGCGCTCAGACGGCTCCACATTGATGGTCCTTCCTCACCATCTGACTGCAGCTAATGCGCAAGGACTGGAAATATAAGTGAGACTTTCACTGGGGCTGTCAGTGTCCAGGTGGAATGTGAAACACACACCCGTGCAGACAGTCGTGTGTGTGGTGGCGGGACAGAGATGTGCAACCCTGGCGTCTGACCCCTCACACACTCCTCCATAACACCACTCACCCATTCCTCATCCCCCTCCCTCCTACGCATGCCCTCCTTCAAGTGTGTCTCCAGCTGAAGGGGGGTTGTAGGGCGGTTGGAGAGTATCAGATGTCATTTAAAAAAAGCGGTGATCAGGATTGGCTGAAAATGGAGCATGACTTTATTCAGACTAAATTGTAGCCTGGTGAAAACAGCGTGGCCTCTCTGTGCCCTCTCTGCCGAGAAGTGGCCATTTCTGTGGGGCTCTAAGAGTCACTTTAATGGAACTCTATTAAGTGCTTTCTTTTTATGGGATTGATTTCTCTTTCCTGTTGCTCCAAATGAATATTTCGATAGATTTCTCTGCTCCTGCTGGATGCAAACTGCCACTGAATGAAAATACCGTCTTATGCCTCCCACAGGTAAATCACACTAAATGAAGTAAACCTCGCTCATTTCTCTGTTAAAGCATCTGGCTTTAGCAGAGTCACAGAGCTCTACACACAAACACTCACTCACACATAATCCACACTGACTAAGGCTATTTTTTTCTCTCTATTAGCCTCACACACATAGGTGCATGCCCGCGTACACACACAGCTGGTGGGGATTATAGGAGAGGAAGCAGCGTGAACACATAGAGTTTCAGAGTCAAAACAACCGAGCTGGACTTGATCTTTGACCTGCATGGCCATTCATCTGTTGATAACATCTCTGAGTCCCATAGGACAAGCACAGAGTGTAAGCAGGACATTAAGTCTGCTGTGGACCAACAGAGGGACTCCAAAAAGAAAATGAAAGTGGACTTTTATTCATTTATAGATAATATTCATTCATCCTTTCATTCTCTGTATTGTGCATCCCTTTCAGGGTCACAGGGATTAACAAGTGAATGTATAGTGTAGTCCTTAAATAAAGTTACTGTCCATGAATGCATACTCTTGCTTTTACATCTAAAATGTTTGGTGCAGACCAAACAAACCCTGTTTTCCTTTTCTGTGTCAATTAGGCTGGTGTAAAAGCTCGCACAAACTCTGTTGCAGACCAGAGATCCGAACTCAGGTTCACCATAAACAGGTTGAAAGGGGGTAAATTATGGCTTGGATTTGGCCGAAGTTCACAACAGAAAAACGTATTCAGCATTCCCAGGTGATATAAAACATAGTGTGGCCAGCGCTAGCATTAATAGCAATGCCAGCCTGGTGTCCTCTTAACCGCTTGCCATCTACAAACCCTGCAAAATATAAATATACATCGTTCCAGTCAGTATGCAAATACCACACAATGTCAAAATGCAGCTCAATCTTTGTTTTATGGCCCAAACACTTCCAACCTGCTTTGACATAATCTATGTTAGCACTCAAAGCTGGTTGTGTATTTCTGGCTCACAAGACTTTTTGCTAGTGGCAGCAGGCTAGATTACACACTGTTTGACAGGATTTGATCTACTTCACAAGATTCATTATCAAAGCAAACCAAACCAAATTGTAGGTGTGAAAGCACCCTGAGCTCATATTATTGGGTGTTTGGACAAATCGTGCCATGGGTTTAGGTTGCACCTTCATAGCAAGAGCATATGAGAGGATGTGCTGACCAGACTGGATGATCTCTGTTGCGAATACAAAGGAGAACACGCTTAATATAGCATGGACAAAGATTCTTGGGGGTGGGTCTGATAAAGATACATTTCCTTAAAGATAGGGTAGGTTAGGACTCATTATGGGTAGCTTAGACAACACAGCCAAAGAAACTAAGCTAACATAAACACAACCAGGAACAGTCAACCAGGTGTTAGCTTAAGGTGAAGTCAGAGTCACCAATATATATGGCCACTCTTTGAACTGCTACACTGACCTTATCGTCTAATTTCCTGACCTTTCCTGTCTTTAAAAGAGAATCTAGCACGGTGGCGCAGAAGGTAGTGTACATGCCTCACAGCAAGAATGTCAGGCGGGACCTTTCTGTATGAAGTTTGCGTGTTCTTCCTGTGCATGCGTGGGTTCTCTCCAGACACTCCAGCTTCCTCCCACAGACCAAAAACATGCTCATTAGGTTGACTGGTGACTCCAAATTGCCCTTAGGCATGAGTGTGGGGGTGAATGGTTGTCGGTCTCTATATGTGGCCCTGTAATTGGCTGGCGACCGGTTCAGGATGTACCCTGCCTCTCGACCAATGACAGCTGGAATAGGCTGCGGCCCCCCTGTGATCCAAAAGGGATAAGCGCTATAGAAAATGAATGAATGAATAAAAACAAAACAAATGAACCAAAAAGCTGAATAATAATTTAGCTTATGTATATCTTCCTCATACTGGAATCAAAGGCGAATGCATATTAGAAACCCTCCCAGCATAAATCAGTGTCTCTGACAATACACACTTCTCTGTAAAAGATTGAATTTGCGATAGTGATGACTGCAAAGTAAAAGCACATATGGTAATTAATGGCTTCCATTAGAGGGAAAACCCTTTCTCTGCACTTTCCTGCTGGATGAAGTGCTGGAGCAGCTTAGCTCTGTGTTTCTGTCCTACCTGAGGCTATAGACAAGTGGTATCCTGCATTTTAAATAAAGCCTCTCCCCTCCTCTGTGGTTCCCATTCCTCAAGTTAAATCAGTCTTCCCTTACTTCTCACATCTCATCACTTCCTTCTCATCCGTCTCCATCTGGGCATTGGTAATAAGATCATTTCAAATTTTAATACCCAGTAATCTACATTTCCTCCCACTTTGTCAGGTAAGATGATAGAAGGGAGGGAGTGGATATGTCCTTTGATTAAGACTGAATTATGTATAACATCTGTGCATGCTGTATGTTATGTGTGGATCTTTATCTGTGCAGAAACACTTAGGTGTCCATGTGTGTCAGGTGTTGTGGGGTGTTAATTTTATCACCCATGGCTGCAGACCACACTGCGGACTAAGTAGAGTCATTTACCAAAGGTTACAGCTGCAGTCATGGATACAAGCAGATGATAATTCATACCAATGAGCCTTAACCGAGGCAATCGTGCTTTATATTCAGCACTTCTCTCCTCTCAGTTCTCTTTTTACCTCTTTATACCACTTTAAATTTCAGTCCCTTCCTTTTCCTTTATCTTTCAGAAATCCTGTTAATTCCCATGTCCTACTCTTAATACAATGAAGTTGGCTAGGACGTAGCAGTTGGAGGGTTATTATGCAGTTTGCCATATTTGGTTGATCCATATAAGGATGAATGTGATTAGTGGGCTAAATGATTTAAGTCTGAAAACTTGATACTCTGCTCCAGATTTGCGAGTTGATCAAACTAATGTGAGTGTTAATGAGTGTTCTGACCCATAGCCATTTATCAGCTTGACTTATCTTATTATTGTCAGCATGAGCTCTCTAATGTGCTCTTTTTTGGTATCCTCCTGTAACAAACACATGACATGTACTGTATTTTCCAAACTGTTTGTCACTCCAGAGTATAAGTCACATCAGTCAAAAAAATGGGTCATGAAAAGGAAAAATGTCACACCAGACAATAAGTTGCATTTATTTAGTGCTCTGATAGAGAGGTGTTTGCCTTGCATGAAGTAGTAACACAACGAGGCCCACCTGGCTCATTTCTATTCAGCTCCTTGGTAGTTGCCAGTGCGTGGAGATGTAACTGCACCGTTGACAAGTCTCTCCATGCAGCACTTTGTTCAAGCACCCATCTGTGGACTTGATCCTCCAGTTCTGGCCATCTTGGTTTCGACCCGCAATTGGCTTTCTTAATTTTTGCCAGTCTCTCATAAGTTTGTCACTCACTCCAAACTTTATTTCTGCTTGAATACCGCTGCATATTTTACCACCTGTAGTTTGTTAGAATAGGATTTTCATTTTGGGGGCATTTTGTTCATGTCTAGCCCAGCCTAGAGCGCCCTCTCACAGCTGTAGACAGTAATGTTTACTCCTTGTTTCATGTCAGTCACAGGACTATATAAGTCATACCTGACCCTTAGTCGCAGGGCCAGCCAAACTATGAAAAAAGTGCGACTTATAGTCCAGAAAATATGGTAAGCAAATGTATGAAGCTTGGCATACACACAAGAAGACTGTTGAGGATTCATCTGTCCATGCATTAAGTCATCACTCATCACTTGACTTGGAGTGTTTACACAATTGAACCCTAAGCCAACTAGATTCTGCCATGGCTGTGTTTATTATATTTTACAATCTGTTCACTACTCTCTCACAGTCCATCTGTTCTTTCAATGTGATCCAACCAACCCTCAAATCAATCCCAGCAATGCCAAGGTTCAGGTCTCAGAAGACTCGCCACTCCCGAGCTAACAACAGCTAACAATAGCCTGGTAGATCGGCATGTTTTTTTCCGACTTCAACTCGAACGCCGATAAGTCGGAGATGATGTCACTCCCAGTTCCGAGGTTACTGGAACGCGGCATTACGACAGTCGCCGTGCGTGCTCATGGGTAGCAGAGTCCTAATGTCGCCAGGAATAGATTCTCCTCATAGCACCTTTAAGTCTCTCCTGATAGAAGGCTGTTCTAGGCTTAGCTCCTTATTCCTATTTGTGCACTTCTTTGCACAAACTAAAAGCCTCTACACCTTGCACTCCTAAGATGTTCTTCATCTATCTGTTCACAATGTCAGAACTGAACTAGTCAAAAAGAGCCTTCGTTTTTGCTTCCCCTTAGCTTGAGATATTCTACAGACCAGGTGAAAACGGCAGAACTTATTTTACTTGGGACCTTGAGCTATATCCTGATCAATGTTGGGCAAGTAACTTCAAAAATGTAATACATTATTTATTACTTGCTACTGTCATTTCAAAATAATTAGTTACATTATAATTTTACTGTATTTGAAATGTACGGCATTACACTATTATCGCATTACTTTTAAGCAACTCTCATCAAAATAACCGAAAATATGGATTTAGCATTCTAAATGTAGCACATTACGCTCTAAAAGTTCATTACACATCCATTGAACAAGCTGCATCTTGTTGGAAAAAGGGGAAAAAGATGAAGAAACTGGGAATAGCATGCTAGGGTATAACTTAAATGAGTTAATACATAGTGAGGGGCAGAAACATCACTACAAACAGCACCTTTTGTAGCTTAATTACAGTTTCCAGTAGCTTTGTGGTAGTTGAGTCAAATTGCTTTTTCAAGAACTTAGTTATTTATTGAACAGGTTGTATGATAGTGTTTAAACAAGCTACATTTCACCACCACAATGACAGGAGCTACAGCAGAGTACTCTGTCTCAGTCCAAAAACAAACAATAGGCATGATTAAAAGATGTGTGTGGACAGAGAGCCTTTAGCTGACAGTGGTTATGTTTTTCTTCATGACAGTGATTTAGCCTGATCCTTAAAGCCTTTGTGCATGCTACTGTTGGGACAGGCAGAGCCTTCAGACAGTGTGAAAGCACACACTAAACACATGCAGAGGCTATTTCTGAACGAAGCAACATAATGTTTAAAGTGAGCTATCACCAGAACAGTCAGTATAGACCAACTTACATTCTGTCAGTCCATGAGGTGCTCAATACCAGAGGAAATAATGGGTAAGTTGGGTATCAGATTAGCGGGGACAGTGAGACACTGAAGTAAGATGAGCAAAGTCCGGTCCTGGGCAACTTTGGTGACACTTTTGTTTTGTTGTCAGCATAAGGATTGGTTATTTAACATGTTAATTTACAAAACACAACTTTGCAGATATGTGACTGATATGACATCACTGACTTCTGTGGCGTATTCAGCTTACATTGATTGTTTATTGAAACTAAACAAAGCCATGTTTTTAATAATAAATTTAATTGGTGATTGTTAGCATTAGCCCAATAGATTTTCTGTTGCATATGATAGTAGGTATGTGAAAACAGCCATTTAATTTCCTTTGTAATGTGGACTGTAGGTTGAAAGAAACAAGGTAGTTCAGCCAAATATAAGAAAAGGTAAAAAAACAAAAACAAAACACTGACTGTGGTTTGAATTGCTTTATTAATAATAATAATACCATTGATGATAATAATACTGATAATAGTTAAAGAATAGTAATGACAACATTTATAGTTCTATTATTCATCACTACTAATTTTAACACTATAACTTTATCATTTTTTTTTTTTTATAAATTTGTTTAATAAATGAAAATAGCTTCAATAGTGTGCTACTTTTGTTGTCTTTCTGTAACTTTGCTTGCCACTTTCTCCGGGATTTAGCTTCAATATAGTGGTATTGATTTTCTCATGTGTAACTAATAACTTAGCCCACTTCATTTCACAGGTAGCTTGCCCATCACTGTTTCCACACATAGCTTAGACATGTCTGTTTGTGCAAACACAGCTAATGTTAGCCAGATTAATCTTGAAAATGTATTTCAAATTATTTACCTGCTAATAATGTGATCCCGTATTCCAGAAATTGTGCATTTTTTTTAATAGACATACACACACACACACACACACACACACACACACACACATATATATATATATATATCTATATATCTATATATATCTATATATATATCTATATATATATAGAGATATATATATATATGTGCTCAAAATATCGATACGGCAAAATATCGTATCGCACTCCTTTGGGATACCTGTATCGATACAGATTCTACAGAATTGATACGGCCTAAATATTTTGACAGTTGTTGTAAATACACTTTGGGTAATGTTAACAGTGGCACAGTTCAAGGTAGAAGACGAGCTACATAATGAAGCATATGTTCTAAATTTGAACTTAGGTCTGACATCTTTGAGGATCTGAATTTATGTCTTATGTAGAACCGCTTAAAACTCATCCTTGTTCTTTTTCTTCCTATAAGAAAAAACTAAACTTGTGAAGAATTTTGCTTAAAGCATAGTCAATGTTCACAATTTATGTGTATCGGGTTACGTATCGGATCGTGGCCTTAGTACGAATCGTATCGTGAAGTTGCTGGAAATACCTAGCCCTATATGTATATGTATATGTATATGTATCTATCTATCTATCTATCTATCTATCTATCTATCTATCTATCTGTCTGTCTGTCTGTCTGTCTGTCTGTCTGTCTGTCTGTCTGTCTGTCTGTCTGTCTGTCTGTCTGTCTGTCTATCTATCTATCTATCTATCTATCTATCTATCTATCTATCTATCTATCTATCTATCTATCTATCTATCTATCTATCTATCTATCTATCTATCTATCTATCTATCTATCTATCTATATATATATATGTATTTTTTTTTGTTTTTGTTTTATGTTGGACCAGCTGACTTCACACTAGGTGAATTTGTGTTTAACTAGATATTAAAATATTCTAGAGGAACATCTTCACCTCTATGCCATATCCAGGACTTTGGGGCATAGAAATAAGACAGAACTCCTCACTGGGAGCTCTCAAAAACAACTGTGTACTCTTTCATAGTCAGGGATGCTGCTGTGGGCCGTCAGCCAGCGCTGTGGGCTTCTCATTTCTCTAAGAGCTAAATGTTGCTGACTCGCTGCTTTCCCTCACCACCAGTCTTGCCCTTGTTACAAACAAAGCTGAACAGAGGCTCTTTTCTCCCTATAGCTTGTCCTTGTGTTTGCAGCTAAAAGGCAGAAACAACAGGTATTGTGTGACACCGAGGTGCAGGTGGGATTTAGAGTCGGTTTAGCAGAGCAGCAAACTGGATGGTTGAGAGCAGAATGAAGGACTGAGGATGAGGAGAGGAATTATGTGGCTTTTAAAAGAGCATTTGAATTTCTGGCAGGTTTAGACGGATAATTACAGCCTACATAATCCTATAATATCCCAAAACATCATTTAACTTCTGCACCCAGTGAGAACAGACATAATAACTTTATCAGCCAAGCAGAAATTACACTTACATAGAGATTAGGGAGGCATTTCATAATTATTAGAGTAAATATTTTTTCCTTTGCAGCTTGTGTTTAGACATGTAAGTACCTGCTAATGATTTTAGACCCAAAATATAGAACAACTCCTTTAACTAAAAGGTTGACTGTTGTCTGCATAATCAACAGAACTCACCAAATCACAGAGTTAGTAAGGATTTTAAGCCTGATTCCCTGTGGAGAAACTAAATGGAACACCAGTGTATTAATGCATCTGATGACAGTGTTAAAAAAAAGAGGTGATATACAAATCCTACTTCCAGTGAAGTTGGGACATTGTGTAAAACAAAAATAAAAACATAAAATAAAAAAGTTTGCAAATCCTTTCCAAGAATATTTAGCTGAAAACTCTACATAGACAGTTATATTTAATGTACAAACTGGTAAAAAAAAAAGAAAAAACCCCAAATATTCTCTTATTTTGAATTTGGTGCCCACAGCATGTTCAAGAAAAGCTGAGACAGGGGGAAAAACACTGGAAAAGATGATGAAAGCTCAGAAAAAAACTCCTGCTTGGATCATTCCACATATGAACATGCTAAATGGAAAGGTGTGAAAAGTCTGCCGTGGTCTGACGAGTCCACATTTCAAAAAAAAAAAAAATATATATTTTTTTTAAATCAAGGGCGTCATGTCCTCTGGGCATAAGAGGATCAGGACCATCCAGATAGTTATCAGTTCAAACTTCAAAGCCAGCATCTGTGATGGTATTGGGTTGTATTAGTACCCATGGCATGGGCAACTTGCACATCTGCTTATTTCAGCAAAAGTAAAATGAAATTGTACCACTTTGATTTTAGCGATAAAATTTAAATTTTAAATTTTTATATTTATTTAAAATTAATTTATTTATTTTTAAGTATTTTTTTAACTTGATAAAATTTTAATTTTATCGACATCTTTTTCAGGGATGTCCCTGCTTGTTTCAGCAAGCAGTCTGACTTTGTAGTAAAAAAGTGCAGGTAGTAGACTGGGCTGCCTATTGTCCAAACCTGTCTCCCATTGTAAATGTGTGATGTGTTATGAAGCGCAAATTATGACATTGTAGACCAGGGGTATTCAATTTAAAGTCACAGAGGTCCAGTTTATAAAATTTCCACCAATAAAATGTCCAAACTGAAGTTTAGTTTGTGTCTTATAGCCTTCCCCTATGTCCACATTTTTATTGTTTCAACAATATTTATTGTCAGTTTTTAATGCAGGATATGTTTTATTGAGTGTACAGCTAGCTCCTTTACCATAAATAAAAAAGTGTCCTAGGGAAATTAATTTAAGGCCTTTATTTCAGATTTAAAAAGAAAAACCTTAAATTAAAAAGTGTAAACCGAGCCAAAGAACCTTGTTTTCTCACTAATTAAAAGGTCTCTTCTAAGAATTGAAGGTCTACACATCAAGTAAAAAAGTCAACATCTTCAGAAAACAATAAGTAAAAAGGGGCTCTGACTAAATATTTTTACTCTTCTTTTTTCTTAAATAAGAGAGGTCACAGCCCAGATAACTGAAGACCTACACATCCAGTAAAACATCATCATCTTCATGATATAAGAAATTAACTCTTAAAAGTACAATCATTTGTCATCTGTAACTGCTTTTCTGCTGTGTTGAAGAAAGTGATAAGAAGATAAATATTTTATTTGTGCGGGCTCCAGATTTTGCTCGCTCTTTGGCGCTCTGTCCTTAACTCTCTCTCAGTCTTTCAACCTTTCCCTCTCTTTCTCTTTCTCACACACAAAACATTGCTACACGCCTTGTATGAACCCAGACTCACATGATAAATAAACAGAACAGTGCTGCTAGAACTTGCTAAATGTGAAATATAAAAAAACAGACTTGTGCTAAAAACTGTAGAACTGAAACAATGAAAAAAACACGAACAAATGATCAACTAGATTTGTAAACAATTAGAAAGAGAGCAGGATCAGCCCAGTGGAGAGTGCAGCACCACTACAGCTCAAAAACTCTGAGCCCTCATCAGCATTTCCCACACAGGCCAGTCGCAAAGCTTTCGGGTGACAAGGGTCTTATGTTTTTTTGTAAATACAGTTTATTCGTAACTGCCTCCTGTTTGCTGGTGCTTGTGGCTGCTGCATCTCGTGCTGCAAACACGATAGTGGCGGGTAAATCACCCCATCTAAATTAATCATTATGTCTCGTTCCTCTATAGTACTTCATTCAGCAACGTTTTAAGCTTCAGAAAACATACAGAAAATATATTTAGGAACACTCATGGCATGACTTGCTTGTGATCCGACCACAGTAGCAGTTCTAGTGTTAACTGGAGTAGCAGCACCCGCTGTATATCTGTGACCGTCAGAAAAAATGCTAAATTAAAATCAGTTCTTTAGAATTTAACAGAGATTGATCACAGGTCCAGACAGAACCATCACTGGGTTGGGATCTGGACCGTGGTCAGCCATTTGGTGATGCCTGATGTAGACCCTGGACAGTTGAACAACTTATTTCCATCAAGCAGGAATGACAAAGAATTCCAGCGACAAATCTTCAACAATTAGTGTCCTCAGTTCCCAAGACTTATTCAGTGTTTTTAAAAGGAAAGGTGTGAAACGCAGTGGTAAACATACCCCTGTCCCAGCTTTTCTGGAATGTGTTGCAGGTATCAAATTCATAATGAGCAAATATTTGCAAAACACAATTAAGTTGATCAATTTTAATATTATTTATCTTTGTAGCATACTCAATTGGGTATAGTTGAAGAGGATTTTTAAATAATTGAATTCCACTTCATTTATGTTTTTCAGTGTCCCAAATTCATTAGAACTGGGGTTGTCAGGGTTCCTGGGTTGACAGGCTAGTGACAAGAAAGCTGCACCAGTGGACTCTACAGACTGGGTCATGATTTGAAATGATTCGATAAGCATTTGGTTTGTTATAACATATAAGGGCTTACATGTATCATGGTGGAACTGCAATAGGCTACAAGAGGCATTGAATGAATTTTCCTCAAAGGTACCAATCTGGTTTGGGTCGACTCTGACTACTTTAGTCCTAGTTAGCAATCTTTTAAGATTTAGTATTGCCAGAAACTTTACAAGCTGAACATTTCTATTTAAATTATATTATGTGCAGGAAAAAAAGATTTCTTCAGCTGATGTCGACCACTGACTTTATTTTGTACATTTAACTAACAATCCATTCAAAATTCCATAAACTTTCGGACAGAAAACTGGTTGTGCTAATGCTAACTCACTTCCATGTTTGAGGACTTGTTACTGCACCAAATCTATTAAACAGTAACTTGACTGACCGGAATCTGCTTGACTATGTAATCGTGCCCTGTGTATTTTCCACATGGCCTTCCAAAATCAACTTATTTGAAAGTTCCTCATTATTGCTTTAAATGCTTCAAACTCCTTCTTTAGAGATTCCATTAATCTCAATCCACAGGCCTGCTTTTATGGTACACCACATGTATATGTTTTTTGAGATAACTCAAACCTTTGAACTTTACTTCAACCTCTCTCTGAGACTTAACCCCAGTGCCTTTTACTCTAAATATGAAACTGTATTTAAGGATTTTTATGTGAGTTCTTGCCAGTTTCAGAGCTCGAGGCTCTTTGATCTTAGTTCCAGAGTTTAAAAGGCAAAACTGCTCTCAAATACATATTTGCATTTGTAGTGGTCTATCAGTATGATGGAGCGTGGCCGTAAGTGGCCTCCTCAGCCGTCTCCCAAACTCTGGGGTGTATCCCAGAAGGACCTGAGGCGTAGTGATAACTTAATACATCACATGGGCACATATTGCTTTGCCCACGTGAAGTAGCCAGCAGTAATTCAGTAATGAGCACTTTGTGTGTCTGTTTTTCTGTTTTTGTTTGCCTGCCGGTCTGAGCCTGTGTGTACACGTAAAGCCATGATGACTGATCACGGCCTATCCCTCGACTTTGGGAAGATATATGTGGGTCAAAAGTGAACACGGTAATGAGCACTCAGAGTACGTATACGTTATGAGAAAGATTATGACTGTGTGCTTGTGAATCAGTCTGATGCCAGAGGGGGTCTGGGCTGTGGTTTCAAGCTTTTTGAACAGAAGGAGTGATTAGGCAGACTGAGCCGTGTGTCAGTGGCATGACTGAGCCGTGTGTGTGAGCGTAGGATGAATGATTCTGTGGTGGCTGGAGTTCCCCGTAGATCAAGCAAGGGACTGTTTTTAGCAACAGCTGTCAGCTTTTGCTACAGACATGAAAGAATTAGAGAAGGAGGAAAAAGGGCGAGATCTGAAGAAAGGAACCTGAAAAAAGCAGCACAAAGAAGCTTCGAGTCATTCTTTTAAGCTCTGACACTTTTGATTATGTGTGGGGCTGATGTTGCTGCCCCAGCATGCCTCTGCTCAAGGCTGAAACACACCGACACACCTGCCTGAGTCAGCTGAGTCAGGGCACATGCGGATTTGGACATGCATACCCACGTTTTTATTTACACGGGCTTGTTTTGAATGTTTTGAAAAGATTCCTTCTGTCTGTCTCTCTCTTTTCAAAATTTTTATTTACACTCATGGTTGTTGTGCTTCTCTTACTTCTATGGTAGTTCTGCAGCTCTGAAGTAGGTGGGAATATATTTTCTTTCTTTCGCTTCAAAATATATCAGTATATCTACAAGCAAGACAATTGGACCCTGCCCTTTTATTATCTATTCAGTGACGTGTAATTTCTAACCTAACTTCTCACAGTGAAGCAAAGAATGTCACTCAAAAGCTTTTCTTATGGAAAATCCTGTTTTTGCTCTTCTCTTGACCAGGGATCACTGCTGGGAAACTGGGACAGAGTGTGGAAACCACCTGGACGATGCTAAGGCTGAACGATATATCATTATAGCATCTATACTGAGGTATGTACTGTATATTCAAAATATGAAAATCGAAAAAGCAATATAAGGGATATAGAGTTCTTAAAAATAAAACTGAATTTTCCACATTCTTTTGTACTATGATGTTTTTATTGTCATTAAGAATGCTTGGTTTTCACCAAACCCATAGTCGTATTGTATCGATATTGATATCGAGATATGAAATTTTGTCGATATCTTTCTGCCCGAGCTGGTAGTCATGACTACGGATTTTCTCCTGGGTATAAATAAGGTATTTCTGATTCTGATTCCAATGATAACTCAGCAATACCTGGCAAAATCTGCTCTCCTCAGAAGTTTACTGGTACAACTTGGTGGGGATTACGTCATACTGTGGCTTGAACTGGATTGGTCTGTGATGAGTGTGACTGGCAGACCCATCATCCACTATAAATTATTTAAAAAATCAGATTTTGTTAATTTTGTGTATCACTGGTGTTTGTCAGGGATCCATACTAAGTCCCCTGCACTTTGCCAGTGGTTGCATTTACTGGGCTTTCAATTTTTTTTCTTTTTTAAAATTATTATAATGTTTTTTTAGATTTATGTTTTTTTTCTACACCCTACTTTAATCAGTTCCCTCTGTTATTTAAAGAATAAGAAAAACCAACAAAAGTAAAATGCATCCAGAGTTCATTTTTTGATACTGCCAATAAATAAAAGAATGTTATTTCATTTTTTCTTAAAGCTAGGGTTGGTAATCTGATTTAGATACACGTTTTGTAATACTGGTTAAAATGACCTTTATGACCCGATGCCAATCAAATCATAATGTGCTCTTAAAATAGAGCAAAAGATATCCGTGATCTATTGCAGGAATGAACCTGGGAAAACACCAACTAATCACATCTTTGTAGCACACATTTTAAACCAATCAAATCCCGTTGCCGTTCTGCCCGCCTCCTGTGCGTACATTTTGCCAATGTGCACGGACTCTGATTCAGTGCGTGTAGCTGAGCTGAGAGGAATATAAGTCCACTGGAGAAGTTTAACCTGTCAAGTTTTGGCTTTGAAAATAAGGGAAGCCCACTACGAGACGTCCCACAACCCCAACCAAGCTCCAGTATCCCTCACATTTTAAGACAGATGTACAAGAAATCTAAAATAAACACTTTGTTTTTCTTGGTTTGTTCCGCTGTTGGCTCTGATCTCGCGACAGCTGCCACCCAGGCTACTGCAGGTGGATGTTCTCGAGAGGCTTTTTATTCTTCTTCTTCGGTTTTATGGTGGTTGGCATCCATCATTTTGGAGCATAACTGCCCAATTCAGGCTAGTGACAGAGTTCAGTTTGGAGAGGCAGAGGAATGTTTTTATTATTATATAGTCACACGAGAGATTTACAGGAGAATACTAATATGGGAGGGCGTCGGGAAAGGGGATAAAATACGTAAAATCCGGTAGTTTCATGGCCAAAACGGGAGACTTGACGCCGACCATGTGGGGAATGGCAGAGGAACCGCCTATACCCCGATCAACATCGGGTTGTGAGTACTGACTAACTTTCTATGTTTGTTATTTTAACTTTACCATGATAATGTTTTGGTGTTTTCTTACCACTGACTGAGACATGACCTCGTGTAGTGTAAAGTATAAACGCTGTGCTGGGGTCCGGTTTGGAGTTGAATCAGTCCTCTGGTTGTGAATCAGCCGCGCTTGTGCATGTGAGCAGGGGGCGTCATTTTGGAGGAATGATGGAGGGGCTACATGGAGGCCCGAGGAGATGCTACATTCAAATTCATGCTAGTTTTCCAAAATTACTGACCCTAGCTCCAAGCACATGGTATGTAAGACAATATAAAAATGACAACATCATTATACAGAATACTGCCAGTCTTTTGGTCAATTTTACTCCATGTATAAAAAGGTACCCTAGTACTGGTTGTCTTTGACTTTTTGCTGTCAACCAAATTTGATCATTTTATACTTTCTTGTTTTTAATCTAAAAAAATTCAGGCAATCTGCAGTTCACTGTCTCAATTGCTTAGAAACACTGACTGTCTCATCACCTACATGTGGTGGTGATACTGGAGTGCCTCAAGGCTTTGCGGGAGGTCTCCTTTACTTTTGAGTGTGCTGATTTTGACAAGCTTCCCCAACAGACTTTTGTTGTTTTTCGTCCAAGTCAAGATTGTCATTTTTTACACTTCGGAGCAGATTGTGCTCTCTTTCTCTCTTTAGATTACACATAGATCTTAAATCATTGCATTTTTGTTTTATTTAAGATAATCCATTATTTAAATATAATTTTGAAACACGTCTTTTTTTAAGTACAGAAATCTTAACAACCTCAATAAATACTTGTGTTTCCATTTTTTAGAATAATTTTGTCAATGTGAGTTAGTTTGTCTGAAATTCTTTCATCATAAAAAAACAGAAGATGCCAAATACTGGGTGTGTGGGACTCTTTTTCTTGCTGTGGTATCAAATAGGCTTAAGTATTGGGTAATTTCTTGGTTTTGGTCACCAATTACAAAAGTGGGGGCAGCACTTGCTTAGTATGAAAGGGCTGTGGTTTGTGACCATAGTGTGGTCCATCCAAGTCTTGACTGAAGTTGGTGTGGTGGCTGGAGAGGTGCCTGCTGACTTCCCGGGCACTCCCAAAATGTCCTTGAGGAAGGCACCGAACCCCCAAAACTGCTTGTACAGGGCTTTTTTGAGAGCATCCAGCCATCATTGTGACATATCTTTCTTGGTGCATAATCATAAGACCTGTTTGTGCATGCTTTTCAGTCAGTGTGTGTAACATGTCTCAACAACAGTGTGTAGGACAATTGAATTTTCCCATGCAGGATTATTGAATTGTGAAAAAAGCGGGTGGAACTGATAAGAAGCATTTTGACCATTTTGAAAACTTTTCCAAATACTGGTGGAGTAAGCATGCAGCTTAGACGATGCTCACTTTATTGTGGCAAAAATGTGCTTGTCCTCTTTGTATATCTGTCTATACTAATACTGAACAACTGCCGTGATACTTTTTCTTCATTTTGTATTGAAAAGTGCAACATATTTGACAATCTTACCACCTACACATGGTTATGATGTTGGTGTGCCCCAAGGTGCTCTACCAGGTCCCCTGCTCTTAATTATGAGCCCTGGTACTTCCATGAATATATATGTTTATACTTTTTAGTTTTTATCATTTTTTTTTTTTTTTAATGAAGTGATAGCTTTCAACATAGACATTTTAACAGTGCACCCTTTTTTGGTCAAAACTATGACTGAAGATTATCAAGTTTTTGTACCTCTTGATACAAGAAATCAGGTGGTGCTCTCTCTTTTTATAATGGCTAAAAATGTTTTTTGTATGTGTCCATACTTTTTAATACCATTGGTCATTACAATAATGAGTCATAGGTATAGGTTTTTTTAGGATTTAGTATAAAAAGTACAACAATTTTTTGACTGTCTCACATTTAACATGAGCTAGTGATACTAGGGTGACTCAAAGCTCTATATTAAGCCCCCTGAACTTTGTCTTGACTTGTGGTAAGTTTTTGTTGGCCTTTTTACCTTTATTGATAATTAACAGAGAGTGAATAGGGTCAGTAAGCTGGTAAGAGAGCAGGGATGGATGGCAGGCAAGAGGACACAGACTGAGATCAAACCTGGGTCATTTTCAGTTTGTGTACTTTTGTAAACCACAAAAAAAAAAGAGAGTGGACAGACTATTGGGTGTCTAAGACATCTGTTATTGTTGCAGTCTTTCGAAGCAGGTTTATGCACAGAGAACTTTCTAGTTTTTAGTCACAAAAATAAAAATGCATATAAACTCTTCTAAGCTGTCTAAATATGCTCTTTATCCGCATTTGGAAAACTGTGTTGAACTTGTATTTTGGCAATTAGTGCAAAGGGTGCTCCCTCTGTTTAGGTTAAAAAGTACAACTGACAGACATAAAGTATCTGTCTTTTTTATATATATTAAATGGGAAGATTTCTAAATTTAAAAAAACCCATAGTTTTACCAATTTTAAACAGTGTGTTGGACTCTACTGGTCTGGTGAACTGGCTGAACTTGCCGTTTCAGACTGAAGGAATTGCTTCTGATTAGAGAATGACCGTTTTAATGTCCTTTGAAATATAAAGAGGCATTAGATAAGCATGTACATACACTGTCCTGAAGATGAGAAGTAACTGCAGCAGATAAACCATTTTTTTTTAAATCACCTGCAAGTTTTCCTTTAAAGGCTCTGCCTATCCCAGGAACTGCATGAAGCTCAGATGGAGCAATAACTCCCCCAAAAAGTTGCAAATGATATTTTGATCAATTCTTCCTTTCCTTTAAACCAACACTATGTAGTTTTTCAAACATAATATAGTCCTTAGATATTCATCGCCATGGTCCACCACTTTACAATAAGTTGAATGACACCTCTGTCGTGTTCTGAAGTGGTCTGTATCGCTTTCACTAGCACTATGTAACTTCGGGGTGGATGGTGGGAACCCTGCCACACTAAAAACTACAAGTTTGGACTGCTTTACGGCATAGGCTTCCCCCGATTCCCGACTTGTTTAAAACTCTGAAGTGTCGGCGAAAGCCAAACGCAGAGCTGCAGTCATGGCAGAGGCAGCAAAGAACGCAAGAAAAAGAAAAGTTTATTTTGAGGATACTGAACAAAGAAAGCGAGAGAAAAACAAGCTGAATGCTCGGACCAGAGTAAACATCGGTTCAGTTTATTTCACACTCGCTGGCGTGAAATAAAAGACGAGGAGGGATGTCCGACCGATGCCGACTTGGCCCTGTTATTGCTGGACTTGTAAGTAGGCTACTTGTTGATTGTTTGCCATCCGTTTACAGTATTCGTGAGAACGTACCAGTATGTAGTTTTGTTTAGACCTATTTCAAGTGTGTGATATCGCCAGCTCGTGGTTGTCTTTACTTTTATTCACTTTATCGCTTCAACAGGACGAGCGCGGGGGCGACTTCACAGTAATAAAACCAAGTTGAACTTAGCGATTTTCAACATTGTCATTTAGTCAAAAATAAATAAATTACCTCGTCGCTATCCATCCTGCAAACAGCCGCTGAAGACAGAATACTTTTGAGCGAAGTCCTGGCTTCTGTGATTTGCCTACAAACAAAATGCACGCAACCTTTACCTTTAAAGGTTGGTAACCTTTACCAATCTTTACCTTTACGGTAGTATGCACGCGCTAGCTCTCATGGGTAGTTGTGTTCTCGTTCCGGTCAAGCGAGAATCTTCCGTAGTGCTGCTTTAATACCAATCAGTATTGTTTATGTTGTTAAAGCCCTTGTTAGTCTCCTTTAAAATAAGATGCAACTTGAAAGTTCAACACCTGCACGGATTGAGTATCACAGCTAAATATGTGGTGCCACTACAAAATGTACCAAAACCCCCTGTGAACAGAAGCGGGTGCACAGAGTGGTAGCATTATTTGGTGTCAGCCCAGTACAGTTTACAAACTAAGTACCAAGTTACTTGAGACCTGTCTGGTGAAGTCAAAGATGGTGAAGTGGGCATCTCAGGAAGACAACACCCCAAGAAGACTGGTCCCTCATCCTTGCTTTAATGAGGAAGCTTTCTTCCAGGAGAAGAGGGCTTTACTCCCACTTTTGGCTGTTTTTCATTCCACAAAAACAAAATCCCTACAAGTTTTATCTTGTTGTAAAGGTGTCTACTCAGGCATTTCAACGACAAAGGAAACAATACCAATTGGTACTATTAAGAAGGATAAATAATTGACCATAATAAAATTCCCAAACTTTTTTTGAGGGCTAAATATATCCCAAGGATGTGTCAAACCATCTGTCTGGTATACCAGGTCAGGAATTAACCTTCCCTTTGTAATAATCGATGACAAACATTTGCCCATGTGCATGTCAGGGACTTCTTTGTTGTTCTGGTATGTAACAGGTATCAATATTGATTGATTCTCTCCAGGGCTTTGTTATATTGGTATTTTGACAGATATCTGTTCTTGCTTGACAGAAAACAATACCTGTATTTGTGATGTATAAGTTAAAAAACACCGGGATACCATGTTTTGCTTGTATTGCCTCCTTGTCCTTATTTTCTCTCTCGTCCTCTGCCTCTCTCTTCCCCCTCCATGCTTGTTGTTTTTGCCTCTCCTCCTCCTCCTCAGGTTTGTAATGTGCTTCTGAAGGCTCCGTGGGAGGAGAGACCATGGCCTCCTGTCCTCTCTGTTAGTGTCCTAACAGCCTCCGTCCCGCTCTGCACAACTCCTCGGCCACAGGCAGCCGAGGGGAGCGCAGCACTAATTGTGCGGGTCAGCGAGGTTACTCAGCCTCTCTGAGTTTTCCTCCTCTCCTCTCCCCGCCTCTGTCTCGGCCTGTCTGATGTGGCTCACTCTCTCGCTGCCTTATAATGCCTGACGTCACAGTTTACTTTGCCATGACAAACAAATACTGCACTGTTTGTATCTGGGAACTCACTGCTGCAGAAGTTTACTCTGTTGTTCGCAGGAGAGGTTAATCTTTAAGGGGAATCCTTTACAGCTTCAACATTTCTGAGCTCAGCCTCTCCTCATCTAAAATCATTTACAGCGTGTTTTGTTTTCTTTTTCCCCCCTCTGCGTGCGATGTAGGAAATGTAGGAGATGTCTGTCTTTTCAAGCGGGTTCCGTCGTCTTTTGTGCGTCTTGTCTGAAACAGCATGTCAGCCAGGCGGGGCGGCTCTGGGAGGATGTGTGTGTGAGAAAAGAAGAGAGTGTGTGTGCTGAATGAAATGTAAAAAGCAGTACGCCTGCCTGCACACACACACAACAGCCTTTGGCCTAATGGGAGCTGACACTCTGACAGGCTCTCTGAGCTCTTTATCTGGGCCTCTCGCCTCACAGTTTGTGTGTGTGCATGCGTGTTTGTGCCTGTGGATTTCTGTGTTGTGTTTTTGCTAATGTGTGTGCGCATGTGCATGTGTGACCCCAGCGGTGGTAGTCGCCAGGCCCCTAGAGAGTTCTTTAACCCCCTAACAGAGTCAGACTCATTTACATTGAAATGGGAGAGTGGCAGGGCCTCTTTATGGACTGTTTGCTTTTGCTCCATAGAAAAGCTTCAACTCCGCCGCCCTCTCTCACACACAAGTGCATGCACGCGCACACACACATATATGCGGAGTCACAGCAGATACATGGGAATTTACTCTGCTGCAGGTCACACAGTTGGTTTTCCAAACTGTTAGGCTGTTATGCCCCCTTTAAGGATCTCGATTGTGTTCGTGTGTGAATGACTTATGAGGGGTCAGGAAGAGCTGCTGGATCGGGCTCTGTGCGAGCAAAGCCGTGTGCTTGTTGGGTTTGCGGAGTGTTTTCTGCTGCTCAGTACAGTCCACTCTCTCACTCACTACTTTCCTAATGAGAGCTTATCGAGTTGATCAGGAGTCCCTCAGGTTCCCGTCATTGTGCAGGTCCCACACTCCTGATAAACGCTGCCTAAGGCTGGAGATGAATCAGAGCTCTATCCTAGGGCTGGGAAACATCAACCAAAAATCAATCCAAAGGTGTGTATTACACCAAACGAGACATTGGCAACCTCGGCAGCCTCTGCAACCACTCTCCATGCAGAGTCAATGTACAGCTACGATTAGCCATGACAATGAATCACCAGATCTCATACGATAAAGGATGCCTTCTGGGTGACTTTGTCATGTCTTTGGAGATATGAGGGTGGCGCCCCCGTAGGGATGGGAATTGAAACCAATCCCAGTTGAGAATCGTTAACAGCTCCATCAAAGAATGGATGTCATTAATCTTTTTGCTTATCAATTCCCTTATCAATTCCATTCAGTTGACAGGGTTAATAAGTGCCAGAATTGTTGCACCTACTGAACAACCTCAAGTAAGTGGAAACACCAGCAACTTGCAGAAGCAGTTATCTATACTGTGATGTATGTTTGGCATTGTTGCCACTGAAAATCAGACCATTTGCCCACATGCAAAATTTGCTGGAATTGATAAGGGAATCGTTAAAGAATTGGAATTAGCAGAATCGTTAACAGCATTGGTATTGATAAAATCTTATCAATTCCCTACGCCCCCGCAGATGGAAACAATGTCGCTTTGGATGTGGACCAGGTCGCTGTGCTCTGTCGCCAAAGTTGAAAAATTGAAACTCTTCAGACAGTGTTGCACTGCGAGAGCCAATCAGCGTTGTGTAGGTGCCTGACCACACCCATGACAGACTTGTTTTCACAGACTGACACCTATGTCCGTGTGGGAAACTTTAGTTGGTGAGTTCATTAGTTCTGCCAAGATGGACTGCAGAAAACTCTCAGGCAATGCTGCCACAGGGCCATCAGCTGCAGTGTTTGTGGTTGGTTGGAGAGTGAAAAGGATAAAGTTGGAATCCTGTTTTATATGATATGATCGCAGGGTGAAACTTGAGCATCCGTAATGTCACTGAGAAATGGTGACGACAACAAAATGAGCTAAGTGCAGGCGACAGGGTGCAATCTAGGTTGCAAAGTTGCTTTTAGTGTGAATGCACCTTTAGATTGTTTTTTTAGACGGTGGGGATGTATAATTCAGCACTTTAGCCTTGTACATGCTGGTGTTTTAAGATGTGATAGTTTCACACTTTGACTTTCGCCAAGTATATCTGGTTAACAGCATACAGAAATTGTTTCAGGAGGGGAGAACCTTTCAGAAGCAAATCCAGCTCTGGTAATGGGACGATTGTTGTATCAATCACGGGGGCAAATCAAATGATGTGGTAGGTGAGTGCTACTTTCACAGTGTAAAAGTGAGAAAGTGAACTTTCTTGTAAAACAAACTCTTGCTAAAGAGGAGCAAAAACATCTTTTCTACGAGAAATGCTTCCAGTGTTGCTTGTATTTCAGTTAATTGCCCTCTGTCATCAATAGATAGAGACATGAGAGGTGTTGGGTCTCTTTTGCTACCCCAGAGCAGTATTGCTGGGAGAATTGACACAAATTTCAAGTCTGCACAGAATCAGTGTGAATGAGCCAATACTCTGAAGATGAAGATCCAACAAAACTGCTTCTGAATCTGTTAGCATCTATGCTAATCTCTGTAAGAGCAGCCACATCCTGCTGTCTTTCTCGTTGCTCCCATTTCCTCCTGCTCTAAAGGACGCTGGTTGTGTCGTACCGCTACGGGCTGAGCACAACTGGTTACAATGATGCACGTAGATCTTTCTTACTCCTCGACAGGCTGGCGAACGACATGTTGGCCGTATGGGTTTTAATTGTTTTCGGTGTGCTGAGGGGAGCCCTCCTGCGGCAGCAAGGCTGTTTGATTAATATATCATAAGAATTCCCCTTAGATTCTATAAAAATTAAGTAATTATTTCAGCTCATCCATTACATTTTCAATTTGTCTTTCCCTTCTTTTTTTGTCAATGTCAACTTTATTTATACAGCACATTTAAATAGCCAGCGGTCACCAAAGTGCTTTACACTAGTCGAGGCAGACACAGTAAAAGAAAGTAAGACAATATGAGTATTAAAAACCAACAAAAGCAATAAGGCATGTTTAAAACTACACTGTTGTATCTTAAAAATTTCGATATACAGTATATAGTATTTCCCAGCCCTACTCTTTAATACCTCTCACATCCTCCACCGGGGATGCTCTTAATCTGATCCCAGGCTGGTGTCTTTGCTGGCTTAAGGCGGACAGGGTTCCCTAAAGTTGGTGGTAGCTGCAAGACAGAGCCAAAGTCTAATTATAGCTACCAGGAAGTGAGTGGGAAGAGACCCTTTGATGATCCATACAGCTGTATTTCTGGTCAGGAAGAGCTACATCTCTCCTCCTCTTCTTTCTCCAGTCCGTTTCACCAACTCTTACTCATAGCCTGGACTCCTTGCCCTCTGTGCAGCCTCAGTGTGTGCTTTTTTTCCCTCCTCTATCCTCCTCCTTATCTTTCTTTTAGGGCTCCCTATAAAAAGGAGAGCAGAGTGCGCTGTTTGAAGTCAAATGGCCAGGAAAGGAGCAAACAGAGTCGATGTTTTCCACCTGCCTGTTCTCTAATTTCCTCCTGATAAATGTTCTCCCTCTTTGTGGCTGCAGCCCTTGTGTGGTTAACATCACAAAGGAATGCACAATCTAATTTATTTTTAGCCCTCTTTTTGCGTGAGCTGTGCATGCATATGAACATGTAAGGGGTGATACATACTTAGTCTATGATGTAGTGCAAACAGCCTATAAATTTGATTGGACAAAGTGTTTTTCTTCTCTCCATAAATAATGTCTCTCATTAAAATATATGAGAGTATTTAAATGCCCCCGCACAGAGCCAGCATAACAGGTGGTCAATAAATAACCCTTCCTGCTCAGCGATTGGATCTCCTCGTTTCAGCCAGCAAATGGTGCACCATAGGGATAAAATTTTGCACCAGGCAAAAAAAAACAGAGTGTTTCCGAGTTTTTAATCTTTGCCATAATTTATGTATCCAAAAAATCTTTGATGAGGAGCAGGTTATGACTAATTTTGCCAGAGGGAGAAAGGTTGAAGGATGCAGCGAGAGAGTGAAATATGGGCAAGAACGCTCGCCCAGAAAAAGTGATATCTTCATTTTCTATCTTTTCCCATAGCTGCTGATTTTAGCTTTCTTCTACCAGCCTGCAGCTTACATCTATAATTTATTCATTGTAATTACACCGCCACAGTTTATGAATGTTAAAATGCACCAGAAAAATGAGGATGGACACCAACTGAAACCTTTAAAATCTACAAATCCATATTGAGCTTTATCAAAGAGGACCAGTATTAAAGCTAAAAATAGATGTTTGATGACTTCAACAGTGTATAATGTTTGCAAGAATCCACGAGTGAAGCAGGAGGAAAAAGAGGATTCAACAGAGACAATATTTGCATCACCATAAACCCAAATGCAGTACTTTGAAAGGTCTTCAAACATTTGCCAATAACAACTGCAGCATTCAGACATGAATACAGGCAAATAAAAGCCAGTCTGATGATAAAATGTAGTGACTTCTGACAATGTTGTAACTTACTGTAAGGCAAAGGTGTAAATATTTCCTTGTAATTTAGTTGGGCATTCCAAAGCAGAAATAATACTTGCAGTTAAGTAGAGGTAAAATCTGGGACATATTCTCTTACTGGTTCCAAAGAAAATGATGACACACTCTTAATTTAAGCCACGTCCTTACATTTTTCCTCCAATGGCCTGAAAGACTGAAGAATGTAAAAATGCTTTTGCTCTTACCTTTATAGTCACCTGCCATTACCCACTTAACCTGCTAAAGAGAAAGAGAAGTCACAGTCTGCCACGATTAGTATTTGTTCATCGACTAATTTTATTCAATTATGTAGTATTATTTTCCTTTTATCCACATTATTTTTATTGACTTATTATTTTGTATTTTTTTACTATTATGTTTTATTTTATATGATCGTTATTTTTTCTGTCACCTATACTGCTAACTAATTAATTATCATTTACAATGAACATTTTTTCTTATTATTATCACATTTGTTATTTCTTCCACATTTTAATGTATTAAATTGTACTTTAAAGCTTTATTTTACTGGTTTCTCTGAGAGGTGCTGGCGTCTAAATGAGGATGGATTATTTACTGTGAACTTGATTATACTGTATGATAATGTCTGCCAGTCTGTAAATATTTGTTTTTATGTCCTGTTTGTTTGTTTATCTTTTATGTTTCATATAACTGTTGAATTTAATAAAACTAATCTTCCAAAAACAAATTATATATATACATTTTTTTGTTAAAACTGTCACATCTTCACCACATACAAGAAAAACATTGATAGTGTTGGTTGCAAAATGTAAAAGAGTTTTCTGTAATTGAAGATGTGCAATTTAGACTGTGCAAACTAGTGGGCCTGAATTTAGATTTAATCTTTCCCTATAGCATGATTTGATTCATTATTGACTCAGATTCACTTTTCTCAAAATAAACTCTTTAATTAGTTTACTACAATCGGTTGTATGCTTGACATTGACATACAGCACTTAATTTTTTTTAAGAGTTCAGAGAATCAAAATACCAAGGTCATAGAATAATAGTGAAATAACACTTATTTAACATTTTAGAATGGTTTTTATAAGCTGCTTCCTTCATCCTTCGCTGTTAACTATTGTGGGGTTGTAAGTCTTAGAAATATGAACCAGGCAATTGATGATTAGTTTTTTTTTTCTGATTTAGGGTTGCCTGGTAGGTAGGTAAAACTGTGCAGTGTGCATTGGGTATCAGCTGAGCTGGGCCTAAAATACTGCAATATAAAAGCGGACTAACAAACAAACAACATACTGCAGCCAAATGGGCCTGTGTTAGAAAGATCGATACAGCAATTTATAGTCACATTCTCCCTGTCAATATGTGTATGGATACAGCTTTTAAAGAATCGATGAAGGCCCAAATGCTGTGACGGCAGTTGTAAATACACCTTTGGTTATATCACCCTGGGTACAGTTCACAAAAAAAACATCTAAAGTTTGTACTGGAGGTCAAACTACATAATACAGCAAATGTTCTAAAAATGAAGAAACTTCTAAGATCTCTTAGACCTGTAATTTCTCTTGAGTTCTGCAATCCTTGAAAACCTTCTCACTGCCCTTTTGTTTTTACAAAAGTGAACTAAACATTTCAGAAATCTTATAGAAATATTGACAGTGTTCACAATTGTACATGCATCACAGTACCTGTCATAGTGTGATTTGCATTATCTAGATCATACTGCACAGAGCACTGGATAAGGTGTGTAGGGGCATCCTTGTGAAAAGCCTTAGACTTTGGGGGGAAAGTAATTGTAATTGGAGGTCAAAGGTTACCTAATCTCAGGCTACCACAAAAACCACCACAGCTTTTTTAAGTTGAGCACTTTTATATGTCATGAAGATAAACATCTGCCAGGCATCAGTTCACATAACATAACATAACTAAAAATGTGCTTTATCATGGATCATGGATTGATCATGTTTGAGATTCCTCAAACTTGCTGATCTATCATCAGAGTCTCCTTAAACTATGTGTATTATATGTATTAGTTTAGATTTTAAAAATCAAAATTAAGGACCATTTGACCAGTGTAAGCACACGTTTCACTGCTGAATAAAGCTGATTTGCTGATTCTGAAATCCTCTTATGTCATTTTTCTGTTTGTTTATTGCGTAAAATTTCATTTAAAGCTGGGGTTGGCGATCTGATTTAGATACACTTTTTGATATACTGGTTAAAATAGTCTTTATGACCCGATGGTAACCGATCAACTCATAATGTGTTCTTAAAACAGAGCGAAAAATATCCACTATCTACAGCAGGAGTAAAACAGGGAAAACACCAACCAATAATCTTGCAGGTATACCTTTTTTTACACCAATCAAATCCCGTCGCCATTCTGCGTGCCTGCTGCGCGTGCATTTTCCCGGCGTGCACAGACAGTGCGTGTAGCATGTAGCATGTAGCGTGTAGGGAACAGACTCCGCTGGAGAATGCTTACCTTTCAAGTTTTGTCTTTGAAAATAAGGGAAGTTCGCTGTGAGCTGTCCCACAACAACAACCAAGCTCCAGTATCCCTCACATTTTAAGACAGATATACAAGAAATCTAAAATAAACTCTTTATTTTTCTAAGTTTGTTCCGCTGTTGGCTCTAATCTCACGAGAACTGCCATCTATACTACTGCAGGTGGCAGTTCTCGCGAGACTTCTTCTTCTTCTTCAGTGGTTGGCATCCATCATTTTGGAGCATTACCGCCCCATTCAGGCTAGAGACAGAGCTCAGTTTGGAGAGGCAGAGGAATGTTTTTATTATTATATCGTCACATGGGAGATTTACAGGAGAATACTGATACAGGAGGACGGGAAAAAAGAGGAGAAAATACGGAAAATACGGTAGTTTCATGGCCAAAACGGGAGATTTGACAGCTATGTGGAGAATGTCAGAGGAACTACCTATACCCTGATCATCATCGGCTGTGAGTACTAACTAACTTTACATGTTTGTTTGGTGTTTTCTTCGTGCTGACTGAGACATGACTTGGTGCAGTGTGAAACAAACACGTTGTGCTGAGGGTTTGGAGTTGAATCAGTCTTCTGGATATAGCGGCTGCGCGCGTGTATGTGAGCGGGGGGTGGGACTAGGCGGAGCCCTGAGGAGATGCTACTTTCAAATTCATGCTAGTTTTCCAAAATCGCCAACCCCAGCTTTAATGCGGTATTGCCCGGGACGTCCTTGGAAAAGAACTTTTCGTATCTCAATGAAAGTGCTCCTGGTTAAATTAAGGTTGAATAAAAAATACAGATATGAGATTGGCTTAGCGCTATGAGATAAAACTAGAACTATGAAGGGTTGAAGACCCCCCCACACACACACAAAAAAGGAAAATTATGGAACACTTTTGTCAATAATAAAATCAACAACAATTGGCATAGTTGCAATACTGAGCAAAGTTCTTAATGACAATAAAATAAATAAGGGACAACTAATAGAGGAAACATAGGAGGTACATGAGTAAAGATTACAAATGATAAAAGTTTAGCATAAAAATGGCAGTGAGGGTCACAATTTCTAAGTAGACCTTGAATTATAGTCATACTATTAAAACATTTCTTATTGTCAATGATTTTATACATTTAAAGTTGTTTTTAAGTCAAGTTGGACAACTGGAGAGGTACATCGTCATTAAAAGATTTTAACTATTATACAGTGAGATCTTGCTATAATGATTGTCAGATTAATACATTTTTGTTTTTAACATCATAACATATTAACACAAGTCTTCGCTACCAATTTAACATAAGCTTGGTTTGTACCTAATATAATACTCAAATCTTTCCAAAAACTTTAGGGAATAGCGATATTCAAAAATGAGGTGCTCAACAGATTCTTCTTCGATTTACAAAATTTACATTCAATATCAATGTTGACATTTTTTGAAAACTGTTGGTTAGTGAGATAAATATTGTAAAAATAAAAAATTTAATCAAAAACTATAAAAATGATTCCCAATATGTTTATTGTTACAATGGTAACTCATAGTGTTCGTACTATTGATAAAGAGGGTGGAACCAGTTCCCCCTATGTAGGGTTTAAGTACTATGACATAACAGCTAATGATTTCAACCCAAATACTGCCAAAATTTCAACTGATACAAACTAATTTTCCCTTTAACTCAAAAATATGAATGAACTCTTGTATGCCAGCAGCAGACCTTAGAATGGCGGCCACACTGTGTATCAATGGGGCCATGCCCTGCAAAGGAATGTGAATACGCGGTTAGCCCGACTTTTAAACTGGGATTTTAGGATGCAGCGACTCATTTTAGGTACAGTTCTACATGTTTTAGCTGCATACCACTTCCTTTTCCTTTTGGAGATGAGTCATCATGTGTGCATATGTGTGTAAGTTTGTGAGGGTGTATAGGAGTGTTTGTGTGTGAGCGGTTGAGTTCGGTCACCGCAGTAAGAGCAAGCCACTCTCTGCCTCTGTGTGATGAGATCCAGATGGAAAGTTTCGGCGGATTGGCCACTCTGTTAACCATTATGGTTCCTAAAATGTTCCTGAAATGTTTTTCTCGTCTTTCTCGCAGAGTCTCTCGTGCTCTGAAATGGAGGAATGGACACAGGCTGACTCACTTTGCAATTTGTTATTGCTTTAGTGAATAAGCTAGATCAAAGGGTGGTTATACTTTGCGGTTAAAAGCCTTAAAGAATATATTAAGCCTGAATTATCAAGAGCATGCTAAACATCACCTGCAGAGTCAAAAGAAGATTTTGTTCTTCACAGACTCTCCCCTGGATATCTCATTTGCACCGCCACAAACCAGATCAAAAGGCTCCCTCTGCATCCAGTGCACTCTCTGGTCATAAAGAAACTCCAGCCAGGATGTTAGCATGCACACAAACACACAATCTCTCAGGGATGCACACACACACTCGTCCTGTGCGTCCAAACAGAGTCAAACGGAGCATTCTGAGCTGTGACAAACAGACCCACCAGGGCACAAAGAGGAAGGCTTTCAACTTCAGCCAAGTGGTCTACCACTCATCCCATCCGTCAGCTCCCCTCTGGGTGTGGGACACTGATCCAGGGTCAGCTTACTGCTCACAAAAACACATTGTCAGATACATACACAATGCCAGCCCCAGTTGTTTCCCAAGCAGTGTGGTGAGCTTTCAAGGTTTTCCAGTTTCTGGATGTTTAATGTCTTGACTTCCTGGCTGGGAATTGGTGCTTTTGACTTTCCTGCTCATCTGGAACAGTGGTTTTCGACTGGTTTGTTTTCAGGACCCACAGGATCTCTCGGATGACAAAAACGACATAAACATAATAATCGACTACTCTGATCACTGTTATGAACAGTCTATGTTGTTAGATTTCAGAAGGAGCAGGATTGGCATATCACAAATACAGTGTTCGTGGTAATGCTAAAAATTATAATCTCTTAGAATGCTCTTTTTTAGCATTGTACCAAGTGATGTGATACATAAGCTTTGCAATTTGGGTGCTCTGTTTGTGGTTACTTTTCTATAAAAGTATGCTAGGACTGCATCATTTCCCTTTACTTTTTTTTGAAGGAAGGAAAACCCGAAAACATCAGCACTGTTTCTGTTTCTCTCCTACCTGCTGGCATGTCAGCGGAAGGTAAACACAACTGTGTTAGCACAGGTCCAAACCAAACTTTTTCTACTTGTGTCATAGAGGAAAAACATTGCACACTGGAATTATTAGGCTAAAATCAATTCCAGCATGGCTGATTGGTGCAACTCCAATGCTACCAAGCTTCCATTTTTTTATTTCATGGTCTGACCTCTTCTATGAACTCTAATGACTTTTTAGCATGGGTAACCTGATCAAGTTGGTGTTAGTGGTTGTGTTACTGAGTCTGTTTTTCAAAGACTATTGAAAAAGTTGACACATAATGTCTCTAACAAATGCTCTAGTGCTAGTTAGCAACATGTCAGAAACCGTTCTTTTTACATTATGTGTACACCACAGACTTTGTTTTGAGCATTAAAAAGAAAACACACTCAAAAACTCCATGGCATTTAAGACAAGCGAACCAGATCTGCTAAAGTGTGAACTTGTTTCTGCACTTTAGGTTTGATCTATAGCTCTGTTTTCACCAAGCAGTCTGGTTCGGTTTGGCTTGGTTCAATATTTAATTACAGGTGTGTCCATTGTCAAATGTGGAGAAAGAGAACTGAAGTAAACAACCCTTGCCATCCAACTTTTTTGTCAGCCCTCTGAAAGGAAGCTGAGAGTACGAAAGGGATGGAGCTAAAAGCATGACAATGTCAATTCCCATGCAACAGCAACTAAAACAAGAAGAATGCCTTGCCATGTTTAAAAACCTGTGAATTTAAAGTGATTTGTTCTCTTGTGTTGCACAGGTCCAAACCAAACTTTTTCTACTTGTGTCATAGAGGAAAAACATTGCACACTGGAATTATTAGGCTAAAATCAATTCCAGCATGGCTGATTGGTGCAACTCCAATGCTACCAAGCTTCCATTTTTTTATTTCATGGTCTGACCTCTTCTATGAACTCTAATGACTTTTTAGCATGGGTAACCTGATCAAGTTGGTGTTAATGGTTGTGTTACTGAGTCTGTTTTTCAAAGACTATTGAAAAAGTTGACACATAATGTCTCTAACAAATGCTCTAGTGCTAGTTAGCAACATGTCAGAAACCGTTCTTTTTACATTATGTGTACACCACAGACTTTGTTTTGAGCATTAAAAAGAAAACACACTCAAAAACTCCATGGCATTTAAGACAAGCGAACCAGATCTGCTAAAGTGTGAACTTGTTTCTGCACTTTAGGTTTGATCTATAGCTCTGTTTTCACCAAGCAGTCTGGTTCGGTTTGGCTTGGTTCAATATTTAATTACAGGTGTGTCCATTGTCAAATGTGGAGAAAGAGAACTGAAGTAAACAACCCTTGCCATCCAACTTTTTTGTCAGCCCTCTGAAAGGAAGCTGAGAGTACGAAAGGGATGGAGCTAAAAGCACAACAATGTCAATTCCCATGCAACAGCAACTAAAACAAGAAGAATGCCTTGCCATGTTTAAAAACCTGTGAATTTAAAGTGATTTGTTCTCTTGTGTTGCACAGGTCCAAACCAAACTTTTTCTACTTGTGTCATAGAGGAAAAACATTGCACACTGGAATTATTAGGCTAAAATCAATTCCAGCATGGCTGATTGGTGCAACTCCAATGCTACCAAGCTTCCATTTTTTTATTTCATGGTCTGACCTCTTCTATGAACTCTAATGACTTTTTAGCATGGGTAACCTGATCAAGTTGGTGTTAGTGGTTGTGTTACTGAGTCTGTTTTTCAAAGACTATTGAAAAAGTTGACACATAATGTCTCTAACAAATGCTCTAGTGCTAGTTAGCAACATGTCAGAAACCGTTCTTTTTACATTATGTGTACACCACAGACTTTGTTTTGAGCATTAAAAAGAAAACACACTCAAAAACTCCATGGCATTTAAGACAAGCGAACCAGATCTGCTAAAGTGTGAACTTGTTTCTGCACTTTAGGTTTGATCTATAGCTCTGTTTTCACCAAGCAGTCTGGTTCGGTTTGGCTTGGTTCAATATTTAATTACAGGTGTGTCCATTGTCAAATGTGGAGAAAGAGAACTGAAGTAAACAACCCTTGCCATCCAACTTTTTTGTCAGCCCTCTGAAAGGAAGCTGAGAGTACGAAAGGGATGGAGCTAAAAGCATGACAATGTCAATTCCCATGCAACAGCAACTAAAACAAGAAGAATGCCTTGCCATGTTTAAAAACCTGTGAATTTAAAGTGATTTGTTCTCTTGTGTTGCACAGGTCCAAACCAAACTTTTTCTACTTGTGTCATAGAGGAAAAACATTGCACACTGGAATTATTAGGCTAAAATCAATTCCAGCATGGCTGATTGGTGCAACTCCAATGCTACCAAGCTTCCATTTTTTTATTTCATGGTCTGACCTCTTCTATGAACTCTAATGACTTTTTAGCATGGGTAACCTGATCAAGTTGGTGTTAATGGTTGTGTTACTGAGTCTGTTTTTCAAAGACTATTGAAAAAGTTGACACATAATGTCTCTAACAAATGCTCTAGTGCTAGTTAGCAACATGTCAGAAACCGTTCTTTTTACATTATGTGTACACCACAGACTTTGTTTTGAGCATTAAAAAGAAAACACACTCAAAAACTCCATGGCATTTAAGACAAGCGAACCAGATCTGCTAAAGTGTGAACTTGTTTCTGCACTTTAGGTTTGATCTATAGCTCTGTTTTCACCAAGCAGTCTGGTTCGGTTTGGCTTGGTTCAATATTTAATTACAGGTGTGTCCATTGTCAAATGTGGAGAAATAGAACTGAAGTAAACAACCCCTGCCATCCAACTTTTTTGTCAGCCCTCTGAAAGGAAGCTGAGAGTACGAAAGGGATGGAGCTAAAAGCACAACAATGTCAATTCCCATGCAACAGCAACTAAAACAAGAAGAATGCCTTGCCATGTTTAATAACCTGTGAATTTAAAGTGATTTGTTCTCTTGTGTTGTTGTTTAAATGTCCTCATAATCATGTATTTACAGACCTTCAGCTACCGTCTCTTCCTGGCTCACAGCCCTGCTTTCAATGGAAGTTACAGCTGTTGGTGGAAACGTGAACAAGATCAGGATTAACGAAACCAGACCAGTCAGTGAAAATGAGCCATAATACTGTGGCAACCAGCATTAAATGTACCATCTCGTGCTCTTTTCAACTCGTTTGCATTCTTTCCACATATCCTAACAGCATATTTTTGAAGTTGCTTGCCAAATAGTCCAGGCTTTTCTAGTGTAAATGCTATTAATCAGCTCGTGAGGATGTGGCTTTGGCTGTCCAGTGCTGTGCTCTAATGTTACTCTGGCTACACATACGTGCCAAGACATGTTCCTGTGGGCTGATCAAAAATACTCTCTAAAAGTCAGAGCAGGCTAAAGAGGGAGAAGATGGATTTTTGTCATATTTTGGGCCTTGGACACATGTTTTTGTATGAACACCAAACTAGTTTAATCTGTAATATGGGACCTCTAACAGTAACTTTACCCAACACAGCAAATACACTGGTGTAGTCTAATGTTTATCTCACGTTTGATGTGAAGACAAACCCAAGGTTTCACAAAACATGTTTTTGACAAGTGAAACTGGTTACAAATGCTTTCCTTCTACATCTTTCATGCTTTTGTAAATTAAAAGCTGGGACTATAACAGTTTATGTCCTCTACCTGAGGTGGAGTGTTGATCAAAATACTACTGCACACTCGCAGGAAACATCCCCCTTCAAAATGAATGCTAAGTTGTTTTACTTTTTTGCTCTGTGCTCATCTATGACCCATCTATGACAGGTCTGTCACCCACTTTTGGGCTTCAATACACCAGTTGAGAACCAAGGAAAGTTTACAAAGATCATCAGTCTTAAGTTTGAGTAGATTAAAAACATGTTGGAAGAGAAACTTTCTCATCGTATTTGTATGCACTGCATCTGCTATTATTTGCATGCATATGAAAGAAAAGATGTTAAGATAACTTGTGTGTGTCAGTGTAAGGGTTAATGTGTTGAGTTAAATATATGATGATTTGTATTCAGAGTGTGTTTGTGAGTTTATGAGCCAAATGTTTTTGTGTGCCATGGTGGCCCTGTGGGCACAGCTTCATGTTTGCATAAAAGAAAGCTCACGCAGAGCAAATGCCAACAGCTGATGAATTTTTTGCCAGAGCAGTGAGGTCAAGCTGCTTCTTTGAGAACACAGGTCTACCTCTGCTGCTGACTGTCCCTCTGCAGAAAGAAATGAAATTTTAAAATTTAACATGTATAGATTTCATCTTTTGAGGAAAACAAGTGGGTCGCGGGGTGCAGAGGGTTTTCATATCCGCAGAATCATGAACAGGAACCAACATTTACAGAAAGGAAAGTGAGCCCCACAGAAAAATGAAAACAAAACACAGATCTGTAGTTTATCTGTTTTTCAGAGGCGGACTTACCTTCTTATCACTGGCCCTGTTTCACCTCTTTCTGCTTCCACTGACGACTAAAAACATCAGCTGCAAACTTTGCTCAAACCACTTTATAGTGTTGACCTCAAATCTCTGCAGGCAGGCAGGAGGAGTACTTGAGTGGAGTTGTTGCTCACATTTGTGTATTTTTTTGTCAGACTTTACTTGAGCTGAATAATTCAGGGCCAGACCTATATATAGGGTGAAGACCGCAGGGTTCTGTTTTTAGCCGGCTTCAGTCTTTATGTAAGGCTCTTTATATAATCACGAGGGTTAATGGTACATTTTGGTGTTTAATCTGTCATAGCACATCCAAAGACTCATTATCCCCAACTTTAGTTAAACCACACACACATAAGTCCCTTTCACACATAAAACCCAGATGTTGACCTCAGACTTTCCCTGCTATGATAGACTCTGGAATTACCTTTCGCACATGCATCTCACAGCAGGAGATTTTCTGATCGAGTCAAAAAATAAAGAAGTTTATTCTGACATGTTTTGCTGAATTGGACTGACTTTTACTCATTAGTTAGTCTTAACTTTTGGTTAATTTATGTTTTCATCCTGCATAACAAGTCCACCCCAAGTTACTTCTGCTGCCTTTTCACCATGCAGTCAGGTTCAGTTTGGCTTGGGACGACAAACATTTGCAGGTGTTTCCACTGTCAAATGAGGAGAAAAGGTACCCTAATAACTGAACCGTGCTGTCCCACTTTTTGCTACATTTCTGAAGGGGTACCAACTGACTCTTAAGTGTGGGGATAGGTCTGCTGATTGGTCACAAAAATCCTCAATTCTCATTCTAGCATGAATTTGAATGTAGCATCTCCTCAGGACTCTGCCTTTGTTTATAATCTCTTTCCTAGAATACTTCCCTGTGTCGCGTTGCTGTGATGTCTTGCAGCTTTGTAGCTTGTGTCTTCCTGGCTTACATCCCCACTCAAGTGGATGTACGAGATCATGGTTTAATTTTCCAAACCATACCAAAATATAGTGAACCAAACCGGATTACTCAGTGGAAACGAGGCTTTACGGGCTACAAGTGCTTCACAAATATGGTTTTCCGCACACATTTATCATGGTTAACTCCTGTTGTGCAGTAGGGTGCACTTTTAGCTTAAATGTCACTTAAGATGAACGGATCATTTTCTGGAGCATGAAATGTAGCATTTTTTTCAGTAACATGATGTTAAGCAAACACTGATGTTGCTGTTCAAAATGTTACCTTATTAATTGTGCAGTTTGAAAACCTAAAGCAGTGGTTCTCAAATGGTGTGGTGGCACACACTAATGTGTGTAGTGACAAGTCCTGTTGTGCTTTGGACATTTGCACACATGCAGCCTGACTGTAACTTAACTTCAGCTAATACATCAGTCAAACTTTATTTGTATTTTTCATGAAACAAAAAGTGCTTTACATACACAAGAAAAAAAACTGAGTATGTGCAACGCAAACTTAAGTAACACTAAAAAGGACAAACCTATATTTAACAAAAAAGCAAAAAAGAATGAAGCAGAAAATCTCAATTTAGCAGAACTGTTGAAGTGTGAGTGAAGAACTGAGGAAACATCATGAGTTCATAATGGAAACACTGAAGATGATCATAAGAACACTAAAACTAGGGATAAAATAAAAGTAAAACATACTAAAATACAATGAAAATAATACAAATTGGCTGTAATGGAAACAATAAGTAAAGATGTAAGACATGAGTGGTCAGCAACCAGGCACCCCTATGTATTTGCTTATGCCGGTCCAGGTTTTGAATCCTGCCTGTGACCAGCTTGTAGAGTGTCTTACCCTACTCTCTCACCCCCTTTCACAAGCCTATCCACTGTCTCTCCCCTGTCAATAAAAGGCACAAAATGCCCAAAAAATACATTTAAAAAAAAAAAAAAGAGAGAGAATGGGGAGGAAAACCAGCAGACAAATAAAACAAGAGTGAGGAAGCAAAACAGATTTTATGCTGAAAATTCTGTTCTACAATTAAGAGTAAAACATTGTTGTAAGAATGATAAAATAAACAAAGCTCAATATATAATTCAAGAAAAAGTAATAGGATTTACAAGGGATTAAAACAGAGATTAAAAGGCAGTTCTTGAGTTTACTCTTAAAAATCCTGATATCTGTGCCCCCTCAGGTCTGCGGGTAGACTGCTCCACAGGTACGTGAGGTAATAACCAAAAGCTGCCTCACCATGAGTCTTTGTTTGGACTTTTGGCTTGACTAAAAGACCACGGCCTGAAGACCTGTGGGCTCTCACAGGTTCATATGAAAAAAAGTATATCCAAAAAAAAAAAACAGACTGAAGCAAGTCCAATAAGAGTTTTATGTTTATAATTTCTTCTTGAAAGGTGCTGTGAGGAGAATCTATTACCGGCGACATAAAGACTCTGCTACCCATGAGCACGCGCGGCGACTGTCGTAGTGCTGCGTTCCAGTAACCTCGGAAATGGGAGTGACATCATCTCCGACTTATCGGCGTTCCAGTTGAAGTCGGAAAAAAACATGACGATCTACCAGGCTATTGTTAGCTGTTGTTAGCACGCCCTGCGTTGTTGTTCACAAATATCACATGAAGAATGTGGTTATCGCTATGGCAGCATTTTTGTAAATAGAAGTCTAACAATACGATGTATACAGCTGATCTAGAGCGACACACCCCAGTCAGAAGTGCAAATAAATTGATTATTACAGGAGCTAAAAGGAGCTGTTCACACTGGGGGCATCCATCTTCCATTGTCAACTCGGGGTTGGCGAGGTTTCACCGAGTTACCAGTAGGAAATTCAGACTTCAGGGAACGTTCCAGTTGCAGTTTTCCACTCAGAACTCGGAAATTCCTACTTCTGACTACAACTGGAACGCACCAAAGACGTGACTGAAGCCAAAGTGTGTGTTTGTTGTGATAAATGCAGCTTGGACCTTCCTCAGAACTCTGCATTGCTTTGCAACTGTTTTTTTCACAACTTACAGGATGCAAAGCGACGAGGTAATGTATCTCTTTCTAGTTACGTAGCGGTAGTTTTTGATGTGTGACAACAAGCAATTTTATTATTTTTTTTAATGTATTTTTTTTTAGCATTTTGTGCCTTTATTGATCGGAGAGAGACGGTGGATAGGCTTGTGAAAGGGGGGGGGGAGAGTAGGGGAAGACTGGTCAGAGGTGGGATTCGAACCTGAACCGGCAGAAGCAAGTACATGGGGTGCCTGGTTGCTAACCACTCCGCCAAACCAGCACCCCACAACAAGCAATTTTTGGAAAACTTATTATTGTAGTTGTAGCCGGCTATACATCGCTACTTACAGCCCGGTGCTCTAAAACGTGTAATATAAATAATAAAATAATATAAATTTGCTCTAGTTTGAATTGTTCTGTTCCTGAAGTTGAGTATCCAGGTCAGTCCAGCCCTGTACGACCCGACCGGAAGGTTAAGGAATAGCATTTATAGATAACCTATTTTGATGCTATAAAACTCATCTTAAAGTGTGTATTTCGCTCAGGCATATATCTAAAAGTGAGACTTTTTTGTAATTACTTAGAAACTCCTCACAGTCTCTTTAACAGACAAACAAGGTTTTAACTCATACCTTTACGAAGACGAAAGAGCTCTGTCCAAACTTGTAAAGGTATGAGTTAAAAACCTTGCTTGTCTGTTAAAAAAGAAAGTATAAACACATTATCCACGTGGTCATAATGAACTTTCTTGGACTAATAAGAGATTTAACAACGAAGCGAAGAAGATGGAAATCTATTCCAAAGGATAAGAGTGAGTTTTAACTTTAGTAAATATAAATGAAGCTATAGCATAAGGTCAAGCAGGAAGACCTGAATATTCACTCAGTCATGTGCTCATGTCAGTCTCCTCTCCTTCTTTTCCTCACCCTGTCCTCCTGCACAGGTGAGTCAAATCATCAGCTGGTCCATGGTGTGTACTCACTTTGTCAATTGCCTATCATCCTACAGCTGTCAAATTCAAACATGTCTCTGCTCCCCTATAGTCAGTGTCATGCTGTGTGATCTTGACAACACTCCTCCACCCCAGGCACCTCCAATTGTCTCATCGGTGTCCATGTTCACCTCCTGAGAAGTCAGGCCCCTAACCTCATCCTGCAGGCTATGGAATTGAAGAAGTACCAAAATTCAAATTAGAATGGATTAACAGAAATGCATTTTCATTTTCAGAACAACGCTGTTTTTTTTACTCATAAATAAAATGAATAATACATTTTTCAAAATGAATTTTCATTTTCTTGTTGAAGACTGCTCTTCTGTGGCCTAATTAAAATGAAAAAGAAAAAGATATTTGAGATTTAATTTTCATACGATGTCCCAGCAAATAGTTGCCAAAATTCAGTCTGAACTGTCAAATTTGAAAATTAAAAAGCATTAGCAGTAATGCTTTTTCTTTTGAAGGATTTGGCTACAATTTTTGACTCATAACTGAAATGAACACTAAATAATCGAAACTGCATTTTCATTTTCTTCTTAAGGCTGCACATTTTATGACACAAATAAAAAGAAAACAATGAGGACATTGCTTTTTTGCTTTCATGCCCGCCCCGCCAAAAGTGGTCCATAATTCAATCTGAATTGGCAATTCAAAGTGGCGCAGGAGAGTGATGTCAGCAGCTGCTCTCGCTCTTCAGCACGGCTGAATACGTTAGAGGAGAGGACAGAGCGTAGTATGAAGGTTGTGTTCATACTGGACTGTGGTTATATTTTCAGTAACAGCGGAAATATCATACCGTCCATTTCCGTCCATTACCTCAAAGTGAAAAAGCATTAGCTCTCATGATTTTTAATTTTCAAATTTGACAATTCAGATTGAATTTTGGTAACTTATTTGCTGGGGCATCGTATGAAAATTAAATCTTAAATATCTATTTCTTTTTCATTTTAACTAAGTCACAGAATGAGCAGTCTTCAACAAGAAAATGAAAATTCATTTTGAAAAATGGATTATTTATTTTATTTATAAGTCAAATAAACAGTGTTGTTCTGAAAATGAAAATGCATTTCTGTTAATCCATTTTAATTTGGACTCTGGTACTTCTTTGCTTCCATAGCATGCCTCAGTCCATCACATCAGGGACCAAACAAGCTGCTCAGAAGTCTTCTCCTCATCATATCCGGCATTCCTCACCAACACCAGTGTCTAGACTCCATAGGGGGTATCCTACCTCGCATTGGCCCTCACAACCCCTGGAGTACACCAAGGCATCAGGATGGAGTCTAAGGGCCAAAGAGATGAGAATCACAAGAGACACTGCACATTTTCAGTCATATAACATATAAAATAAATGACTGTTATCTCAAATTTCATGGCAGGATGGTGGTTCAGCAGGTAGTTCATGTGCTTCACAGCAGGATTAAAGTCTTATGTCAGTTGGGCCTTTCTTTGTGGCATTGACATGTTCTCCCTGTGCATGTGCGGGTTATCTGCAGGCATTCTGGCTTCTTCCCACAGACCAAAAGCTTGCTCATTAGGTGAAGTGGTTACTCCAAATTGCACTTTGGTATGAGTATGAGCATGCAAGATTGCCTGTCTCACTATGTGGCCCTGTGATTGGCCGCTGACCGGTTCAGGGTGTACCCACCTCTCACCCAAATTCAGCTGGGATAGGCTCCAGTCCTAAAGACCCGGACAGGGATGAGTAGTATAGATAATGAATGGATGGATAAATGTATCAATTTGTTCATAAATGTCTTGTTTGCAATACACTTGTTTTACATCTTTTATTTGACATTGGTATTTAATGATAGATATGGGAAGCACGCTCCCGCATGGATATGAAGTTGTTTCTTGAATTTTTTTTTACATGCCTTTGGCTGAAACACTCTGAAAACCTCTGACCTAAACTAATGTATTATTCATAAAAGCCTTTGTTATGCCTTTATATTTCTTTTTTCTTCTGTTTTTGTTCAATATTTAATACCCAACAGGCTATAAGACCACCAGATATGACAGGTAGTTTTTAGATAGGGGAGACTTGGGACAATTGTGACACTTTTCGACATTTTCCTACATAACTCATATATAAGTAGGAACAATTCATTCATATCATTCTTCATGGTTGGGCTATAAGAATTCTTAAATGACCAATTGGTGACATCCCTGACACTGACTTTAAGGCTGTCAGCCAGCTTGAATTTTCAACCAACCAGGCACAAGTGAGAAAGTCTTAAGTAGAGCAGTTTATATGAGAGAGGGTCTCTGCACACAGCCCAGCCTTTTATCAGTGCTGTGTAAGCTGTCAGAGGAGTGTGATGAAAACATAATGAGTCCAATGTTTTGCATAGGTGCATAATTCTATGCCAGATTTGTCTTCCTTTAAAAAATGTCACAGAAATCTTCCATCACCGACTTTTATTAGGGGCTATATATACCAGACTGCACATCTCTGTAATATCACACCTCAGCCTGTCCTGCACTGATGAGAATGAGTCATCAGCCAGCAGGCATTAAACATCCTGAATGGGGCCGTGAAAGAGTTATTAGTAAACACATTTATCTTCCTGATGTGCCCTCAGTGAAAAGGGACTTAAGTCCGCATGTACCGGCATCCAGCGGTTTCTTATCTGCAGCTAAGTGGAAGACGTGGTGACAACCACAATTAGGCAGGAAAGCACAGGAAGGGAGAGGGTCACACACACAGTAATTACTCTGTCACCGCAGCGAAGGCCGATTCACTAAAACACCGGCTACAGATCAGCGAACACACCACACAGAGAAAAACACACGCATCATTAAGACAATAACTAAAGACACAGTTTCACATTTGTCTCTCCTGTGAGGAAGGGGGAGGAGGGGGTTGTTTGTGTCAGGTATCAGAGACACTGATGTATTTATTGTCTCATAAAAAATGTTTTAAAAGTTCAAACAGAACATGCATTTCACTGGGCTGTTGAGCAAAGTTTACTGATTGGTCTCAGCGGGGGTGGCAGCAGTTTGTTCATGTATCGGTGAAGAACATACATGAATACTCGTTTAAAAATCATTTTAACTTAAGTTAAAGCAGAAAAGTTTAAACTCTGAGGTGAAGTGTAAAAGTAAAAAATATCCAAAAGGCAGCCTCAACAGTCTGGAGCCCAAGGTAAACATGTGCACAAAGCCTTTTCTTCAACTATTGATTATGAAGTTCTTTGCTTGTAAGCAGAGACGCTTGTTTCTTCATGAATACCATGCACTCTGATGCCATTCAGCGCAATGACAGCATTGATAAAGGAAGATGGGCCCAAGGCGATCACCAATCTTTGCCCAAATGGTGAAGTCCACCTTGAGACATATCCCTCTCCATGATGTCTCCACTGGTTCTTAATGTGCAAAACCATTTCCATGTCAGAAACTATTCAACTTAAATAGACAATAACAAAATTTCACCACCGTGGTGCTCTGAACCAGTAGGCTACTACAACCAAAGATGCTCCTTTGATTGATTGTAATCTTGATTAAAATTCAGTTAATTTTTCTAGCTCTACATTTCACATCCTTATGCCATCATCACATGAGAAGGCTGTACTACGACTTAGTAAAGTGTTTCTTTAGACAGCCTCTCACATCGAAAGAGATTTTGTCCAAACTCTGGGTTTTTTTTTTCTCAGGCTGAGACTGACAATCACACAGGGTCACTTACTCCAGGAATAGATTGTGTGCATTCAAGCCCATATCTTCTCGTCCCTATTATACGAACACTGTCTGCTGCTGTTAATAATATTATTACCACGACCGTCACTGTAGTGAGTGTCGGTGTTACTCATATGTGCGAGAGCGGTGGGTGCAGCATGCTTGTGGGAACAATCTGTGGGGCTACAGAGCATGAAATATTTAGTTTTATTCATATTGAATATGGTGAGTCACTTATATTGAACCGAATATAAGTTTTGGGTCTAAATCATTAAGGAAGAAAAGTTTCAACTCTCAGGACAGAAATTGCCACAATTCTCCAAATCCCCACTGGGTCTGCTACAGCTAGCCAGCCAAGTAGCTAGTCAAGGAGCTAACGGCTGTCCTTAAAGAGGCAAAGATTGGAGTTGACATTTTTAAACACCACTTGGGCCATGAAAGTGCTTACATCATACAAAGAGACAATAATAATTAAAGCCGCAAGCGGCGATGATCGGGCCCTCGCCCCCCACGCGCCCGTTGGGCCCTGCTGGTACCGCCGCATATTGCTTCCGCCAAATGCTGCTGTTGCGAAAAATTGGTGCCGCTAAATTTTGCTGGCACCATATGTCCCAACAGCTGCATGTTGCTGCCCCTACATGCAAGCAGGTATTTGAGATATAAAAAACACCTGATGCCCATTGGGTGGCACTGTTCCTTTGTCCCAGGCACGTCATGTGAAGCAATACCTGTCTCAGCAAATAGCCACACACACACACACACAAACATGCAGACAGATGCTTCATGAAGGTGTGAAGACCCTTTCTGAGATTGTTTGAAGAAATTACTAACCCTGACAGAGACTGCCACACACACACACACACACACACACACACACACACACACATACACAAAATAAAGTCTGAATGAAGCATCTAAAGTAAACAGATAACATTAAATAAAGAGGATGACATGTCAAGAATCTATGGTTTCTCACTCTAAGCAGGGAGGTGGGAGCATGAGTGACAGATCTCTGAGGTTGGTGTGGGGTGAAGAAGGGGGGTGGACTAATTAGTATGTGAGGTAACCTCAGCTCAGTCTGAGTAGCGGGGGAGGGGATGGAGGAAAGACTGCTTCTACAATCAGGATGATTTAAAGCATGTTTAAGTGTTTTTGGCCTGAAGACTGCTTCTGTCTATTAGATGGTACTATTCCTATAGCACAAATATATGTTTAATGTAAAAAAAGAAGTCCAGAGTGGAGCTGTGATCATGTGTGTTGAATATGGGGAAGATTGGATTATTTATCACTTACATATGTAATTTAAGTAATTTCTAGAGCTTGGTGCGATTGCAGTATCAGAGAATTGAGCTTATAGATGTTTTAGGAGGTGGACATTAATCATGTTTGTGGATTTTGAAGCAGATTGGACCTTAAATGAAGGAGTTAGGAGTGATTTCCAGGTTCATGGCGATCAGTCAGTGAAGTTTGAGGCTTCGCCATCGCCAGACCGCTTTCACCTCAGGACACGACCTGAACACTGATGGTTGGTGAAGGTATGAAGGCCCTTTCTGAGAATATTTGAAAAAAATATGTAGAAAAACAAAGGAGATTTTAATTATCAAGAGAAAACAACAGACTTCCTGTTACCAGCAGGGGCGCGCTATATTTGAGGGTGAAATAAAGCTTATAGATATACTCAGGCAAGGACAGTGAACATGTGTACATGTTTTGGTCTGGATCTAACATATTGCTAGAGAGTTATTAAGGTTTACGTGTTTTCCAAAAATGCTGAACTTTGGGCGTCCTTCCTGGCCACGCCCATTGACTTACGAAAATCTTTTAATAACTTTTCATCGTCAATGTGTCTAGTATACACAATCCAAATCTGGAGTTGATCCGATAAAAACCTAGGAGGAGTTCATTGAAATGCTAGCCTTAGAATCTCAAAAATCGGAATTTCAACGTTAATTTACGAACTTCCTGTTCGGAATTCCCCATGACAATTATATATCTTTGGAAAGGTCTCAGCCTGGTGGTTATGCCCAAAAAATTTCGTTCATTTTGCAATAAGTGAAAAACTGGTCAAATTTGGGCGTGGTTTCTGGCCACGCCCATTGACCTACGAAAATTCTTTTAATAACTTTTCATCGTCAAGGTGTCTGGTATACACAATCCAAATCTGGAGTTGATCCGATAAAAACCCTAGGAGGAGTTCGTTCAAATACGTACGCCCAAATGCGATCCTCAATGCTAATTTGCGAACTTCCTGTTCGGAATTGACCATGGTCATAAGAGACTTTATTGTAGATCTGGTCATGATACTTATGCCCTAAAAATTTCAGGTGAATATGTGAAAGTTGCCGGAGGGGCTGCAGTTTAAAGCCACTAGGGGGCGCTATGGCGCACATTATTTTGTGCAAACACTGGATTCATAAATTTTTCGGGCGGACTAATTTTTTGGCCTAGGCGCGTTCGCGTTTATCTCAAGTTGAAGGCACGCAATTTGGGGTTAAACAGGCAAAAGAATAATAATAATAATAATAATTAAAGCCGCAAGCGGCGATGATCGGGCCCTCGCCCCCCACGCGCCCGTTGGGCCCTGCCGCTACCGCCACATATTGCTTTCGCCAAATACTGCTGTTGCGAAACATTGGTGGCGCTAAATTTTGCTGGCACCATATGTCCCAACAGCTGCATGATGCTGCCCCTACATGCAAGCAGGTATTTGAGATATAAAAAACAGCTAATGCCCATTGGGTGGCACTGTTCCTTTGTCCCAGGCACTTCATGTCAAGCAATACCTGTCTCAGCAAATAGCCACACACACACACACACACACACACACACACACAAACATGCAGACAGTGATGCTTCATGAAGGTGTGAAGACCCTTTCTGAGACAATTTGAAAAACATATAGAACACAGGAGATTTTAATGATAGAGTAAAACATCAGACTTCCTGTTACCAGCAGGGCGCGCTATATTTGAACAAAGCAAACAAAGCATATGGATTAACTCAGGCATGGACAGTAAACATGTGTACATGTTTTGGTCTGGATCAAACATTTTACAAGAGAGTTATTAAGGTTACCTTGTTTTTCAAAAATGGTCAAATTTGGGCCTACTTTCTTTCAATGATTTACGAAAAATCTTTTAATGAGTTTTCATCGTCAATGTGTCTAGTATACACAATCCAAATCTGGAGATGATCTGATAAAAACCCTAGGAGGAGTTTGTTCAAACACGTACCCTGCAAATCGCCAAAATGTGATTTTTAACGCTAATTTGCAAAACTCCTGTCCACAATTGATGATGGTCGTAAGAGACTTTTTTGTAGGTCCTGGCATGACAGTGATGCCCTAAAAATTTCAGATCCATAGGTGAAAGTAGCTGGAGGGGCTGCAGTTTTAAGCCACTAGGGGGCGCTATGGAGCAAATATTTCTGAGCAAACACTAGATTCATAAATTTGTCGCCGTGACTGAATTTTGGGACTAGGCACATTCACATTTATCTCAAGTGCAATACACGCAATTTGGGGCTAAAATGGGTGGGAATTCGCTGGATGATCCGGCCTTTTGGGCTCGGGCCCTAATAAAGTTTGAGACTTCGCCATCGTCTCACCCTTTAACTTCAGGACACAACCTGAACACTGATGCTTCATGAAGGTGTGAAGACCCTTTCTGAGAATATTTGAAAAAACTATGTTGAAAAACAGAGGCGATTTTAATGTGAGAGTAAAACATCAGACTTCCTGTTACCAGCAGGGGGCGCTATATTTGAGAGTGAAATAAAGCATATAGATTTACTCAGGCCCAGACAGTGAACATGTGTACATGTTTTGGTCTGGATCTAACATTTTACTAGAGAGTTATTAAGGTTTACGTGTTTTCCAAAAATGGTCAACTTTGGCCGTCCTTCCTAGCCACGCCCATTGACTTACGAAAAATCTTTTAATAACTTTTCATCCTCAATGTATCTGCTATACACCATCCAAATCTGGAGTTGATCCGATCAAAAACCTAGGAGGAGTTCGTTCAAATGCAAGCCTTAGAATCGCCAAAATCGGAATTTCAACGTTAATTTACGAACTTCCTGTTCCAAATTCCCATGACAATTATATATCTTTGGAAAGGTCTTGGCCTGGTGGTTATGCCCAAAAAATTTCGTGCAGATTGGAGTATGTGAAAAATAGGTCAAATTTGGGCGTGGTTTCTGGCCACGCCCATTGACTTACGAAAAATCTTTTAATAACTTTTCATCATCAATGTGTCTAGTATACACAATCCAAATCTGGAGTTGATCTGAAAAAAAACCTAGGAGGAGTTCGCTCAAATACGCATTCTGCAAATCGCCAAAATGCGTTTTTCAGCGCTAATTTGCGAACTTCCTGTTAGGATTTGACGATGCTCATAAGAGACTTATTTGTAGGTCCGGGCATGATAGTTATGCCCTAACAATTTCACGTCGATAAGTGAAAGTTGCCGGAGGGGCTGCAGTTTAAGGCCACTAGGGGGCGCTATGGTGCACTTTTTTTTGTGCAAACACTGGATTCATAAATTTTTAAGGACTGAATTTTTTGGGCCTAAGTAGCGTTAGCGTTATCTCAAGTTGAAGGCCTGAATTTGGGGTTAAAGTGGCGGGAGAAAAAAAAAAATAATAATTAAAGCATAGCGTGATGATCGAAACCCTACGCCCCCATGCGCCGATTGGGCGATGTAAGCTACCGCCGCATATTGCTTAAAACAAATGCTGCTGTGGGGAATAGGTGCCGCTAAATGTTGCTGGCACCACATGTCCCAACTGCTGCATGTTGCTACCCCACATACAAGCAGGTATTTGAGATATAAAATACAGCTAATGCCCAGTGGGCGGCACTGTTCCTGTGTCGCAGGCACTTCATGTGAAGCAATACCTGTCTCAGCAAATAGCCACACACACACAAACATGCAGACAGAGCCTGATAAAAACTGTCAGTCCCTGAGTGGACTTGTCTACATGCTGTGTGTTGACATCCCAAAGAAGATAAAACTTAAAGGACAACATTTAAATATGCTAGAAAACAACATTTTATGGAACATAAAATCTATATGAAGCATCTATAGTAAACAGAGAACATTAAATAAAGAGGATGACATGTCAAGAATCTATGGTTTCTCACTCTAAGCAGGAGCTGGGAGCACGACTGACAGATCTCTGAGGTTGGTGTGGGGTGAAGAAGGGGTGGGCTAATTAGCATGCGAGGTAACCTCAGCTCAGTCTGAGGAGCAGGGGAAGGGACAGGGAAAGCTTCCTTCCACAATCAGGATGATTTAAAGCATGTTTAAGTGTTCTTGGCCTTAACTCTGCTTGTGTCTATTAGATGGTGCTATTCGTATGACACAAATAATGTGTAAATGAAAAAAATTAGTCCAGAGTGGAGCAGTGATCATGTGTGTTGAATTTGGGGAAGATTGGATTATTTACCACAAACATATGTAATTTATGTAATTTCTAAAGCTTGGTGCGATTGCAGTAGCAGAGAATTGAGCTTTTAGATGTGTTAGCAGATGGACATTGATCATTTTTGTGGATTTTGAAGCAGATTAGACCTTAAATGAAGGAAACAGAGTGATTTCCAGGTTCATGGCGATCAGTGAAGTTTGAGGCTTTGCCATCGCCAGACCGTTTCACCTAAGGACACGAGCTGAACACTGATGCTTCATGAAGGTGTGAAGACCCTTTCTGAGAATATTTGAAAGAAATATGTTGAAAAACGGAGGAGATTTTAATGATAGAGTAAAACATCAGATTTCCTGTTACCAGCAGGGGGCGCTATATTTGAGAATGAAATAAAGCTTATAGATATACTCAGGCAGGAACAGTGAACATGTGTACATGTTTTGGTCCGAATCTAACATTTTACTAGAGAGTTATTAAGGTTTACGTGTATTTCAACAATGGCGAACTTTGGGCGCCCTTCCTGGCCACACCCATTGACTTACGAAAAATCTTTTAATAACTTTTCATCGTCAATGTGTGTAGTAGACATATTCCAAATGTAGAGTTGATCCGATAAAAACCTAGGAGGAGTTCGCTCAAATGCGAGCCCTAGAATCGAAAAACAGAATTTCAACGTTAATTTACTTAACTTTCTGTTTGGAACTGCCTATGACAATTTATATATTTGTGATCGTCTTGGCCTGGTGGTTATGCCCAAAAATTTTCGTGCATTTCGGAGTTAGTGAAAAATTCATAAAATGTGGGCGTGGTTTCTGGCCACGCCCATTGACTTACGAAAAATCTTTTAATAACTTTTCATCATCAATGTTTCTAGTATGGACTGTTTAAATCTGGAGTTGATCCGATAAAAAACCTAGGAGGAGTTCGTTTAAATACGTACCCTGAAAATTGGCAACATGCGAAATTCAACGCTTATTTGCGAACTTCCTGTTCGGAATTGACCATGGTCATAAGAGACTTTTCTGTAGGTCCGGGCATGATGGCTATGGCTTAAATATTTCAGGTAGATACTTGAAAGTAGCCCCAGGGGCTGCAGTTTAAGGCCACTAGGGGGCGCTATGGTGCACATTTTTTTGTGCAAACACTGGATTCATAAATTTTTCGGCGGGACTAATTTTTTGGCCTAGGTGCGGTCGCGTATAAGTCAAGTTGAGGGCACGCAATTTGGGATTAAAGAGGCTGGAGAATAATAATAATAATAATAATAATTAAAGCCGCAAGCGGCGATGATCGGGCCCTCGCCCCCATGCGCCCGTTGGGCTCTGTGGCTGCCGCCGCATATTGCATCCTCCAAATGCTGCTTTTGCGAAATGCTGGTGCCGCTAAATAATGCTGGCGCCACATGTTGCATTCGCTGCATGTTGCTGCCACTACATGCAAGGAGGTTTTTGAAATATAAAACACAGCTAATGCCCAGTGGATGGCACTGTTCCTATGTCGGAGGTATCTACATTCCAAATCTGGAGTTGATCCGATAAAAAACCTAAGAGAAGTCCGTTCAAATACGTATCCCGCAAATCACTAAAATGCGACATTCAACGCTAAATTGCGATTTTCCTGTTAGGAATTGACAATGGTCATAAGAGACTTTTTTGTAGGTCCTGGCATGATGGTTATGCCCTAAAAATTTCAGATCTATAGGTGAAAGTAGCTGTAGAGGCTGCAGTTTTAAGTCACGAGGGGGCGCTATGGAGCACATTTTTATGTGCAAACAGTGGATTCACAAATTTTTCGCCATGACTGAAATTTTGGGTTAGGTTTGTTGTGTTTATCTCAAGTGCAACACACACAATTTGGGGCTAAAATAGGTGGGAAGTCACTGGCCGATCCGGCCTTTTTGGCTCGGTCACTAATAAAGTTTGAGACTTCACCATTAGCGCACCCTTTAACCTGAGGACACGACCTGAACACTGATGCTTCATGAAGGTGTGAAGACCCTTTCTGAGACTATTTGAAAAAAATATGTTGAAAAACAGAGGAGATTTTAATGATAGAGTAAAACATCAGACTTCCTGTTACCAGCAGGGGGCACTATATTTGAGAGTGAAACAAAGCATACACATAAACTCAGCCAGGGACAGTGAACATGTGTACTTGTTTTGGTCCAGATCTAACATATTACTAGAGAGTTATTAAGGTTTACGTGTTTTCAAAAAATGGTCAACTTTGGGCGTCCTTCCTGGCCACGCCCATTGACCTACGAAATATCTTTTAATAACCTTTTATCGTCAATGTCTCTAGTATACACAAACCAAATGTGGAATTGATCTGATAAAAAACCTAGGAGGAATTCGTTGAAATGTGAGTCTTAAAATCGCAAAAATCGGAATTTCAACGTTAATTTACGAACTTCCTGTTGGGAATTCCCTAGGACAATTTATATATCTGTGATCGGGGTGGCCTGGAGATTATGCCCAAAAAATTTCGTGCAAATCGGAGTTAGTGAAAAATTCGCCAAATTTGGGCGTGGTTCCTGGCCACGCCCATTGACTTACGAAATTTGTTTTAACAACTTTTCATCTTCAAGGTGTCTAGTATAGACAAGCCAAATCTGGAGTTGATCCGATGAAAACCCTAGGAGGAGTTCGTTCAAATACGTACACAGGAAATCGCCAAAACGCCACATTCAAAGCTAATTTGCGAACTTCCTGTTTGGAATTGACCATGGTCGTAAGAGACTTTTTTGTAGCTCCGGGCATGATAGTCATGCCCTAAAAATTTCAGGCCAATCCGTGAAAGTAGCCGGAGGGGCTGCAGTTTTCGGCCACTAGGGGGCGCAATGGCGCACTTTTTTTTTTGCAATCACTGGATTCATAAAATTTTCACCATGCCTGACAATTTGGACTAGGTGCCGACGCGTATACCTCAAGTTGAGGGCACGCAATTTGGGGTTAAAGAGGCTGGAGAAGAATAATTCGGTCGGGCTCGGGCCCTAATAATCCGAGCGATTCAATAGGGCCCGGCCGATCCGCCATTCGCTCGGGCCCTAATAATCCTAGCGACATAATAGGGCCTTCGCCGGCCGATCCGGCCATTCGGCTCGGGCCCTAATTAAAGCCGCAAGCGGCGATGATCGGGCCCTCGCCTCCCATGCGTCCGTCGGGACCTGTTGCCTCCGCCACATATTGCTTCCACCAAATGCTGCTGTTGCGCAACGGTGGTGCTGCTAAATGTTGCTGGCCCCACGTCACAACCGCTGCATGTTGCTGCCACCATATACAAGCAGGTATTTGAAATATGAAACACAGCTAATGCCCAGTGGCACTGTTCCTATGTCGCAGGCGCTTCATGTGCAGCAAATAGCCACCACATAGATATGGTTAGGCCTGTACAGCATACAGATGAATGATGGCAATGACTCAAACAGTGTAGAGCTGGACCTAGACGAGTTGGTCATTAAAAGAAAGAAGTAATGGCTCAATAATAAGGATTAACAGTGTCAGACCACCAGCATGAGAAAATGTCTTCCACCGCTTAAAACAGCAACATACAGAGTCCACCACTTAAAACAGCAACATACAGAGCCTATGAGCATTATGTCAGACCATGTGATGCACCAATATCACAAATGTCTCTTGAACACTTTTAACCTCAGTGTTACTCAGTGAATAAAGATGATGACATGTCAAGAATCTATGGTGTCTCACTCTAAGCAGGGAGGTGGAAGCTTGGCTTACAGATCTCTGAGGTTGGTGTGGGGTGAAGAAGGGGGTGGGTGAATTGGTGAGAGATAACCTCAGCTCAGTCTGAGAGGAGGGGGAGGGGAGGATGATTTAAAGCATGTTTAAGTGTTTTTGGCATTAACACTGCTTGTGTGTATTAGATGGTGCTATTCCTATAACACAAATATATGTTTTAAGAGAAAAAAAATAAGTCCAGAGTGGAGCTGTGATCATGTGTGTTGAATTTGGGGAAGATTGGAGTATTCATCACTTACATATGTAATTTATGTAATTTCTAGAGCTTGGTGCGATTGCAGTATCAGAGAATTGAGCTCATAGATGTGTTAGGAGGTGGACATTGATCATGTTTGTGGATTTTGAAGCAGATTGGACCTTAAATGAAGGAAATAAGAGTGATTTCCAGGTTCATGGCGATCAGTGAAGTTTGAGGCTTCGCCATCGCCAGACCGTTTCACCTAAGGACACGACCTGAACACTGATGCTTCATGAAGGTGTGAAGACCCTTTCTGAGAATATTTGAGAGAAAAATGTTGAAAAACGGAGGAGATTTTAATGATAGAGTAAAACATCAGACTTCCTGTTACCAGCAGGGGGCGCTATATTTGAGAGTGAAACAAAGCCTATAGATATACTCAGGCATGGACAGTGAACATGTGTACATATTTTGGTCCAAATCTAACATTTTACTAGAGAGTTATTACGGTTTATGTGTTTACCAAAAATGGTGAACTTTGGGCGTCCGTCCTGGCACGCCCATTGACTTACGAAATATCTTTTAATAACTTTTCATCGTCAATGTGTCTAGTATACACAAACCACATCTGGAATTGATCCGATAAAAACCTAGGAGGAGTTCGTTCAAATGCGAGCCTTAGAATCGCTAAAATCGAATTTCAACGTTAATTTCTGAACTTCCTGTTCTGAATTCCTATGACATTTATATATATTTGTGATCGTCTTGGCCTGGGGATTATGGCCAAAAATTTCGTGCAAACCGGAGTTAGTGAAAAGTTCGCTAAATTTGGGCGTGGTTTCTGTACGCCCATTGAGTTCTGACAAATCTTTTAATAACTTTTTATTGTCAAAGTGTCTAGTATGGACTGTTTAAATCTGGAGTTGATCCGATAAAAACCTAGGAGGAGTTCAAATACCTACCCTGAAAATTGCCAAAATGCGACTTTCAATGCTAACTTGCGAACTTCGTGTTCGGAATTGACCATGGTCGTAAGAGACTTTTTTGTAGGTATAGGCATGATAGCTATGGCTTAAATATTTCAGGTTGATACTTGAAAGTTGCCGGAGGGGCTGCAGTTTAAGGCCACTAGGGGGCGCTATGGCGCACGTATTTTTGTGCAAACACTGGATTCATAAATTTTTCGGGCGGACTAATTTTTGGGCCTAGGCGCGTTCGCGTTTATCTGAAGTTGAGGGCACGCAATTTGGGGTTAAAGTGGCGGAAGAATAATAATAATAATAATAATAATTAAAGCCGCAAGCGGCGATGATCGGGCCCTCGCCCCCATGCGCCCGTTGGGCCGTGTCGCTACCGCCGCATATTGCTTAAAACAAATGCTGCTGTGGGGAATAGGTGCCGCTAAATGTTGCTGGCACCACATGTCCCAACTGCTGCATGTTGCTACCCCCACATACAAGCAGGTATTTGAGATATAAAATACAGCTAATGCCCAGTGGGCGGCACTGTTCCTATGTAGCAGGCACTTCATGTGAAGCAATACCTGTCTCAGCAAATAGCCACACACACACAAACATGCAGACAGAGCCTGATAAAAAACTGTCAGTCCCTGAGTGGACTTGTCTACATGCTGTGTGTTGACATCCCAAAGAAGATAAAACTTAAAGGACAACATTTAATTAAATATGCTAGAAAACAACATTTTATGGAACATAAAATCTATATGAAGCATCTATAGTAAACAGAGAACATTAAATAAAGAGGATGACATGTCAAGAATCTATGGTTTCTCACTCTAAGCAGGGAGCTGGGAGCACGACTGACAGATCTCTGAGGTTGGTGTGGGGTGAAGAAGGGGGGTGGGCTAATTAGCATGCGAGGTAACCTCAGCTCAGTCTGAGGAGCAGGGGAAGGGACAGGGAAAGCTTCCTTCCACAATCAGGATGATTTAAAGCATGTTTAAGTGTTCTTGGCCTTAACTCTGCTTGTGTCTATTAGATGGTGCTATTCGTATGACACAAATAATGTGTAAATGAAAAAAATTAGTCCAGAGTGGAGCAGTGATCATGTGTGTTGAATTTGGGGAAGATTGGATTATTTACCACAAACATATGTAATTTATGTAATTTCTAAAGCTTGGTGCGATTGCAGTAGCAGAGAATTGAGCTTTTAGATGTGTTAGGAGATGGACATTGATCATTTTTGTGGATTTTGAAGCAGATTAGACCTTAAATGAAGGAAACAGAGTGATTTCCAGGTTCATGGCGATCAGTGAAGTTTGAGGCTTCGCCATCGCCACACCGTTTCACCTAAGGACACGACCTCAACACTGATACTTCATGAAGGTGTGAAGACCCTTTCTGAGTATATTTGAAAGGAAAATGTTGGAAAATGCAGGAGATTTTCATGATCGAGTAAAACATCAGACTTCCTGTTACCAGCAGGGGGCGCTATATTTGAGAATGAAACAAAGCATATAGATATACTCACGCACGGACAGTGTACATGTTTACATGTTTTGGTTTGGATCTGGCATTGTACAAGAGAGTTATTGAGGTTTACGTGTTTTCCAAAAAGGCTGAACTTTGCGCGTCCTTCCTGGCCACACCCATTGACTTACGAAAAATCTTTTAATAACTTTTCATCCTCAATGTGTCTGCTATACACCATCCAAATCTTGAGTTGATCCTTTGAAAAACCTAGGAGGAGTTCGTTCAAATGCGAGCCTTAGAATCGCGAAAATCGGAATTTCAACGTTAATTTACGAACTTCCTGTTGCGAATTCCCATGACAATTATATATCTTTGGAAACGTCTTGGCCTGGTGGTTATGCGCAAAAAATTTCGTGCAGATTGGAGTTAGTGAAAAATAGGTCAAATTTGGGCGTGGTTTCTGGCCACGCCCATTGACTTACGAAAAATCTTTTAATAACTTTTCATCATCAATGTGTCTAGTATACACAATCCAAATCTGGAGTTGATCCAAAAAAAAACCTAGGAGGAGTTCGTTCAAATACGTACCCGGCAAATAGCCAAAATGCGAATTTCGACGTTAATTTGCGAACTTCCTGTTATGATTTGACGACGGTCATTAGAGACTTTTTTGTAGGTCTGGGCATGATAGTTATGCCCTAAAAATGTCACGTCGATAGGTGAAAGTTGCCGGAGGGGCTGCAGTTTAAGGCCACTAGGGGGCGCTATGGTGCACTTTTTTTTGTTCAAACACTGGATTCATGCAATTTTCGGCGTGACTAATTTTTGGGCCTAGGCGCGTTCGCGTTTATCTCAAGTCCAAGGCACGCAATTTGGGGTTAAAGTGGCGGGAGAAAAAAAAAAATAATAATAATTAAAGCCGCAAGCGGCGATGATCGGGCCCTCGCCCCCCACGCGCCCGTTGGGCCGTGTCGCTACCGCCGCATATTGCTTCCAACAAATGCTGCTGTGGGGAATAGGTGCCGCTAAATGTTGCTGGCACCACATGTCCCAACTGCTGCATGTTGCTACCCCCACATACAAGCAGGTATTTGAGATATAAAATACAGCTAATGCCCATTGGGTGGCACTGTTCCTATGTCGCAGGCACTTCATGTGAAGCAATACCTGTCACAACAAATAGCCACAACATAGATATGGTTAGGCCTGTACAGCATACAGATGAATGATGGCAATGATTCAGTGTAGAGCTGGGCCAAGAAGAGTTGGTCAATAAAAGAAAAAAATAATGGCTCAATAATTAGGATTAACAGTGTCAGATCACCAGCATGAGAAAATGTCTTCCACAACTTAAAACAGCAACATACAGAGTCCACCACTTCAAACAGCAACATACAGAGCCTATGAGCATTATATCAGACCATGTGATGCGACCAATATCACAAATGTCTCTTGAACACTTTTAACCTCAGTGTAACTCAGTGAATAAAGATGATGACATGTCAAGAATCTATGGTGTCACTCTAAGCAGGGAGGTGGAAGCTTGGCTGACAGATCTCTGAGGTTGGTGTGGGGTGAAGAAGGGGGGTGGGTTAATTGGTGTGAGAGGTAACCTCAGCTCAGTCTGAGGAGGGGGAGGGGAGGATGATTTAAAGCATGTTTAAGTGTTTTTGGCATTAACACTGCTTGTGTCTATGAGATGGTGCTATTCCTATAACACATATATATGTTTTAAGAAAGAAAAAAAAAGTCCAGAGTGGAGCTGTGATCATGTGTGTTGAATTTGGGGAAGATTGGAGTATTCATCACTTACGTATGTAATTTATGTAATTTCTAGAGCTTGGTGCGATTGCAGTATCAGAGAATTGAGCTCATAGATGTGTTAGGAGCTAGACATTGATCATGTTTGTGGATTTTGAAGCAGATTGGACCTTAAATGAAGGAAATAAGAGTGATTTCCAGGTTCATGGTGATCAGTGAAGTTTGAGGCTTTGCCATCGCCAAACCGTTTCACCTAAGGACACGACCTCAACACTGATGCTTCATGAAGGTGTGAAGACCCTTTCTGAGAATATTTGAAAGAAAAATGTTGAAAAACGGAGGAGATTTTAATGATAGAGTAAAACATCAGACTTCCTGTTACCAGCAGGGGGCGCTATATTTGAGAGTGAAACAAAGCATATAGATATACTCAGGCATGGACAGTGAACATGTGTACATATTTTGGTCCAAATCTAACATTTTACTAGAGAGTTATTACGGTTTACGTGTTTACCAAAAATGGCGAACTTTGGGCGTCCTTCCTGGCCACGCCCATTGACTTACGAAATATCTTTTAATAACTTTTCATCGTCAATGTGTCTAGTATACACAAACCACATCTGGAATTGATCCGATAAAAAACCTAGGAGGAGTTCGTTCAAATGCGAGCCTTAGAATCGCTAAAATCGGAATTTCAACGTTAATTTACGAACTTCCTGTTCTGAATTCCCATGACATTTATATATATTTGTGATCGTCTTGGTCTGGGGATTATGGCCAAAAAATTTCATGCAAATCAAAGTTAGTGAAAAGTTTGCTAAATTTGGGCGTGGTTTCTGGCCACGCCCATTGACTTACGACAAATCTTTTAATAACTTGTCATTGTCAATGTGTCTAGTATGGACTGTTTAAATCTGGAGTTGATCCGATAAAAAACCTAGAAGGAGTTCGTTTAAATACCTACTCTGAAAATTGGCAAAATGCGAGTTTCAATGCTAACTTGCGAACTTCGTGTTCGGAATTGACCATGGTCGTAAGAGACTTTTTTGTAGGTATAGGCATGATAGCTATGGCTTAAATATTTCAGGTTGATACTTGAAAGTAGCCCCAGGGGCTGCAGTTTAAATCCACTAGGGGGCGCTATGGCGCACGTATTTTTGTGCACACTCTAGAATCATAAATTTTTCGGCAGGACTAATTTTTGGGCCTAGGCGCGTTCGCGTTTATCTCAAGTTGAAGGCACGCAATTTGGGGTTTAAAAAGGGGGAGAATAATAATAATAATAATAATAATCTTAGCGATTACAATAGGGCTTTCGCCCGACCTGCGGTTCGGGCTCGGGCCCTAATTAAAGCCGCAAGCGGCGATGATCGGGCCCTCGCCCCCACGCGCCCGTTGGGCCGTGTCGCTACCGCCGCATATTGCTTCCAACAAATGCTGCTGTGGGGAATAGGTGCCGCTAAATGTTGCTGGCACCACATGTCCCAACTGCTGCATGTTGCTACCCCCACATACAAGCAGGTATTTGAGATATAAAATACAGCTAATGCCCATTGGGTGGCACTGTTCCTATGTCGCAGGCACTTCATGTGAAGCAATACCTGTCACAACAAATAGCCACAACATAGATATGGTTAGGCCTGTACAGCATACAGATGAATGATGGCAATGATTCAGTGTAGAGCTGGGCCAAGAAGAGTTGGTCAATAAAAGAAAAAAATAATGGCTCAATAATTAGGATTAACAGTGTCAGATCACCAGCATGAGAAAATGTCTTCCACAACTTAAAACAGCAACATACAGAGTCCACCACTTCAAACAGCAACATACAGAGCCTATGAGCATTATATCAGACCATGTGATGCGACCAATATCACAAATGTCTCTTGAACACTTTTAACCTCAGTGTAACTCAGTGAATAAAGATGATGACATGTCAAGAATCTATGGTGTCACTCTAAGCAGGGAGGTGGAAGCTTGGCTGACAGATCTCTGAGGTTGGTGTGGGGTGAAGAAGGGGGGTGGGTTAATTGGTGTGAGAGGTAACCTCAGCTCAGTCTGAGGAGGGGGAGGGGAGGATGATTTAAAGCATGTTTAAGTGTTTTTGGCATTAACACTGCTTGTGTCTATGAGATGGTGCTATTCCTATAACACATATATATGTTTTAAGAAAAAAAAAAAAAGTCCAGAGTGGAGCTGTGATCATGTGTGGAAGATTGGGGAAGATTGGAGTATTCATCACTTACGTATGTAATTTATGTAATTTCTAGAGCTTGGTGCGATTGCAGTATCAGAGAATTGAGCTCATAGATGTGTTAGGAGCTAGACATTGATCATGTTTGTGGATTTTGAAGCAGATTGGACCTTAAATGAAGGAAGTAAGAGTGATTTCCAGGTTCATGGTGATCAGTGAAGTTTGAGGCTTTGCCATCGCCAAACCGTTTCACCTAAGGACACGACCTCAACACTGATGCTTCATGAAGGTGTGAAGACCCTTTCTGAGAATATTTGAAAGAAAAATGTTGAAAAACGGAGGAGATTTTAATGATAGAGTAAAACATCAGACTTCCTGTTACCAGCAGGGGGCGCTATATTTGAGAGTGAAACAAAGCATATAGATATACTCAGGCATGGACAGTGAACATGTGTACATATTTTGGTCCAAATCTAACATTTTACTAGAGAGTTATTACGGTTTACGTGTTTACCAAAAATGGCAACTTTGGGCATCCTTCCTGGCCACGCCCATTGACTTACGAAATATCTTTTAATAACTTTTCATCGTCAATGTGTCTAGTATACACAAACCACATCTGGAATTGATCCGATAAAAAACCTAGGAGGAGTTCGTTCAAATCAGAGCCTTAGAATCGCAAAAACCGGAATTTCAACGTTAATTTACGAACTTCCTGTTCTGAATTCCCATGACATTTATATATATTTGTGATCGTCTTGGTCTGGGGATTATGGCCAAAAAATTTCATGCAAATCAAAGTTAGTGAAAAGTTTGCTAAATTTGGGCGTGGTTTCTGGCCACGCCCATTGACTTACGACAAATCTTTTAATAACTTTTCATTGTCAATGTGTCTAGTATGGACTGTTTAAATCTGGAGTTGATCCGATAAAAAACCTAGAAGGAGTTCGTTTAAATACCTACTCTGAAAATTGGCAAAATGCGACTTTCAATGCTAACTTGCGAACTTCGTGTTCGGAATTGACCATGGTCGTAAGAGACTTTTTTGTAGGTATAGGCATGATAGCTGTGGCTTAAATATTTCAGGTTGATACTTGAAAGTAGCCCCAGGGGCTGCAGTTTAAATCCACTAGGGCGCTATGGCGCACGTGTTTTGTGCACACTCTAGAATCATAAATTTTTCGCAGGACTAATTTTTGGGCCTAGGCGCGTTCGCGTTTATCTCAAGTTGAAGGCACGCAATTTGGGGTTTAAAAAGGGGGAGAATAATAATAATAATTAAAGCCGCAAGCGGCGATGATCGGGCCCTCGCCCCCCATGTGCCCGTTGGGCCCTGCCGCTACCGCCACATATTGCTTTCGCCAAATACTGCTGTTGCGAAACATTGGTGGCGCTAAATTTTGCTGGCACCATATGTCCCAACAGCTGCATGATGCTGCCCCTACATGCAAGCAGGTATTTGAGATATAAAAAACAGCTAATGCCCATTGGGTGGCACTGTTCCTTTGTCCCAGGCACTTCATGTCAAGCAATACCTGTCTCAGCAAATAGCCACACACACACACACACACACACACACAAACATGCAGACAGTGATGCTTCATGAAGGTGTGAAGACCCTTTCTGAGACAATTTGAAAAACATATAGAACACAGGAGATTTTAATGATAGAGTAAAACATCAGACTTCCTGTTACCAGCAGGGCGCGCTATATTTGAACAAAGCAAACAAAGCATATGGATTAACTCAGGCATGGACAGTAAACATGTGTACATGTTTTGGTCTGGATCAAACATTTTACAAGAGAGTTATTAAGGTTACCTTGTTTTTCAAAAATGGTCAAATTTGGGCCTACTTTCTTTCAATGACTTACGAAAAATCTTTTAATGAGTTTTCATCGTCAATGTGTCTAGTATACACAATCCAAATCTGGAGATGATCTGATAAAAACCCTAGGAGGAGTTTGTTCAAACACGTACCCTGCAAATCGCCAAAATGTGATTTTTTACGCTAATTTGCAAAACTCCTGTCCACAATTGATGATGGTCGTAGAGACTTTTTGTAGGTCCTGGCATGACAGTGATGCCCTAAAAATTTCAGATCCATAGGTGAAAGTAGCTGGAGGGGCTGCAGTTTTAAGCCACTAGGGGGCGCTATGGAGCAAATATTTCTGAGCAAACACTAGATTCATAAATTTGTCGCCGTGACTGAATTTTGGGACTAGGCACATTCACATTTATCTCAAGTGCAATACACGCAATTTGGGGCTAAAATGGGTGGGAATTCGCTGGATGATCCGGCCTTTTGGGCTCGGGCCCTAATAAAGTTTGAGACTTCGCCATCGTCTCACCCTTTAACTTCAGGACACAACCTGAACACTGATGCTTCATGAAGGTGTGAAGACCCTTTCTGAGAATATTTGAAAAAACTATGTTGAAAAACAGAGGCGATTTTAATGTGAGAGTAAAACATCAGACTTCCTGTTACCAGCAGGGGGCGCTATATTTGAGAGTGAAATAAAGCATATAGATTTACTCAGGCCCAGACAGTGAACATGTGTACATGTTTTGGTCTGGATCTAACATTTTACTAGAGAGTTATTAAGGTTTACGTGTTTTCCAAAAATGGTCAACTTTGGGCGTCCTTCCTGGCCACGCCCATTCACTTACGAAAAATCTTTTAATAACTTTTCATCCTCAATGTATCTGCTATACACCATCCAAATCTGGAGTTGATCCGATCAAAAACCTAGGAGGAGTTCGTTCAAATGCAAGCCTTAGAATCGCCAAAATCGGAATTTCAACGTTAATTTACGAACTTCCTGTTCCAAATTCCCATGACAATTATATATCTTTGGAAAGGTCTTGGCCTGGTGGTTATGCCCAAAAAATTTCGTGCAGATTGGAGTATGTGAAAAATAGGTCAAATTTGGGCGTGGTTTCTGGCCACGCCCATTGACTTATGAAAAATCTTTTAATAACTTTTCATCATCAATGTGTCTAGTATACACAATCCAAATCTGGAGTTGATCGGAAAAAAACCTAGGAGGAGTTCGTTCAAACGTTCTGCAAATCGCCAAAATGCGTTTTTCAGCGCTAATTTGCGAACTTCCTGTTAGGATTTGACGATGGTCATAAGAGGCTTTTTTGTAGGTCCGGGCATGAAAGTTATGCCCTAAAAATTTCATGCCTATAGGTGAAAGTTGCCGGAGGGGCTGCAGTTTACGGCCACTAGTGGGCGCTATGGTGCACTTTTTTTTGTGCAAACACTGGATTCATAAATTTTTCGCCGGGACTAATTTTTGGGCCTAGGCGCGTTCGCGTTTATCTCAAGTTGAAGGCACGCAATTTGGGGTTAAAGTGGCGGGAGAAAAAAAAAAATAATAATAATCCTAGCGATTACAATAGGGCCTTCGCCGGCCGATCCGGCCATTCGGCTCGGGCCCTAATAATAATAATCTTAGCGATTACAATAGGGCTTTCGCCCGACCTGCGGTTCGGGCTCGGGCCCTAATAATCCGAGCGATTCCAATAGGGCCTTCGCCGACCCCTACGGGTCGCGGCTCGGGCCCTAATAATAATCCGAGCGATTCCAATAGGGCCTTCGCCGACCCCTACGGGTCGCGGCTCGGGCCCTAATAACTTAGTTTGTCAAGCAATAAAAAAATACAGGTTTCCAAAGTGACTTCAACAAAAAGAAAACAAATTCCAATAACATCCCCTCAAACTTTGAAATCTCAAATATTTCTCTGTCTTGAAAACCACTGTAAATATTGAGTTATTGTAACGGGAATGCATATAGAACACAACATATTGTCAATGCCGTACACAAACATACTGTCTTCATTTTTGAATGTTTTTCTCTATTTCATGAAACTGCTTATTGGCCACCTTCTATTTTGGTGAGTGGGTTTTGATATACACTTAAAACCCATCAAAGCACAAAAATGTATTTTTAGCAGGACATTACAATATTAGTTCATCAAGTAATGAAGCATTTTTTTGCTTCCTGATGGACAGCAGTTTTGGGTATACTGTAAGAGGTTTGTGCCCTGTGTTGGGGATGGGTTATTTTTTCATGAACACAGACATTGCAGTGGTAAATTACATAATGTGCCTGTACTCTTCCAGTTTACACAGAAAAAATAAACAAACATTTATTCTAATGGTAGATCAGTTGGGGTTCAGTGTCCATTGTTGTTTGGACTTTTTATTGTACCATTAAAAAGGTAAATTGACTTTTTCAGGGCTTTCAGTCTGCAAAACAAGTGTTTCATGTAGGGATCCAGCCCCCTGTGGTGTAACGAGAAACCAAAGGATGTGGGAGAAATCATGAATTACCTTTTACTTAGTAAAAAATATTTAATATAATGTAATGATCAATATAATATGAATTAAAACAATTTCAAATCCACCATTAAAGTATAAACTCACAACTGAATGACTTAAAACAAACCCAGGTCACAAGGTATGATTAGTGTTAGAATGAAAGTTAATTGTGTAGAAATCCTTAAAATTTAAGTTTCACATATTCAATGGGATCAGCATCTTCCAGCACCGTATTTGGGCGTCATGGACTATAGAGTTAAGTAAACGCTGTTCCACGGTGCATGTCACATTCTCCCACACTCAGATTCAGACACTACAACGTAGCAAAACTGCACATCAGGAACTGATCTGAAAACATTCACACACAAATGGTAACACTTTTGGGTGCAATTTGTGGTTTAGTATCTTGCCTAAGGATACATATGGAGAGCAGGAGCCGAGGATTAAACCGTTAATCTACCAATTAGAGGACAACATGCTTCTGCAGGGTTGTTTGCTGGTCACTTCCAACCATAAAGACAAAAAAACCTTTTTGCCGTGTGGGGGAACATGGAGGATTCATGAGGAAACTTTTCATCAGCCTGAAACATTTCTTTTGATCAAATTTGCATGGCTTAAGTTTTAGTTTAGTGTGTTTGGCTGCTGCCCTGTGCAGGCTGTCTATCGAAAATTATTGTTTTGTTTTTAAAAAATTACTCTTGAAATAAAGTTAACAATTGTTGGCTGTGGGGTCAAATTGAAAAACTCTTGGTTTCAATTTGATTTAGTTTTGACTTGTCTTTAATCTAAATTAAGCAAGCAGATATACCTGACCTGTAAAAGCCACAGCAACACAAGCTTGAGCTAACACGTGCCACAGCCGACATGCATCTTGTATAAAATTTTCTAGCTGTAAGAAGAAAGTAAAGATAATAACAGGACAGTCATAAAATGTCTGGCCTCACTTTGGCAAAGAGCAAACCGGAACATCAAAAACAGCAAAATACACAAACTGTTAAACTTAACTTAAAGCCATTTTCCTAAGTTGTTACTTCACAGCTGTGGCCCTTAGAAATGAATCCTGGCTCATCTAAACTCTTAAAGCTCACTTGCTGTGAATCCTGATACTTTGCTCTCTCGTTTTGTTTGCTATTCACCGGCAGAGGTAAAAATATTGTAAGTTATCTCAAGACTGAGTTATTATTTCAGCGTGAGTCCTGCCAGGTCCTGTGAGCCAAAATAACAGTGTTGGCCAGAACGTCTTCTGAAAACAAACCTGAACTCTCTCTGGCACAGGACGTTTATTTACCTCACGGACTCCGGGCCTATCGCCGCGGGCTGCCTGATACAGCTGTTTTCCGTATATCAAGCCTGCGCGGTGGATAAACAACGCAGACTCTGACAGCCCCTCTCGAACACTGAAGTGTGTCAGGATGTGTCTGTACGGGGGTGCGAGCATGACTGTACTATATGTGTGATAAATGGTACTTCTGTGACAGAGAAACGCAGCCTGGAGCCTCCAGCAGCTGCATCTTTGTTCTGAGATTGAAGTTTCTTCTCCCTCTGTATCTCCTTCTGTTTTTACCCTGTGTGTATCCATCCGTCTCTGTCTGACACTTCCCTGAACTTTTCCCTTACTCTGAGCTTTGATTCTTCCTACAGTCACCGTCTTCTTCTGCTGTCTGTGACCTCAGACAACCTGTACTGTATCTTCTCAAACCTATTGATCACGTACACATCCGGCAGACGGTTGGTAAAGATTGTGACTGATGGTGACTGAAGTAATGGATACATCTGGCACAGTTTGTGAGGTTCAGTGTGTCTGTGTTCATGTTTCCCACTGGGCCCAATCCGTTCTCTGGGATATTTACAACCTGAGTTGACTGATAACATAATTAAGGTCGTGTAGTGATCTGTGGCGGCTGTTTTCCCACTACACACACCAAACCTGGTCAGTAAATAAAGACCTGGCCCAGAAGGCAATCTTGTGACACAACATATATTCAGCTGTGCTGCACACAATCACACAACCACCCACACACCTTCACACTCAATAAAGTAAATAAGGGGCTTCACAGTCATGTCACACAGCTGAGAGGTAGCTGTTAGATGTTGTGATGAAAGTGTGTGGGAGCTATACAGGACCATTCAAAGCTGATAAAGACTTTATTTAAACGTCTTCCTCTTTTTGGGGGCAAAAGAAAAAGACCAAGATAAGTAAGTAGCAACATCCAGTATCACAACATTAGCCATTACAAGTGCAAAAAAGTGCAATTCCTCAAACCAATGACACCCAATCATATCCTCTGTTAAGCACTGTTTCCATCGGATTGGTAAAGCCTGATCCTGTTTGTGTTTCCAAAGCCAACCGAACCTTACTTGGTAGGCGGCATCTAACCCAGATGCCGATAGCATGACATCACAGCAGCGTGACACAGTGTACCCAGCTATAACGAAGAAGAAAACGCGACACAGTAAACAAAGAGCAACGATGGGAGACATCCAACAATTATTCTTTTTTGTGATCAGCATGTGGCTTTTTGCTATGTAGCGCAACCAAGCTTTGTTTCAGAGAAGGCTGTGTGCCGCATGAGTTACCTTCACGAAGACGAGTGGAGATTTAAACATGGCAGGGTTATGTGTTGTTCTTTATTACTGCTGTCGCATGGGAAGTGACGTCTCCTTTGACCAATCAACAGACTGCAGTTTCTAGCTCCACCTTCTGGGGTCGGATCAATAGGCTTGGCACCCTGATAGAAGGGTCCTAAAAAGTAGGACGGTACGGTATTCTTACAAGGGGTCCTGCTATGGAAACGCCACAAAAAGTGAGCCACACCGAGACAAACCGAACTGAACCCTCTGGTGGAAACGGGGCTTTGGGCGCTGATGTGCACTGGTCACTTAAAAGCCAAGTTTCTAAGGCCACTTTCACGCCAAAACTTCAGTTTACTTGGTTTGATTTTGGGTGAAGTTGCAACACTGTTGTGATTTGTACACGCTTTGGTTATACTTTACATTGCTCTTTGTCAGGCGGACTCAAATGGCTAGTAATCAAACCACCAGCCACTAGTTGTTGTGAAAATGTGGCCTGTCATATATGACCATGAAATACACAACCAGACTGCAGTAATAACATTGTTCAGCCTAAAGGAGTTCAGAAATATTCTGTGCCATAAAATAAAGCTGTAATGAGGCTGTGCTAAGGTGCACTGGTGAACATTAACCAGACCAATGTGTATCAATAATTCTCACTCACTTGTAGACATTAACCAGTTAAGAGAGCTTAAGGCTGGCAGTGCAGGTAATGTTAATGATAGCCACACTCCACTCAATGTTTCAACTCAATTAATTATCAATTTGTTATACTCGTGGTAATTTTCACAGTTTCCATCCATTATCTATTCTACTTATCCCCTCCAGGGTCACAGGTGCAGCTGACTTTTGAGAGAGAGGCGGGGTACATCCTGAACTGGTTGCCAGCCAATGGCGGGCCACATAGAGAGACGGACAACCAATCATGCTCACACTGATACCTAAGGGAAGTTGGGAGTCACCAATCAAACTAATGAGCACGCTTTTGGTCTGTGGAGGAAACTGGAGTTCTTTAAGATAATTCATGCATGCACAATGAGAGACTTCACACAGAGAGGGCCTGACCAACACTGAGATAGAAACAGAAACCTTGTTGCTGTGAGGCACGTGCAGTACCTGCTGTGCCACCATGCCAATCTTAAAACTCCTAGAACTTTGAATTAATCTTCAGTTGTTGTGGAATTTTTTTTTTTTTCCCCAAAAAGGTGAAGTGAAGGATCTTGAACCTAATAATGCCTTTGTGAGTTTTCATTACGAATAGAAAAATTAGAATCTTGAAAGACTGGAGACATTTATTGTGATCAGTAGTGAGCAGTCCATCAGGTGAGAAAAAGTCTGACACTCAGCACAGAGCCACATTATTTTAAAGACACTGAGTTTGTGGGTGTGTTCATGAGGTTTATGTGTGTGAATGTGAAGTGTTAAAACAGAACATACAGAGAGGGAAGAGATACAAAAGACATCTCAGAAACACCAGACATAAACAGCTGGTATTGAAAAACAGATCCTCAAAAAGTTAGGATTCAGCCAAGGTCAGACACCTGGGCCTCTGTGTAGCTGTGTGGCCCTCTGTAGCAGAAGCATTTTAACTCTTATGCTGTGTTCACACCACAAGCGACCAAGCTACCAAAATCGCGTTGCCCACTGACGTAGCGTCGCACGTCCATAAATACCTCATTTTGGTCACCGTTGCCGTCGACCGTCGCTCGGTGACGTCACGTCCGCTCGAGATCCACCGCGATCATATCATATATCATATAATAGGATATATAAGCGGACATTATTCCAGCTGCATCCTTTTCACTCACTTATCAACCACAAAACACTGCAGATGATGCCTTGCAGCAGCATTATCTGTGAGTTTCCGGCGGTCCGTCTAGGCGGAACTAATGTCCTCACTGACTAATGTTTCCCACATGGACATAAATTGTTCCTCTGTAGTCCAGATAAAAAACTGTCTGTCACGGGCACCGTCACACACGCACACACTGCTGATTGGCTGTTGCTGCACAGCCACACACGACATCGTCTGAGAAGATCAACTTTTTTTTACTTTGACATCGCGCGACAAGCTATGTGGTAGTGTGACAAGCGGCTGTCGCATCGCGGGAGGGTTAGCCCCACCCCATCGCAGCTGTACATTGACTTTGCATAGAGAGTGATCGCCTAGGTTGTACAAGTAGCGTGCGGTGTGAACGCAGCATTAGGGCTCTAATTTTGTAGACCTGGCGCAGGCGCGCGCACCTGCCCTACCCCCTGTCTGCGCCGTGCCAAGAGGGTGTGTCCAGCGCACTTTGCTAGTTTCCTGCAGTGCGGAGAGAGGACGAAATTAACAATGTGCGGGGTGCGCCGGCTCTGCGCACCCTGTGCTGCGCCACGAAATTAGGGCATTTACACTTATGACTTAAGGTCATAGGTGATATGTGGATCTTATGCTAGAAAAAAGGCCATATGTGTCTATACATGTAGTCAAGACATATTAAACATGCATGCAATCTTGAATTTCTACATCACATTTCACTATATGCTCGCTGAGGCTTTACCCAGCATGACTGGACCAGAACAAAGAAAAAAATTTCAACGTCAGACGACTTAAAGACATTTGAAAGATATGAAAAATGGTACATCAGTTCTTTAAGCACATGGAAAAAATCTACCTCAGTATCTAGTTGAGCTACACCAGTGAAACATTTTGGACAAGACCTTCATTTTTTTCATGTTTGAAAGCAGCAGAGCCAAAACTGAGCACAGCTTAACTCGCAATAAAGTCACCACGGCCATCAGCAGCACTTAGTGGTTTGACTGGGGAAATTTGCTTCCAGAATCACTTTTATGACGCATGATAAATACGGTTTATATTTCTTAACAACACCCTTTTCAGCCACATTATTATTAGTCTACTTTCACAAACTGACAATTGTGAAGCTCTTTGTGACATGTTACACCCTGCCAAAGAGAAAACAGACCATCAATTCAGAGAGTGTGAATGTGAGCAAAGTTCATCAGAGAATATTCCTGTGCTATCACGTCTCTTATCAAAGCATGGCCTATTTCTGTGACATGATTGGTTTTATGCCCTAAGGGACTGTTTTTGTTTCCTCGCTTGAGCTGTATGAAAACATTTGTTGAATTAAACGAGACAAAACTTGTTAAGTTGCTGCAGAGATGCTGGTTCAAATATGTTGTTACTGTTGTAGCCTTAAGGTGGAAGAGCCCTGTGTTATTCCAGTCTTTATGCTAAAGTAAGCTAAGCTAGCCAACTGCTCACACATGGTATCAATCCTCTCATATTACTCTCTGCAATAAAGAAAACATTAAGCAGAATGTCTGAAACTTTTAAACTGAATAATTCACACCTTTGATTGCTTTATGACTTGATCAGAAAACTCATATTCTCAAACATGCATCATTAGGATAAGATAAATATGATGGTGTGTTTCTGAAAGTGAAAATCAAAGTGTCAGCTTAAAGTCTGGGCATGCTGTGACCTTTGGCCACTTTAAGATCAACATCAGTGTGTGATCTTAGATTAGGGTCCATATTGGCACTTTGTTTTCAACCTGTTTTTGTAAATTATCAGCAGCTTGACAAAACAAAATGCATCGTGTGAAAATGCACTCTCCTAATATGTGTAAAAAAAAATCTGTTATATTCTGTTGGTTTCAATAAGTGTTACAACCATGGTAACCAAGGAGCAAGTGGCCATGGGTCATTAGTCAATACAGTCACTTATGAAACAATAACACTTGATCTCAGCATTTTTATGGTTGGAGTGTTTTAAAGCAGCATCATATTGTGGGAGTAAAAGAAAGAACAGTGCTTAACAAATTCATTAGACTACCTGTCATAATAAGGAGAAAACATAAATACTTCAGAAGTCTGTCAAAAACTTGCTAACAATGAAAAAGTTCTTGTTGTTGGACACACATTTTGAAAAGGAATGAGGAATTTCAAACTGACTCCATCCATATTTGAGCCGCTCACTGGGCTTATCTGAGAAGTCAGAAATTAATCACGCATAATTTTAAACCACTAAAATTATTTTTTTCTGTTCAGGCATGCAAGTAAATAATCATTTGACATCTTACTCAAGACAAAAACAAAGTGAGTAACTATTTTTTGCTCTTTTGTTATACAGTAAATTTGAAAATTAATGGACAACAATAATATTTATTGTAGCATTAATAATATTATTCCAGTGAAAGGGCATCAACAAATTGGTGTTACAGAAACATAAAAATGATTTTGTTAATACCAAAGCTGTCAGTTTTGGGCAGATGTGGCATAAACCTTACATTATGTGTGGTGTAACAAATTTGTTAAGCACTGTCAAAAAAAGACAGACAAGAGAGGCCACAAACACAAAATTTAACAACACAAAAACACATGACAGGTAACACTTTAAAACTGTTCTCCAAAGGCCAATTATGTTAAAAAAAAGAATTAAAGGCTTAAACTTTACATTGGGTGGTGATCATGCACTTTGTTGAGCACTGTATGTTTAATCATGGATAAAGTCCACGTATCAACACTTAAACACCACTGTTTTCCAATGTCTGCTGCAACACATGCTAACAACAGTGATAATGTTGCAAAGTTCAACATCATCCCCCGAAGAGTGGAACATTTCAGGACCAAATACCATTTTTCCTTGTTTTCCCTGTCCTCATGGAGGCACCAAAATGGTTTGCATTTGGACAGAAGGACAAAACACACAGAAAAAAAAAATGCTTTTTTTGTAACTGTTTTCTTAATAACCAATTACATGTGGACATAGCTTTGAGATCAACAAACAGTTTACTGAATGAATGGTCTTCCTGCTTATCTTTTGCTATGGTATTATTCTTCATATGGGATTTTTAAATCAGACCAAGTCATACATTGACTTCTGAGGGAAAGAACAACTTCTGAAGAAAGATAACACTAACTTGCGGTGTTGCTGTCGAATTATTGAGCACCTAACTGTTGTGAAAAGCATAAATATAATGCATTTCACCACATTTTAATCCTCTATCTGTTCTTTTTAGGAGCTGTGAGTGTTGAACTTTGTGTCAGTCTCTCTTTGAACAGAAGACCCTCTCTGGATGTTACACTCTGACAGTCCTCCACATTGGAATGTTAATGGGTCAGACCACTGCAGCTAATTGGGCACAGTGAGTGTGTGTGCTCTCCGTGTGTATCTCTTCATGTGTGTTCAAGGATATGAATGAGCGAAAGCATGTAAACTTGGTTAACTGATGTAGAGTCTCCATTCACCAGGTTTAAAAGAGGTCCTGAACTGTGTGAGAGAGAGGATGGTCACACACTGGAGACACAATCCGCCTTACATCCACAGGCCATCTCCCAATCAAAACAACATTTTATCATGCTAATCGTACACTGAAGCACATCTTCTCTTTAGACCAGTCCCTTTTATATACATTTTTATCCTGCCAGCCTCTTTATGGAGCTCTTAGCATGAATCCACATCTATATCTTCAAAGAAAAACAAAAAGAGCCTTCATCACATGATCCAGACTGACCGGCCAACTGCTTTCAGACTTGTGTGAGAGGATTATAGACACTTTCAAACCAAAAACAAAACGTCCACATCTTAGCTCGAGATGTGACAGACATGTAGGATAAAAGCATGGGCAGAGCTCTATGAAGAACTCTTGGCTGGGGAAGCAAAGGGAATCTGGGGCAGAGAGGCCACAGGGGTTGCACAATCCTCTCCTCTTGTCCCATCACAGAGATGATTCTGCTTATGTACGTTTACTGCTCTAGAATACATACATAAGTGAAGTGCTGTTGTTACATTTGTACTCTTCTTCAGCACAGAAAATCTTTCAGAGGTGAAAGGATTCAAACTACAGCCACACTGAGGGGGATACATCAGACAACAGTTTGTATTCAGGAATGAAGTACAAGGCTTTTCAAGTTGTGTTTGTAGAGGTCTGTACCCAGCCTGAACAGTGGAAGTGACAGATAAGCAGCCAAATGTCTTCTTATTCTCTCACCAGTAAATACTAAAACAGCCCAACAACCCTCACCCTTTAAAGAAAGAGACTAACACAGCAAACTCTGCTGAGCTGTGACAGATCTAAATAGAAAGTGTGACTCCTCTTGTCACTGTGTCTCAACACAGTTTGATGCTTCCATTGACAACCACCTGGATCTTATAATTACAACCTACTAAAGTCCAGATTCAGTAGATTTTAGAGACAATAACACAAGCCACACAAGTGATCTACATGACACAGTATGGACCAGGGTAGACTTTAGGCCAGATGAACCCTTAGGACAACTGAACAATTGTCTAGGGGGGGCAACATATGTTTTAACCTGGGCTGGCCTTAACGGGATGGATACATCTTTAAATAAATACATATATACAAACATATTTGCTTGTATATGTATACATATTTCAGCCTGCTCTATTGTAAAGTGCCTTGGGATTACACTTGTTATGAACTGGTGCTATACAAATAAAGATCAGTTGACTGATTTATTGTTTAACTCTAAGACAATGCTAAAATATAAGGTTCAGACATAGCTGGCCACTGTATGGTCAGAGAGAGTCATAATAGGGGCGTCACTAATCCAATATGCAATTAAACCTTCCCTGGTTGTTGGCTCTCTATGACCTCCCAAAGGGGCAGCCTAGTTGGGAGACACTTAACCACAGGTCAAGAGTTTCAGTCACATGGTGATGTGTCCTTGGACAGGGTGTTTAACCTCACTGCTGAGGCTGTATTGCACTTTCGTAATGTAGAAAATAACTGTGGTGGACTCTGAGAGGACAGTGTACCAGGTTCTTTGCTTTCTTGAGACTTTTGCAGGTATCAAGATAAAATAATATTGATTCTATTTAACAAGCATGAGTCAGTGCATCTGATCTTTTTTTATCCATTCAGTCACAGCACAGATGCACTGAAATCTATTTTTTAGGATAATTTTCTCAAAGCTCTGCCCTTGTAGGGAAATTGTTCATTTAGCGTAAGTTGCATCCCAAAATTTACATTTGTTGATTAAGGATTTGTTCAAACAGTCTGAATTTTTCTGTCTCTCTTGTTTCTTCAGGTTAAACACAGTTGGGGATGGGATTAGAAAACAGCTACATTATAAATACATTTCCACTGTTTAATACTGGTGAATTTCAAATCCACTAGCATAACATGTGACTTATGATATCTGTGCCCTCAATAATCATCAGGAATTGTGACATGATACGACATTTTCAAAGAAACATAGAAGTACAGCTGCACATCAAGAACAACAACAAAACAACCTAATGTGAAGTCATGCCACTGTTCATCACATCTGTTTTGTCACTGGGGCTCTCCAGTTCTGTTACTGGGACTCAGTGCTCCGACAGACAGCAGTTTTGTCCAAGAAACTCGCGTATTTGAAATGACAACACAGCTACAAGAAATGCTGCAACATCTCAGCCCTGAACGTGGTCTGACAGGACTGAATCTGAGCTGAACAGTAAGACTGAAATCAGGATGAACAGGGTTGGACAACTGATTTCCATCAATGTCTAAATGTGCATTCACTTTATTCCCCAACATCATCTGTGAGTCCTGCCTCTATAAACAAACAGGAGAAGACACTGTCTGTGGATTTGCAAAGCATGGCAGGTCATGCCATGCTTTCCAAAGTGACTTAGTGTGCTTAAATGTCTGCCACAAAGGCTGAGCAGTGCTCTGTCAGTGAGCTTGAGATGCCAGCATGCTGCTTCTGAAGTGCATTTTAGATGGTTTGAAAAGCTGCGGAAACCTCCTCCCCCCTCACCATTATAAGGCCAGATTAGGGAGGGCCTGTGTCCGGCAACTTTCTGAAACCGCCTTTTTCTGACACTCACGCCCACTTCTCACCACGATTGTTCCACTGTGCAGAGGTGAGCCAGGGGTTGAACTTCATTTGTCATCATTTTTCATCTCGACATGACCATTTCCGGCACTTTTCATGTGCAAAACCAAGTGCAAGACTCTTGATGCCTTTTCACGAGAGTCTGTCAGAAAGTGAGTGATTTCATGCTTGGTTTGTGACAACTGGCCTTTCATTCATTCATTTCTCTCAACCATTATAGTAAAAAACTCAAGCATGCACATTAGACTTGACAACATTAAGCCTAAACTTTTATTGTCACTTTCTCACTTCCTTCAGGCTGTGATCTTTCAAAAAGGCATACATCTACAAAAAACTTCTACACAAGATGATGGCACATTTCTAGCTAGAGAAATTGATGAATCTCCGATGACACACTTGAGCAAAAGAAAAAAAAAAAACAGCAACAGTTTCAGTCAGAAAAGAGGGATAGTCTGCTTATTTCCCCTCTGTAGAAAAAATGCTCACAGATGGTCGGCCATGAAACATGAGAAACAACCTAACAAATAAAGTTTGACTTTATTTTTAAGGACAGGTACAAATTTACCCCTGGCAAGGGTAGAAAAGGAGTTTTAACTTTGATCACAGCAGTTGGCTCATCAAAATGGATCTTTATTGGACATCTGAGCCCAAAGCCCTCTCTGAGTGTCAAAAAATGATCCTCTTTGTTAGATGTTCTGAACTGAAATTGAAGTCTCAGTATCTCCCTGCTATTTCTGTTTTACTCTGTGTTGCATTAAACACACAGCATGCCCCCAGGAGGCTCTCAATCAAAACAGTAAGTCAAGATGCCATGAAGAAATGCACTGCTAGCTCTGCCCAGCTCCACCAATTACTTGTTGTTCAAACCAATTCATTAAAAGAAAGGAATATGTAAAATAAGTTTCACAAAGCAGCAAACTAATTTTTTGCATTTGTGGTTGAAATTGACATAATGAAGGAGAAAAGCTGTTAGAAAGTGGCCCTCTTGGAAGTGGCAGTGCCAGAACTCCTTAAACCATGTGACCAGTGTTGCTCCAGTCTGATAACCTTTGGCCAAGCAGAGTCCTTTTCAATACATTGAGGTGACATCTTATCTTTAATTAGTTACTTCAACATTATAGTCGCTCAGATTTCAAGGATGGTGTTTGCCACCCCGTCCGTCCCCTGACTCCACCCCCGCTATTTGGTTTGCACTGTAAGGTACTTGTAAAGCATTCTGGGATCGTTTGTAATACTGATGAAGTAACTAAAGGAGCATTAGCAACATTATGGGTGAGATTAATTATGGTACATCAATTTAAGTAGTATAAAACATGAATGAAAAGAAACAATGATTGTACTGGCTCCCACTTCTTTATGTCGCAGTCAGATCGAATGTTTTTTGTTTCCTCTGCAACACCAAATATGGTGAGTCTTGTCAATGCAGCTTCCACTCTTGAGGGGCATATCTGCTACATGATATTGGCTCAACTGGCATTGGCTGTACTTGGTACCTGATACCTGTTGAATTTTCTTGTCACTTTTTGCAAGATTTCAAGCAAGCTGAGGTAATACTGAAATGTGATGTAGAGACACCACTAACCACTGGATGATCAGAATATTAAAATAAAACACCAGTATTGTTAGCTCTGTAATGCTGTATGACTATCCAGACCCTGCATTTCATAGTGTGCACTTTTGCTGTTTGCATCTCTGGAACAAAACTTGTCTTCTTTATGAGACAAATAATCATAAACTGAGAGCCAGCAACACTTCTTACATCTATTTTCCCATTGTTGTTTTTTTTTATGTCATTAAAACAAAGTACCAAGTGCCCAACTGAGATGACTCAAGTATCAAAATGTAGGAACTCTATTACTTGGACAATTACAAATCCGAAAGTGAAAGACCAGATCTGAAAACTATAAAAAAATATTTGAAAAAATCCTTAATTCAGAAAACATGCAACAGAGGATGTGCTTTTCTGCTTTATGTAGACATTTCCATGCAAACATTCCACATATTGACAAAGGTTGAATTTGTAATCTCATTACAGCCTCAAACTTCCTAAATGAAGCCTTCAGTTGAGCCACAACAATACCACATATCCACTGCATTGTCAGAAGTCAAACGGCGTCTTTCTACAGACAGACAATAGGCCTGCCAATGTAAAGCGGTCATTCTGCGGTCTTGAAGGAGGCCCTGTGTTACCACATTGAGTTTTGTGAGGCCTGTCTTGAGCTCAATTCACAGAGTCTGAGGGTCTTTCATCTCCCCCGGCCTATCACTCTGAGCTGGGAAACAGGAGCTAAGGGACCTTCAAGTCGCCGTGTACCCAGGCCCGGCTTCCCTGCCCTCAGACCCCTCCCTCTCCTGTCGAACTGGCCCTCTCAAAGGACTCTTTCAGTATTGTGTTGAGGCCCAGTTCCAGGTCAATGGGAGCCCTGAGATTTAGAGCTGCAGTCTGAGTGGGAACAAATGGTTTGTTTGGTGAGCGGTCTTAAGAACTTCCATCAGGCTGAAGGTATTGCTGACTTAAGTCTTTGGTATTACTACAGCAGAACTAATATGACTGTGATGACAGAGAGGAGCTGGTACCAGTTTTTATTCCAATCACGTGGTCTTAGACAGGGTGGGGTCCAGGTCCTCAAACAAAAGTTCATTCAATGTTTTATTTTCGTATCGGTATCACAAAACTTATTTAACACGTCCTAACAAAATGCCACAAAATGTCTGAGATAAATTAAAGCCAGTGACACCTGCGGTGGCATTTTCAGGAACACAATTAAACTGACCTGACATTTAAAAGGAACACATTTGCACCTATCACAGGAATTACTGCAGCAAATCGGATTTAAGAGACATATGAATACACCCAGCACTGAGTAAAGAAAGCAATTAAATCACCACATGCACCATCAGTCAGGCCGAATCAGGACAGCTCCGTGATTGTGTATGAAATTACACACTCAGTCCCTACTCCCTATTTACTGCATATGAGGTGTCTATTGAGGACTTTATGGTGGTTTTTTTCATGTTGGTACCTCCGAGCCCCTCCTTCAATGCTTTACCTTCTCAATGTAAGCAGGTCACTGTAGGATGAAATGCCCAAATTAAACATGATGGCAGACACTGGGGTTGAGCAGAGTGTCGCTGGCTGTTGCCATATGTCTCAGTACAGAGAAGAGTTTTGTTCCAGGATGGCTTCAAGCAGAAAGACTTTGGGGAGCCATACAGCATTACAGAGCCTATGTTGAATACCCCTCTGATGTCACCCCGATTGATTAAATTGTCTTACCAACCAGTTTTCAGAAAGGTCTTATCTTCATAGTTGAGTATCTCTTGAAACCTCCCTTACAGTAATAAAAGGAAGTTCCAGACACCAGGGATATTGTCTTACAGAAAATCAAATAGTGAGTGGAACCAAAGGGGTACAGGCTAAAATCACAGTTACTTGTTTTAACCTTTAAGTTACTTTCCCTATTGAGAGAATTATCATCATGATTTTTTTCTTTTCTCGCTCTCAGTGGGAATTTTCTCTATTTTACATCAAAATAAGGGGAGCCAACTGTCAAAAACAGGAAATATTGCAGACAATTGGACCTGAGTCATAGGGACTCAGACTGGAGTTGACTTGAGTCGCTAATTTGACGACTTGCAACTTGACTTGGATTTGGGAGACAATGACTTGACTCGACTTGACAACATAAGTCGATAAAATTGTAGCATATGTTTTTCTCTTTGTATGTATTTTTCATGTGGATATCATTCTAGCTACCTCTAAAAAATACACCTGAAAAAACATCAGAAAGAGAGTTAAAGCCTGCAATTTTAATATTGCAAAATGTTCCACATAAACATGTTTATTGTACCAAACATGTCATTCCTTTAATGGAATGTAGCCTTTTCCACCTACCTAGGTCGAAATGATAAGGCATGTAATGTTGTAATGGATAAATGAACAGCTTTATGATGGTTTATCCCATGCAGACTAGTCTGCACACTCTTTTTTGACATTATTCTCAGTAAGATAAGGTTTCTGTCTTTAAGATATAAACCCCAGTGCCTTTTGGGCGGGCTGGGAACAATGGTGGGGGCTTGACTTGACATAACCTGTGACTCAACCAGACCTGACAACCTGTGGCTGACTCGGCTTGACACAACCTTGTGACCTAACTAGACTTCCCTTAACCACAACAGAAAAGCTTGGGACTTGGACCAAATGACATGACACTCACTTGGGACTCGGATTTGAGCAATATCTTGTGATGCATCAATGAGACCAGCTTCTTTCAATGTATTTATCTATTTTGCTTGCTGTAATAATTAATGCAGCATTTCTTTGATTAGTAGCAGTTATAATTGTTTTAAAAGTCATTTAATAGTAGTTACAGTCTGTGTATTACAAGTAATAATGTCTGCCAAGCACTCATTTTGCATTGACAATGCTCAACAAAAACTGTTCGAGACAATTCTCTGGCTCTTGTCAACAATAGAAAGGCAAGTCCAAGGTAATCATCCAACTTCTGTCTTGGCCGCTCACTGTTTTCACATTCACTCACTGATGGTTCTGAGTTTCCATACAAGTTATCCATCAGTATCTCACATCTCACATCGCCATGTGTCGCCTGGAGCTAGGCTTGAACCTGCAACCTTCCCATCACTGACCAAGCACACTATCCCACTGAACCACCGACACTAGTACTATCCACTGTCTCTGTATTTCAAATACTGGCATGATTAAGACTTGCTTGTTCTCGTATTTGTTGTTAACTAAACATTGATATAAATTAAGCAAGGTTTGGGAAAAATATATCTTGGCACATCTTGCCAACTTGCTTGTTTGGGCTTGCTGGTTTGTTTGGACATATTGGACCTATGGAAGGAAGAGAAGACAGTAATAAAATATTACCTGTCATGTGGTTTTATGTTGTAAAATTTAAATGTCTCCTCTAGTCTGTCTTCCAAGTTTGTAAGTAGTCAAATGTCACTTTGTACATACACGACTTGTTAAAGCTCTGAGCAAGAATGTACAGTGATATTGAATATATTCCTAGGATGGTGACCGTTTAAATGGAAAACAGATTTGAGCTTATCCAGCACTTTTCTAGTCTTTCTTTCACACACTCACTTTCAGATATTAATTGATGTTTTAAAGTTTCTATGTCATGTCCATCAGCATTTGCTAACACATATTCACCCGTTCATACCGTTTACATGCCACTGAATCATTGGGAGTAACCTGGGATTAAGTGTCTTTCCCAAGGACGTTGCCATATGACAGTCGAAGCTGAACTATAGCCTCCAACCTTCAGATTACTGGTAAAACAGATGACCAGATGGAGCCACAAACATGCAACATTTGTTGTTCATCATGCATTTAACAATGCACTATGGGATATAATGAGTGCACTACACTGGCTTTAGCAAAAAATAACTTAGGATTCAGACATAAAATGGCGTTCTCGGTGCAAGGTTGCCCTGCTGCCTAAGGGTGCCTTTGTGCAGTGTTGGGGAAGTTACTTTTAAAAAGTAGTGTTTGCTCGTTACTCATTACTTCTGAAAAAAAGTAACTTGTTACCTTGCTTAGTTACCCTCTATGAAAAGTAACTCATTACTTTTAGGTTACTTTTACATTGCTCGATCTTGGACAGAACCCCATATCTGTTCCTGTACAAAATGTCACATACCCTGTGGAATGAGAGCTCCTGCCCAGTATTTCCACATTTTGCTTCTGAAATAAGCAACCAGGTTGATAAAAACAAGCCCAAAATAAGTAACCTCCAGCTGTTACCTTTCCAAATGTGATATACTACTTTTTAAAAAGAGAAATCTACATAAAGAGTGTTAATTTTTGTCTATATTACATTTCAATATCACAGTGCCAAGTATCTATTCAAGAAAAGACCGTCACTTACAATAAGCAGACCTGGCAACTTTGTCTCTGGAGCATGCGCCATGTGCGCGAGTGTGTTTGGGGGCGTGCGCGATAACCAGGAAAGAAGGAAGGGAACAAACTGGCTACCACAGTCGTGTTTTGCTTTATGTTAGGAGCTGGAAGGTAATCAGGGGATTTGCACATACAGAAGAGCCCAAAGAAGCAACTTCACGTTTAGAAACAAGCCCAAATAGCCACACTCACGAGATTTGCGGCCCTTGGAAGCTTCTAACGAGCAGACTTTGCAACGCTGCTCGTGTCTGACGGGGGCAGCTGAGAGGGCAGGTGTCAGAGCTGTCCATGGGAAAAGTAACGTCACGCCACATTATAAAAGGAACTACTAATGTTACCAAATTTTCAGTAGTAGCGCATTACTTTACTTTTTACCTGAAAAAGTAGTTACGTTACTGTAATACACACAACACTGCCTATGTGTGATAAAGACATAACACATCCTAAATCAAAGAAGTGATGAGTAGTATTATTCATTTTCTGAACAAAAACTCAAACATGTTTTTTAATTTCAAAGTTGCAACAACACTAAATATATTTACTGTTACTTGTTTGTTAATACAGTCCCTCTTCTCTCTTCTCAAGTCCTGTTATGGCATGTCAGTTTTGTATGCAAGCCTGTTGAATTTACCAGTAAGGCTAGTAATGTCAAACTGTGTGAAGCCATATTGGGCCATGAAACAACATTGTCCTGGATGTGAGTGTGATCCAATAGGTCAGCAATAGCACTATTAATGTGATCTGCACGTGCTGATCATTTTAAATATCATCTGAGGAGGGCCCATGTGCTTGGCATTTCATTGGCCATGTCATGTTCATGGGCAGGCTGACGTTATAGTGACTGGAGGGTAGTTTAGGACACAGCTAATTCAAAGAACTCGGTGTGTAGAAGGTCAAATCCTCATGCAGGGGTTTATTTATCTTGTGCCCCACCTGCACTGAATGGCAGCTCAGCTTCATTTGGGACACATCACCGCCATACAATCTGTACAGCTGTCTTTGTTCAGGCCTTTGTGTGCATCCCAGCAGCTGATTGGCTGTATAATGTGACTGATGTCCTTTGGGCAATCTGTTGTAGAGACAAGGACGCACTCAGGTGATCCAGAGGCTGATTGGCGCCCGGCTAATGGAGAGGACACCGTGACCTCTGGGGCTGTTGGGTGCCAAACTGGCCTGTTAATTATGCATCTGGACTCTTGCCTGCCGCTGGAACTGGGCCGCCATTGCCTGAGTGGTGTCTAGACATGAGAACCTCCCAGAAATCTACGAGCATCACAAGCTAACCAGTCACTGTGCTGTCACTGTGTATGTGTGAGAGTTTCACACCATCTGTTCTCAGTCTCTCTGGTTTCTGAGTGAATATCGAAGAGGGAACTCTTCACTTCTGCTCATAGCTGTATGAAATGTCCATATTTCCTCCAGTTAGGATTTCACGGTCAAGTTATGCTGGCTCGAAGACCGTAACATTTTCCACCTGGCACTTCTCCACTTTCCTCTTCTTCCTTCTGTACTTCATTTCTTCCTTTTTTCACCACCTTATCTTTCATACTTTGTTGCTTTCTTCCTGAATTTCTCTTCCCTTTTCCAATCTCTCCTTCTTTCTTTTCTTCCTTGCTTCCTTCCCTTTACCTTGTTTATATTTTCTGCTCTTTTCCTCTCTTCCTCGCTTAACCCCCTTCCTTTTACCTTCTTCATCACTTTGTCTTTAGCCATGTCTCTCTCTCTTTTTCTCTTATGACAGCTCGTTTGAATGTGTGTGTGTGTGTGTATGTTGATGTCTGCAAGTGTGTGTCTGGTTATGTCTCTGTATGGGGGGGGGGGGGGGGGGATGCCAGGTTTGCTGTTTTTGTGTTGCTTTTAAGTATGAAAAGTGCCCTATAAATAAAGTTTGATTTGATTTGATTTGATTTATCTTATTTCTCTCTTTCTCTTATTATTAGGTCTTGTTTTTCTCAAGAAAAAATATTCTGAATGACTTTTGCCCATCTTCTTTTGCCTGTCTTTTTTGGTTTAACTTTTCACCTTTCCTCACGATCTGTCTTTTTTCCAATTCCTATTTGTTCCCGCATTCCCTTTAAGTTTTCCGCTGTCCTTCCTTGTTTCCCTCCCATCCATCTTCTTCCTGGTTTTGTTCTAACTTCCCATTCTTCTGCCCGCCATCTTTCGCTCTTTCTCTTTCTATTTCCTTTCCTTTCCTTTCCTCCTTTTTCCTCCCTACTGTCCTCCTGACTTCCTTTGTTGTGATTGGCTTTCATTTCTTATTCATATAATTTTTTTGCCTTTCCTCCCTCCTTCCCCCTTCCCTACTTTTATCGTTCCTTCCTTCTCAATCTTTTCTTCCTTTCCTTCCTTTCTATCTTCATTTGTCATCTTCTTTTATTGATTTCTTTCTTCATTTTTAATGCCCTTTTGTTGATTTTTTTTCTCTTTCATTATACCCTTCATCTTCCTCCTTTTCTTTTCATTTTAAAATTTTTCTTCAAATTCCTTTTTTCCTCCCCCTCCCTTTTCCATTATTTTTGTGGCCTTACATGTTTAACTTTGATTTTCTGCATCATCTTCCCTCTTTCCATTTCCATAACTTTTTTTCTTCATTCCCTCCTTCGCTACTTCTCTACCTTTTCTTTCATATCTTTCTTCTTCTTTCTTTCTTTATGTCTATTTCAACCTATTTATTCCAACTTCCCTTTCACATTATTTTCCCCTTAATCCTTCCTTCCCTCTTTCTATGTACTTCCTTTCCCTCTTTTACTGTCAGTGGTTTTGTAACTTATTTTTTTTTACTCATTTTTCTTCTTCCTTCACTAGTTCCCCTTTCCTTCCTTCTTCCTTCCTCCTTCTTTTCCTTTTAGCATTCCTTTTCTACATTCCCTTTTCTGTCACATCCATATCGTTTATTTTCCATTCCTATCTTCAACCTTCTTTCCCCTCTGTTCTTCTCTCAAAACAACTCATTCTTCCTTCCCCCCTCTGTCCTTTCCTATTTTTCCCTCCTTTCTTCTCCTCCTTTCTTGTTCCCTTCTTCCATTTTCCCTAAATTATCCCCTCTGTTCTTAACATTTCTGTCCTTCCTTTTTATTCCTATACTTGTAATCTTCACATACTTATATTTTGCCCTTTATCTTCCTTCTTAGATTCTGTTTCTTTTTTTTCCTTCTCCCAAATTTTTAAGGAATCCCTGTTGACTAATGTCTGTGTTTACCACCCCTTACTGTCCCTTCCTCCACCTCCCTTTCTCCCTGTCTTTTTCTTAGTGATGAGGTTTCTGTTGACCTGTACCACTTTGCCTTTCACCCTTTCACCCTTGTATGCAGGAGTAAACAAATACTGATGCTCTTCCTCCTCCCACTCCTCACCCTCCGCCTTCTCCTCATAATCCTCCCTCATCTCTCTTTAATTGGTCTTCTTTATGCCTTCCCCTCCCCCTTTTATCCATTCCACATCTTCTTATTTGTTTTAGCCTTGGATGGTCTGGTAGATAGACTAATTTCTTACTACGTTATCTGAATACAGTATTAGAGGGAGCTAAAGGAGCTGTGTTAGATGTTAACTAAAAGGGTGTGAGTGTGTGTGTGAGAGAGGCTTGTTTTATTATACCCCATTGTTGGTGCCAAGTCTGTTTTTTTCACAATAACAAAAGCCTTGTTTAGGATGAGCCATGTGTTTACTGTTCACGCTGACACTGCTTTTATGACAGACTGACTAATGAGTACAGTATAGTTTGTGCATATTTGTGTAAATTGCACAAACACCATAAAAACAACAGCATTCTGAAGCATTGGCAAATTGAAATATAAAATACAAAACATGTTTGTTGTGCCTGCAGTGAAAGGTAACATCAGGACATTGTCCATAGCCTGAAAAGCTCTCACCTTTATTGAAGTCTTTTCTGAGAAAGTTCCTGATTATTCTACAGAAAATTAATTAACATGAGAACACAGCTTCATTGCTGGGAGTACAAAGCACCATGACAAAATCCGCTTCTTACATTCATATAACTAAAAAGTTGCCATGGGTACTGAATAACACACTTGAACCCTTGTGGACTTGTGAAATTTGTTCCTAGATCCAATCAGCATTGCCTCTAGATATTTACTGCTCTCTTCTTATCCAGCATTTTTCATGGTGTAAGTAACAAATACGGGGATGTTATGTTTTTTGTGTAATCAGTGGCAGGCCAACGTCTCTTCAAATCATTTAGGAAGTTTTGAATGGTCAATGCTTAGAAATAGATTTAAGTTTGTCTGATGAGGTTGGCATGGTCACAGAAAAATACTGATGTCAGTCTGTAAGGGACCAAGCAATCAGGCAAAGAACAAAGGTGTGGAAAAAAAGATCTTAATTCTTTAATTTAACTTACAAAAGAAAAAGTCATTTACAAAATATTAAATTCAATGTGAAACAAAATAAACAGACCCTGGGCCTACACTAAAAGAGGTCAACTTAACAAAAGGAACTGAAGCTGCAACCTAACAAACATAATTAAACAGACCTAACCTCAGTGAGACATGGAGGGGTTTAAATAGACAAAGGACTAGTCCAACATAAAAAAGGGGGAATTTAAGGTAACTACCAACTAAACATCAAACAAACTCAGAAAACCATCATCAATTTATCAAAGCAAACTATTAACAAAAAGAAACTAAATTGTTTTTACTGAATAATAAGAAAGCAGGAAAAGTTCTTTGAGAGATTTAAAATCCCAGGGGGTGCTGGTTTGGCGTCGTGGTTGGCGCCCCATGTGCATGCTTCTGCCGGTCCAGGTTCGGGTCCCGCCTGTGGCCGGCTTGCGGGGTGTCTTCCCCTGCCCTCTCTCCCCCTTTCATGGGCCTGTCCGCTGTCTCTCTCCTATCAATAAAGGCACAAAATGCCCAAAAATATACATTTAAAAAAAAAAAAAAAAAAGAGATTTAAAATCTCAGCTGCTCCTTCCCTCCCCCTTGATGGACTCTCCCACTTCTGTGGGTGGGGCTTAAAAGGCCATCTTGAAGTGCAGACAGCCTTTTGCCAGGATCTCAGGACAAAGCAAACAAAGGCAAGTATTAATTTAAATGAAACCATAGCTGCAAATTAAATCATGATAAAGAAAATGAAACCATGTGACAGCATGTTAACTAAATTGTATGCACCCAAATTAGAAAACTACTGCCAATGCAATAAAAGTGATTTTATTTCAACAAAGAAAGTGTGTAGTGTGAGTTATTTTAAACTGAAACAAACTACTGTGTTAAACCCAAAGAAAAACAATACTAACACAAGGTGGTGGCAGTTGAGGCCACCACACAGTCACAAACTGAACACCAAAAGGTGCAGGACTTGACCCTGATGGCACTGTTGAACTTCAACTCATTGTTTCAATCCAAAGGTATTGGGTTGCACCCTTTTCCCCTAAACAAACAGAAACTGTCCCCACAGGCAGGTGTATATGTAGAATATATGTAGATTAGCTCAGGTAACATATGAAAGTATCATGAAGGGACAGGAACAGGGTTATAGGCTCACAGGATGTAACACTGAGCTTTATCCTTTAGCTGGAGGTGTAGCAATACAAAACATGTCAATGAACCAAAGGTAAATCCTCAGTGCATGTATGCATACATCAGTCCATCCATGTGTGCATCCATCAGTTTATACATCCATCCATTCTTTCATAGATGTCATTACATCCATCCATAAATCCATCCGTGGATCCATCAATTTATCACTCCACCTATCCAAATATGTCTCCACAGATTTAATCATTCATTCATCCATTCAGCCATCCGTCCATCCATTCATCTATCCTCCAATACATCCATCATTTATTCATCCATGCTGTCATTATTGTATACATTCATCCATCTATCCTCCCAAGAATTCATCTGCCAGTCTCTCCATTTATCAATTTGCTCATCCATCCTTCCACACATACATCAATCTGTCCATCTCATCTGTTACTGTCCAACCATCCATCACTTATCGATCCATGTTTACGTTATTTATCCTTTCAACCATACATATATTTCTATCCATTTATGTATCCATAAATGGTCCATTTATCCACTCATCCATCAACCCACCTATCCATCATCCATCCATCCAAATGTGTCTCTGAAGATTTATCAAATCATCTATCCATCCATGTATCTATGATTCAGCACTCCTCCATCCATCCTTTCATCCATAATTTCATGTATCTATGCATTCATCCAAGCACCCATACATCTATCAACCATCCACCAATGCATCCGTCAGTCCATCCATCTATTCATCTGTTTCCATCATCCATCTATCCATCATTCATCCATGCTTACATTGTTGTACCAATTCATCCATCCATCCTCCCAAGCATTTATCCATATACGCATCTGCCCCTTCATTGATTCACCCACCCACCCATCCATCTTCCCATCCATCCATTTATTACCCATAGACCCATTGATACATCTATCCAACCTTGTTTCGGATACCCTGCCAAGTTCTTTGGTAATTTATCTATCTATGCATGCATCCAAGTATCCATCTATGCACCCATGTCTCTTTTAGAAAATGTTTAAAGCAATCAGCATCCATCTCAGGAGAATGAAGCAGAAACTGGTGTGGTTTTGCTGTCACAAAATGGAGAAGCAACAGAAAACAGTCCAATCACCCAAGTTTTCAAAGAGTCTTCCCTCTCCATACATGGTCCAGCCCTTGCCAAACACTGGTCATATGTTTTCTTCCAAGGTATGAATTAAATATATTTCATCTATATATTAAACAGTCTGGTGTTTCAGGTCAGGCACAACACCCACCATACCGCAGGCTCTGCACCAGCTCACATGTCATTCTCATAATCTGTTTTATCCTCAGTCATGAACAAGATTCAGAGATACTTAAACAACCCTCTCTGGGGCCAAGACACTTTCCCCATGCACTGGGAGCATTCCACTGTCTGACAGCATGAAAGACTGTGAAAATGGTGTCTGATCCGGATGTAATGACTGTCATAAATCATGGGACTAAACCTGTGCAAGTGCCAGACCAAGTCCTAACTCCTAAAACCCAGGTCAGAATATCTTCATGCTGCTGGGGTTGTTAACAATTAGGCCCTTGTTCTTATCCATGCTCCCAACTCTTGTTGGCAACCCAGAGAGAATCCCTGGCCAGAAGAGATAAAGTGTATTTTCAGTGACCAATAGGTGCACCCAAGAGTTTACATTTGGACATGCACCAAAAACTCAACGGGACAGCTTGTAGAGTGCATTCCAATTAGCTGCCTGGGAAATCTTTATTGCCCCAGTCTAATGCAAAGGTACAGCATATTTACTCAAGGCTCATTCCAAATGTCCAAGCTCCCTATGATTTGAGCCCAGCCACCATGACAAGAGACAAGCTTGTTCTCTTTAACTAAACCTGTTTTGCTTGCTTCTTCAGTCAGAGTGGACTTTTGTGCAAAGTTTAGCGAAGACCCATCAAAGTGTTCCTGGTGTGCAGTGTTAACAAGCAAAAGATGAACATGAGGCCGAATGACCTGGGCCTTTAATGTAAGACATCTAAGTCCAGCATGATCTGCCTTTACTATTTCATTTTCTTGAAATTAATATTTTTTTTGCTTTTGTGGATAGAATGATAAATTAGATCCAGGAACCCAGCTCATTTGAAACGGAACACAGACAATCTTGTATGTTGGATGTTTTTTGGCTGGAGAAAGACAGGTGCACATTTTGAGAGAAACTTTGAAATGGGACAGCCTTTGGAGTACCACTTTGGCATACTCATTTTTATATGTACCCTCCAAAGGTTTCAGCACCTTAAATGGGACAAACCAGAAACAAAAAAGAAGTCCGTGCCAAGACCTCACAACATGGCAGCCCATAAGGGGGGACAAAGGGTAAAGCTCTCTGGCCATTGAGGGACCATGACAATTGTCAGACACATGGTTCATCCTATATCCAAGCAATGATAATCTTTTATTTCAATCCTAAATACCATAATTTATTAAAGTGGTAAAAATATACATTTACATATTGTTACCCATTTCAAAACGTAAATCCCTCCTCCTAAAATGATGCAGTTCTTATATTTGTCACGGGAACTTGACTTGAGAAGCCCAACAAGGCACATGTGAGTCATCATAAATGGTAATGCTACCCATTCAGCACACAGTGTTATCATTCATAAACTTTTAATTATGTTTTTATGGCTTTGTATGCCTTAATTTAAAAGTTACAGGATATTGGATAGGGCATGTGGTATGTGGGCAATAATGTGGTAAAGGAGGCACAAGCCTGAATTGACCCCTGCCTTCTGATTGAAGATGTATGGCATTGATTCATGGAGAGTGCAAACTAACTGCTCGGCCAGCAGGATCAACCAGTAAATTTCTGTGGGCAGGCCTACCTTACGACACCATCATGGTTTAAAAATGTTTTTGTTACTAGTTAGCCGCAGGAGCAGGTGATGTGTTGATCCTTTTTGTTTATTACCACTTTCTTTAAAGATCAAGCCCAACAGTCCCATCTCCATCCATGCTTGTGAACACAAGGATGAACTGATTGGATTTTTGGAGTTATAGGTCAAAGATGAAGTATTTTGGGCCTCTTATTCTGCAAATCGCATTTTTTCCCTTTTTTCGGGAGTTTTCCCTCACACTTAGCACTAAGCAGTAGTTTTGACTATTTAGTGCTTACTGTTTGTTAAGTGTGACTTACCCTTACTTCTTTGTATTGGACTCAAGCTACTCCAGTAGCTTTTTTTTCTTCTTTTTATCCACAATCATTATTATCATCTAATAAACTGATAAAACCAAATTCAGAACACAATAAATACATCAGATTGCTTTCAGCAGAAAAATCATTATCGTTGCATTAGCATTTAAAGGTCATAGAATTCAGGCTGTCCTTATGTAGCTCCACTCTAAATAGTTTTATATTTGTTGTTGAATTGCACTCCCCAAAGTAATAATAATCTATTCTACTAGATCTTCCATAACATGATGCAGTCAATACAAAATAAAAGTAGCAAATAGATTGGAGTAGTGTGTGTTTTTGAGATGTTTTTTAAGGATAAGGGTTTTCTTTTTCCAAGCAGAAGATTGGACTTCAGCTTGCTTTTAGTTCTGAGTGGAAAAGGAAGGTCAGCTGAACAATGACAATCAAGAAAGCAAACAAGTCGAGGGCAGCTGGATTGAAAATCATACTGCTGAGAGAAGAAGAAAGGGAGATAACTGCATGGAGTAGTGACGTGTGGAAATGCAAGTGGTCGAGATGTATTACAGGAGCAAGTCATATAGATTCACATCATCCGAATGGTTATTTTCTTACTGTGGTTTGTGTTAGTGGTAGAACTGGGGAGGAGATAAGGGGGATGCTGTAATGTCTGAAGACATCTGAAGGTCAATCACGTAGCCCGCTCCCAGACACGATGATGTCATGGAGGAGGAGGGGGAGGGTTAACTGATACAGGCTTCACTTTCATTGCACTCTTTTGCATTGGATAGGTGTGATAGATAACAGTTTTTTCCTGTTTGTTTAATCTGATGACTTATCGCTGAAACCCAGATAATAATAACTGCATTGTGGGTAAATCAAGTTTGTATCTAAGGCTGATATTTTGAGAAGCTTCAGTTTTCTTTGTACATAAATTTGATTACAATTTGATCTCTACAAATATTGCATAAATATTGAATCAACTTGATGAAAATATAAATATCTCCTATTAATTATTTAGCCAAATGAAAGCTAGTAGGTAGTTATCACTGACATGTACATTGATAATACAGAATTCCTAGTCACTAATTTCCATCAGCAGCGATATTAATTGAAATGCATTGAAGCAACAGTGTGTAATTTTTACACCTTTAAATCACAGTTTTGAGTTCTGTCTGATAGTAAAAAGGTCTTTTAACAAAGTGAGTAGTATCCATCCCTTTCCACTGGCAGTGAGCTGAAAGAAGTGCATACTGCTTAAAGGCACAAACGTGAGTTAAGCTTTAGGAAGGTTAGTAGCTGAGATGAGTTCACCTGTGCTATGAAAGCTGGGGCTATGGTGTGAAAGATGACTGTAACAAAAGATCAGAATAGAAAGAGGAGAAAAAAACAAGCAAGAAGCCAGACCAGAATAAAGATTGGACTGGCTTGAGCACATTGGCTAGAACTTTGGGAAACAACAGGCTGAAGTCAGAGGGAGCCATGGTGAATAAAACAGCCTTTAAACTTTCTGATTTAATTTGAGCTGCTGATCTTTATGCTTTCATTTGACTTTTGATTATGAACCACTTCAGCCTTTCAACAGTGGTATGGCATCTACGCTGATATAGCTGAACAGCTGTTGCCCGTGTACTAAAAATTATCTTTTGCTGCTGTCCTTAGGTACGTACAGGTTGTTTTTTTTAGATCTGCCCATTTGATCTGAACATCTGTTGTATATTTTAGCATCACATTCTGCCAATCACTTGATTTCTTTTTCTATTTTTGCACTAAATCATCATATGATGGTAAGCAGTTTTGTTTTGCTCAATGGCAAACAGTAAGACACACATATGAACTATTGTTTTTCAATCATGTTGATAAATATATGAGCAAACATTTCTCCGTGCTTGTATTAATAACATACCAGTGTTACCTAAGTAATTTTTATTTAGATAAACAGTAATCTACATGGTTTTCTGCAGTTGTTGGCTACATGTTAACATGTTTTGCCTGTTCTCTATTAGTAAGAAATGGTGTCTTTACTTTTTTGTGTTATGTCACTTAACGTTATCAATTTAGTCAGAACATTCTCAACACCAAATTATGATCACTGATCAGCAAGTTGATGTCTACAGATACAGTTTGAGGTGCATATAATAGCATGCTTGCTATTGCCACAGTGAGCAGACTTAACCTTATATTAATACATATTTTGACATTAATGTTGCATTAGCATTGGCACATTTGTCTTTAAGGTTTGTGTAAAACTCAGATTTATCAGTTTATTTTAGAAATGTTATTGTTAGAAACGTTTCATAATCATATTCAACTTAAGCCATAATCTTCATGATTTATTGTATTAAACATTTTCTGTATAATTGCTTAAAACATTTGGGGGAGCTCTCTCATAGACTCAGTATTTTAAACTTATTATTCTCTGTGTGTCATTAATTCTATACAGAAATGTTTTGACAACCAGAACTTAAACTGGAACAGTCACCTTCTGTCTTTGAAACTGTCATTCTTTTCTTGTTTCTCATCATTGACTTGTTTTTATTCAACTACTCTTTTTCATTTATTTTTACAAAATGCCAATTGATCCAGTCTGTGATATCTGACATCCATTCTTTATTACTTTACTTTATTAATGTCTACAGCATGTGCTTTTATACAGGTCTTTGCAGGCTTCTACTACTCCACTAATGTTTTAATGATATTTTCATGTGCACTGATTCGTAATCTTGCGTGAGAATCAATCAACAATTGAAAACTGAGATATGTCACCTACTGGATGTCCGATCAGTCGGGATTCCCTCCATAATTTGTTGTGAACAGAGCTCTTGTAAGGACAACTGGACATCCACTGTCTTCCAAATGTTTTTCCTCAGAGGTCATGTTTGATCACAAGAAATTCTCAGAAATCTTGTGACAGTGGACTCATCAGTGTAAAAATTGTTTCTACTTCCAGCAGATGGTGAGGGTGAATTGTCTATTGTGTCGGTTCAAATATCAAAAATCAATAAACTGTCCTTTTGTCACTGGTCTCCCATGTTTAAGAAACAGCTATGTTTTCAAAATCATCAACTGTGTTGCCAGTCGAACTCAACTTTTGCTTGCTCCAGCTCGGCTGGTGCATTATCTCCTAACAACCCTACCTTTATGTTTCTAAACTTAACCTTAAGTAAGAGCTTTCAGAGAGATGGAGGAGGGGAGTCAGAAGACAAGGACGAACAAACAAAAAAGTTCTACCTCTCTTAAAATAACCCCTTTTCAACAGTTGAAAAAGATACAAAAAACAAAAACAGCATGCAGCTGCTATGAAGTGTTTGTTTACCATAGATACATCCTCACATTGTTTTAGGTTCAAACTGCAGGGGCTCACGTAAGATTAGAAGATACCTCCAACCCTGGGAAAGCAGAAATAGCAGTGTCAAAAAACCTCTGAGCTACCAAAACAATACTGACTAAGATGCAAAAGCGACAAATGCCCCTGTGGGACATATAACAGCTTTATCGTCATGAAGCAGCATGTATACTTTATTTTAGGCTTATACCAAGAGAGGAGTCTCATTAGATACTCACACACAACGTGTATTTTAAGTGGTTAAAGATGAGCCTGTCACATCAGTCTCAAAAATGCAGTGTTTTATCAGTAAGTGTATATGCTTTGTGCAGAGTTGGCACTTGGCATAGGCAGTACAGGCAAATGCTTTGGGCTGCCAGCCTACTACAGGAAACACCTCTGGCAGCCCAAATAAGTGAAACACTGGAGATAATATGAAGAAATCAAGAGTAATACGACTCCCTTCAAAGATATTTTTCAGTAAGATTTAAGTGCTAATATCTAGTTGTGTCACTGAAACAGTAGATTCATAATTGTCATGATCGTGTTTCTGTCAATTACTTGCACTGTGTTTTTCATTTTGGGTGCAACACTATAATGAAACACATTAGATCAGGGATGGGCAACTTTGATAACCAAGAGAGCCATATATGGCTTTTTTCCACCAGGTTTGTTTTAAGTTCATTACAGTTTGGTACAGTTTAGAGAGGTTAACTCTGATCTTGTTTGTGTTTCTACAATGTTTCCAGATATATCTTCACTCCTGGGCGGGGATATGAGGCAATAGAGGTACCAAAAAGTGTGACAATACAGGTAAGTTATTTGGGTGCCTTTCCTCCTCATTTGACAGTGGAAATACTTGCAAAGTGTGCCAAACCGAGCTGAACTGAACCACACTGCTTGGAGGGATCTGGGCTATACTGCAATTTCCCAGTAATGAAGGCCACATTTTGTTAGACATCCTCAATGTGGATGAATAATAAGACAAAAATAGCAAATCATTCAGAAAAAAAGATTTCTACCAACAATGAAATATTTAAACTCAAGAACAAAGAATTATGCACAGGAAAATGACCTTGATGCAGAATTAAAGCTAATTTAAGATCCGTTTTAAATGCAATAAAACAATATATTTGCCATTTATTGAGGAGCAAATATTTACCTGTATCTTTTTCTCTAACTATGGTATTTTACCAACATCTTATGGCATCTCAGGAGGAATCACATTTGGATTCTTATGTCAACTTTTCTTTATGATTACAATTTGCAGATTTTTGGAAAGGATTGGCAAGTCCAGCAGTAAGGCAGCATAACAGCACAGTAGGTAATGAGCATGCCACATGGCAAAAAAAAGATTGTGGTTTGACCTCTATGTAGGTCAAGGTCTTTCTTTCTGGAGCTTGCATGTTCTCCCTGTGCTTTCATGGGTTCTCTCTTGGCATTGTGGCTTCCTTCCACAGACCGAAAACATGCGTGTTAGGTTAATAAGTGACACTAAATTGCCTTTGGTAAATAGCTGTCCCTCTGTCTCTCTATTTGGCCCTGGGATTAGCAGGGCCAGGATGTACCCTGCCTCTTGCCCACTGTCAGCTGGGGAAGGCTCCAGACCCCTGGGATCCCAAAAGGATTAAGCAGTATAGAAAATGGATGGATGGTTGTTACATTAAAGACTGCTACATAAAGGAGCATGACCTACTACTAGAAGCTGCCATTTTTCTCTGGGTCTTATTGGATATGGACGATGATTATCCTCTGCCATGTACTACACATTTATCACCCAAGTTTCTTCTTCAATGCTTAACATCACTCACCCAGCCCTCCAACACTCTGTCTGCAACTAAACATTTACAAGTCAAAAAAGATGGAAGACAGTAGCCTCTTTTACCTCCACCATTGTTGACAGCTAACTTTTTTTTTTTTTAATTTAGATGTCTTTCAAACTAAAGTATTACTCCATAAGGTGTATCAGTTGAGTAGAGCCATGAAATGAATCCGTTGAATTTACAAACTGGGCTAAAATGTTCAAGGGTTAAAAATTATCCCTCTTCTTGCAGTAAAGGATGATTTTCATTCTATCTTTGAAGGTCAGATGAGTCAATCCATGGTTTTTGTGGAATTATTCAACACTTAGTTGGAGCTGTTAATTAATATGTTCCATCTTTGCCTGTATTATTCACTACAGCCTTCATTTGCACTCTCATCTGCAGGCTGCATACCAATATGGGCTGTTCATTTAAAGCAGACCTCTAAATAGCTCTCTATTTACAGTTCACTGTAATGTTACAGTTTGACTCACCCTTGATTTATTTTCTTTTCAGAGAAACCTCAGTCATGGAGTTTAGTGTTCAAGAAGCCAAGTTTGAGGTTCAATGAAACACAGGACTGCACAATGAACCCTCCTCTCAGGGTTGTGCTGTCCATCTGTTACTGGTATGAATAAATGCTTCATTCTGACCTCTCTGCCTTATGAAACACTCCACACACTAAAAATGGAAATTGAAATAAACAAACTCCCACATATTGCTGGAGCCATGGACATTTCCCATTAGAGATTATTACCCTCATAAGCACTTCTCTCCTGGTCTCTTTCAAGGGCTTCCACCCTACAGCCTTGATATTTCAAGCATCAATAAAATGGATGCTAATGTCCAAAAATGTTGGTATATTAGTGGTGAAAGCTTTTCTTAAATATCATAATAAAATCATGTCTGCAAAGTCTGTAGCAGATAAACTAGTCCTTGCATAGATTTTACTCAGTTTTCATGCACTGTTGAAATAAAGGTATATTTTATTTGACTGTTTAACTGGAACGCTGTCTCATCCAAGTAAACTAACAGAACATTGAAAGTTTGTCTGACTAAGCTACAGTGTGTACAGGAGCTGACTTTCCTCGAGCTGGTTGTGTCAACCAAACAACAGACCAACAAGCTTAAAGACCAATTGTACTTTGTATTCAATACAGCTGACCAAACATTAAGGGTGCCGCCTGCACCTGGCATTTTTATTTCTTTGTTTTCAATCAGTCAATCAGTCAATAAATCACTGAAGCAATCAATCAATATTTGCATAGCTACAATTCATAGAAAATGTGATTTCAAGACACTTTACAAAATACTAAGTCTAGACCATACTTTTCATTTATTATATCACTGTTTGGTATTATGATTATTCTATATAGGCCTTAGTATGTAAGTTATGTTTATTAATATGACACTTTTCACAGACATTAGTCTGTAGAAGTGATTTCCATTGAAACAACATGCAAGTCAAGAAAAGATTTAAAGTAAACAACAATACGAACAATACTAATAACGACAATAATGATTTTAGTCTATAAGTAATAGAGCAACCATATCGTATCATCAACAGTATCAAGAGAAAGTTGAAACAAAAACAGATACAGGTACAAAGCATTTCGGAGTTTGGAAGCTATGGCCTGAAAAGTTCTGTCACCACAGGTCTCAAGGTGAGCTCAAGGAATAGAGAGCAATTGTTGTATGTTTGACCTCAGGGAGTCGGTTGAAATCTGAAGCAGAACCCGACTTATGCACCATCTGCTGAAGCTGTGTTAGGGATGTGAGAGTAGAGGGGGGAGCAGAAGGACAGACAGACTTGGGCAGAGACTATGGACCTAAAATGAAACATTTTTGATGGCAATACATGTATGGCTGCCCAGGCCATGAATTTGTCCATACCATATTTCTGCCTATATGGCTGTAATAAAGTTATGTGTCTGGTGGTGTTTGCTTGTTTGTCTGTGGGCAAGATAACAAAAAAAAGTTGTCAATGGATTATGAAGAAAAGTTGGAAGAATATTTGTTCAACTCATGAGGAGGAATTAAAAAAATGGTGGTCATCTGAATACGAAGATCCAGGAATTTTTCAGAACATTATTAACATTGCAGAGTAGGGCAGTTTCACACATTATTGATAATAACTTCCAGCACTCCCTATTGTGAAAGAATTAGCACCAACAAGTACACATAGAGGGACAGCTCTGATATTATCATCTAGCTATAATAATTAGCAATTAGCAAATAAAGCAAAGACAAGATTAAGGTGTCTAGAGCTTTTGATAAACCCCCAACAACATCATCTACACATCTGACAAGTTGCCATAAAGCAGTAACATCTAGTGCTGACAAATAAAGCCAAGATCTTTTTTTCTGGATGTTTGACATTTCATTGCTTTATTGATGGTAAAATGTGTGCACATGTTGTTGTTACTACGAACTACTGGTCACCCATGTATACCACAATACAACCTCTTGGCGGGTCTGTTTCTCAGTTAACCAGAATTTAGGTTACGTCAGAATTTGCAATATGGCAGCTCCCATGATGGACTTTATAGCTGTGAAAAAACTGATAGGTGATGATAATGGCGAAGTAAACTGTGACTACATAGAAAAGGGGTTATTCTAGTTAACAACAGCCTAAAACCCTCAAGGCATCCAAGCAATTAGCAAAGACATGGTGGATCAAGACCACCATGACTGGAAACAATTGACCTAGCATGGGCTCAGGACTCGCTGAAACACTTTCTATTGTGCTTTGCTTTCCAAACCATCTCTATCTAAGTGCTGACTCAATATTGACAAATTACTGAGAGGAGCAGTCTGTCCTGCCTCTTTCAAGTACAAATGAGGTTGAATTAATGATATCATCAGAAAGATGGGAAGCTGGGTTACCAGATAATTTCAGGGAAATGTACTGTATAAAATTGCAAAAAGCAGAGTAAGGACATTTTTTAAAAAAAACAGACAGAATCCCTCACTGCTTGTAAAAGGACAGTCCATTACTAAAACATCAGTCCAACCATCCATTTACCGTGCCCATTATTTCTCTTCAGGGTCACTGTGATCTGACGTGCATTAGCTAAAACAGTGGGAAATGAAGTTTCGTTTGAAATGCACACAGCATTAAAAGTCATATTTAAAAATTCAAAAGCAGCTTATGCTTCCAGAAACAGTGGCCCAGTTTTTTCTGGATAATCCACAGAAGAGGCTGTAAGCACTTTTCATTCGGACTGATTCTTCAGTATGAAGTAGTATCAAGGAATAAACAAACCTTGTACTTACAATGGTACAGACTTACTATTACATTACTTTGATCAACACAAGTCTTTCATTTCTGATTTTCTCTCTAGTAACTCACAGTCAGTGGTTTAACAGCTGGTCCAGATATAAGGTGACAAAAGGATGAAGCACTTTTACACTAATAAAGATAAGGAAAGTTATCATTGATCCCCAGAGGTAATGTTGTTTTATGTCAGTAGACAACAGAAACAAGCTTAGAGACAGAGGAAGTCGGAATGGAAAGACAAAAGTCTTAATGACAAAACAGACTTCAAATAAAAAAAAAGAATATGTGAGCAAAACCAACACATGAGGTATAGAGAGGACAGGAAACAGAGAAATGTGTTGGTAAATTTAGTTGCCTAGAGCAGTGATTCTCAAATGGTGTGCTTTGGGAATTTTTAAAACTCATAGTTACAACCACCAACTTCTCTTTTAGATGCATTAATGAGCTGCACAATTCTGTAACCTCTCACAGTCTTAATACCCAAAATGGAGTGCCATCATTTGCTGTTGACAGAACTTAGGCGGAGGATATTACAAGGCTTCTCTTTGGAAGATTTTGAAGAACTCGTGCCATTATAACATTTGATCGGAAAGTTATAATGAATGGTGCTGAAATGTTTGAAATTTTACCAGGTTTTTCTAATTAATTTAGCATTTTATTGAGTAGGTATTTCAAAAGTGATACCAATTTCTATCAGATTTGATTAGACATTAGGTTTAATAAACTTGCAGAGCCACAAGACTTTTCAATACATGTTTAAGGGACAGTTTTGCTTTTTATATGCTGTGCCCTGAGATACTGTCTTGATATTAGGTGTACCTTGAAGCATTAAAAAAATTAGAACCACTGGTCCATTGTAGCAAAGTTCTGTCTCAAAGGTTCCTCTGAATCAATCATGTGGACCAGGGCCCCCTGCCTTTCATGTACATGGGACCAATTTATATGAAACAACATTTTTATGCATAACCAAGATAACTTACCATAATGAAGGATTAGTTAAAGCCATGAACCAGTATACAGAAGACCTACATGGAAACAAGACTGTTGTACCCATTCAATAATTGACCCTGTAGACTGATGGCTTACAGCTGAGTGTGTCCATGGCTGTGTTTGTGATGCTGTAATGTTAATTTAAGACAGATCTACGGAGGATATGTATGGCTTCATGATAAAGTAAAAAAAACACATCAACAAAGGACACATCTTTGCGACAGCTGCTGTAAGAACAGCATTAACAGATAAACTCACCATTCATTCAACACTCATTACACCTTGAGACTGAAATATTACATCTCAGCCGTGTACAGGATGATGTTGTTTGATTTATAAAAAGAGTATGTGCGTACACTGTATCCATGCATGATGAATAGCCTATAGCACCGCATCACTTTTGGTGTTTTGAACCGTACTGCTCGTTCCCGGATGAAACGCTGTTCTCGTGCAGGAGAGTTTCCTCTGATGCTGAGAGCCCACGTCACAGGTTGAGACAAAAATAACACGCATAATCTGATTCAAATATTTATCCTCAGGGGATACAGGAGGAAGGGCTGCACTGCTCTCTGGCAACATTGAAGTCCTGACGATAGCTCTCCCCCCATCACTCTGCATCCCCCCATAATATTATCCTGTCCTTTAAAGGGTTGTCAGCTGTTATTCCCATATGTTATAATGCACTGCTGGTAGATACATAGTGTCATGTTTTTACATCACATTGAATCCCTGTAGAAAGCAATGGGTTAACAATAAATGGAATGATAATTAGGACAAGTGAATTAATTAAAAACACACAAAAACTCAGATTAAAAACACTCACAAGGTTGCGTTCAAGGGCGAGTCAGCATCAGGGAAGCTACCAGGTGTGACTCCTCCTCTTTTCCTCTCTCTGAAACACACACACACTCATGGACATCTTTTCTACAAAACCAGGCCAATCTTCTCCTGTCTGTGGAGATTGAGCTGCTCATCAGAGCCTGTTAATTACATCGTTCTCCAAAGGGATGACAAGTTAAGCCACTTTTTCTGGTTGGGTCTGAAGCGTGAAGGCGGGCCTAAGAACTAATCTCAGTAATCCATACCGGAGGAGGAGGGAGGGGGACAGGTCTTTGCTGTCATCAGTCATCAATGAGCTGGTCCATCGGTGAGCAGAAAATAACACTCTCCATCCCGAGTTAGCTGTCACAAGAACGTTAGGAAACATAGCGGTGTCCCTGTCTGACACCTCTACTCTGTGGTCTTTTCCTACACCCCCTCCCAAACCTCAGCGTCCATCCCCCACCCTCCCTTATGCCCTGCTCTATTACAGCATGAGCAAGGACATAATTGCAATTTAACACAGTAACACACACAGAGGAGATAGCAGTGTCTTATGGGAGCACGATGATTCTCTCCTCCTTGTGTCTAGTCTCCAAGGCCGCCTCCCTTGGCGAGGATGACACGGCCAACATGGAAGCAGTGATCTGTGTGTGATCTGGGCGATCAGCTTCTCTGAGCTTCCACTTTATAGAACTGAACCAAAGAACTTGATATTGTTTTGATAACTTTTTGACTCTTGAAATGATATCAGTCACTGCAGATCTGGTTTAGGCTCACTGTCCATGCATGCTAACAAGGAAGCCAAACTCTTCAGAACTTCAGTCTGTCATTAGACATTCAGTCCTAAGTGGTGCTCTTGTTTCTACCAGCACAGACATTTTCGCTGTGGAATCTTTTATTTTCAAAGAAAGAACAAGTAATTCCAGCTTGTATCTCCTCTGAACTCAACTATTGTAACACTATGAACGGTACTTTGTAATCTGTAAGGAAAACATTCACAAACTACAGCTCCAGCAAAATTCAGCTTCTAGTGTTGGAACCTAACCAGAGGTTTGAGCACATCACCCTTATTCTTTCTGGCCTCCACAGGCAGCCAGTTGTAGTATTGCTAGTTTTTGAAGGCTTAAATGTCCAGGCTCTTCTTTATTTTTCTGACCTTTTTATGTTTTATGCACAGGCCAGAGTTTGAGATCCTCTGGTGGAAACTTTCTGTTTGATCCTGATTGTGTGCTTGTGGCTATGGCCATCACTGTTTGGGTTCGCAAGCTTTGGAATTCCCTGCAAGGGGATCTTAGGTTTCTCAACTCTGGGCCCACTTTTAGATATTGATTTATTTTCTCTTGTGAAATTACAGGTATGGCCTTGCAAACTCTGATACATTCCAACTTGTGGTGTGACATCTTAGTGTTGAAATCTCGGCTTGATTTACTCAATGTTCAATACCTGTCCTCCTCTTAATCTTTGTAATTCTAGTTTTCGAAAGGTGCTTTGTTAATATTTATAGTTTCAACAGCAGACCAATATGGTGGGGGTAAGTGCTTTCCTTCATCAAGATAAGTCAAGTCTTTCTGATCACATAAGACACTTAAACACCACAGGCCACACCTTCACGTTTACACCCATGCACTCTCCCATTCACTCACTGATAGTTCTGAGTTTCTTTGTAAATTGTCCATCAGTAGGCCAATTGGTAAACAAATCCAAGCCCTTTTGTAACCATTTGATGCTGACACAGTTGTGGGAACCATGGGATGCATAGTTGTTTTTGGTTTGAAGGTACTACATTGGGGGCCTTGTGTTGGTTAGATAGTATTAGTGTTGTACAAAACCTGCATCAATTAAAGTGGTAATACTGTTTGGGCCATGTTATGGCCATTTGGCAGTCGGACTTTCACTTTATACTTGCTAGTTGAATATCCACTCAAGCATGGGGGTAAAAATACCAAATCAAGCTATAAATAAACATTCAAATATGAAATAAACAGCTCAACGGCAGAGCGCCTGGAGCAGTGAACCACCTGATTCACCAGAGGGCGCTCTCAGTGTAATGTGTCTGACCAATGCGTCTTGACCTCAGCAACAGCTGCATCAAGTCTGCTGATACAAGCAAACACCCCGAGGAAATGGATGCACTTTGGGCTCCAGCATGTGCCGATTATGTGCAAAGCAAATGGCCCACTATGACAAATCTGCATGCCCATTTGTCTGCCTTTTACACACCTCAATCCGGTTGTGCCTTGACAAGTACTCAGCGCAGTACTGAGAACTCAGCATCCTCAGCAGGATGTTTGAAAACCAATTGATTTAGATTTTTGGAGAAATGAAAGCCCTATTTGGGGGGTAAGATAAAGGCAGTCTTGATGTTGAAATGTGGGTGTTGAGAGTAAGTGTACAGAGGAGCTCTGAGGCATTGAATTTCACCATTCAGTCTTCAGCCATCTAACTGGACAAAACAAAAGTGAGGAGAGGTCCCACTTGACAACCCTGGTGCTTTTGTTGCCCATTGGTCTTCGGGGTCAATGTATGGGGGCCAACATTAAGGACATAATTGGGTTAAGGAGTTTCTTTAGTGAGTGTTTATCTTTACTTAAGGGCTCAAGTGTTCAATTTAGTCATGCATAATTAGTGCTGTCAAAATATGTAGGCCTCTCTTTTATTGTACCATATTTGTGCTAACTGCAAATGGCTCCATCAGGTTTATTATCTGTACCCATAGATTGTCATCAACAGTGTGTTAAGTCAACCACGTTAGCATCAGAGCATGTTAATGTTGCTGTCTGTTTGCTTGCACTCTCTTTTTCTATGTTGTGATGATGTTTGGAAAAGGTCAAGTGGTGCATCTGTTGAGCCTAACCTTTCACCGAGAGCTTTTAATTAGTGCCAGCATCACTCAGCATATGGCATGGTTTGTGTCAGAGAGTGTTTGTGGGTGTGTAAGATGTCTTCTACAGATGGGCAACAAATTAAAGATGAGAGTCAACCTGAGTCAAAAGAAGTGGTGAAAACAGCTTCAGCATTCCTAAACCCTGTTTCAACAGGCTTTTATACTGTACTCGAGTCATTAAACGCTTCTCCTGTTAAAATGTCACCCTCCATTTGGTGTTTTTACTGGAATTAAGCTAAGATATTCAAATGTGATCAATCTGTCTGGGATTGTGTGACAATAAAGAGAACAGCTGGCAGCCTCAGAAGCCTAATGAAGAGTCTGCTGAGAGTTTAAAACATATGTATGGGATACTTTGGAGGATAGCCAATCTAAATCTGATGGATTATTATTCATTACCTGCAGGTTTGCTGTTAATAAGTTGCAACCTGTTCAAATGAGAAGAAAAACCTAATGATGTAAAAATGACCAAAGATGGACCAGCCATAGGTTTGAGTTCAAACTGGGTCTTTAAGTTTAATCTTGACTTTACAGTAACAACATGTATACATATAGTTTGGGTTGTCTTGACACTCACAAAAAGTCTCTGAGTGCAACTGCAATGTCATGAAATAGTCATTGTGGAGTTACCCCCTTTGGACAACATGCACTTGTTTACAAACAGTGAATTTAAATCTTCAAGATGTAAATAAGCTGAAACTTTACTTATAAAGTAGCTAAACATGATATGAGTTGGTCTTCTAAAGTTTGGGCCTGCACAATATGAAGTATGACTATTAAAAACATTACTAATGCTGTAATACAGTTTTACTGATCATAAACATTTTCATTGTCTTTCTCCTTCAGTCTCCTCCCCTTCTGCATCAACACACTGCTGCGTTTGAGTCTCCCATTGATCAAAGCAGAGCAGCAGGTCTTCTTCATGACAGTTGTCTCAGAACCTGTCATTTCTCTCTTAACGTCTGACAGACTCCAAATGTGTTTCTTTGAGCACAGATTTAATCTTAGAAATAAGTAAAGTCACATGGTGCAAACTCTGGTGAACAGGGATGGTGATCAAGCTCTGTGATTTGATTTCGGGCCAGAAACTGTTTCACAATGAACTCAGTATGAGCTGCTGCATTGCCTTAAAGGAGAATGTAACAAGCTGTTGCACTTTCCTCACAGTGTTTCCAGAACCCATTTGTATTAGAGTGGATTCACCGTTGACTTACTGGAACCCACTCCAAAATGATACCCTTAATGTCAATGAAAACAATCAACATGGTCTTGAATTTGGACCTGTTTCATTGGGGTTTACACCTCGTCAGTGAGAATGGTGCTCCCTATGCAATGACTGGAGTTTTGCCTTAGGATAATATTTGAAGATCCAAGTTTCGTTTTCTGTAATCACCCCTTCTAAAAAAACATGGATGTCCTTTAATTTGTTACAAAATGTTTCACAGATTTGCTTGTGTTTTCCCTTTTGATGTGGAGTCTGAGGTTTTGGGGCAACTTAGGAAAACACTTCTGTATCTTACCTGCCTCTTATTGGTCGAGACTACCTCTGCTATCTTTACTGGGTTGCTGATAATTTCAAACATACATGTTTGCACTCTGATCCAAAGCATTTAATCAAGCAGATCAATATTGTAAGTCTCCAATCTACAATTGTGAGCAACCCAAGGAGGCACAGCACCCTCCTTTTAAGAGGGATGAGGTTGGAGATACAAGCAAAGTGACAGCAGGGAGTGACTGCTTGAATAGACATTAGCATTTACATTAGATCTGGACCAATTTTCTTTATTAGGAGAAAAAAAATAACAACATGGAAAGCATTTCTAGAAAGACAGCAAGCTCCGTTCTGAAGAGTTTGCTCAATGAGGTGGCCTGCATTTTGTACTCTAATCCTGAACAACAGTGCCTGCCTATAACATTATCTGTTTGATTTGTAATGAATGTGATGGAATGATCATCCATCCACCTGTCTGATATGCTTTGGAAAGGTTTTGTCGTCCCCAAACATTTTCTATGGGCTGTTGCCTAAATGAACTAGTGAAATAGACTGAACGGTTCACCAGGTGTGTCAGGTTAGATCCATGGAGAAAAGTCCAGAAACCATACATTTTGTATGTATCGAGGTCAAATATCTTTAGAAGTATGTATAAAGTTTCATATGTTGTTGTTTTGATGGTACATCAGTCAGTGTTTCTTTATGTCTGTTTTTATTCTTTATGATGGAACTGTTGCTGTAGAACAGTAGAGCATCTCTGGATAATAATACACTCAACAAACATGTTAGTGTGTGTGTGGAGTGTGCGTGAATACTCATGAGTCATACCATGAGTTTGCCTTGCTGTTATCTGAGGGAGTTGATAGCACTGTGGCCTATTTACCTCTGGTTGAATATTAATTGGCCTGACAAGAATGTTAAAAAGGCTAACCTCCTGAGCAAATAGCCCAGCCCAGGTCACTCCTTACTCCAAACACACCCTGATACCTTTACAGCAGTCCGAGATTTCTGCTGTTTACTTTGAGCAAATAAATCTGCACATGAACTTATCCTTATCCAGCTGCTTTTCTGCCGTACATGCAGAGCCCAGAGGCTGGCGTAGGTATGTCTGCTTTTAAACAAATTTAAAAAACAATCTAGGTGAGTTGTATCTGTGTACTATGAAAGGAAATTACTATTGTAACATATAGACAACATTATCTTGTTTTCTTAATTTAGAAGTTAAATGTGAAAACTACCACCATGATAGGTTTACAAATTAAGAAAAAGACAAAAATAAACCTTCACTTTTGAATTGAACCTCTGTTAAGTGTCACAACTGCAGTCTCCACCCTGTAAAACACAGACATACTGTCTTTGCCCTTGAGCTCATTAAGTGCTTGAAAATCTTTTTGATAGAGTAGACAATGCAGTGCAAGTTTAACTTTTAAAGAAGACTGTAATAACAAAGTTGTACTAATGATCATATTTGTGACAATTTTATTTCCCCAATTTCAACTTACACTGCTTTCCTGATGAGAACTCACTTTCATTTTTGAACAAGGAGTACTCCTGTACATGATTTCCTCCAGCCCCAAGCACTTCTGGTGATGAAATAAGTCCCAAAATTATCATTCAAAGTTTCTGAGCATCTATCAAAGAAAACTACTTTAAATACAGTCTGAAAGCCGGATTGGATTTGAAATGCAGAAGGATTATGGCACCATCACAGCACATTGTCATTTGCTGGACACACACAGGTACATCAGTAATTACTCACTTGTAGTGAAGCATGTGTTCTGGATGCTCTACAACCCTGGTTTGGCAGAACTGGTATGTCAAAAGCATAGTTGCCAGGTCTTCTTATTATAATTGACTTTGGAGTCCAAAAGTTGAGTTGCTTATTTGGCCTTGCCTCACAACCCAAGAGAGACCTGATGCAGGCTAAATTGAAAAGTTACACAAATCATTTTCTCCCACTCTGAACAAAAATATATATTATACATACAAAAAGAGGGCATACAATGATGTTTACAGCAAAGAGAAATCCTTATAGTCAGATTTTTTTTTATTTTTAATGTACCTATTAATGTTTTTGTCATATTGTGTTCACCGTAACAAAGCTGTTAAGGATTAGAATCAAACTTGTCAGTAACTATGTCAATTTGGTTACAACAGTCAAGGTTAGACTTACAACAGATAGCACAGAGTTTTAAATAATAACAGGCCATCTAATAATAAATAAAATGTTGGCATATGACCTGAAAGCCATTACGGGGTTCTCCACACAAAGAAAGAATGTTCCATCTCCAAAAAAGGATCTTGAATAAGTAAGTAAAGAGTGAAATAAGAAAAAAAAAACATCATAGTTAAATTGAAATTGAATATACATGAAAACAAAAACGTCCATTTTGTAGTTTTCTAAAAGAAAAAGCAACATATTGTAAAGGAACTAAAATATATCAGTGCCATTTTTATCCTTTTTCCTTCAGCCCTACATTTCACCTATTTATCCATCTATCCTATGTACAAATATATATATTTTTTATCGATCTAGGTGCTTATTCATATGGAGAAATCTTGTAACACTGGTTTAAAGTTTTTCTGTATCATCTGTCTAGTTTGACACCCTGACCTTAAGTCAGTACTGATGCTAAGTAACAGTATGGGATCTCCAGGGGACCTGTTTATGTACAGCAAGCTACTGTAGCAAAGACAAAATGGTATTTAGATCAATCAAACTACTTCTCTTGATATGCTACTACATTCACATCTCATGTTTTCTGATAGCAAATACATGTTGCCCTGTTCTTTTCTTTAGAAATCTACCCAAGTGGAAAAAACGAAATCTGTCAAGACACAAGTTAAAATGGAGTTTAACCAACTGGACTAAAGTAAATGAAGCTCTCTACAAAGGGTCAAATTTGAGCATACCTTATTGGCAGGTTGAGGATGTGAATTTGTTCTGCAGAGTGAAGTGTGGCTAATGCTAATTTTGGCAGTGCTAACACAGCAAGTTTTTCATTTTCTTTTAGTGCACATATTTCTGTGTAGATTATTCCAAACTCACCCACTCACCACTTTGGTCAAGAGGTTTGGCAAGAGTATATCCTGAAACAGCTTCAATGCAACTTGAATTCAATTTTTTTAATCAAAATACTCTTCCTATAATGTTCTATGTAAGGTCGACAGTGTTCATTTAATGTCCATTGTTCATATCAAAGTAAGGGGGCATTTTGGAAGTGAGGCAGCGGCTATTAGGTGGAGTTAAAGTAGACATTGTTGATGAGAGGTTGTGTTATATGTAGGGCTTTTTACCTGGATTTCAGGCCTGTATTAGTAAAAAATATGAAGAATTAGTCCAACTGGCTTGCAAATTTGATAGCACCTATTTCGTTATGTGATTTAACATCTCACTCACCAATGAATTCCACAATCTGCCGTCGCAAAGACAGAAGATAATGTCATGAGGACAGCATTCGATGATTATTCATGATGCCATTTATAGTGCTCATGGTCTGATGACTGAGACATAACAAGATGCTTTATATACTCTGGCATAGTGAGACTGTAAAATAAAAGAGTGTCTTCTGACTTGGCTGATGGTGAAACACAGTTTAGGAGTAACAGCCCGTAAAGGAAGCTCCATGCCATGGGTGGGCAACTTTGATTACCAAGAGGGCCACGATACAATGATCCTCAAGGCACAAGGGCCAAGTCGCTACAAAATGAAAGATACTCTTAACTTGACAATTGCAATGACTTAAACTAAGCAAAAAGGACAAATCATTCAAACAGGATACCTTATCAAAATTATATATTCTAAATCAAATACAAGTGGCTTATTTTAATGAACTAAAAGAGACCTCAGGCTAGTTCAGCCACTGTTTAGGTGTGAGTAATAAAGTGTTTTCTGGTTATTAGATTATACATAACATTTTCATTTCTTTTTCAATAAACGCTTATAAGAGAGTTAAACAGGAGCAGTTCCATTCAACTGTAGCACTGTTTTCTTGGACATATTGCTATTTAAAGGGACCGTGAGGAGTTTCTAAGTAATTGCAAAAAAGTCTCACTTTTAGATGCCTGATCGAAATACACACTTACTGATCAGTTTAATAGCATCAAAATAGGTTATCTATAAATGCTATTCCTTAGCTTCTTGGTCGGGTCGGACAGGACAGGGCTGGACTGGCCTGGCCTGGTTACTCAACTTTGGGAACAAGACAATTAAAACTAGAGCAAATTTGTATTATTCGGACACTTCTTAGAGCACCGGGCTGTAAGTAGCGATATATAGCCGGCTACAAAACTACGATACTAAGTTTTTCAAAACTTGCTTGTTGTCACACATCAAAAACTACCGCTACGTAACTAGAAAGAGATACATTACCTCGTTGCTTTGCATCCTGTAAGTTGTTGAAAAAAGAAGTTGTAAATCAATGCAGAGTTCTGAGGAAGGTCCGGGCTACAACACAATAAACACACGCTTTGGCTTCGGTATCGTGGTGTGGTGCGTTCCAGTTGTAGTCAGAAGTAAGAATTTCAAAGTTCCGAGTAGGAAACTGCAGCTGGAATGACCCCCCAAGTCAGAATTTCCTACTGGGAACTCGGTGAAACCTCGCCACCCACGAGTTGACAATCAAAGATGGATGCCCCAGTGTGAACAGTTATTCAGCTCCTGTAATAATCAGTTTATTTGCACTTCTGACTGGGGTGTGTCGCTCTAGATCAGCTGTATACATAGTATTGTTAGACTTATATTTACAAAAATGCTGCCATAGTGATAATCACATTCTTCATGTGATATTTCTGAACAACAACGCAGGGCATGCTAACAACAGCTAACAATAGCCTGGTAGATCGGCATGTTTTTTTCAAACTTTAACTGGAACGCTGATAAGTCGGAGATGTCACTCCCAGTTCTGAGGTTACTGGAACGCAGCATTACGACAGTTGCCACGCGTGCTCATGGGTAGCAGAGTCTTTGTGGTGCCGGTAATAGATTCTCCTCACAGTCCTTTTAAATGTAATCATAGAAGATAACACATCAACAGCATGCAGACTGATTTTTATTTGTTGGTGCACAAATAAAAGGTAAAAAGTTGGTACATTTTAGAGTGCAGTTTATAAAATAAACGTGCAGTTCAAAGAACAGATGTAATAATAAAACAATCATGTGAGTAAGGAAAAAACAACAACAAATTATCCTTTGCACCTACGGCCTCCTGCCTTTCTTTCTTCCATCCCCTCCTCCTCCAACTTCTCTGACATGATGAAGTCAGTCCACTCTCTACGACTTCCCCATAGCCCAGTAAATTTCACTAGCATCTGGGTGATATTTACTGGTGTGGGGAAGATGAATGCTCGTCTCTAAATGCTTCAACCTCATTGCCTCGTGGAGTATTAGTCATGTAAACAACGTCTGCTTATTAATGGTAAAAGCTTTCCCTAATGATCCACACCTCACATGGGTCTGAAATATCAAGTCAGGACATAAAGAGCAGCCATAGATCATCATAATGAATGATGGTAGGCTGGCGGAGAGCTGGGGGAGGGAGGAGGCCCGTCTTGATGCTAATTCACTCTCTTTTTCCTTGCCTGAGTCATATGCTGTTTGCTCATAATACATCAGGGCTGTATGATTCTTCCATTAAAGCAGCATATTCTTCAGCATCATAGGACTCTTACTTATTCACCAGTGACACCAGTTTTCCTAAAAGTCAACAGAAAGGAGATCCACAAGTCAGTGTAATTGAATGCAAAGATTCAATCAAACTCTGACTTTCATTTGCACATCAAGTTGTATCCTGAAGGCAACTCTACAAGGAGCGCGAGTAATTTACAAAGCTAATCAAATGTGTTCAAAAGAAGCAGTATGTGTCTTTTAACCAGCGTTCTGTTATCTGCCTGACATGATCGCTCCCCCGAGAGAATCCATCAAAGTCCCGTTGTCTTGATCACGCCGGATGGTTCCGGAGAAAATTGGCATGACTGTGAATTTGTTCTTGTCAAATGTTAAGTAATCAAAATCCAGCCAGCCGTAAATAAACAAATTCACTTCACTACACCGCGGCATACTAACTAGCTGCACAGCCACGCTTCCACTTAATGGGGTGTTATTATTTTCACAGCGCTGCTGAACGCTCAATGACAATGATAATTCCGTAATGAATCTGAAGTGTACCTGCGAATTTGCACTAATTGCCTCTGCCAATTATTCACCACATCCACGAAGCATGTTGGTTTTAACTCGAGCGATCTGTGTAACCTGTTCACATCAATTCAACGGGATAATGAAAGTGCCTCAGGGGGTCGGAAATCATGCAATGCATTAAGGCTGCTGTTAGAGGGTAACATTATCCTGGATGCAGGTAGTCATGTCTCCTGAACCTCTCAGCTCTGATTATTTGATTCATCAATTAGCTCTGAAGGATGGAGAGACTAATGGACGGCTCACTTTAGCTGTGTTAAAGCCATCTGTCGTCTGCACTGCTTCCTTTTTAGCTTAAGTTGTGCAGAAACAACACGACATGGTGATGAACATGTCGTGGGTGTCAATAGGGCTGGGCAATATACTGAGGATTTTCAGATGTATTGTTGTGTTTAAACCAAGGTGTTGGGCAAAACCCCAATTCCAATGATGTTTGGACATTGTGTAAAACATAAAAAATACAGAATGCATCCTCATACACAAATATATAACAAAGACAAGATATTTCATGTTCAAACAAATACATCAATATTAAAAAAAAATGAATTTGATGCCTGCAACACATTCCAAAAAGGCTTAGATCGGGACATGTTTACCTCTGTGTTACATCACCTTTTGCTTAACAACACATGATGAACAGTTGGAAACTGGGAACACTAGTTGTTGAAGATCTGAAGGTGGAACTCTTCCAAGTTATTGCTTGATTTAGCTACAATTTCAATTACTCATCGTTTCTCTCTGGTATATTCAATTGAATATAGGTCAAACATGATTTGCAAACTATTGTGTAATGTTTACACAACACCCAAACTTCATTACATTTAGTATTTCTATGGCAATATTGTTTTAATCAATACAGGTTATGTTACACAAAGATACCAGTTCCACTACTCAGCAAAAATACTGTTTATTGCAAAAACAACTGACAGCAACATCCTCATTTACCACTAATCAATAGGTAATATTTTTCTGTAAAGGCAATATATTTTAAACCTTTTGATTTATTAACATGTAACTGAGTCTGAGAGTTTGGTTATGATGGATCTACCTCTGAACTCTAAAACATGCTTCTGAGTGGTGTGGACTAGGCCTCCTCCTTTATGCCCTCTGTATCAGCCAAAGTTTCAAAGGACACTCTGTCAAATAAAGTTTGGCAGACTCAGTTCGGTTCTGAGATTAAAGTTGCAACAGTTTTGCAATTTCCTTTTGGTTCAATTTACTTTCAAACTGCGCTTTGTCAGACTGACCAAAGTCTATCAACTAACGCCACTGTGGCTTGTGTACTGTTCTGATATTCAGACAATTTTAATTTACAACATACTCCTCTTGGTTTTCTTCCCTTTTTAAGTTCATGTTTAGTTTGGGTGGCTTTCACACTCATCACCAAACCTTGGTTCACTTTGAAGCGAACTGAGGAAAACTTGTTTTCAAGCAGACCAGAGTTTGTTTAGTATGGATCTTGCATGTTTAGTGTGATAGGCTGGCTTTGTGTTTTTGATCATTGGCCTTAGTGTGCAGACTTAAAATAAGTTACTTCAGTGTAAAACAGCTGTACATATTTATGTTAAAGACACAAGTTCATAGTTGTTGTCCTTGATTAAAAAAACAGATTGTTGCAATCTCTAGCACCCAACAAAACTTCCCACTATTACAGTGCGGCAGATCATCTGTGATTGATGGAGCCTAGATATACAAACATACTGAAGTGATGGATGTCCTGTGCTGCCTTTAGCAGTATTTTATGTACTTAAAAGGATTTTGATGTATAAATAATGGCAGGGGTGAACCCCTCCTCTTGACCAGTGTCAGCCAGGATAGGCTTTGGCCCTCCATGACCCTAAAAGGGAAATGTGGTGTAGATAATGGCTGGATGGATGAATAATATTACATATTATTACATTTTTATGACTTTCTTGTTGCTATGGTATGGGTAATGTTTAATTTTTTGAAAATCATATCAGACCTGATTATGTTTTGTTAAAAAATGTTCATTATGTCCTTCATTCACAAAAAGTGGAAAAAGTTATTGTGTTTTGCCATTCAGCTAAAGATTAATTTTTCATCCATTTCTCCATTGCCCAAGTGTCAAACACAAATAGTTCATAACTTTTAAAAATAATTTTCGTTTGTGTAAGAGATGCTTGTATTCTCTCTGTAAATAAGAAGCTGGTCCTTTTACATCTCAGGCAGCACATCAAGGCGTGTTTTCTGTCTCCTGCTTTCTGATCGTGACCACACACTTGTATAATCATGCAGCTCCAGACTTTACTCTCTGTTTCAAAAGACTGGGAGTCCTTGCGTGACTAACCTATAAATGAGGTGGAGGAGATTTTGTGTTAAGATACTGCTGGGTGGGGCACTGGGGGCATAAATCACAACATTATCAGGTGCGACTAAAGGACCCAGGAGCGTAGTCTGGTTTATCTTTGGTTCAAGGTAGATAATGCTTGAAGAAAGTTGCAAACTTACTTAATGCCCCTAAGTAGTAAATTACATGTTATTGGCATGACGGTTATTTACTCAACAGAAAGTCTGTTGTTAAAAATGCTGGTGGTGTTTCTTTGTTTTTGTGTTCTCAGGGGGGATGAGAAACTAGGCTGCGTTTCGGGAAGTCTATTGATGATTGTTTTTCTTCTCTTTTGACCCATTGTAAGAACTAAACCCCGACACAAACCTGAATCAAGTTTGTTATTCATCATGTCTGAATACTGTATTTATCAAAATATCCAGATTCATTTACACATTGTACAATATACAGTCTCCTTTTTTTGTCATGGACCTTCATAAAGCATTAACCTTTAATGCTAACTTTCCCCTTGCAGAATCATTTGAGGACTACATCACATCTGTAATATGCAGTTATTGGTAACATTGGTGAACGGTCTGATTTTGTATTATTTTAATTTTAAGTATTTGCCAGCTCCCACTCTCTGGCCACTGTTTTGGGTTCAGGGCCTCCACCTTAAAGGGTTAGTTCAGGTTTTCAGAAGGGGGTTGCTAGAAGCCTGCGTCACTGGTAGATATAAGTGCCATTATACCATGGTCTGGGTGAATACTCGAATCTGATTGGCTGCAGGGTGTCCATTAAAAGGTGATAATGGACACCTAGAAAAGAAGTTCCGGTCAAATAGCCCGATGGTTCTAAATTACTGCGCTGGATCAAACAGTAGTTGGTAACCGTGGCAACGGAAACTCTTAACATCGCCTAGATCATAGACAGTAGACAAAATGAACGATTTCATGGTTTCCTTCAACCTGTTTGGTGAATTCGATAATTTTGAAGACTGGGATGCAGCAGAAGAAGAAGAGAAGAGAAAAGAATATAAGAATAAGGAGATGCGACACAAGGAGGTGACACCGGAGGAATTGAACACTTTAGAGGAGGACAAAGACGAGGTGAACACAAAGAAAACCAGGAAATGGGCAGTTAAAACACTAAGAGACTTCCTCTGAAATCACACTTTTTTCACGTAACATGACGTTAAGCAATCATCTCACTTCCCTCCACTGATTAGACCTAATACAACAACTGCGGCCGACCGAGCTGCAGGTTCTGTTACCAGAGGAGGTTACCTTAGCAATGTGTCACAACGAGCGATATCAAATAGTCCGCTCAGCCGCTTCTTGTTTAAAATGATTTTAACGGTATAAAAACAACATTAGCGTGTTAATGATTGATTAAATATGTATTTTTTTCATAAGTGACCATGGTATAAGCGGGATAATGCCCTCCGAGGTGTCCATTATCAGAAATTAATGGACTTCACGGAAGCAACCGTCCGACGCGAAGCGGAGGACGGTTCACGCCTCTGCGTCGTCCATTAATTTCTGATAATGGACACCTCGTTGGGCATTATCCCTTACATAAAGGAACTTCAAGCCTTGTTCCTGGGGGGAGATATCAGGGTTAGAGTGTAGCTGTTATAATGACGTATTCTATACTACTGAAGGCCTCAAACTTAATCCACTTGGAGGTAAAAACTACTCAAAATACTATGTTGGCTCAACAATATGCTACAGTTAGCTTCTTTGTAGTGTTTCAGTTTTCCTTGACAAAGCCCGTGTGTTTAGAAATATTTTATGATGTGACAAAGGGCTTCAAATCCATCCACCAGCAACCCCCCTCATTAGATCCAGTCAGAGTGCTGCAGTGTGGTCAGGTGGCAGCCACAGGACCACAAACCAATACTAATCATTAAATTTGGCTTCTTGTGTTAAATTTGGAAATTAGGACTCATCCCTCTACAGCGATATCGTGCTGTGTTTACAGTGCCCATTTTACAGATCAGGACTATGAGACACATCAGCAGTTTGAAGGGTTACTGAAATTAAAACTCTGATGAAAGGACCAGGTAAAGCTGTGTAACTAAGTCCCACTTAAAACAGCAAAGGGCCTCCATCTTTGTGTAAGTGGACTCACAGACTGCATCTGCACCACCAGGTAACTTGTGATCTGTTCTACTCCTCTGTTCTCCATCTCTCTTCTTACCTCTGACTTAATCTGCAAAAGTTCTTCCTCTGTGCACTATGGTTCATAAAGATATCCTCACATACCCACAACTAATGGCACATCATCATTACTCGTCTCAAAATTGCTCAGTTTTAGTGAAGTTTGTATTTGTTGTTTCCTATGAATACCTGACCAGCTAATGGTGGAGGGATACATAACCTCTATACCCCAGCTATTAAAGTTCTAAACACAGGGACTTCGTTCAGGAAAAGTTAAACACTGTAAACGATCTTACTGTAGCGTATTGTCATGCCAGCATAATATGTTTTACTTTTTACTTTTTACCTTTAAGTACTTTTTACCTTCAAGTGGTTAATTAAAGTCTTCTGGTGGCATCATGTACTGCTATTTATGACCTGCTATCCACCCATAGATACAGTATCACCCCAGGGACAAGGCTCTTAGGTTCCTTTATTGGCCCTCATATTCACCAGTGCCATGGCCCTCTACCCACTTTAAAAAAACCTGAACTAGCCCTTTAAATGAAACAAACAAAACTAACCAAACATTGTATTGTCTTGTTGCTTTAGAGAAACTTTACTGGACAGGTGTATTAAAGATGAAGATGTAAGAGTGAGAACTAAAAGTATGAAACTCAGAAGTAGTGATTTTGCAATCTGTCTGCAATGTTGTGAATGAATGAAATTTTATTTAACTAGGAGAGCCTCATTGAGATTGAAAATCTCATTTGCAAGAGTGACCTGGTTGTAGGTCCATAGTAGCTTGACATTTGCTTTGTACCTCTGGAAATTATTTAAAATAGAGTTTATTGTTGGTGATGATCTTGATAAACAAAATGTGAAGAATTGGAAACTTTTTTGCTGCACGGTTTTTGAATAGGGAACCTCAATGCTAACTTATTTTAAACAACTTAATACTGCCTATTGTTTTGTGCAGATAGCATTAAGTACTGACATCACTTCCTCCCAAATTTGATTTCTATTTATTGTATATTTTTACCTTCCAACTTAAAAGAACAACAGATGGTAAGTAAACTTTGCAGCAGTCAGGAAAGTTTGGTTAGAGCTTATGTAGCAATATAGAAAACTCTGTGAATAGTGTTTCAAAGGTATTTCATGAGCTAAGTGCCAAAAATCTACCAGCAATTTTTAGGAGTGTATACAGTATGGATGGAAATGCTTTTATAGTTTCCCCAGGCATCATGATAGTAAAACAGCAAATCACCAGAATATTGCTATATAATATGTAAAGATCAGTGTCATGTAGTTATGACAGTACATGATTGTGGGGTCGTGCTGTTATGACAGTATGTTGGAGGGATGAGAGTCGTAGTCAGTTAATGGTTGTTGGACTACTAAAGCTCCATGTTCAAGATCCACTGCTCCTCGGCCCACTGCACTTGTATCTTTCATCTTGCATAATCATCAGTGAGTCTGTGGGCTGCAGCGGCACACTGAGCAGAGGAAAATTAGCCGGTATCTCAGAAAATCACTGTGCTTTACTGAGGTAATTTTTTCAGGGATGTTGGCCTAAGAAGTCACTTAATTGGAAAGTAAAGTAATGCAAGCCCGAGAACTTGATGTTGTGCATGAATTCAACACAAGTGTGGTTAGCACAGGGTTCTGTGCTGCTTGCAATTTGCATGTTTTCAGTGTCATTCAGTTTATATCACTATCACTTATGCCTGAGTGGAGTCTGAAGGGTTTAATTTAAGCAGCCACCGAATACAAGCCATTCAGTCAAAGCAAGGGTTCCCACAAGATCTGACACTAGGCGGATAGATGAGGCTGTTCCTGCTTATGAGGCCACCATTCAATGCTCAGCCGCCCAGCAAATACTTCCACAGATGACCAGCGTGGATGAGCCATTTCCACTCCAACCAACTCCAGAAACCCGTCCAAGAGGGCCGATGGCTCCCAAGAGCCCCAATCAAATCACCCCGTCTCTCACACAGTGCATTACTTATGACCAGAGAGCCACTTGACACAGGAGTGGTCAAGATTATTGCTTTATTGGTGGTGAGAGGATGTCATTTGAGATGCAGCACAAGTAGCCAGGCTTTAAAAGCACAGTGGCTCTCAGATTCCCTCTTGTAAAAGTGCTATCAGACCTGTCCAGCCAGCCTCGGCGCCTGTGCTAGCCTTGGCACGGGCACTAGGCTGGAACTGGGCCGCGCCTGGGGCCGACTGCACATAAGAAAAAACACAGGGGCCATATCCTGAGTGGAAATGCAATCCCTCTCTGCTTCTACAAACCCATCCCCCACTGTCTGCTCCATCGGACAGGGCCTGGATCTTCTCTAGCAGGAACTGTGTTTGGCTGTGAGTTTATAAGTGCCTTTGTTTAAATGGATGTTTATGTTATGTGAGGGTAGGAGGTTTCAGAGGTCAGTGGGTAAGTGTTTTTAGAAAAGGTCTCGTGCCATCAGAACTTTCAAGCTTCTACACTAACCATTAACACAGAGTAGTCTTCTTGTTTGTCTACAGAGCTTGGAAATGTATGGTCTTTGGAATTTGTCACTATATTTGTAATGTGACACATGATGAAGGAATATAAAAGATTTTGTTCAGGTTTATAGTGATGTTGATTAAAAACAAAAATTACTCCCAGGTCTAATGGTCAGCCAGCTGTTTTAAGAAAGAATAATCAATAAACTAAACTAACTAATCATTATTGATAACAAAACACTCTTTCTGTAAGACTTAGCGCAGAGCCTGGCGCACCCCGCGCAGTGTTAATTTCATCCTGCACACCCCCATGCACAGCCAATTTAACAATTTGGTAGACTGTCTGTGCCAAGATGGGTGTGACAGCACACCAGGGGGAGGTGCCGACAGATTCAGGTTGGCGCTGTGACAATTTCATGCCAAGAAAACATGCGGAAGGTGCGCTAAAAGCTCGCCAGCTCCAACCTGGTCTATTCTCGGCACAGGCAAAGCGCGGCCTCCGCAGCAGTAATTTGGTGACAGACGCACATGTGCGCACACGTCACCAAAGCGTCAGAGGCAGGTTTCCAGAGTGTCAGGCACATTTTAAAGCAATAAACAATCACAGCAATCACTATTTAATGTAACCGTCTGAACCAGCATACACATTTGTATCTATATTAATTGTTTCGTCACATCTGATGTCGGATTAAAGCCGTTTGTCATAATTGAAACTTAACCTGACGGCAGCTGGAAGTCTGATGCAAATCTTACAAGTCAACAATAAACAGTCTTAACGGGGTGCTGGTTTGGCGGAGTGGTTAGCAACCAGGCACCCCATGTACTTGCTTCTGCCGGTCCAGGTTCGAATCCCGCCTGTGACCAGTTTGCAGAGTGTCTTCCCCTGCTCTCTCTCCCCCTTTCACAAGCCTATCCACTGTCTCTCTCCTATCAATAAAGGCACAAAATGCCCAAAAACATACATTTAAAAAAAAAATAAAATAAAATAAACAGTCTTAACATCCGATACTGAGTATAAATCTGGCTTCTCTCATTTCATGAAATTCAAAGAAAAGAGGGAGAAAAAGACAAAGAAAAAGAGAGAAAATAAATGTATGTCACTCTGTGTCTTAAGGATTTACCTGTAATTTCCCATATTTCTTTGTTTTAATCTTTATTCTTAACGTGATCTAAAAAGATGGAGTACATTATTGCATGGAGGATGAAGAGGAGATACCGGGAGAGTATACAGTATATCACCAAAGGCTCTGCTACTTGGCGATGACAGACCAGGAATGCAGGAGGATCACAAGCATGAATTGATTAGCCTGCCTCTGTGTTTAAATGTCTGTCTCTTAATTTTTTACTCCTATTAATGACAAAGGAAAAGATTACATCCAGCGGGAGCTGGTCCGCATGGTGACGTGCGTCGTGGTCTTTCATGTGCGCTCCGATAACCCCTCTGCTCTCTCAGTTGCTGTAACGGTGACTGCGGCTCTGACCGTCTCCAATACCGGGTCTTTCCGGCACACTGTGCGGTGGCGGGGATCATTCAGACCAATCTGCCCCTGGCCACTGCGAATTTAAAGGCAAGGAGAGGCATTAATTTGATTGGTGAATACAACACTCAGCTGTGTTAAACCCACTCACGCCTTTTTTCCTCCCATCCTGGCACTTGCGCCAAGGGGCAGAGACACAAGGCAGGTGCACTGCGCCTGCGCCTGGTCTACGAAATTAGAGCCCTTAGTGTCAATGGCCAGTCATCACTGAAGCCATTTCACACAGTGACCCAAAGGGGCAAATTACAATGACAAATGAAAACAACAGATTACAGCAACAACAGAAAAATCATAATGTACAACAACAAAAAATGAAACATTAAACTGAAAATAACATAAAACAACCCAACAACAACAAATAAGGAATGAAACAGGTAATAAAACAAGCAAGTAAAAACAACAAATACATCAACACATCTAACAACTAACACATTATTGTTTCTGTTATTTTTTTGTATTCTTTAATTTTTTATCTTTATTGTTAATTGTGTAAAATCTTACATGATATTATTATTATTATTATTATTATTTTGTTTATTTTGTTGATTGCTGTTTTAGTTGTGATTATGAGTTTGTTGTGTTTTACTTGTGGCTTGTTATTTTTTTAATCTGGTACATAATTTTGTTGTTCTGCTTTAATATCTGTCTTCTTATTTTTTGGTCTATTTACAGAGTTGTTGCAGTTTTATTTGTTGCATTACCTCATTTGATGATTTGATACCTTGTTTTTTTATTGTTTTTGTTGTGATTGCAATTTTGTTTTGTTTTGTTATTTGTGAAGTTTGTGTTTTACTATCTGCAAAATTTACAATTTGGTGTTATTTTTTTTCTTATTTGGTAATTACTTCTAATTTATCTTGCTTCTGATATCTTGTTTTGTTTTCTAATTTTTTATTGTGTAAACAATTTTGATGTGTATATTTTTGTATGCACTTTTTGTGATGCTGTTATATCTTATTTGTTGCTGTGTTTTTGTTTGGGGTTATTGTTGTGTTTTCCTATATAAGGGTTTCACAATTTGGTTGTGTACATTTTGTTGTGTTTTGGTATGTTGTTGTGTTTTCTCACATGTTGTTGTGTTTCTTATTTCATTGGTTTTTATTATTAAAATGTTGGTTTTCTCATTTTAAGATGTTTGTTTTTGCATTTTATTTGCCTTGTTTCTGTACTTGCTGTTACATTTTATTTGTTGATGTGTAGCTATGTTGTTACAGTTGTTTTAATGTGGTGTTGTGTCTTGTATTTGTTTCTGTATATATGTTGCATTTCTATTTTCTGTCTTTATCTATGCCTTCTTTGAACTATTTCTTCATTTTTGGTTAATATTTAGAAGTTGCTCAGTATCAGATGTCTAGAACTTCTTGCTTTGCATCACAAAGGTTTGTTTCTTCACAAAGTAAAAAGAAATGTGAAGTGAGTAAAGTGGAATGTTAAACTGATTGAGAATGTCTCTCAGTCCTTCTTGTCTACATATTCTCCTCCCTGTGTACATCATCCTGTCTAAGGGGATTTTGTGCAGCTCTTAATGTGTCTGTGTCTCTGCTCCTGCCTTACTGTATGCTGTAATATGAAAACAGCAGAGCAGAAAGTGATGGCACAGGATCACTTTGCTTCACCCCGGGGCCTCAGCCTGACCCAGGGCTGTGTCATAATAATAGCTCAGTGTGACAGCCATACTGCTTCACTCAGACTTAATGCTGGCTGACAGTTGTTCCTGTGTGAGGACCGGTGGGCTCTAGCTGCTGGTGGTGGCCTCTTTCCAGCTTCATTGTACTGCAGGCAACAGTTCTGCTGTGTGGTGCTGAGCCAGACCTGCTGACGCTATGGCCGGACAGTTGTCATACACGGACACCAGAGCAGCAATCCCCATGAATAATGTAGCTGGGTCAAGGCATGGGTGGGAGAGGATGGAGATGAGAGTGATGTTCAAGGTTGACTTCACATCTTAATATGAATACTGAATGTATATGATTACACACAAAAAGGAACACTGGAGCAGGATGAGCCATTAAATACTGCTTTGTGTTTCATGCCTCTCTAAAGGGGGCATATTGTGAAAAAAGTACTGTTCCGCTTTTGTATAAATATTTGGGTATTCTGAGCAACTTTCAAACCACAAAATATGAAAAAGCAGACTTATGATTCATGTATTTCAGAAAACATGATGTGTTCAGAATTGGCTCTCATAGTGACATCACAATGAGTCATTCATTCATTCATCACAATGAGTTGGCGATGCAATGAATCCAAGCCACTCTCTGCATTATGGGAACAAGGCGACCAGTCTAAGGTACCCTTAGAATAACTAACTGATTCATAGTGATTCTTGAACACAGAACGATTGTTGTTTTCATACTTTACTCCTTTAATTACATTACTACAAATGTGTACCAATTTAATCAAAATAATAATAATTACAATGACAACTATTTTGCTTTCATTTTATAAACATGTATGTCACTTTTTGTTTTCTTGTTTTTTTTTTTTTTTTATTAAATGCTTTCGCAGTAATGCCCTACACTTCAACGAATACAGCTATTTGAATTGGAATGATTTTAAAGTGAAGTGAATTGAACTGAATTAAAAGTAATACCTAAAAAAAGCAACAAATGTTGACTCTGTTGACAAAGTTGACATTAAACACAATGCCACATCATTTTTCATTGCTTCTGATTGTTGAGGGAGAAATAACATTGCCAACGTGGAAAGGTGACAAGGTTTGACCTTTGTCGACTGAGGTCACTGTGAGCAGAGAAACAAAACACAGCCAACACTGACGCAGTTTTTGTGCCTTTGACACCGTGAGACAAAAATGCTGAGCTGCATTGGTTTTGTATTGATTTGGTGCTGTTAGCAGAAAAAGGTTGATAGTAAAGTGGCCTCACTGACTCTGTCCTCCTCTTGCTCTGTTTCAATCGCATTAAGCCTTCAATAGAAAAGGAATACAATTTAGACATAGATAAAACCATAGTGTAAAATGGTTTGATTATTTACAAGTTGCTCTATTGAGTCAATGACATTTTTCTCATCACCTCTTAACTTTAATAAATGTGTCTGATCTAAGTACCCTTTTTTTAAAGCATAGTAACATTCCAATGTTGGTTGGTGTTAGAGGACATCCTCATACCTGCAGATGTTTCAGTATTTAACTTGCATTTAACTTTAGCCAAGTTATATAATTTAATGACAGTGTTAACCCTTTGTTTCTTCAACCACCAAAGAAAATATCTGCTGTAAACTTGCGTTGGGTACGGTATGTTAGCCTCTTCCTGAGATGCTGTTATAGTAAAACAGCACCGGAAAGACAGACTATTGATTCTGGCTCTGTACAGCAATTAAAAGCTATTTCAAATATCTAACTATAATATAATTTTCATTGCACTGTGCAGACTAAAGAATCCTCCCTGTTTGAAATTAATGTTTCTCAAGGGCCGACATCTTAAAGAGAAGTGTCACTATTTTAGTTTTTCTTCCTTTCTTGTAACCATTTGTATTTGTTTTTTATTTCTGTAAAGATAATGAGCTGTTTAGCATGTTTATAACTGAACCCATGAAACCTGGCCTAGCTCAAGCTTTAGGCCTAACCATGGTAACTACCAAGGGTCCAAACCAGATGTTTCCTTTAATTTTCTGGGTAGAAAATCAGTTATAATTGGCCCTAAGTGTTGTTATTCTGATCCTGGCCTAAGAGCTTGCCAATCAGATGACATTTGGAGCCAGGTGCCCTTCTTATCCCATACCCATACACCCCCAACAGCATTCGGGGGAATCCCCAAAGCTTCAAAGGAACGATCTGGTTCACTACAGGCTACTGGTCTGCTGGCTTTGACAGGGTCATTGTTTGTAATGGCCAGTTTGTGGTTGCAGGGGACGCAGGAGGGTCGAGTATCAGTCCGCCTGGCCAAACAGTCCCCCCACTGTTCTCCAGCAGAGCACACACAGAGCAGCCTCAATTAGTTTCTCCAGTAATCTCCCTCCCCTGTCACATGATCTAGGCTGTTTGTAATAACACACATGGGGCCGGGGCGGCCCGGTCAGGAAATGAGATGATCCATGGCTGACAGCTTAGACACACAGCAGCCACTTATCTGTTATTACTATGCTGCAAAAACAATCTCACTGTCCCTGTGAGTGTGAATATGTGTGAGTGTGAATGCATGAAGATATATAAACTAAATGAAGCAAGGTATCACAACAAATCAGCGATCAGGAGATTAAAGATGAAAAAGGCTAATCAGACCTTCATGTGTTTGTCTAAGATTGAAACACATCACAGCACAGTCATCCTGTCATGACACGTTCACACCTCTGCTGGTCCCATGTAATTTAACCCATCTGTTGTCTTAGGGGGGAAATACCGTTTGAGATGTTGTCATAGTTTTATTTTTGTTTATCTCTTTCTCCTGATCTAATTCACTCCTAATGAATTACGAACAAGACCTCACTTCAGAAACATATTCTGAGTAACAAAGACATAACTATGAGTTATTTCACAAAACTAAGACAAGAGATTCGGCACATGAGAACAGACAATTTAAAAAAAGTTAATGTGGTCATATTTTGCCAAGAGTCAGGCTCAAAAGGTCAATTTTAGTGACTATTTCTGCGTATTCACAATAGCACATGCTCAAAACATCAAGTTTTCACATGCTCAGTAAGCCTGATTCACTTCTATTGCCTCTGTGGCTACACTGTGTCCACATGCAGGCAGATATTTAAAAATACATATATATATAATTTCAACCCCATTTTCAAAAATTATCCTGTTAACACAGGTGACTTTTTTGAATACATCCACATCCCTATGAAAACACACAAAATTGCAGTTTTTTCCCAGGTAATGTTTTCAATGATATGCGTCTATGTAGTTTCATTTTTAAATTTATTCCAACCACAAGCTGTAGGTCACCAATCAACACAGTCACTTGGGAAACAACAACACGGAGTCTCATCCAAACCATTGTCTGAGTGTTTCAAAAGCATTATTATGAGGGAGGACAGAAAGTATGTGTGGGTATGAAACTATTCCTGTTAACAACACTTAAAAAAACAACAGTGAAGCAACTTCTGCTGAAGCATTCGGGTACAATGATGATAATGTTGTGTATTGTGACATCAACCCGAGGAGAGGACAGTGGAGAGTGTGACGCTCATGATCTTTTACACTGTTTTCCCTTTCCACACAGACACATCCTAGACAGGAATCTTTATAAATCTTCAACTAAGCAGGGGATTTTCAAAACATGTGTTTTCAGTGACCTAAACCACAGTTTTACGTGTGGACAGAAGGCCGAAATGGGCCGAAAAACTAAAAATCCCTAAAAGTCTACGTGTGGATAAAAAATAAAACACTCAATTGAAGGCCTCACTTCTTCCTGTGAACCTGGCCTGTTCTGATTGGTTGACCAGTCATCTCTGTTGTAATTGTTTTGTTTGGCACAACCTTCCTACAGATAATGATTAAGCATCATTTGCATAGTCTCTGCACCTATGCTTTGCACTGAGCCTGACCTGCTGATGTAACAGTGAAGGTCTATAAAGTATTGGCTGTCTCAGGCAGCTGCTGTCACTGTTCACTGGAGGGGAGGGAGAAGTTCACGAGAACCCTTTGTTTTCAAAAATGCCTCCAATAATTTGCTTGCATTTTTTCTTTTGAGCCATCAGAAGACATTGGTCAACTTTGGGACTTTTCTGTTCATTCTCTGATATGAAAAACACATGCAGTTCAATCAATGACAGACATCACACATTTGAAAGTTACAGCAGATGTGTCTGAATGACCTCCCTATTATACATAACATTCAGTATTACTTTGACCAGCATCTTCATTATTTAATGGCCATACATCATAAGCTCACATCTTTTTTTGATTGTGTTATGAGGGCTTATATTCATGCTACTGAGTGGGTGATGTCATACTTCTTCTAAAGGCTGTGGAAATTTAATTTTAAAACACAGCCTCCTATTTTACTATTAATAAGCAGTAACCAGGCTGATATTTAGATAAAACACAGTGAACAGCCTTTTTATATGATGTATGGTCATATTGGAGACTAATAGAATCTACAATTTGTTTAAATTATTCCAGAATGTGGAATATTTCCAAAATGACCCAACTTAACTTACTATGGAAAGTTTCTGGAACTTAAACCACTTTGCAACCCTAGATGTGACTATGGCATGCTCCTGTGCAATAGTCCCACTGCAATTGCAGCAGCAAAGCCAAATATCTCTCAGTCCTGAGTGGAAATACTGTAAAAGCTGCGTATTATAACTTTAATGAACTCTTCTACTCACTATATTTCAATAATGTAACAGAAGTGCATGAAGAAGTCCGTGTTATGACATCCTCACTTATGCCAGAGTGATCCCAGTTGAATGTGAATTTCTATCCACGTCGACGCAGAGGTTCATTTCTGCCCCATCAAAATTTTCGGGGAAACTGTGTGATTTGTCTTCAGAACATCTTCCCATCTGCTCCATTCACCTCCGTCACATCCTTCACATCAAGCCCACATCTCTTGTCTCATGAAAGGCAGTCCATTACTGCATATTAGCAGCGGAGTGAGGCAGGGAGATAAGGGAGGCAGCTGATCAAACACGCAGACAAATCGCCAGTGACAGAAACACACATTTGTTGCTCAGCGTTTAGCTTTGATCTCTGACTCTGCCAAGAGCCAAAGAGAGAGGAAAGCCTCAGCCTTTGAACCGGAGCTTTCCACACAGGTCCCTCGCTCTCTTTACTATATTTCACTCACTTATATGGATATGCGTGTGTTCACTTTACATATTTATCAGCTTGAATCTACGTATATGTTGGATAGCGCCTACCTATTGAGCCGGACAGTGAGGGGTTGGAGATGGTATAGGGTGGAGCAGAATATCCACATCACTGATGAAGAACATGACACAGGTGATGTTGATGGTGATTATTTGAGACACGGGGCCTCTGGTGGGCTGATGGAGGCTTATAATAGTGAAGGGAATGTTGAAGGTTTTACAGCAGTGTCCTTGTAAAACCTTCATTCATTTTTAACCAAGTGTAATCTTATCCTTCTCATGCGTAAATTTACAACAAAAATCCCCAGATTTTTGCCAGTATTGTAAATATTGTTAAGCCTGAAGGCATGCAGGCAGATGTTGCTTTTCTAGATTTTTATTATTCAGAATTTTGAGTGATTTATAAAATTTTCCCCTGGAGTGAACACCAGCGGAGGCTGTTATGAAAAAAAAAAAAAACATTTATTTTCCTTCTCCGTGTATACAGGTCTGCCCACAGCAGTGGCTAGGCCTCTGAAATGACTAGTTAATTAAATAAAAAAAGTTGGGCATGCTGGGTGTGCTTTTCACAGTTTTGAGCAGATGAGGAGGATTTTTCCTGCAGCAGAGGAGAGTTTATCACAATTTCTTTACCAGAGGTCACAGAAAAAAGTTAGGACATTTAAAGTGTAATATGCTGCACACGGCTGATGTGCTTGGAAATCAAGTTGACTCCTAGAAACCATGTTAATGCAGCAATGGACCTCCAAATCTCTCCAAGTGATAGCTGTACTGTTAAGCTAAAACATAAATGATTTTCAGGTTTAGTAAATGCTTGTCTTTTTTAAAATCTCTTTTTATTCAGGGTTTTACAGATGACCCACACTCATGTCACAAGTGTGGCACAAATACACCAGAAGAAATGGAAAAGAGAGAGAAATGAGCAACAGTGAATGAAATCCATTTGCTCTTAATACCAAAATTACTGCAGTTGCTAGAACAACCATGCATTTTGTCATGTCTATCAAGTTATGGCATGATTATATGGCTGCATTATAATTCACATAGTCACAATGAAAACAGACAAAAAGTCGTGTAGTCTGATCTCAGCATGATGTCCACAAGGTTGGCAAGAATCCTTTTGGGTTCCTTAATATTGATTTTGGTGCATAGAAGTTTTCCTGTTATACTAAACAAACAATATATCTGATCAGATCAGACCCCCACAGTTTTTATTCTGGAGGCTGCCAGAATAGGGCACCATCAGAATTTTAACGGGGGAGCAGATTTTATAAGAGAGGATTGGTTTAAATGAACTTAAGCTATCTTAAAACAAACACTCTAAATGAAACTTACAAAATAACTCACTCCAAAAAACTTTTCCTTTCCATATTAGATTATAACATCACAAATAAGGCTTCTTGCAAAAATAAAGCAATTCTTCATCAAATCTTTTTAAGAGCAGACAAGCCTCAGTGGTAACTTTTACAATGATTAAAATCCAGCTTGTGATGATGAACGATGTCTTTTATTGGAGATGTAATTTGATATAATTTCTCTCAACCTAGAATCAATACCTTAATATTCCAGCAGTAATTTTGCTCCTCTTGTGTAACTTGATGTGATAAAAAAAAATCATCACCTGAGAGGGTTTCCTTAAAGGGACTGTGAGGAGTTTCTAAATAATAACAAAAAAGTCTCACTTTTAGATATATACCTGATCGAAATACACACTTCAAGATGATTTTTATAGCATCTAAATAGGTTATCTATAAATGCTATTCCTTAGCCTTCCGGTCGGGTCGTACAGTGCTGGACTGGCCTGAATACTCAACTTCAGGAACAAGACAATTAAAACTAGAGCAAATTTATGTTATTTTATTATTTATATTACACGTCTTAGAGCACCGGGCTGTAAGTAGCGATACATAGCTTGCTACAAAACTACAATAACAAGTTTTCCAAAAACTGCTTGTTGTCACACATGAAAAATACCGCTACGTAACTAGAAAGAGATACATTACCTCTTCGCTTTGCATCCTGTAAGTTGTTGAATAAGAAGTTGTAAAGCAATGCAGAGTTCTGAGGAAGGTCCTAGCGGCATTTTTATTAGCATCCCAACACATAAACACACGATTTGGCTCGTGGTGAGTTCAAGTTGTAGGCAGAAGTAGGAATATCCGAGTTCCAAGTGGGAAAATGCAACTGAAATGTCCCCCGAAGTCTGAATTTCCTACTGGGAACTCGGTGAAACCTCGCCACCCCCGAGTTGACAATTGAAGATGGATGCCCCCAGTGAGAACAGTTATTTAGCTCCTGTAATAATCAATTTATTTGCACTTCTGACTGGGGTGTGTTGCTCTAGATCAGCTGTATACATAGTATTGTTAGACTTATATTTACAAAAATGCTGCCATAGTGATAATCACATTCTTCATGTGATATTTGTGAACAACAACGCAGGCATGCTAACAACAGCTAACAATAGCCTGGTAGATCGGCATGTTTTCCGACTTTGTAACTGGAACGCTGATAACTCTGAGATGATGTCACTCCCAGTTCCGCGGTTACTGGAACGCAGCATTACGACAGTCGCTGCGCAGGCTCATGGGTAGCAGAGTCTTTTACGTTGCCGGTAATAGATTCTCCTCACAGTCCCTTTAACTTAAAGGCTCTTTGAGATTTTCCTGAGAAGCAGTGCATTTCTGACTTTCCATAAGTCATATTAAATTTGAAGAAGTTTTTGGCATCAAAGCTACAGGTGACTCTTGTGGAGCAATAGATGGTCTGACAAACAACCACCGAGATGGCCAGTGTGAAGACAATCTGTTAAAACCAAAGCAGAAAACAAACTTTGAACAGTTTTGAACTGTAACCTCTTCATGTATACTCACCTCTCTGATTCAGGCCACACACATATTTAATATTAATTCACATCATTTTTAAAACTTGCTTTATTTTTAAGATCATATGTATTTTCAGCTCCTCAGTTTTTATTATCACTTTATTCTCTCAACCCCATGATACCTTTCTTGAATGGTTCATACAAATGTCATTAAAGAAAAGTTGAATCAAGACACAATTGATTACTTTGGCATGATTTACATCAAGTTGCATTTTAAACTACACCCCAAATTAATGAAAAAATTAAATCATTTATCACTCCATTTTCAACGTCAAATTCATGGCATCACTGTATGTTCCTGTTTACATGAACCTTTATCTCTTCCATTTTAATTTTTAATTTTCCGTTTCTTTCACCCACAGTGAGGTTTTCCTGACTCATTCAAAGGGGTTTTGTTTACATTAACCCACGGCCTTTCCAACCACAGAGGAAACAGGGGGCAGTCCCAAACACTCAGGGACTCTTTGGTGGCAAATGTCACTTCATTCACAACGGTATGTTAGTGTTACCCTGCCAATCAGACTGTGACCTACACCTCTGATAGAAAGATTGTGACTCACTAAATGCATTTTATCTTTAATATGAAGAGGAAAACACAGATATGATTCACGAATGAAAAAAGATTTTGGGTAGTGATATACTGATGGTGAAAATCAGTAACCTTGTACAGCATCTTGAACCGCGTCATTCAATGTCTGTAATCATGCAGATCCAGCTCGCCAAGCTTCAATCAACGGAAATTGTGCTCTGCCCTAAGCAGCACAGCCCAAACAGCGTCGTTTAGAGCAGGAGTAGGTGGAAGCAAAGAAGTGAGATTAGCATTGATGCTAATAGCTTCAGTAGCAGTTTCAGATCTGGACCACATTTCTTTATTACATGATAATTAAATAACATTTTTGTAGTCTCTTTGTCTCTGCCTGGATCGATACATCTCTGGATGTCTGTATATGTATTTATGTGTATATGTGTAATTTATATACATCCACAAAATGAAGAGTATGGCTTCAGTCTGCTCTACTGCACAATGCCTTGAGATTAAACTTGTTATGAATTATTGCTATGCAAATAATAATTGATTGATCACATGATTGATTAAGCTGACAAGGTACAACTGAAACTGATATCTGGTGACACAACATTTATACGTCATTAGCCTATGTTCGTAAAAAAAGGGCATACATCAGTCAGTATCAGTGAAAGGCCATTGTGCATCCCTAATTTGGGGTCTAAAACAATGCACTTCTCCTTTTTCAGCTGTTTAAAAAAGATGAATCATTGTGGGCTTCTGGAAAAGAGCCAGACACTTAAATATATTTAATTTTTTATATATTCAAAACAATTAACAAATGTTCATGCCCTTATTTGCTCAGAGATGCTTCCTGAAGAACAGTGGACAGTCCCTCTGATATCTATAATGCACTTGCATGTGTATATGTGTGTCAAACTGTGTGTCGAGCCACCTTAAAAATAAAACAGAGAGTAATGTGTGGACTTTCCCAGTGAGGTACAATGGAAGTACAGTGATAAACACTGACGTGTTCTCCTCTGACCAAACTCTGACATTTTGTCACCACATGCAACTTCCCTGAGAGCGTGCATCCAACTCTGTTCCATTGTGGTTGCAAAGTGAAAAAAACTCCCTAAATGACTCAGAAAAATCTTTGGCAGGAATAAGAGAGAATTTAATGGTAAATTCAGGGTGTTAAAAAAACTCATGCAAATACAAAAAATACTAGGTTAAGGGAATTAAGTAGTGTGAGTTTAACTTGATTAAAAAAATTCAAGTTTATGTAAATATTTTCACAATTCCTCTTTTAAATTGTCATCCATTCATCATTTATAGCAAAATAACAAAGCATTCATTTAGCAACAGAAAAAGGGACCTCAAGGGGGAATGAAGCAAGACGTGTTGATGAAAACTAGGGTGATAAAAATGCAAGTGATCTTAAATATACACCCTACATAAACATTCATCTGATTTAAAATAAGAAGCAATAAAAATGTGATCTGAAATATTAAGTTGCTAAAAGTGACACAGTCTGGTAGTGTTGGTTTGTGAAGGCTGCAGAATTGAAACCAGCTCCAGCTTTCACATGGCAATGTGTCCTTGGGCAAGACTCTTAACCCAAGTTGCTTCCACTGCTGCATCAGTAGTGTGTAAATGGGTGTGAATGTGTCAGCTGATACTGATGGACAACTGACATACTCCAACCATCAGTGAGTGAATGTGAGAGTGAACGGTTGTGAACAGGTAAGTGTAACCAGCAGTGTAAAGCAGCTTTTTGTTGTCAAAGACTAGAAAAGTGCTATAAAAGCTCAAGTCCATTTACCATTGACCAAGTCCATTCAGTAACACCAAAAACGCTGGAGCAGACAGTAGAAGGGTGTCGTACTGAGATTCATTCAGTCTGGGGCCTGGTTTCAAAAATGTGCATTTTTGGGTCCCCAGAATGCGAATTCCATGGTGAAGAAATGCCCATAAGATTAATAAAAAAAATAAACTTTTGTGGTATTCCTTAACTCATTGCAGCCCCTTACTCTGAAGTCAGGATTGTGAGATTTCCAGTTTTTGTTATGGGGATTCCTGTTGTTTGTGAATGTGATCTTTTTGTGTAAAATATGCTCCACACACTAATGGGGTACACTACTTTTCTTCATGTGTGGGGTCTTACATCTTCCACATTTGTTGAAATTTGAATAAATCATACATTTGGCTGCTGATTTTTGTTATTCTTACAAGTACCCATTAACCTCCCTTACTCCTCATTGCTGTCCTTCCTGTCTTTTGGTCAGGCTTTGGGTTTATTAAGACAGCAGGCACATGAACCCCCTCCCCCTGGTTATTTGGATAAAAGAATATCCTGACTCTGACTATTTTTATGTGAAAATTCATGTAGTGGTTGGTCAAAGAAAAACAGTCCTCACATGACGCTCTGAAAGGCCTGTTTATTCGCTCCTCGCTGCCTTTGGTCTGGCAGAGGAGGAAGTAGCTTGGCTTTTTCCAGTTGCTATGTAAATATCCAGAGAAGTGTGCCACTGTGTGTTAGCAAAACACAGCGTGGTGTTTTTACAGTGCTGGCTTTACTTCACGAGCACACATTTCCTAATCCACACTGAGCTTTTTGCCCTCATAAGGAACTTTTCTTCCTGGTATGAAGTTCTTAACTTTCACGGCTGTTGGATGTTGTGTTTTTGTACCTCTGAGCACAGCTTTCACACTTTTGGAGGAGTGCTGTTTTTAAAGTGTCTGATGGGCAAACCCAGACAGGCATAATGGCTTCCTGCCCCCTGTACTCTCAAAAGTGAGAATGTGACACCATCAGACTCTCTGCTGAATTACTCTCCTCGTGGACTCTGTACACTAACATGATGGCTCTAATCAGGGGTTAGATTCAGCCTCAGATAGCTGTATGTCCTCCTGTGTTCATTTATGTGGGTGTTGGGCTGTTTTCTTCCCGTAACAGCGTGTCCGAGGACTGTTCCTGAAAGCCCTCTGCTGATAAAATGACTCCCGTTAAGAGCTGTGTTTAAGACACAAAACTATTATTCCAATCCCCGGCTCCTACTGAGCAGTCACCTCTGCGGTCGAAGTCAGGAGAGATCCAATGACACCAGCTGGCCAGCTGCACACAGACCGCAGAGGGTATTGGGATTGTCTGGGTCCACCTCCATCTTCTGCCAGCTCGGCCTCACACTGCGCACAGCTGGGCAGGAACTAGATTAATGTTGTTTGTGGGGCCAGCGTTAAACAAGAGTTCAAAGACGCTGTAAAGGAGGATGGGTTTGTTTTTGTTGTTGAGACAAAAAGGCAATGAAAGGGCAACTCTCAAAGTGAATGTTGATGTTATTCTAGAGTCTACTGCTGCTTTACAGGAAATTGTACTTTTGCATCATCATCATTTACCATCCTCTTTTTTGTTTCCTCACGATAAATAGATTCCTCTTCAGGTTGGAACATTTTGAAATGATGTTGTCCTAATTGACTTGACTTCTAAAAGAAAACAGAAGAACAATCAAGGGCCCTTGTCCGCCAATACATTTTTTGTGCTTGCTGAGCTCATAACCTCAGTTTCAGAGCACTTTTTACAAAGGCATACTAGGTTATAGCTTATATTATCTTCCTCTCAGTCATATCTGAAAGGTTGTTTTAAATAGCTCCTTGTGCTTGATATTTACCTTAATCCATTGAAATGCCAACCAGAAAACATAAAATTAATGAATATAAATCACAGTAGAAGTAGTAGAAGAAGCTTTCAGATTGGACTTCCTTCAAAAAAATGAGTCAGATCACCTTCTCCTCTGCAGTTCTTACTATAAAAGTGGAAATTAGAAGTTCTGCCTCATCTTGAATCTGATTGGTCAGGTGACATTAAGAGGGACATCAATAAGCTGCTGAAATACTTTCGGCAAAGAATGTTGGGAGAATAGCAACAGAAATAGCTAACGCTGGAGAAATTTCTGCCAGGATTCATAGAGTCGAAAACACTGGACTAAATAGGTTTTGGATCAAAAATAAATCAATTAATCAATTAAACTGTTTTTGTGTAGCTCTTTTTAGAAGCATTAATTTTTAATCAAAAATTAATTTACATTAAAACAGAAGGAGATGCAATATGCCAGTATGTTATTTTGGCAATGAGTGCACTGTAAAGTCTATTACATTTGGCTCTATGCTGTGATCTAACCAGACTGTTGGCAGTCAAAAAAAGGTGTTTCTAAGTTCTGCCCACCTCTGATGCTAACCTGTAATGGACTCTTTTCAGAAACAATCATGTGCTGTGGATGAATTTCAGATAATAAGGGATAAAAGTGGTTAAGAGTGTAAGTGTTTGTACTGCAGGTAGTCACTGGATACTCTACGAGCAGTTCACTCATGAATGAGGGCGGTAACTTTAAAAAATGAGGAAGACTTCATAGTTAATATAAGATCAGATAACTATTAAATTTGATCATCCTTAAAGTGCAAAGAAATAAGGAAAATTTAATAATATAGCCTTGAATAAATAATGAGTAGCAGTTAAGATAACTTAAGTTCTCCCAGGCCTCAGTCATATGGCTTATATGGATTCACATTTTCTCTGGTTCCTGATAGGTTTAGCTTGCTCAAACATGGGACTTATTTCTTTTATTTCAAAACTGTAAGATTCAGTTTTAACAATCCTTTTACCTTGTTTACATGTGTACTGGGAATAAGCAGTAGAACAACATATGCAATCTTTGCTTTTATACGTCCCGGCTAATGGTGGGATCATGAATAAAAACCTTTTGTTTACCTGGAGCAGCATTTTGCAGGTTTGCAGCAGAGCCACTGCTATTTAGTGTTTAACCTTTTTATCCACTGATTCTACCTTTAGTTAATCCCTTTGAAGCGGAAATTACCTCTAACACAAAATTACACATCTAGGCTTATGATTTATCTCAAGAGTGTTACTGTCTTGTCTAAAATGCACTTTTAACTAGTTTTGAGGTACTTTAATGATTTGATAATGATCAATTTTAGACTAGGACGGGTGTAACTGACTGCTTTTGTTCATTCGTCTCTGTTTTAACAATTATGTCTGATCTTCTTTGACTCATTATTTTGGTGTTTGATTGTAGTGTGTCTTCTGAATTTCTCAGCTGTTGCAGTCTGTTCACACTGAAAACATGTTAAATCCGCTGTGTAAGGCACACATGAAATGAAATGAAATGAAAAATACTTTATTTATCCCAAAGGGAAATTCAGGATTGTAGTAGTTCAGATTGTGTTCAATAATATTAATAATAACAATAATAACAATAATAATAACAATAATTAATTCTGGACTTTGTTCATGAGGCTGATGGCTGCTGGCAGGAATGATCTTCTGTACCTCTCAGTCTTACATCGGACCTGCAGAAGCCTCTCACTGAACACACTCTTCTGTCTCATCACCATGCTGTGGAGAGGGTGTGAAGAGTCCTCCATTATCTTCATCAGCTTGTGCACTATTCTTTTTTGGACGATCAGCTCCAGAGTTACTCGAGGCACAGAAGCAGCTTTCTTGATCAGTTTGTTGATTCTCTTCAATCTCTGGTTCTGATGCTGCTGCCCCAGCAGATCGCTGCGAAGCTGATTGCACTTTCAACAACAGACTTATAAAAAATGTGCAACATTTTGGTACAGACGTTGAAAGATCTCAGCTTCCTTAAGAAGTAGAGTCTGCTCAGACCTTTCTTGTAGATGTACTCAGAGTTGCATTTCCACTCAAGTCTATTGTCCAGCTGAACTCCAAGGTACTTGTATTCCTCCACCACCTCCACCTCCTTTCCCAGGATGGAAACACATCTATGTGTATTCTTGTTCCTCTTGAAGTCAACAATCATCTCTTTTGTTTTGTTGGTATTCAAGATGAGATGATTGTTACCGCACCATTTTACAAACTGACCAACCAGTTCTCTGTACTCTGCTTCCTGTCCATCACTGATACACCCAATAACTGCGGAGTCATCAGAGTATTTCTGCAGATGACATGACTCAGAGTTGTACTGGAAGTCTGAGGTGTACAACGTGAAGAGGAATGGTGAAAGTACAGTTCCTTGTGGTGTTCCAGTGCTGCTGACCACCTTCTCAGACACACAACTATTCAGTCTCACAAACTGTTGTCTGTTTGTGAGGTAGTCATAAATCCAGGTGGTTATGGAGGTATCCACCTGGAATCCATGGAGCTTCTCACAAAGCAGAGCTGGCTGAATTGTATTAAAGGCACTTGAGAAGTCAAAGAACATGACCCTCAAAGTGCTGCCTGACTGGTCCAGATGATAGTGGGCTCTCTGAAGCAGGTAGATGATGGCGTCTTCAACCCCAAGCCCATTACGATATGCAAACTGTAATGGGTCTTGAAAGGTGTTCACCTGCTTGTTGAGGTGAGCCAGTAGGAGTCTCTCCAGGACTTTCATGATGTGAGATGTCAGGGCAACTGGTCTGTAGTCATTTGGTTCAGCAGATTGTGGTTTTTTAGGCACTGGAACAAGGCAGGATGTTTTCCACCGCACCGGAATTCTTTTCTGACTCAGGCTGGTGTTGAACAGGTGCTGAAGAATCGGACATAACTGTTTTGAGCAGGTCTTGAGAACTCTGGGACTGACACCATCTGGACCTGCTGCCTTGTTCTGGTTCAGTTTCTCCAGTTGTTTCTTGACTTGATTACAGGAGACAGACAAAGTGGAGGAGGAGGCAGCGGAGGTTTCAGGAAGTCCTCATTTGGATGGAGATGAGGCTTTATCCATGTCCTTGACTGAGCTGCAGGGTGACAGAGTGGGGCAGTGACAGGAAAGCTGTGGGTTCAGGGAGGGTGTGTGGCCTGTTGGATTAGAGGCAGGAGGTGAGCTGAACCTATTGAAGAACATGTTCAGTTCATTAGCTTTGTCCAGACCTTCGTCAGTTTGATCCCCCTTTATCTTGAAGCCAGTGATCTTCTTCATTCCTGACCACACATCCCTCACGTTGTTTTGCTGAAGCTGACTTTCCAATCTTTTCCTGTAGTCCTCCTTGCACTTCTTTGTTTGTGTTTTCAGTTGTTTTTGTGTTGACTTCAATAACTCCCTGTCTCCATCCCTGAAGGCTTTCTTTTTGATGTTCAGCAGCTTTTTCAGGTCACTGGTGATCCAGGGTTTGTTATTGGAGAAGCACCTCACTGTTCTTGTTGGAACGATGCTGTCCACACAGAAGTTTATATAATCTGTCACACACTCAGTCAAGGTGTTGATGTCATCTCCATGCGGTTCACAGAGGACACTCCAGTCTGTAGCCTCGAAGCACCCTCTGAGAGCATCTTCAGCTTCATTAGACCAGGTTTTAATAGTCTTTCTGATGATTGGTTGTTGCTGAACGATGGGCTTGTAGGAGGAGGTGAGAAGAACCAGATTATGGTCAGATCTTCCTAAAGGTGGCAGGGCAGAGGCACTGTATGTATTTTTATTTGCATAGAATAAGTCCAATGTTTTGTTTTCTCTGGTGGAGCAGCTGACAAACTGGTGGAATGTTGGTAGAGTTGCAGAGAGGGAGATGTTGTTAAAATCTCCAGACATCGCCACAAAAGCGTTTGGATGTTGTGTTAGAAGCCTGGCAATTATAGAGTTAATAACATCACAGGCTGCGTCTGGGGCGGTACCAGGTATTATATAAACCGCTACCAGAATAACACATGTGAACTCTCTGGGTAAATAATATGGGCGAAAACTCACAGCTAGCAGTTCAATGTCTCTTGTGCAGATCTTCTCTTTAACAGTGACATGTCCAGGATGACACCAACGCTGGTTAACAAGCACTGCAATTCCACCTCCCTTTAGCTTTCCGCTGAGTTGTTTGTTGCGGTCTGCACGGACCGTCATGAAGCCGTGTACAGAAGCATTACAGTCTGGGATGTTTTCATGCAACCATGTCTCAGTGAAGCACATAATACTGCATTCTCTGTATTCTTTCTGAGACCAGGTTAGCACCCGGAGCTCGTCAATTTTGTTAGCTAGCCATCTTACGTTACCCATCACAACAGTTGGAAGAAACGGTTTAAATCTCCACCGTTTTTCTCTCTGCCTCACTCCTGCCCTGCATCCTCCTCTCTTTCTTCTCAACTCCATTGGGATTTGAGGTGATATTTCACTGATGATCTTGAGTTTGGAGAGCATTATCAGTTGATCCCGGTGGTAAACAAGTCTTGTTGCCATGGAGACTCAGCATAACAAGTCTTGGAAAAGCCAAAAAATATCCAGAAAATCTCCCGTGTAGCACAGCCTCTGAACCAGCATCAGAAATCCTCTTGGGCAAACCAAAAATGACAGCTAATGTATTAAAAAAGACTTATATATTACAAAAAATCACAAAAGTTAAGACAGAGCTACTACAATTTGCAGCCACCTGGCGGCACATTCCAGAATAGAGATGATGATATAGATATGATTAAAGCAAATGTTCAATTCCAGTTACTCTGGCCTGCCAAGCTCCAAATGAATCACCACCACAATATTGTTTATTTACCTGTCTTCATCAAATGACACTGAAATGCTTAAACATTTCCAGCACCTTGCTGAATCTATGCCACAAAGAATTAAGGCAGTTCTGAAGGCAAGAGGGGCTCCAACCTGATCCTGGTATGGTGTACTTTAAGCTGCGTTCACACCGAATGTGACTCTGCAATCAAAATCGCGTTGCCCACTGAAGTCGTGTCCATTAATACCTCATTTTGATCACCGCCAGTCTGCTCGAGTTTCAACGCGCTCTTATCATACTATATATCATATAACAGGATGTAAGCTGACATTATTCCAACTGCAGCATCGTCTGTGAGTTCTCTGTGGTCCGTCAAGGTGGAACTAATGTCCTCACTGATTATTGTTTCCCACACGGACATAGATTGTTACTCTGTAGTCCGGTAGAAAAACTGTCTGTCATGAGGGCCATCACACATACACACACCGCTGATAGGCTGTTGCTGCACAGCCACCCACAACATCACCTGAAAAGATAAACTTTTTTAAAACTTTGGCATCACTCAACAAGCTTTGAACATGGCAGTCGCATCGTGGGAGGATTAGCCCCGCCCCATTGCAGCTGTACATTGACTTTGCATGGAGAGTGATCACTGATGACGCGAAAGTCGCTTTTGGTGTGTAGGCACCTTTAGAAAGTGGCCGATGTGGCCTTTGTACATCAGGCACCTTCTCTGACAACTAGGTTAGCTTCCAAACACCCTACAATTTTACTTTGTAAGTAATCTTTATCTATACACCTATTGCGAGGCATGTTCTTCCGAGCATTAAGATGTGAAATCAAATTTTAAAAGTCTGAGATGTGAGACACAGGGATGAGTCTGGCAGAGCAGATTAGAAATATAATAACAGTGGCCTAATGGCAAATCTGGCAGGCTGACTGGAGAATTGAGTTAAAAGAAATGGTAAAAGCAGGGGGATATATCCCACTTCAGACAGCAGCAGTATTCAGCTAACAGAAAAAAGAATCCTGAGGACTTAAATATGTCTGTCAGGAAGGAAGAAAAGCATTTTCTGTCTCTGTGAATAATGTCCTGTACTTGGAGAGGGTCTTATGAGGAGAGAGAAACAGATTAGCTATTTATCTTTAGATGCCTTTGTGCGAAGATGGTCTGCAGCGGACCTCTGCGACAGAAACGGCTGTAATCGCATGAACCCGGAGTCTGGTTCCAGCAGGCGAGGGGACTGGGAGAGTGAGAGTCTCAGGGGGGATAGGGTAACAGGTGGGCTCCGTGCCATTCACAAGGGTCACCCAGCACAATGCTAGCATCCCCTTTGATGCTGATACTATCTCATATGTGAGTGTGTACGTGTATGTGTGTGTTCTGCCCTGCTCCCTATTTCACTGCTCAGCGACTTTACATCCAGTTGCCTACGATTGTGTCTGCAGAGCGGCCCCCCGGATCCAATAACGCAGCACCACTGTAAGACAATTACCCGCTTTAATAACGGGCGTCATTACACAGCCAGTGGATAGAATATGAAATACGAATGCTGAATGTGAGTTTGTGTCGTGTGTGCTTGTGTGTGTGTGCTGCATCAAATCCCATCTGCACCCAGGCTCATCATTACAGAAGACTTTATGAGTTCAGTTTCATTAGAGGCTTTAAAGTTCTCCTTAATGACAATGTTTAGGTGAGAATAATTTTCATTATGTGAAGGATGACTACTTTGTCATATGAATCTCCCCCGAGTTTTGTTATGAGCACAGAAAAAACACATTAGAAGGCCATTTCAAATGTGGTTATACATAAAATCCAGGTGTCGTGACCATCAAAAAAAAAGCATTACCACAAGCGTCAAAACAAACAAGTTATTACCCAATTGTGTTTTTAACACCATGATGTGTTTTTATTACTTTTTTATGGCTGGAAAAGGAGCCAAAGGAACAATGTTTTGGGTTGTCCCTCGGTTCATCAAATTCTTGTGACCGCCTAATCTAAAGAGCTCTTTAAGATGTTTTCTTCAAGCTTTGGACAAATAACCAGCAATTATTGAGGTCCCAAGTCGAAGATCAATGATTCTTACGTTTACGCCATATTTGTGAATGAGACAACTCAGAAGTGTTTTAAGGATTCTGGAGCACGCAGGTTTTGGGTCAAAGTCAAAGAGCCCCATGTTCATCCTCATTATAACTTCTTTAATGCTGATGTGATATCTTATAAAGCTTTAAGAAATTTTCTTAAGACTTTGCACAAATGTTCCCTCTAAGTCAAGAATAAACTAAATGCCTTTTTGAGTCATTGGTAAAAGGCCATTCTGCACAGTATTCAAATGTTAAGTGTCCAAAAAACTTGCAGTGTGCACGTACTGAGCATCCAATGATGGCATATTAGGTCCATTTCAAGAAATAAAGAAGATAATGAAAACTTAAAATTTTGAAGAAAGAACTCAAAATATATGTTTTTTATAGTTGCACATTTACAACGTTATAGAGTCAGAAATTTGCAAATTTATAAGCTTATATTTTGGGTCAATAACTCATCAACAAAACCACCATTTATTCAAAAAGAAACATGATCAGACTGTACCTTATCAGTCCACATGGTTTATTTGTCTCATCCTTTCGGGTCACTTCTCCTCAAATGTACATTGGTGTGAGCCACGCTGTTTTACGACAGTGCAGTTATACTCAATAACCATAGAGGCCCCCAGAGAGCCGAAACCCATAATCTTACATCCTGGGGCTTTAAGTTCTCCACGTTAGACACACTAGGGCCATAAAGAATAAAAAAACACAATATGGGCTTTCTAAAGCTTTTATCCAAAATGCAGTTTTCGCTGTCCTCACAGACATGCTTTAAAGTGATATTCTAATAATTTTTCTCCTGGTATTTCCTGGAGTTTTCTGAATTATGCAGTTTTTGGTGAACACTAAAAGCTTCATTATTGAAATGTCCACAGACATATGTAGACATGGCCTCAACGATGAACTGACTAGATTTTAGAGATCAGAAGTAAAGTTTATTTGGCCCCACCACCCCTTTTTGTAAAGGTGATTCATTTAGAGCAGTTCATAGGTGATCTGTGCCTTTGCCTAAATGTCGACTGTGACTCAAGGTTTAGTTGGTGAGTTTGTAAAGGTCACACAGAAAAGATCTTTTAGCTCTGTGTTCATCCTTTGCTTACCAGTGTGAAACAATGTGACTGGATTTTCTCAACACTTAGAAAAAATATTCACTGACTCAAAAAAAGAAAAGATCCACTTCGTTATGGGTCATTGTAAAGGTAACTTTACCTCAAATTATAACTTGCTTGTGAACATTTTATCTTACGAATGTTATGTGGGCATGTCAAGGATAAAGTAATACGTTATTAGCAGACTTTAGGTTAAAGTGGTCAAAGTCAACAGTACATCTCAAGGAAACTTTGAGGGACTTCTGTCAGTCTTTGAACATGTGTTTACTATTAGTGGCATCACCAGAAGTAATCCTGTTTACACTGTGAATTCATTTTTGATGGTATTCGCAGCCACGTCCCTACCCTACCATCATTCTCTAATTTATTCTTGCTGTACTGGATGCAGAGATATTGCCATGCACAAGCTCACAGCGTACTCTATTAGATGTAATTCACAAAAACACCCACAGCCGCACTCAAATGTCATGTAATAGTTCACGATTGATTGGCTGTTTGTTTGAAGCAGATCAGCATGATTGGCTGTTAGTTTAGGAAGTCTGGCTCAGACAATACTCACAATAAGGCAGTGAGAAGCAGAGTGGTATTTTAAGGTTTGACAACTTACAGGAAATGAATGAGGAGGATTTTTAGCTCAAGGTTGAGTTTGAAATGTTGAGTTTGTACGAGAAGTTGGAATTAAAGCACCTCTGTGCTTGCAGCCATGAGATACTGTCATCACTCAAGCACTTTAAAACATCTCATGAATTGATCACAGCATTACTTAAAGTCAACTACAGAAAGACAGCACTCTCTTTTCCCAATTGTGCCAATTCTACCCCTTACCCCTCCCCATTTGACTTACCCCTTCCCCTACCTCTTCCTCTTAGCCCTCTGTTTTGAGTGCCAAGAGGAAAGGGTGAAAACACGGTCCTGAGAAATGAGACGCCACTTGATTCCGGCTAAGTCATCACCCAGAACCGCTTGCTGGCTGTGACATAGGCAGATGCAACAATAGTCATAGGTACGGCTGTGACAGCTGGCTCATTATAAAAATATAAAAATTATGAAATAAAACCAACAATTCCAAACATGATTAATATTTTCTTAATGATTTAATAATTCTTTATAATTATGCACTTCCTTCAGTCTCCACTCTGCCTTCCTACCATATTTTCTGGACCATAAGTCGCTCTGGAGTAAAGGTCATATCAGTCAAAAAATGCGTTATGAAGACAAAAAAAAAAAAAAAAAGTTGCATGGAACTGTAAGTCACATTTATTTAGTGCTCTGATAGAGAGGTGGTTGCCTTATGTGAAGCAGTAACACCAAGAAGGCCAACCTGGCTCAGTTCTATTCATCTCTTTGGCAGCTACCAGAATGTGGAGACGTATACCGTTAACAAGTCTCTCCCAGCAGCTCGTTGTTTAAGCACCCACCTTTGGACTTCCCACCAGTTCTAGCCATCTTGCTTTCAACCCGTGAGTAAGCTTCTTCATTTTCTTCCCTGCAGTAGCCAGTCCCTCACAAGTTTTTCAATCATTCCAAACTATATTTCTTATCAATTACCGCTGCATACTACCTGCAGTTGGCTATCTGCAGAATGGGATTTTCAATTTTGAGGACATTTAGTTTATGTCTATCCCAGCCTAGACTGCCCTCCTGCAGCTGTAGATGGTAATGTTTACTCCTTGTTTCTTGTCAGTCACTATGAATTAACATTTTAAAACATGATAAATTGTGTATATTTATATATATAAGTCACACCTGACAATAAGTCTTAAGACCAACCAAACTATGAAAAAAAGTGTGAATCATAGTCTAGAAAATATTATTTTCTGGCCATGTTAAGTCTGACTTATCTATTCTATCTGTGTATCATCTCTCTTGCACCATCTCTCGCCTTCTCACAAAGGTGTCTCTCATGTATTGGAATGGCTTTAGTGTGTGCATTAAAATTTTTATCATCCCTGTTCGCTCTGAAGCAAATTAAGCTTTACCCAATTTTAAGGCCATAGGACAAAAGTCAAGGTACTGGAGTCTCTTGAGAAAATTCTCTCCAAATGTTGCACAAATGTCCATCATGACTTGAGGATGAACAGAACTGATTTCAGAATTCACAGGTCAAACTTAATTCTGGCTCATGATCACTGTTGGCTTGCGAACATGGTATCTGAAACACTGTCGAGGATTTCCGTCAAACAACTAAATTATCCACAGACTCAAGGATGAATTGATTGATAGTTTGGTGATTATAGGTGAACCAATGATGACTGCTTAATTTCAAAAACACTAAAAAACAGTGTCAGGTGTGTCTCTAAACCTTTATGTAGGAAAAAGAGGGACCACATTAGTTCTAATTTTTTATTGCAAAGGAGCAGTCATGCATTTTCATCGGCTTACTGGACCAACACTGACCACCCGTAGCGTGCAGGAGACCATAGCATAGAGAGAAAAGACAAGAGGAGAAGGAGCTGATAAGTCATTTATGAGACATAAATAATTGATAAGCATCATGATGGCAGAACAGAGACCGAAAACACACAACGCCATCTGGACTATGACGATGGTTTGTCAGGACAAAACGGGAAAATGAAATTTTGATTACGATATTAGAGGTCTAGATCTAATTTACACAGCCTTTCATTGCCATTTGCCCTGGAGTGATTAGGGTCAAAACGGTGATAATGATGCTGGAAATACTGCATGCACGCACACACTTGCACACACACAAAGCATCCGTAAAGGTACTGAGCTTAACGTGTGATCATTACAGTATTATGATGATTTCCCTCGCTTTTATGATACAGTAAAGCTTTAATGGAGTTGGATTAGGTTTATGAGGACAATAATAGACAGAGTGCAGTCTTTACTAAACTTGTTTTGTGGAGTGAAAACAAATATGCTGCCCACTGAGTTATTTTAATGCATTCCAGTGATTCAAAACGAGAGGCACTTGAACCTCCCATTGAACCTCCCATTTCTGCTCCAGGCTGAGGGTGGAGTAATTGTCAAGTACATCCACTGATTGAAAAATTAGAGTCCTATTTTCTTTCAAAATGAAGCTGAAAAACACATACACCTCAGTTGTAGCCCTTAAAGCACTGAGTTGACATACAGAGAAAAGCCATTAAAGTAACAATATGTCACCATTTCAGCCTACAATAATACTGTGCCCTGGCTTGAAGCATGTTGTCTGAAGTGCATGGAGCACAGCCATTGGGGGCGTGCCGGTCTATATTTTCTAATTTTGAGGAAGCATGTTCTTCGGCCAAAGCCAGGCACAGGGTGCAAAGAGAATGGATTATGTATCTTTGTTGTTCATGGGTGTGTTTTGGAAAAACAAGATCAAACAGAGCTTGCTCTCGTTCCCTTTAAATCAGTGCACAACGGGCAGCTGGCCTTTTGACATTTACACAGTGGGTTAAGTTGTTTGGGCAGATTTTGGGATGGTTCATTGAATTTCTCTCCTTTTATTGTGCAACTATAATAAATGAACACACATAGAACAGTAAATAAAAATAGGGTGGTGCTCCTATTAAAGTGCTTTTTTTTTCATCAAAGCATCCAGAGTTTAAGAAACAATCCAAAAGACAGCTCAAACTATTATATAAAAAGGACACCTGTTTAAGTGTTTAATTTTCCTGTTAAAAATGATGTTATTTTCTAATTTTCCTGCTGGAATCCTTGGCCCTTTTCTCTTATAACGCACTTCAAACACACCCCAGCCTGTTTGATTATCTATGAGCATAATTATCAGTGAGTTCACAAGTATGGATACAAGTATTAACAATGTAGCTCCATCTTTAAACCTGTGTTGTTTTTTTCTTGTTTTTATAAGTGAAACGTTCTCTTTTATTTGCCCCAAGAAGCGCTGGTAGAAAGCCATACTGACTCTCAGCTCTCCGTTTGTGCTATGACCCTGTCAAAACAGTAAAAACACTGTGCCACAGACTTTAGATATTAGACTAAGTATAAGGTGATGTACTGCTTTAAATTTCTGCATCTTCAAGTTAGGAACACACTATTTTTGCACCTGAACACTCCTCATTTTCAGACAAACACACCCCTGGGTGCAAACTGGAGAGCATGATCATGAGCAATTTTAGCAGCGGGAATGCAGTGCCTGTAAACGACACCTGCGTCAGGAGGAAATAAGGAAAGACACCTGCAGTTAATGCCAGACTTAACATAAATGTTGACATTAAAAGTGAAAATGGCATCTACTGCATTTCCACAGACCACCTACCATTGTCTGCTTTCTGCACTTAGCAGCAATCCACGGTGCTCTTGTGCATATGCTACATGGCATAGTTTTCACACTGGCCTCTTAACTAATATAAGACAGCTGGCTTAATCTAAGCTGCTTGATTCAATGGCTAAGACTCAATGCCTTCTGCCCCAGTGTGAGTAATTCCCGCAAAAACTTTTTTTCAATCTAAAGCCAGACAATGAATCCTTAGCTACCAATGACACAATACTGGAGAGTAAACATGTTTTCTTTCTCTACAGTCAGGTTTTCCTCCCAATACAGTATGTTCATCTTTTGTGTATGAAGGCAAAATCTGCTGAACGACATGACAGTAGTCAAACATGATTTAAGGAGAAGCTGATTTGATTTAGAGCCTCAAAGTCATTGATCCTGATGCTCTTCCCTTGCTTGTAAATGTGATGTCTGCAGAGCATTGGAGGATTTTTTCAAACTATGGTGAAATGTAAACTCTGACTCAGATATGAAATGATTACATTTTGGAGGTCAAGGATCAATGTCGTTTGGTCTCAGTGTATCCCTTGCTTATTGACATTGTAACTCAGGAACACTTGGAGGGATTTTCTTCATAGTTTGCACAAAATGTTGCACTGACTTTTGGATGCACTCAACACTGTTTAGGTCACTGCAACCTTAAATCCTTTGGGGGCAATAACTGAACAAAACTGGCACAGACTTACATTATGACTTGAGGATGCATGGATTAGATTTTGTAAGCCAAAGGTCGGTGAAATCATTTAAAACTTTGTCCTTTTAAGTGGTAAAACATTTGTCTCTTGTCAAATACTCTTACCTTCCAGCATGTGGACCTCGTGGTAGTTGAAGTTTGCTTTTTGCTTTTCTACCAGCGTTTCAGTGACCTGACATAATACAGTTTAGGCAAACCATTAAGGCTTGCACTGTTTCTGCAGCCCAAAGCTTTATTGGAAGAAATCCTTACCTGAATCATGCAGCAGCAGCGGTGTTAGCTGGGGGCTCATATCACCTCTTGTTGCTGGAGCAGGTGTTTCAGAGCTGTGGGAGAGCTGGCACACACCCAGAGAAAGAGAGACGAGGAGAGAGACTGGAGTGAGGGATTCTGTCATAGACTGGGTCAGAGGAATGGCTAACTATAATCATCTGTGATGGTATAATCATAGCTCAGTCAAACTCCACTCCAGGCTCATATATCCTCTTCTCTCACTGCACATCGTTCGCTCTCTCTCCCGCTGATATGAGTGAAACTGGCAATCTGACTTTAGAGAGCCAAGTCTCAACTTCGTCTGAAGAGTCTTTATCATTCCAAGAGTTTTTTTTTTTTTTCAGGCTAATCTACGAGCGCTCTCCCCCATTTTAATCTGCGTCTGTGTATGAAGAGTGTCCCATTGGGGCTGCCATACACTAGGAGATTAATGAACCCAATTTGCAAAAGTGACCTTTTGGCTGCTAAAGCACTGGCGCTGCTAAGCCTCTTAATGCCTGCTTTAAAATTGTTGTTATAGAGAGCAACTCCTCAGATAAGAGCGGGAAAAATAAGCATATCAGAAATTCGAGGAGGAGTCTGGATTAAAGTCAGTCGGATGTGGCCACCATGGCAGCCCTCGGAGGACGAGCTTCAGAGTGGAAATGTGGAGTGATCAGAGTATGAAACAGGCTAATCAGAAGTTAGGATGATACTGACACGAACCCTGTTTGCACTTCTGATGATGACATTCAAACCAAACTAGAAAAACAGCAGGGGTTTACACGCAATAACAACAAAATCCTTACATTATGTAAGGACAAATAAAACCATGTTAACATTCATAAAATGATCAAGGGTTCATTAAGCAGACTCCACTTGAAAGACCCTCATCTCCCTGAGGAATTTAAATCTCAATGAAATGAACTGACCAAAAGCTAATAGTTTGAAAATAAAGTGATGCTTAACAGCACTCACTTGATAGACAGTTAAGCTCCAACATCGAAAGACTTAAGAATTTCAAACACAGTAGAAAAAGTTATGAAAATCCTCTTTTAGAAATTTAAACAGACTTTAGATTCAGCATATCCAAACATTACATCAAATTTTAAATGATTTTGATCTACAAGAAGAAGCAAGAGGTTGTTTTCAGTTAAGGTACTCAGTGCTATGTGTCATTACCACCTCTCGCTTGTTACTTGCTTCAAGTTGGAAATCTAGATTTTACAACATTTTGGCAGCATGGTAAGGTCTGTACACTGTAGGGTGGTGCAGCAGAAAGTGCTCATGCAGGGTGCTGGTTTGGTGGAGTGATTAGCAACCAGGCACCCCATGTACATGCTTCTGTCGGTCCAGGTTCGAATCCCACCTGTGACCAGTTTGCAGAGTGTCTTCCCCTACTCTCTCACCCCCTTTCACAAGCCTATCCACTGTCTCTCTACTATCAATACAACACAAAAGGCCCAAAAAATACATTTAAAAAAAAAAAGAAAAAAAAAGAAAGTGCTCATGCCTTACAACACGAGGGTTGCTGCTCCCAGGGCATACTTGGATTTTCCTGCTGGTATTCTCCTGCCATTGACGAAATAGGCTACTGTACATGCTTGTTGGGTTAATCGTTACACCTCTTTAGGTGTGGTGGTGTGGATCAGTGGTTTTCTCTTTCTACATGTTGGCCCTGTGATTGGCTGTCAACCAGTCCAAGGTGTGCCCTGCCTCTGTTGTGCTCCTGTCAGTGGCCTGCAGTTGTAGCTTGAATCAAATTCAAAGCTTTGCTTCTGGCTTACAAAACAATACCAGAAACAGCTCCTGCCTATATCCACGTTTGCTCTCGCACTCCCCCCAACGCTCGACCAGTCAAAGACACCTGGTGCTCCCATCACAGCATTTCTCAAAAACACCAGCCAGACTCATCTCTGTTGTTCCCATGTGGTGAAATGAATTACTTATCTACTTACTAGTAGTAGTCCTTAGTGGAAAAATGAGTTAGAAGGTTTTGGACCCAGTTCATCATTAGGTATGTGATGTCTGTATCAATGAAATGAGAATGTGATGATGATGAAGAAGTGACTTGACAAGGTTTCTTGTCCATTGCCTAACTCCTAAACCTAACACTTTTTAAAAAATTATTTTCATTTTTAAAGCAGTGCTGTTGATCACCCCTCCATATTGGTGAGCAGGTTCTTTAAATATTTAACCAAATCAGTACAAAAATATATTTGTAATAAGGACAATACAATATTTATTCATTCAGTTGAAAGTGTTTCTGATTCCTTGAGTGATTTTAGTGCTCATAGGAGGTTTGTGCTTGACTGCGACAATACAGTATAACAGTGCACGTACACATTTGTGTTTTCTCTTAGATAGTGATGTGGCTGAAATTGCTTGTGGGCCAAATCATTTTAAAGAGCCAGGCTGAATTTCTGTCTCAGCACATCCCTGATAGTGAGTATTCCGGTATTTTTCTCTAGATCTCCAGACTGTATGAGCTATACTAAAGATAATCAGACAATAAAGTATTCATAAGAAAATGTGGCAATAAATGGGTTATCATTAATTATTGACAAGTCTTAAACACTGCACACTTTTTTAGCTGCATTTGTGAAAATGTGGTTAAAAACCAACTCCTTGAAAATGAACATCTTGTTCATTTGCATACCACGCCCTCAGCTGGGATGAGCCATTAGTATTAAAGATAACTGGCACTAAGCCCAGACAAATCATCGCTGACAAAATAAGAGAATAACTGGATGGGACACAAACTACCACATTTGTCTCAGTAAATCTGAGAAAATAAGAGAGCAGGGAGCAATTCTTTTCCATCTCTTTCCCGTTATCAATTAAAAACCTCTTTTATCCTCACGTCCTCAAAGAGAAAAACATGGCAGGATTTCATTCATCTGGATAAAGGATCTATCTAGTGTTCAGAATCTGAAAGAAGTCACTGCATTCACTTTTTGAAGGCACATTTAACGTAAAAATATGGATATTACTTTTGTCAAACCCAGCCTCCTGAGCATTTGGCACAGAAAAAGTGATAGCAGAAGCACTTTGAAGGCGCATTTTAGCGTGAGCATCTGGCATTTTAGGTTGGTTTAAAGGTTTGTAACGAGCAGTCTCAAGCTGTTCTTTCTACCCCTTGGTCCCACGAGCCGCTGCTCTTGCTGCGAGGACAAATCGGCCAGCTTTTAGAGGTATTGTAAGTGCACTAAAATATGATTTAGCAGTGAAGTACGGCCCTAACTCCTAGGCCATTTCTCATTCCTCCTGCCATATTTATTCCATTAAGATGAATTAAATACTTTTAAGGGGTAAACCAAGCAGTGGAGCATCTTGTTGTGCTTCAGACTATGAAGCAGAGGGGTTATTTAGCCCTCCTTTGCTCTGATTGTAAATAGCAGAGTTAAAAAGAGGCAGAGGGGAGTTTTGCCATTGGCTCTGACATTGGTGGAGAGATTGATTATAGCGTCATTCATTTGACACAAATGTATGTTTTAAAGCAAATGGGCCAAACGTCAGCTCTGTCAGGAATACAGATGAGGAGCTTTAGCAGAGGCTGTTTGATAGCACACAAACACAACTCTGACTGAGAGATATTTTTATTCTGCTCACGGAGGTTCGCTTGTTTTTATTTCTTAGAGTTTCTTTTACAGCCTGTGTGTGCAGCATGAACAAAGTATGAGCATGTTGTATGTGGAGGCACGTGTGTGTTTGAGACAGTACTGTGCAGAAATTTAAGGCAGGTGTGGAAAATTGCTGTGAAGTAAAATGTTTTCATAGATAAAGGTGTTAATAACATTGTGTCAGTTGAATTTAATGTGAACCAATCACAGGAAAATCTGAATCAGATCAATGCCTGGTGTGACCAGCTTCAGTTCTTCTTGGTACACGATTGTTGAGGCTCTAAGACAGTAGGTACTTCCAGAGCTTTTGGAGATTTAACCACGGATCTTGTTTGGCACATATCCTTCAGTTGCTCATGTAATCCTACATACACTCAAAGATGTTGAGATCAGGGCTCTGTGAGAGTCATACCAAGCCTACAAGGACTCCTTGTTCTGATGCTGAAGATGGCTCTTAAAGACATTGGCTTGAACTTTTGACTCACTGCCCTCTTACTGAATACATCTGAGCTTTAGGTCTTTTTTTAGGTCAATTGTTTATCCCCTGCCATGAAGATTTTATTTGTCACACTACAGTAAAAATGCCACTGATCCTGTCAGCACATGCCTCTATACTCTTTATGTGTGTGGATGTGCATGGGAGTGTGTTTGCATGTGTGTGCCTAGATTTTTATAAACATGACTGATTATTTTTATAGGTTAAACTAGACATTACTAATTGCTGATTGGGGGAGATTATGGACCACTGTAGGCAGTATGAGCATCTCACTACCTGAGCCTGCATGTACAGTCTGGATCTGTTGACGGTGATGATGCTGCCTGGGCTGTGATGGCCTTGTGGTTGGATAGGCGATAAAACCTTTAGGAATTTGAATTGGAATTGTGGGCGGTGAAAGTTAGCACAAAGGGGATTGGCTCTGGATGCCGGAGTTTGTTGGCCAGCCTCTTAGGTGTTGTGGGTTTTTACCGGACAAAACACTTGATGGGAGGTCCACAGTGATATTCTGGATCTTTCTGCTCATCAGCCTAACTCAAAGTAAATTGAGAGGTGTTAAACTGTTGGTGTTGGTGAAATTGCTGAGTGCATCAATTTACACTGGATAGAGTTAAAACCATCAAAATGTTCTTTCAACAGAATAAATAATTCTGTAAAAAAATCAAGTACTGCATGCAAGTGTCACTGCAGCATCATTAACTCTGAATTGGACACCTGAACTCTAAGACTGGAATTGACACTTATTGGGCTCTAATTTCATGGCGCAGTGCAAGGTGTCCCAGGGTGTGCAGAGCCTGGCGCACCCCGTGCAGTGTTAATTTCGTCTGGTGCACCACCGTGCACAGTCAATTTGACAATTTGGTAGACCGTCTGTACAGAAATGGGTGTGACGGCCCATCAGAGGGAGGTGCAGTGACAATAAAAAAAAACAGTGCGGAAGGTTCGCTGAAAGCTCGGCAGCTCCAACCTGGTCTATCCTTGGCGCAGGTGAAGCACACCCTCCGCAGCTGTAATTTCATGACAGGCGCACATGTGTGCACACGTCACCAAACCCTCAGAGGCAGGTTTTCAGACTGACAGGCACATTTCAATGCAATAAAAAATCATTTTATTCAAATCTTTCAAATTTAATATAACGGTCTGAACCAGCATATACATTTGTATCTATATTAACCTATCCGTCACATCTGATGTCGTATTAGAGCCATTGTCAAAATGGAAACTTAACCTGATGGCAGCTGGAAGTTTGATGCACATCTTACAAGTCAACAATAAACAGCCTCATCATCCGATACAGAGTATATATCTGGCTTATCTCATTTCATGAAATTCAAAGAAAAGAGGGAGAAAAAAGACGGAGACAAAAGAGAAAATCAATGTATGTCACTAAGGATTTACCTGGGATTTCCCATATTTCTCTGTTTTAGTCTTTATTTCTAACATGATCTAAAAAGATGGAGTACATTATTGCAAGAAGGATGAGGAGGAGACACCGGGAGAATATACAGTATATCACCAAAGGTTCTGCTATTTGGTGATGACAGACCAGGAATGCAGGTTGATCATAAGCATGATGATTAATTTCATACTTCTTTTAATGACAAAGGAACAGATTACAACTGGCGCTTCATGGCCTCTGATGCATGCCCCGACGGCCGGTCCGTTCTCCCAGTTGCTGAAATGACAGCAGCTCTGACCGTCTCGCTACCGGGTCATTCCAGCACACTGTTTCCATGGTGGTGGGGATCAGTCACACCAATCAGTCGCTGCATCTCGGCCGCAGCTCATTTGAAGGCAAGGAGAGGCGGTCATTTGATTGGTGAAGACAGCGCTCGGCTGTGTTTAACCCACTCATGCCTTTTCTCCTCCCTCTCTGGCACTGGCGTGGAGGGGCAGGGACGGAGGCGTGGATGCGCCTCTCTGCAGTTGGAGTGCGCCTCTCTGCGCACTGCAAGAAACTTGCAAAGTGCGCTGGACACACCCTGTCGGCGCAGAAGCGGCGCAAGGCAGGTGCACCGCGCCTGCACCTGGTCTATGAAATTAGAGCCCATGACGTTAATCTTCCCACCCCACCCATGTACCAACCAATGCTACAGGGCTCCAGTAGTCTGTGCATGACCATGGATTTGACTTTCATCTCAGGATGTGCTGTTGATGCTCTGATGAACTCACTGTGCTATGCATTGACCAGCTTCCTTATTACCTCCGCCAAGGAGGTTATGTTTTCGGGAGAGTTTGTTTGTCTGTCTGTCTGTCTGTCTATGAACAAAATAACTCAAAAAGTTATGGATGGATTTTGATGAAATTTTCAGGAAGTGTTCAGCATGGGAAAAGGAAGAAGTGATTTAATTTTGGTGTTGATGTGGATCACCGTCTGGATCCAGGAATTGTTCAAAGGATTCTTTGTGGGAACTGTGCTACTTGGCGGAGGTCTGCGCTCTCCGAGTGCTTTTCTAGTTTAGGACCATATGATAAGTAATTTTCTAAAGAAAAAGACAGAAAATGTTTCTTCCATGTTATTTTATGTTTAAGACAGTATGTTTCATTATTGTGCTGCAAACATTTCAAAATAAATATGTTATAAAAAAACAAAGCTTCTACATTTCGGGAAAAAAAATCAATCAGTTGCAATAGTATTTACACCTTACAGTGTTGTTTTGGAGGTTACACTTAAAAAGTTCAAAAAGGTACTCTGAGAGTACATTGCTAACACTAAACAGAAGTACTGATCATAAGTCACATTGTAAAGGGTTACATTTTAACTCAAAGAGGAGTCACTTATAACACCTCATTAATATCAATGTAGGAACTCTGCAAAGGAGTGAAATCAACTCTCTGTGGTGTGGACCCATACCAACATTTTCAAAGTGTCATTATTAACTCTGATAGTGTTAGCAGTGGGCAGCATGGTGGTGCAGCAGACAGTGTACGTGCCTCACAGCAAGAAGGTTGCTGGCTTGATCCCAGGGTCTTTCTGTGCGGAGTGTACATGTTCTCCCGTGCATAATTGGTTCTCTCTGGGCACTTCAGCTTCCTTTCACAGACAGACTAATGTTTTGAAAGATAGGTTAGGGCTCTCTTCACTGAGTCTTTATCCTTTTATTATTGCAAGAATCTTTTTTCTTTCAAACTGTTTATTAAACTGATAGAGTTGGCTGTACTTTTATGTTACAGCTCTCAAAGGCATAAAATAGTTTGACCAAGTTCTAGTCCCACTTTTTGATTCCTGTGGGGTGAAGCTGATTTATGTCCCAACTTTCTAAATCTTGTGATGTGACAAAAACTAAACAGAGAGTAGTGGCTGCCTACTTGTAAAAACAGATGTTTTTGGTGCTTATGTCACTTTAATTAGACCCTCCCTTGTACAAGGGCCATTTGATCGTCAAAGATTCTCATTTTGGAAAACATCAGACAGCACATGTTGAGTATTAGTGCTTTTCAGCCTGTCCACTGCACTGTGTTTGATTGTATTGAGGAAGTAGCATAATGTTGTTTTGAACTGGACAAGAGCAGTCTGTTGAGAGCGTGGTCATTGGGTGAAAACATTAGTTACCCCCTCCTCATTCACACAGCATGCTCCAAGGGGCTGAGGCCTTCACTTAGCAACCAGCAAAAAAGTTTTCGAAGAAATTCCTGTGTGTGGTCATGCTCATTCAAAGAGGAAGATGATTCGAATTGTTCTACCAGGGCAACAGACTCACACTTTTGAGCTCTTATGTCCGGATGAGTTAGACACTAGAACAGATAGATTTTGACAGGAGCTTTTTCTGCGTCCATCACTGCTGGTCTCCATTCAAAAGGCAAAATTCTGCTCAGAGTGTTAAAAAGCCTGTGCTCTGCTTTTTATTGAAGTATTTAGCATCTGTCTCTGGATAAGAAAAGCTCAAAACTAATTAATGCCATCTGAGAAAAGCGTGCAGAAACACTTCTGTGTCCTCCCAGTGTGGGACTTGTTCACAGTGGGGTAGGGGGACAGACCGAAAGAAAATTAATTTGAGACAGGAGCCGGCAGTGAGAAAGAGAGGAGGGGCGAGGACGGAGTGAGTGAAAGAAGGGAAGAGAAAGAATCCGAAGAAGCAGTTTGAGTCTAGCCCAGGCAGGGTCCCCGGGTTCCCCCCGCACTCCTCTGTTTACACACAGAGAAAATTTCGGACAATTTCACAGCTCCCCTTTCAGCATCCATTGAAAAGGGGACAGATTCCTTCCTGGTTACTCACCCTCCATCCAGTGAGAGGGGTTGCTATCATGGGAAAATCCAAACCTTTGGCATCCCCAGTGGGTTACCTCTCCCTGCCATGCTATAGCCTCAGTGCAAACAGCAGCCCCGCGTAATGCCTGTGAAATCTGTGTGTGCGTGAGGTTCAGGGCGCATTGCTGGGGATTAAATCAAACAGGACCCCTCATTCAGGGGTCCACTCTGCACTGCCGGCTCTGTTTGCATTCATGTGCTTCTTTCACGAAGGTCCAGTAGGAGCGTCTTTCTCTGTTTGCACTCCACCAGAGAATGTATACACCATTGTTTCCCATATGTGGACTGACCCGGGCAGATGCCATGGCCACAAAAAACTCATCTTCTTAATCAGACAAGAACGCGCAGGGGGCAAAGTGGCAGAACGCCATGACTGTCGGAAGAAGAGAAAAGAGGGAGTAAGAAAGTGAGATCATTTGAAGTGATGAAAGAAAGTTTGGCTTAGCAATGTGGACCAAATATTTAAATCAGTATTTTTCCTGCTTGACGCACAGTATGTCAATTTCCCAACCGGGGCGCTCGGCCAAAATAACTAGTGAAAATGGCACTGAGAGTGGAGAGAAATCATGGGACTCGACCCATGTTTACATGTAGTGAGGGCAGCGTCACAGCCATTGTCAGAAAATAGTTGCTCCTTATGTGACAGTCTTGAATACTAGAAAAGCACTCCAAGATGGCGGACCTCCATCAATCAGCTCAGTTCCACCCATATATTGTGATTTTCACCAAACATTTACAGTCATATATTTATTTTAGAAGCAAATTATAGAATGAAAAACACCAATATGCAAGAAGTACGATTATTGTTGATGTAAAGTAGCTAGTGGGTCTTGTAACTTGTTAACAGAACACACTTGCTGCTGCTTGTACAGATGTTGGTGTTGTGTGTACTGCAGCGCTTCCAGTTGACAATGTTTCCAGCCTGTTGGTTGGAGCAAAACCACTGCGCTTCAGTGGAATTTGGTGGTTAGGTTTGTTATACTCACACACACATAGACTTCTGCTTTGTCAGACTATTTTTGTATTGACATTATCAGCAACCTTGTTTTGAGTGATTAACAGGCACTTTGGAGGGACTGCAAGTGAGCAGAGCTGCTGCGTATGTTTCTGCAACGTTAATGGGCTCACAGTAATGTTACTGGTAGCTGTGAGTTGTCGAGGACTAGGATGTTTACTACAATTTCAGGAGTGTCTGCTGCCTTAATTTATCTTAGAAACCAAGGTTCCAGGAACAGCTCCAGGCTTTATCCATTGGGAAAATATTTCCTCCTCTCCAATCCATCCTCTCGGATGGTGCTGCGGGGTGGGACAAATTAAGGCCCAGCGTTAGGTTAAAGGATTTCATTTTAAACTTCAATTTTTTTAGTGGTGTCAACCTGGATCAGATCAGCACCAAAATGTAATGGCTTCTTCCTTGAACCAAACCACACCTCTGTTGAAATCAATCCAGTAGTTTTTGTGTAATCTTGCTTACAGACAAATGTAGTGGTTGTCATGTTAAACAGTAATCTTACTGAGCATCAGGCCTGGCATCCATGTTTTCAAATCAACGTTAACTACATTTTGTACAAATTTATTTTCATGCCCAACACCTTGTTTTAAAATGTTTCAATACATTTAAAAATTACATATTGTTCTTCCCAGCCGAGGTAGGAAAGAAATGCATGATGGGTTGGATATCTAGCTCAGGGAAACAACAACAACACTCAGCCTGCACCATATATCAAGTAGATGGAAGAGGCCCAGCTCTCTTTATGGTGCCCTTAAATATGCTTAAACCAGCTCTGTTCTCTCTGCCCTCCGTTTCTCCGACAGCAGCTATGGGCCTCTTTATGCCTCGCCCCAGGTGTCTCATTACACCGCCACCTTAACACGCATTCAGAGAACACACTCATATAGAGTAATGACACTCTCAGCTGGTGTAAGCTGAACTGTTAGAATAACATTAGGCCCAAGCACAAAGGAGAACTCTGAAATGTTGTCGCTCTACTCTGCCTTGTACATGTATTCAGCTAGCAGAAAATGCCAGGGTTGATATAAGAAGACACTGCAGAGATGCAAACACCTGCAGTTCCTTTTGTGGCCACTTTACATTGGCTGCAGAATTGCTGACTGCCACACACACCCAATGAAATGACAGTTTTAAGGCAGGAATAAGCATGTTTGTCTGAAGGCTTGAGACCCGCCTTAGTTTGACCTCAGCACGTTGAAGGTTGTCCAAAACAGGCTCAATAAAGCGTTTTGGTGACCATCCTAGATGGTCTTTAAAAGACAGCTTAAGTTGCCTTATGGTTACATTACTACAACACTTTTAACAACCTATTGTTTTCACCACCTTGTAAAAAATCTGAAGTTGAAGAGCAGTCTCCTCTTCCGTCCCTTTTATGCAAGAAGTTTGGAAAACATCTTGAAAGTCTAAGATTAATAAGACTTATCCATTCCTCAAGATGGTTAAGGTAGGGGGTATAGAGTTTAAGGATAGTTGGAGAGGAATTTTCTATGATGGTGAGGGTCTCTTAGTGAATATCAATTAAAATGGTTTCACTATGCAAGCACAAGTGATAACATAAAACTGAGACTAGCAGTGAAGAAGTAAATTAAGGAAACTTCACTAAACATGAACATTGCTTGTAATTGTTTAAGTACGTTAGCTGTGGTAACACACAATGGATAATATAAAACATGGACGTAGTCTCTGTTAAGTCAGAGGTGCTATGATGCCAGTAATGGTGGTTGCCATATTGGGAATACTCACTCTGCACCATTTTTAATAAGCAGGCAAAGACTTGGAGCTGAGGCATGCTCTGAGTGCCTTTGGATGCTACTGAGGCCAGTCAGTTAGCCGAACATTAAAAATTAGTCAAAACTGCAGCAACTCTGGTGATGTTTACATACAAACTCAACAATTAGCCAAATGAATTCATACGTGCATTCATGATAAAATATCAGCATGCATTGGCGTGACTTTCTGCATTAATAAATGTCAACAATCAGTGTTCGATTACTACAAGTCTTAGATTATTAATCATGTGATGTTTAACAGCATTAAAGAATAGAACAGGGCCCTGCTTTTTGTGAGGTGTCATAAGCCTGGTCATGCCATGAAGAAGTGATGCTGAAGTAACCATGATCACAACCCTGAGGACACGGCAGATCAGACGACTTATCACTCAGTTTTCAGGCGCTGCCTTAACTTGTTTTAAAATATTTGGTTCCAGTGACTGCTAAAGTAAGTTCACAGAAGCTTATGTAAAAAAAAAAAAAAAAAAAAAGCATCATTCCTTAGAGATGCTCGATTACACCTCCTTCTACCCATGATGGCTTACCAGTCAGCTCTGTGGTACTTGGTCATTCCAGCACAGATCAGCGCCATTTCAACAACTCTTCATTTTTACTACAGGCCATGCTCTGCACTAAGCTTAACAACCCAAGCCAACAGGCCTGGACTACTGATGTAATAATGGTATAACATCACTGTGGTAGGTCTATTTAAGGGAGCCTGGGGAATCAGGAAGCCACTGGAGTTGTTCAAAGGAGATGAGAAGTCCTGATGATGTGGTCTTTGTTGTCTTGGCCAAATAGGTAATCTGACATGTGGAAGAGACACATATGGGCACAGGATTTAAAAAGGAACCTAATATGACATTGTTAAACTATGGACTTCCCTGTGAACATCATGAATTAACTGTCCAATCATTCACGAGTTATAAAGATTCAAATACCTTAATTAAAGCATTATATAATGAATAAAGCTATATATGACATACACAACACAACACATGTGTTTAGCTGATATTTTAAAATGAACACATGCAAAAATATATGTTTTTTCATGCATTAATTCATCCACAAATAAGGCATAACCCAATTTATTAAGCATAGCTAAACACCAGATTACTGCCTCTGCTGGGGAATGGTCTGCAAACTGTTTGCACAGCTCATCTACTATTAGCAGTGTTAGAACCCCTGGGCATTGGTCCGACCTAATGGTTAACTTCCTCATGCCTGCACTGGTTGATTAACCTGTTAAATGTAACCAAATCCCCATGCCCCCTACACTAAAATTCAAACTACAACCAAACTGCTCTGTCTTAAGAGATGCAATCCATCTACTGGGGGGTTTAACTTCAGATGGGAGATGCTAATGGTGGTTTCACAAAAGCCATCAAGCTGAGCTTCAGTCCCAGCTGATGAAATGGCTGCCTAGATATAATGCTGATTGGTGTTGGAGGTCTGTGTTGGTTATATTATTATTAATCTGCTTTATTAGCTTATAATTACGGCATCCTCTTGGGACACAGGCAGTGCTTAACTCACTGAAGCCTCCAAGCAAACTCCTGTAATGCTCTCACCTGTAAATGAACACAACCATGCTCAAATTATGAAAAGTTAGTCTGTTGCCATTAGAAAATATGAATCATCAAAATTAATCACCCCATACAATTTTTAGAAATTGAAATATGAGCTGAAGGAACCTTAACCATCTTATGTACCAGGCCACAGATGCTAATTACTTTTCATTACATTCTGAATCTGCTTCTTTTGGGGATTAATTTTTAGGACAGCCTCAAGTAGACACTCAAAACACTGCATTGGCTTAGTTTTTCTATACCCAAATTTGCAAATGAGGACTACTCAGCTCTCTTTGAGTTTTTTTTGTGAGGACCATGTGGGAATCAGTCAAGATCCTGATTTGGACATTTTGCTCAGCCAGATGCTGAAGGGGAAATTCAGGCGTAAAGTGCATTTGTGAGAAGAGGTTTGGATGCCAAAGTTAATCTAGGGTAAATAATTTTGATAATTGCGTAATAACCCGCAAACAGGCACGTGTGTACTAAAGTTTGCGTGTGTTGGATAATAAAAACGGCTGGAACCTCCAGGTAAATCCAAACAATGCACAAAGAAAGCACTTTCAGACTGTATGAAGGTTTGTGACTCATTCATGGATCTGTACAAAATGGGCCTTTGAATGGAGGTAACCAGGTGTGCTTGGCAAAAGTCTGATGCTCTTTCATTGTTGAATATGCTGAAAGTTGGTGGATTATTAATGTGGTTAGCGTGACTGGTATGAGACAATCTGAGGCGTAGCTCTGAGCAGCTTTATTGATCGCTCTTAGCATCAAACAGAGGAAGCAGCTGGGAGGCAGCAGGAGATCTCAGCATTGTCGAAGGCTGCTAGTATATTTCCTCCCATATTCCGCTTTGTTCCTGTACTTCCCTCCAGCACCTCTCCACAGCTCTTCCTCCACCATCACCTCCTCCTCCTCTTCTCTCAGTGATGACCACTCAGAATGCTGGTGAGGAGGAGAGAAGTGGACAAGAGAGCAGAAAGAGAGAAAAGGGAGGGCACTTAGTCTGTAGGGCATTAATAAGCATGACTCTTGGCGAGGGAGCGCTTCCTACATTCCCACACAAAAAGACGCACATGCACATTTCCAGCCGCTCACACACTCGGTGATGGTTGGCCACTTGCCAGAGGCTCCCTGGGGTTGAAAAAGAAGGGATGGGGTGGTGCAGACTACAGCAGGAGTGGCCGTCTGAGGGAATGGCAGCAGAGAGTGTGTGAGGTGCTGTGCCACAGTGGGACAGTCCATTATCCACACCCCTCGGTCTGCATTTCAATGGTTCCTGCCTGAGAAGAGAGAACCAATGCATCAAGCAACAGGCAAAAAGCTGCTCCTCCTGAGGATCGCATGTGTCTCCACATTCACTCCTCCTCCGACTTGGCTGCATGATTCATATTCAGGCTGGGTGAGAGCAGCGATGATGTTTCTGTTTTAATGACCTCCCCTGTCATCCGTCTTATCTACAGCCTTATGGAGATCCAGCATGGTTTGCTGGCGGGGACCTGACAGGGCTGCAACGGCCTGTTTGACCCATGTGAACAATAAGCTGTTGGCATGGCGACACACTGAACACAACAGTGACACGTTGGCAAACACCAGAGTGAGCCCCCTGTATCAGCCCTGCTCAGAGAGATTCAGCCGTGCATGTTTGGCTACCTGGCAGCTTTCAGCTCACCCTGCAGGCTGGTCATCATCTTCAGGGGGAGACATCAGCTGGGAGGCTGCAAATAACCAAGTTACACAGAGGCCGAAGAGTAAACACAGCCCACCACTGCATAAAATGAGCTGGAACATAGTAAACTAGATTTGTCATCAAGGGCAACGCTGTCTCTTGGAAATGAAGTTATAAACATCCAAACCCTTTTTGTTTTAAGCTTAGTGACAGCTATATGTCTGCCTGGATTATGTTCAACAACACTTCCATGACTGAATGACATATCCTTCTGGTCCTGGAAGCAGAGGGAGAGAAGACTGTAGATGCAAAACAGTAACCTGCCCACTAGGCTGAGCTTGCAACAGTGGTATAAAGATGGCAATGAAACAATTTGTGCATCACAGCCATGTTCTTTGTCTTATTCATGGAAGTCACCATTCTCATATCAAGCTCAAATTTGACTTGTAGCTTTTATCCCTAAGTTGTCTGATGAACTAAGACCAAAGCACAAACAATGTGAAAAAAATACATTTGTTTTGGTCATGTGCAAAATACACCATGCCACAGAAAGTCTGTCCAGTAGGTTTCAGGTTTGAGCCTCAAGTGGGACGTTATATCTTGAAAAAGGGCTTGGTAGCAGGAGAAGTTTAGTTCCACTTCCTGAATATTGCCAAAGTGCCCTTAAGCCTCAAACTACACAGAAGTTTGTCTGTGATAACAGCAAACCAGCACTCTAATATCTCTCTGGTTATGAATGTTTATGTAGGAAACAGGTATGTGCCAGGACTGACTTCTGGTCCTGAAAAATGAAGTCAGTGTAGAGGTGACAGAACTGCAATTACTTAATCTGTTTGAGGCAGGCTGTAGGACACATGGAATATGCTTGATAGTGTAATGGAAAAATGAGTGATTGTTTAGCACAGCATTTTTACAGCCTGGTGTGGTTGCTAGGGTCTAAATATACATTTCATCTTAAGTCTCTCAATGTAAAGGAGGTGACTTTTCTCTTGACCCTCTAGCTGTAATTTTATTGAGTTTTTCTGCTTAAGAAAAATTAAGGACATGACTGAAAGGGATATAAATCTATGCTGTCTCTCTAATGGTAAAACAGCCTTAAGTCCTGCCTTGACTCTGCCTCTTTGCCTGTAGAGAGGTTGATCTGAAGTTCTGCTGAGAGGGCATTTACATCATGGCAGTGTCAGTGGATTAACCTCTACAGCATCCCAAAACCTACTTGATATTCAAAAAACTGATGTCACATGGCTTCGTCCAATTCTCTCAGTCAGTTGTGCCAAGCAAAACATCAGGTTGTGTAAAAGTAAGAAAAACCCACATGATCACTGAAATAACTTGAAACTGACAAAAGTAACAATAAATTAAAAAAAAAAAAAACCTGAAAATCAACTCATGAAAATCAGATATTGCTTTTGAATTGTGGTTAAACAGAATTATTTTATAAAACAAACTAATGACACTGGCCTGGAAAAAAATGATGGTACCCTTAACTTAATATTTTGTTGCACAACCTTTTAAGACAATCATTGCAACGAGGCAATTTCTGTAACTCTCAATGAGACCTCTGCACCTATCCACAGGCAGTATGGCCCACTCCTCATGAGCAAATTGTTCCATCTGTCTCAGGTTTGAAGGATGTCTTCTCCAGACTGCATGTTTAAACTCCTACCACAAATGTTCAAAAGGATTTAGATAAGGGCTCATAGAAGGCCACTTCCGAATAGTCTGATGTTTGTTCTTATTCTTGGGTGTTTTTAGCTGTCTTTTGGGTCATTATCCTGTTGGAGGACCCATGATCTGTGACTGACACCAAGCCTTCTGACAATGGGCAGCACATTTCGCTCCAGAGTGTCTTGATAGTCTTGAGATTTCATTGTACTCTGCACAGATTCAAGACACCCTGTGTTAGATGCAACAAAGCAGCCCCTGAACGCTACTGAGCCTCCTCCATGTTTCACGGTAGGTACAGTGTTCTTTTCTCTGTATGTTTCATTTTTGGATCTGTGAGCACAGAGCTAATGTTACTTACCAAAAAGCACCAGTGTTGTCTCATCTGTCCAAGGGACATTCTCCCAGAAGCTTTGTGGCTTCTCAGTATACATTTAAGCAAATTCCAGTCTTTACTTTTTGATGATTTGCTTTCAACAGTGGTGCCCTCCAGTAAGTCCATTTTGGCTCAAACAGCAACAGATACTATGATCTGATACTGATGTACCTTGATCTCTCTAATCTCTTTGGAAGTTGTTCTGGACTATTTGGTTACCATTGGTGTTATCCATCTCTTTGATTTGTCATCAATTTTTCTCTTGCAGCTTTGCCCAGGGAGCTTGGCTACAGTCCTATGGACCTTAAACTTCTGAATAATCTGTGCACCTGTTGTCACAGGAGCATCAAGCTGATGGTCTTGTAACCTAAACCTTTAACATGGTTGTCTATCATTTTCTTTCTAGTCTCCTGAGACAACTCTCTCCTTAGCTTTCTGTGGTCCATGTTCAGTGTTATACACACCATGGTACCAAACAACACAGTGACCACTTTTCACCCTTTATATAGACAGACTAGCTGATAACAAGTTTGAGGACACCTGTGATACTAATTGCAGGACACACCTTAGTTTAACATGTCCCTATGGACAAATCAATTTCAATCTTTTCTAGGGGTACCATCATTTTTGTCCCGGCCAGTTTCATTATTTTGTTTCTTAAAATGATTCTGTTGAACCACAATTTAAAGTAATGTCTGATTTTTATTCGTTATTTTTCAGTAAACTTTTATTTATTATTATTTTTTCAGTTTCAATTATTTTTGTCCAGGCAAGTTTCATTATTTTGTTTTTTAAAATGAATCTGTTGAACCACAACTCAAAGTAATGTCTGATTTTTATTGGTTCATTTTTCAGTAAACTTTTATTTATTACTACTTTTGTAAGTTTCAAGTTATTTCAGTGACCTTGTGGATTTTTCTTTCTTTAACGGAAGGGTACCAGCAATTTTTGCCATGCCTGTAGGCCTGGAGCTACACCCTGGATCAGTCACCAGCCAACACAGGGCCACATTTCTTCATTTGAGAGAGAAGTGGACAGAACATGTGAGTAATGTCCAAAAAGAGTTGGATAGGAAAGCACCCACAAACAAACCCACAGTTAATCAGAGACTCTTTCAATAAATGAAGAAGCAGTTTTCCAGCTCCAGCATCAGCTCTCCTCTTATCTTTTAATAACCCAATATAGAGCAATCTTTGAAAACACTGTGTCCATTTAGTGGAAAAATTGTAGAGATAGGACAACATGTAATCATATCATCTGGTTTTCAGTTAAACATTTGCTTTAAAAGCATCTTTTCAATGTCATTACCCGCTGAGTTCATGGAGCCTTTGATTTTACTAATAATCTGAAAAGACCTTCAATTACAACGAAATGCCTGATAAAAACATCCTCATCAGAATAAGATATTCCACTTTATAAAGGGTTGTCCTTTTAATTGCATCATGTTAAGAATGAACGTAATGCCATTTAAACATCTCACATTTAACAAGCGTCTTCCTCTACCTTTTCTGAGCTGTGCATCTTTTTTGCCTCTACACCAGGGACAGCCAACACCAAGTGATGCGATATTTTACAGGATATCTCTCTGTCTAACAGTCCAAGCAATTTTTGTGAACATGAAGCTCTTTCACAATGAATTTCTTCAGAGGTTTTATAGGTCATAGGGCAAAAATCAATGTCGTTAGGTCTCATGCAAGTTCAAAACTCCAGGGCTGAAAATGGAGGTCCATGTAGATGTGTCAAATCCTGTAGAACCCAAAGAGTCTACTTGAGGCTGGCCGCAGGAACATGATGCCAAAATGACTGTACTGTAAATTGGGAAAAGACGTTGCTTTTACAGCCTAAATACACGTCTAAAAGTGTAATACATCAATGTGCTCTCACTGTAATGGATTAATGTTGTTTGTTTTGAGTCTGTTTTACTCAAATTGAGGATATATAGAGTATTTCTGGTTTTGGAAATGCAGGGTTGCTATTGTTCAGATGTTCTCAGTTGAAAAGTCAAGGCGAAACAATGACATATTCATCTCTTGTCCACTCAAACTCAAATATAAACTGGCTACAGACAAACAGATGAGAGTTTGGAGGTCTTAGATCGAAGAACAAGGTCATACATTTTCATGTTAGTCTCTTTGTGAACTGAATTTCTGAAGAACACGACAGATTTTCTTCATCTTTTGAGCTCCTACATGTCTGATAAAAGGCTGGACTGACCTAACTGTGACCTTTAAACAATCACTTTGAAAACTTACACTGAAATGTACTATTTAAAGGTGATGTGTAGTTAATCTCATGTTCATCTTTTGTCATGAATAGAAAACATAATGATAGCATATGGAATTTTAGCAAACTTTGCAAAACAGTTGAATCTGAAGGTCTTATGCTGAGTTCACACCTCAAGCGACTCTGGCATCATAGTTGCGTCAACCACTGAAGTCACGTCGTGCGTTCATAAATACCTCATTTTGGTCACTGTTGCCATTGGCTGTCACATGGTGACGTCACGTCCACTCAAGCTTCATTGATCATATAGTATATTTTCTTGTACTCGGCAAAAGCATTGCAGAATGGTTATATAATTGACTTTGCATGAGGTATGTATAATGGTAGCACAAAGGGCATACAGCGCCGCTCCTAAAACTGCATTAATCGTCCAAAAACTCATTAGTACTGCGCACATGCGCAGTACGGCTTCCTCCTTTCGATGAGCTCCTCATCTGTAAACTCTGGCTCAAAACTGTACCCATCATATTCAAAGTTCTCCACAACATCTTCATCCGATAGATATTCGTCCATTTTGCACAAAACTGGAAGAAGAAAGTTGTTCAGTAGCCGGCGGTCGCCGCTGAAACAATGAGCCGTACTGCGCATGCGCGGCAGCCGAGAAGAAAGTTTCCAGTTCAGAGGTCAGCACAGTCACAGAGACATGGGTGGAGTGACCCCAGACTGTAATGGAGGAGTAGTGCGAGCTGACCATGATGAAATATTGGTGAAACTAATGAGTTTTTGGACGATTAATGCAGTTTTAGGAGCGGCGCTGTATGCCCTATGTGCTACCATTATACGGATGTCCGCCGCTCGATTTTGGATCTAAATATCTCCCGAAGCACTGCTTGCCTCAGGAAAGCCTTCTGGGTGAGTATATTGTTCTACTTCATTCTATAAACAATGTGAAAGCTGTAGAAACCGTACTTTTCCTTAAAGGTCAAAGGCAAAGTCATGGAGCCTCATGTTGCTTGCCTGCTTGTAGAGCACTATAAGAAAGACTCTTAAGGGGGGTTAATGTTGAGCAAATATCTACCCTTAGTCAGGGATAAATTAATGCAATGTTAAGGATTAAAAGCTAACGGTCATAGGATCTCATGTTGGAGTCTCATGTCCATCGCTGTCTTGTAAACGAGTATGTCAAGAAGGCTTTGAATATTTTGTCAATCTTTGCTCATTTATTCAGCCCAAATTGATCAAATTGGAGGTGCTGATTAAGAGGTCTAGTTTAACTAGTCTCATGCTTATCCATTGTTCTGAAAGTGTCATTCTAAGACTTTAAAGGGGAATTTTTCTGCACACTCTGCACAATGTCTGCTCTGGATCATGGCTGAAAAGACTAGAATCTGTGGATCTCTTGTGGATCTGTTGCATGTAAACCCCAGAAACCCTTGCTGGGCTTTCTGTCATAAAATGTCTACCCTGAGTGACTCTAAGTTAGCTGCTGAGAGTAAGGAAATGGTAGGTCAAACGTCAAGGCCACTGGATATCCATCCCTTTCTGTTAACATTCATAATTCTTTCTTCAAGCTTTACATATCAACTCTGGATGAAAAAGATGAACTGATCACACTTCAGACTGTAAAAGTCCTTAGACCTTGTGCTCATCTCTTGTTTATCAGATTTAAAATTCAACAAACATAAAGGGAGAAACTCAGCTTTTGTCGTTGACCCATCACTACACTCGTAAGTAGAATTAAAAAAAAGGCTGGCCTTGATTTCAATGCACCCTTGTCTTACATATCGCTATAATGGCGATTGCTTGATCCAAAGGATAAAAGTAAAACAAACACAAACAAATTTTCTCTTTTATTGATTCTGAATTCTGTGTTTGTTACATTTAAGCCTTATTGGAAAAACATGTCATTGATTGTCTTCATTGCAAATCTAAATAGAGCCACAAACTTGCCAATGAGATCCGGTTGAGATAGTATTTGTAAAAAGACAAGTCTAACATTTACAGCAGAGGATGTCCCTGCACAGCAGCATCCAGCCTAATGGAGGAAGAGATAAAACCAAAAAGGGGAGCTCCTTAGGAGAGATAAAGAGACTTTGTTGGCATCCCCCCCAGGGACTCATTTTAGTGTGAAGTGGCTAGAGAAGTCTTTAATTTATTATTGATCTTCAGCCTCCATCAGACTGGTCCGTTTGTACATTAAAGAGGCCTATTACGTCCCTTCAAAGCGTCCCCTGTCATTTAAAAGACATTTGGCCTATTTTATTGGTGTGTAGGATAGATTTTCAGCCATGAGAGGGACAGGCGGTGCTCTGCTAAATTAAATGTTTGTAAAGGACATTTCAGTGGAACAAAAGGAGCTTGATAATAGTACTTCTGTGCTTATGTTTCATTAAAGATTCAACAGATGTAACAGGCTCTTTGTTTGCCTTTGTAACTTCACAATAAAAGACGAACTGATCCATAGTCTAATGTAATGCTATTTGGATGAGATTCTTAGAGGTTATGTCCTTTAAAAGCCTCAGCACAGGCAATAGTCAGATCTGGAGGCAGTCTACATGGGTCGTCATTGTAAAATAGAAGGCTCAGAACTCTTGGAAAAATTTTAATTCAACTTTACACAAATGTCTGCTCTAGATCATAACTTAAAAGTCACAGTGATAAGGCATCATGTTTATTCAATGCAGGAGAAGAAGATATCTTAAGAATACTTTGAGGAATTTCTGTCTCACTGTGCAGAAATATGCACTTTGTTGAGCATTTTGTTTGTGTGCATTTGCTGTGCATGCCAACTCTGGCAAGTGCCACCACAACTTTCACACCAGTTCAAGCTGTATGTCTCCATTTGTATCACCCCAAGTTTTATAAAGAACCAGAATCCCAGGGAGCCTGATTTAATGCATAACTGACATACATAAAGCTTTGTGATGAACAAGGGGAGTCTCTCCACAGAGGAGGCAAACTGAAGCTTCAACCTTGAGAGCAACACAGGAAGATAAATTGGTTAATTTCTATCGATAAAATAGGGAGTCTCCTATTCTCCAGATTTCAGGATGTCTTGAAATCTTGTCCTGCCGTAATGCACATAAAGCACTTCCAGTGTGACACAGCCCTTACTCAGGGATAAAGTATCTACATTTTAAAGGTCATTGGTCAAGGTTATTAAGTCTGTCCACCCCATGCTTGTGAACATACTTTCAAGTAAGGGATTTTCTTCTGTTTTGACTAAAGAGTAAAATGCTTACATTTTGCAAAATAAAAGACAAAAGAAATTGCCATTTTTCTCTTGTGTCCATCCCTTGCTTAAGAAATGTTCGATTAACTTTGAACCATGTTCTCAGGTTTAGAAGTCATATTTTAGAAGCAGTACACTTTTACTATTACTGTTGTTTTTTTTTTACTTTAAGCTACGTTAATAACAAAGCAATCACCTGTGAAAATACTAGAAAAAGAAATCAGGAAAAATCAACATATACAGTTTTGGAGCAGGACATGTTACAAAGAAGACATGCACAGATAAATTACACTTCCTGTTTGTGCCTTTCAGAGTTAAAGCTCAGTCAGATATACCGAGAAGAAACTTGCCTCGTTTCAACAAAGCGTTTTTCCTAGCCAGTTATTTAATTAATCAGGTCACTTGTGAAGGAAATTATTGTGGTTCTACTCAAACTTCCCAATCAAGCTCTTAGCAAAGTTAAAATGGATGAAGAGAGAGAAAGAGACAGAGAGAGAGAGAGAGAGAGAGAGAGAGAGAGAGAGAGAGAGAGAGAGAGAGAGAGGGCTGTGGCAGAAGAGAGAAACAGCCAAATATGGTGCACACACCTGGTCTGAAAGCCACAGTGTTGAGCTGACGTGTGTGTCGGCCGTCATCTTGTGAATTTGAAAATGGGGAATTCTATTTTTTAGAGCTTGCTAGGGATAAGTACCTTTCACATTTGAACCGATACCATACTGATGCCCGGTACCCGGGAATCAGTATCAGTACTCAACGGTACCAATTTTCGGTACTTTTGTGTGTGTTTATGTGGTAATACATATTATTATTATTATTTTTTTTTTTTTTTACATTTTTCCAGTGTAAATTCATTTCTCAATATATAAAATTTGACTTGAAAATATCTTGATATTTGAAAATATCAAAATAACATTCAACTGTCTGTATTGTAACATTGTAGTTGTTCTAAAAAAATTCTCCAACATAAAAACCAGTAACTAAAATGAACCGCAACTTAATAAATTAACTGCAGCCCTCACTTTGACGTCAGGGCAGTTTAACAGTGGGTCCGATAAAGCTGTAAATAAAAACAAGCATTTACATTAACGTTACAAAGAACAAGGAACTAACCTGATAATGATAACTGAATTTAAAATACCAAGCTAATACATCTTAAACACAAGGCTTATTTACCTGGACCAGACGAAGAGGATGATGCTTCACTTGCATCCTCCTTGTCACATTTGCTGCCATCACCAAATGTTAAAGCCATTTCTTTTCCTGTGTTTCTGGCTGCAGACGACTAGTCGCCATTGGACACAGGCATGCTAACAGTGCCAAATGAATCCTGTGTGGTTGTAGATCTGAGGCTATCAAAAATTGTACACTCTTCAGATTTAAGGAAAATTTTGGGCATCACCAGGTGCTTCCTCAGATTTGAGGTACAACGTATTTTTGCCACTGCCTTACACCTGGTGTCAAAAATATTGCAGCAAGCGTAATCTCCATCACATTTAATAAAGTAGAGCCATACTTTCGAGCGATTTCTCTCAGCCATGCTTGCTTTGTTGACTGAGCCCGCAGCTGCTGACGTCATTACGCTATTGCTGTGCTGTGTTCAAGTCTGGTATGGAAATTCACTTACTCTACCAAATAGTATGCCTGCTTCTTCCACTCCCTCACAGTCACAAGGATGCGTTTAGGTGCCTAAACATGGCACCTTTTGATTTTACGTGAATCGGTACTCAGTAGTACCTACAGAATTCGGTCGGTACCTCTTAAAGTACCGAATTCGGTAACCATCCCTAGAGCTTGCACAACTTTGCTAATTTCAACTTATGTTAAATACTCCACAAGTTTTAGGCTGGATTTATCTCATAGCTTGGGAATTTCTTCTTCTCTATGGATTTTGAATCACCTCTTACGACAGCAGCCATGACTGCAACCGTTGATTATAATGCTGCACTTCTTTGCAACAGGTGAGCCATAGCTATTAATCAATATGCAGTTTACTGTACACTATTATGCACATTTTCTCTCATAGTCCCAATGTGCTGGTTGGTTGTTTAAACATATAACATGCCCAAGCTGGTTATTTGACAGGTAAATGCCAAGCAAAGTTTATCTTCTGGCTTGTTCAGGAGCCTTTTTTTTCTTTACCCATTACTGTACTTTCAGCACCAAGCAATTGAGAAGCTAGTGAAAGCCCATTTCCACCTGGTAGAGGTTATTATTTCCTTTTCTATCCTCGTCATTGCTCTTCCTTATGATTTCATGAGGAAAACATTTTATTTTCAGGAGCTATGGGTGAAGTGTTCACTGGTAAAGCTACAAAATTCAGCCTTAAATGCCCCCAAGCCACAGTTATACATTTTCAGCCCTGACCTCGTCCCTCTCAGGTGGTTAAGCTTATACCGGTGAATAAATAACAATCATTTTGAGACACCCACCTTGAAATGACATCTTGCCTGGGGCTGAATTACGTGGCATACATGGAGCATGTTCACATCAGAAGGAACAGCTGCATGGTATATAATAAAAAGAAAAATCAATTCTGATGTTCCCTTGTGTTTTGGGAGTATGGACTTGTATTGTTTGAACTTCATATTGTATTGCCTCTACAGTTGCATTTGCTCCTTTCCTCCTGGCTTTTGGACTTTTATTGGTTCTTCTGTATCTGATGTAACTTTAATTGATTTTCCTGGATAAACCCAACCCCAATATTTTTGGACCACAACAAGCTGTAAGTGAATGTTCTTCCTCCTCTGAAAACAAACATCTGTTGCTGAACAAGAACATAACCTATAAAAATATAAGCCTTTTGTATTGTTACATTTTTCTAGATGATATAAATGTTTAAAATAGACTTTATAAAAAAATCAGTGATACCACCCACTTCTGAGTTTTGTTTCTGAAGCCCATAGATGGTGTACACAAGGTGGAAATGTTGTCTCAAACTACCTTTAAGTCAATATATTAAAAGACAAAGAGGTGAAGCTGAGGGGGAACCTCAGCCCAGAACCATCAGTCTGATAAGCCTTGCGCCTTTAAATTTACAACTCTAATCCTTCAAATTATCAAAATGGGAACACTTTAGAAAATAAAACCAAAAAAATGGCAAACATTTAGACTGTCAGCTTGGCAAAAACATGATAACCCCAAGTCCTGCTTGTTTAAAATTGTAATACAGTGTTAAATGAACAGAGTACAAAACAATCTATTTATTTAACAAACATGGTTACATTATGATATGGCTGACTCTTGGCGCAGAAAACTGATGTTATGTCAAAATGGAATAGCAAAAAGACTATATATATATATATATATATATATATATATATATATATATATATATATATATATATATATATATATATATATATATATATATATATATATATATATATATATATATATATATATATATATATATATATATATATATATATATATATATATATATATATATATATATATGTGTGTGTATGTATATTGATAATGCAGCCTTTTTTGGTTCTTTTGACATTAGTGATCAAAAAAGAAAAAAAAAAACAGAATAGTCACTTACAGTCGGCCATAATAATAAGGCTGTTAGGCAGGTAAAAATATGGTGTGCGTGATATCTTGGCTTGGTTTTTGGTGCTGTGGGCAAAAAAGTTAGAAAACCCCTGGATCAGACCAAGACCAGTTTTGTAGGTAGTTTATTTCTGCTTTAAAGATGTCTATTTATAAATTGCTTGATTCACTTAATCATTTAATTATATATTTACATTTACAACTCCATGACTTTTACAGAAACACTCAAGTAGACAAAAGAGGAACTACATATTGTGTCATGCTTTTATCAAAACCCCAAAACCAATACAATTAAGCCTATCAATATTAAACAAAGTTTAACCTTCAGTGTTTAAAGTGAAAGTAAATCATCTAAATAGATGAATCCGCATCCCTGCTGTTATCATCAGCAGGTCAACAAGCTCTGCCGAGTGAGAAAAGTCAAAGAAAACCAAGAAAATCTCAGGCACTTTGTCAAAATTCCTCTTTCCTTGGGAAAAAAGAGACAGGGTGTCAAGGCAAAAATATTGCGCTGCATCATACAGGACTGCACCGCCATCACTCGCAGGCAGTTGGGCACTCACAGAGGATTCAGTGTAATTAGCCTCATTTTGTTGCAGTTGCTTGCATTCAGGTAGGACACGGTGCAATAGAGGAAGTTATAAAACACATCAGATCACAGGAGGGCAGTCAAAGAGCGCACCTCAGAGTAAGTGACAATGAAGCACAGAGTACAGCGGGTTTACATTAATTTATCAGGCATCTTATCTTTTTCTTTCAAAATAATAAAGAAAATGATACTTTATTTACCTGGTTATGTTGCCAGTAGTCTGTGGGTGGTATACACATTTTGACATTACATTTAAGCTGCAGTTATCATTTGGACACCCTGACGAAAATGAAAAGGTTTAGATGTGATGAACAAAATTGAAGAAATTATCTATTTGGCTTAGGAGTAGAGCACAGTTGAGTACTTCAGCTGTAATCTCTCTTTTTTCTTTAAAACACTGTTAGATTGCACACTAAGTTCAGTTTAGCATGCACAGCATACCTCGGAAATAATGGAGGGCTGTGTCAGTGTTAACAAGGCCATCAAAGACCTCATCTTTACTTAAAAGTTACTTAAAAGTAAGATTTTCATCAAATGAAAAGACAGATTTTGGTCTAATTAAAGTCCATCACTATTATATGCAGACATACAAATTCTTCCATGTTGGATTCGTGATCATCTATATCCCTCTCACTAGTCAGAACATGCAGCCCTCTGTGAACATAGCACAGTGTTTGGGAACATCTCACATGCATTAAACATGTTTGCTAATGAACGTGACCGATTTTGGTGCCAGCTTGCTTTGATCTCCATGAGAGATCTTTGAGCATAATTATTCATAATCTCTGCTCTGTGCGTATGGGTATGTTATGTGCATGTGTTGGACGCTGCTGAGAGCACTGGTGCGTGGAGAGACAGAGCCCCTCTGTCAGCTCACGTCCCTGCCTCCCCTCTTTTCAGATCGAAGGCAGTTTGAAGGCCAAGCCATCTGCCTGCTTCGCTTGCACTGTGGAATTCATCATTTAGGCGCCTTAAATGACCCACGAGGACACGTTGCCACTGGGATGCTATGTGGCTATCAAGCCAGCTAGGGAGCAAGCAAGCAGGCAAGCATGTCAGCCAGTGGTAGAAAATAACAGCCAAGTATTCAGCGGCTGAATACATTTGGAAAAGTTGTGTTTTCGCAGAGATAATCATGATTTGCGCTGTGAGAAGGGAGCAGAAGGGCAAGCAGAGGGTCTGGCTGAGAGGGTAATGGGGCTAATACGAGTGGTAAATGAAAAGCCAGATGATGATAACAGTGCAGCTGATTCTATCTCTGCTCATATATAACCCCTCCGAATATGTGTGTATGAGAGCGAGGCAGAGAATAGAAGCTGGGAACTGAAGAGCAGGGAGTGGTACGAAGGCCAGAGACCTCCCTCTGGACTTGATGAATCGTTCACAGTTCTGAGAGCTTTATGAAACATTTATGATCGACGTCATTTCTGTCATTTTCTCCACCATTGTCTCTCCATCTGTCTGACTCACCACACCTTTCTATCAGGTATAAACATGAATTTAATTTGACAAACTTATTCACCCGCGCGCATCTTTGTGTTATTTTTACAGCAAATCAGATCTGCTTTTATTTTCTGACTCCTGCAGATTGAATTTTGTAAATAATTCATGGGTGTATTAGGCTCAATTCTTTGCACACAGATACCCAAACACACATAAATGCTGAAGGGAAAGGATCTGACTGTTTTTTGGAATTGAGCTTATGGTTTATTTACAACTCACCAAAACTGGTTTATGATCTGAGGTTTCAAAAATACTCTCTCTAGCTCGCAAGTGCACACACATGCACGTACATACATGTGCAGTTAAGTGCACTGTCAACAAACAGGGGATCAGTCTCCCTCCCATCTGCTGAGTGTGCCAGTTTGCCGCAGGCATTAAGACACCTTCAGAGGATACACACACACACACACATCCATACGCACACAGAGACACACACTTGTACACGATTGTAGAAAAAAAGTGGTACCACAATAGCATATTTAGTTCAAAAACTGGAGCAGACAGCCTAGTAACAAGAGGCATAAATTACTCCATCTTCCCACAGGAGACGATTCTGAAGCAAAATGTAAATGAGACTGCATGCAGAGAGAAAAAAGTTTTTGGCAAATTGTAGCGATCATTTCTCTAAAATACTATTTCGTGGAAGGCCCTCACCTTTCTAGGAAGTCCTTCTCTTTAATCCTGATTTTTTGTTCTGGTCCTGGAAAAACAAAATCAGAAAACTGTGTTTAAATAGACTACTTCATTGAAATAATGTTGCTTTGATATGTGAAAAGGCTAAGAGCCATGTGTAACTGCATAATGAATTCAGACTATTTAAAAGTTTTTCACTGCTCTTATGCTTTGTTTTTTGTGTTCAGGTGCAAATTGTGGGTTCAGTGATGCACTTGGGCTACTAATGCATCATCTGCCCCCATGATGTGATAATGATGTAAAAAAGATCAGTTTGATATCGTACAGTCTTTTGTTTTGCCATTTAAGCATGCCTTCATACTAGGACAAGAAATAAGCCACCAGCATAATGCTGCTGTTTTGTGCAGTGTAGGGTACATTTACGAAAAGGGATAATTCAAGTTTTTTGCAGTGGGGTTGTGTGAGGTACATGGCATGAGCCTGAACTCTTGACAGAGGGTCACAGCTTGGTTTTCTCCCCATTCAGAAATGTCTGGACAGATGCTTATGTTACACATCGCTGTACATGGTGCCAAACGCTGCACCTAATTCAAAGAATTGTGAGCGCAAAAAAAGCAAAAAAACAGCATGGAGTCATCACATGATACGAACAGTGATGTGAAACAGCTTTGAAGAAACAGGCGATATATGCACAAGTCCATTTACCATTTACTCCTGGTCTTATCAATGTCTTTAAAGACTTTGAAAATTGTGTAGTGTGTTCCCAGCTGAAGAGAGAGCTCTGAGACACGGCAAGCTGCAAGTAAGAGGCTGTGTCGGCAATGTTGTAAACAGATAGGTGAGTAAAGTTGATCATTCTGTCATTTGGGAAGTGAGTTACAAGAAATTCATTATCCAAACATTTGTGAGTAGAAAGCTAACTTGAGCTTGGGAATGTTATTGATCATAATCTGCTGCCACTTTCACAAAGTATTTCAAGCAGTGATATTACTGAAGGATGTTATATTTTGATTAAGTAAACAATAAGGAGAGGTCTATTAGGGACTACTTTCTTTGAAACATTCAGATGTGGTGAAGAGTCTGACAGCATTAATCTGCTATGTTCTCCTTTCTAAGCTCTCTGTCCAAGATCAGACTCTGTATAGTTATGATTCTGGCTTGGCTCATCATATATCAGTGCTTACAAATAGCATTAACGCTGCTGATGCCCCTTAATTGACACTACCATACTGCACCTGTCATCTCACCCAAAACTTTAGCTCCATATACTCAGATACAGACAGGCTGTGTTGAAGTGGAACACAAGGCCGCCCAAACAATACCAAAGCCAGTGCCAAAACTAAAAATACTTAATAAATCCTCAGAAAAGAAAAAACAGGAGCAAAAATAAAACAATTCACCATGTATCGTTAGACTGCTGCCAGTTTTTTGAAACAGACCATAAAGATGTTAATTTAGACTTCAAAATACATATTTCCCCTGCACACAGTCATTTGGATGAGAGGTTTATGCAGCCAGCCTAAAGTGGACACTCAGGTTTTTGCACCTTTGTATGGACCTCCAGTTTCAGCCATAGAGGTTGCCACCTTGGAAATAGGGTGTATTTTGAGGCAGCAACTTAGATTTCTGAGGTACAAACACAGAAGAGGAATGAACTTCGAATCACACACAAAAAGTAAAACGTCTAACGGCCCACCTGTCATGAATGTGATTTGGGGTCTTGTGGCTCAAAGCTGTAAACCTAACAGGCCCATTTGTTTCGCAAATGAACCCTCCTCCATTTCAGGTTAAAGCTTTGATATGAAGCGAGAACCCCCTTTCCTGTAAGTGGGCACAGTTTCAGTGCATCTAATTGACCTACCTACAGTCCCCTATGGCAGAGATTACTGCTTTAGATTTAATGGTTTGAAACTTCAATACATAGATCTCTGACTCAGCCTCCTGTTATGTAAGAAACTTAGAATGAGCATAATTTATTACTTAGCAGGGATAAACTTCTCTCCTCACCAAGTCAATCATTATTTCTTAAAACTGCAGTTAGCAGTGAGCATAAAACAACATTAACATCCTAAATGCCTTGTTTATAAAATCTACGTCATCCAATCAAATGTTTTTGGCTTTGTGCCGACTCCCCTGCTTTCCAATCCAAATATATTCCACCGTTTGTGCTCAAGCTGCATCAGATGGTACCATAATCATTGGGAGTGAAGCCAGCTCGGGCTGTGCTGGTAATTGTGGCTGCTTACTTGCTTTGATCTCCTTCCAGCTCATGTGCACTGACACCGTCCCGGGCCTAGAACCCCAGGTCTAAATGAGATTGGACAGTTCTGGTATCATGACCTCTCTTCTACTCAGTATGGCAGCAGAAATGTGGATTTCTGTCAGTCTACTCCCATTAACTTCACTACTCTATGGATTTTTCCTTTGGCTGTAGATGGCTTTTATTCTATGATACCAAAGTCGGCCCCCCAAAACTGAAAGCTCCCTCTTAGTTTGATTAGTCCAGACCATTATCCTCCATTTTCAAATCAATATCTTTGCCCAGGCCTGTCTGTTTGGTGGCACTGACTCAAAAAAAGGTGGGGTTTAGATGGGATGTGCAATGAATCGATCACCAAACATGAATGACTGGAGCATGTGGATATGTTCATGCTCTGATAAGAGATTAAGGTTTTATTTAGTTTCAAGGTAAGTTTAGGTCATAATAAGTTGACATCTAGATACAGAAGAGTCTTTCTGATGACAGGGTAAGGTAATGAATGATTTGATTTAACCTAGATTTACAGGTGGTTTGACAACCAGTTATTGTGGCCCCTGTAATGTCAACTCATTTTAAGCTCAAAGTTGGCTTATTGGCTGCAACCATGGTGATACCATGGGAATTTTTTCCCTTGTATCCATTATCAAAGATGGCCTAATAAAGGCTTGGATAAGCTGTCTGCACAGACAGTTGTGCCGACACAAACTGCCGCAGACTCATGATGCAGAAACGGTCGGTGTATTTATGTTCCATGCGGTTTTCTCCTCCCTGCAGATCGATATTCTCCCAAACTTCATGAGGCAGTGTCTTCAAAAAAGTCACGATTATTGCACAGTTCACCTGAAGTTAGTGAAAGAGATTACTTGTTTTCAAAATGGAGAAGCACGTGGAGAAGGTGCTGTGTTTACTCATGTTATTGAAACAAACAAAGAGAGAAGATGGTTCAAACAGCCGCTGAATCAAGAGAGAACAAGATGAGGGGGATGATAATATACATGTAAGAACAATGCCAGAGAGAAGTAAGAAAGCATTGGTTGGATATGGGAATATATATAAAAACAGACTCTAGCCTGTTTTTGAAAACCATAGATCCAGAAGCCACTTGCTGTCCTCTGCATCCACATCTGTTAAAACTCTTGGGATGTGCATGGTTAATCTAAAAAGAAAATCAAATCAATTTCAGAGACTTTTTAAATTTGGATAACTAATCAAAACTTTTCTGATTGAGTTTATTTATCTCTATTTTTTGCTAGGTAGACCCACTGATGTAAAAATAAGAAAAGTAACCCAGTTAAGGTAACAGTCATAAGAATATTTTTTATTGATGGTTATCAACATTATTTTACTCACTTTTGTCCCAAATGCAACAATAATATCTAATGAAAAGACCCTTACAGAAACCACTGCAGCAAATTAACCCTGTTAATATTGTGTAAAGGATAAAGCAAGACTTGTATGTTAGTTTTGTTAAGTTAATTGTCTTGTAATGTATTTTTCCTGTGTACATTGTGCCAAAGAGGCTATTCAGACAAAAAAAAATCATGACCGATTTTTTTTTTCCCACCTGTGATTGCAGTTTCTGAAAATTCAAGATTTACTGACGGCTGCACCGAGTGAGATAGAGGGCGGCCAGTTGTCCAGCTCCGTCCTAAGGGAAGCTTTATCTTTTAAGTTTAAAGTTAAATTAATATAAATGACAAAAATAATGTCATGCCAGATACATTTAAAAACAGCAAATTAAAAAATTGGCTCATTGTCCCAATTGTGTATACACATTTTTTTTCACCTGCTGATGTTTACAACTGTTGGTCTCCCTGAGCGGCCATTGGAAAGAAAAAATGCTAAACTTGTAACACCAGAAGTTAATTCCACCTCGTATACATTGTTTACCAAAACTGTCTCAAAGCTCTTAAGTAAATGGCAACACATTACTAGACTGAACTTCTTACAAGGTGAGCACAATAGGCTGGAGTGCCAGAGACAGCTTAAAGCCGGCTGGAAAAGAGCCTTTACCGTAGATGCCCCCAACCTGGGGCACAGCTTATCACTGTAAATAAGATCTGCCCTCACTCTTGATTCTTTTAAATAGGTGTGAAAATCCCTCTTAGTCTTTTGCCCTCCCATCGACAAAAAAGTGAAAACTTTAGACCAACAGATTTCAATGTTGTTTCAACTATTACTGTATGTTTTATGATGTATGCTTGTTTTGAGCTTTAAACTTCTTATTCTTCAAGAGCTCTAAGTTGACTCTGTCATTTTTACATATGCCAGATATTGTACATAAACTTGATTTAACTTGACTCTAGAGTCAGATTCCTACCCCTGAAATTCAAGTGATTGATGTTGCTGTTGTTTCTTCGCCACTGCCTGTAATTAGACAGGGCCAGAACCATTAAGTTTGTTTGTTTCCATCTGTTCATCCGACCATCCATCCATCCATCTCATCCATGCTACTTGCTGAGGGCTGCAGACACAAATTACCTCTATGCTAACACTTGTACAATGCATCAAATATAAATATTTATATTTTATATTGTACGTGGTCCCGTTACAAAATAAAATGAATTAATAATCATGTCAAGAACACTTGGAGATATTTCATATAAACTTTGTACAAATGTCCATGAACTCAAGAAAAAAAAAATTATAGTTCATAAGTTAGAGGTCAAAGGATCTTATGAACACCCCTTTAGAGACTTCCTTTAATTTAATATCAATGTCTAACCTGACATATGAATGAACTGAGTGTAATTTCTGGTAAAAGATCACAAATCAAGGATATTGGGCCTTATGTTTATCTCATGCTTTTCAATGTATTTTTCATTCTGCGTCAGGATGACTGACTAATGTTCAGGGGTTTACTGCCGGGGTCACCAGCCTGTAGATCTTGATCCTCTGGTTGATTTCTGAAACATTTGCAGTAGATCTTCAACACTAGATGTGCACAAGGCCTTCATGTGACAGACTTGAAGAACTGATCCAAAATCCATGACATATATGGATCTGATGAATCCAGTCTAAAGGATAATTCTGTAGTTCCTTAGTTTTTTATTATGGTAAGATGGTTGGACTGTTGAAAATGTGATACAGGAATATGTTGGAGTGTTTTGAGTTTCTTCTGTGAGTACAGGCTGCACTGGTTGTAAGATACAAATGTGAAATTTTGAGCATTGTAGGGGATCTTTTGTTTGAAAGGGCTGACAACCACTGATTTACAGGATGCTCTTCAAACTTGGCAGAAATGTCAAGTCCAACCCATGAGAAACTTGCATATTGTGTAAATGTACAAAATCACAGGTAAGGGTCTTTGGGCCTTACGTTCAATATCTGCTAGTGAATGTTATCTGTAAAAAAGCCTTTGAAGAATTTTTGTTACACTTAGCAGAAATGTTTCATTTGTGGGGACTTTATGGTTAATCTATGCTCAACTATCCTTCAAAATGGTTTACTATTAAATCAGACATTGTAGCCAGACTGCTGGGTTTTATGTTAGCAATTAGTATTAAAACATGATCTCATGTAATCAGCATATGTATATACAAGCACACAAAAAAACACACACACACACACACACACACACACACACACACACACACACATACACACATTAAAATATATATTGATTTGCTAAATCTGATTATACTTTGAAGTGAAAACCAGAAGACAGTGAAAGAAGGGTTAACTTTCTTCATTACTTTAAAAGTGTGGTCAGCGATGTGGGAGAAAACGAGTGGAGACGTTGTTGATAAACAAATTTAGACCTGCCTCTCCCTTCATACCTCACCCCTGGCTCCACCCCCGAAAGTCATGGAAACGGCCGTAGAAACTGCGTAGCTGACCAACGTAGCTAACGTTGGTCAGCTACGCAGACAACTCGTCAGACAACTCGACTGACATTATTGATAACATCACAACAACAGTACATTCTGGCAGATTAGACAATAAGATGAATGCCCGACAGCTGTCACTGTCATGTGAAGCACCACAAAGCTAATGTTGAAAGACGGTCACACCCGCGTCCGTTTTCAGGTCTTTCAGTTTGCGGAGTTCCCTCCACCGTCGGAAAGCAACACCAGTGTTGACCTAGGTCTTCGCTCTTTCATGGTCATAGCCCTTCTTTTTCACTTTTCACTCCTCTGACCTTTTTCTTTTGGGCTGTTTTTCAGTCATTGCTACTGCACCTATTGTATCTGTCTCTTACGCTAACTGCGCATGCTACGTAACCTACTACTTCCCCTCCCCCCTCTGTCTGCGCTTGAGTATGATTGCCCCCTGGATGGGGGGGGGGGGTACCCTGTTTTGGTGACTCGGCCTCGAGCCACAGTATTTACCTACTGATATTCAGAGCCAAGGATGTGTATTGAAACCACACTTTTTTTTCAACATGCTGTCAGTGGTGACATCTTGTCTTGTGGATGGAGAGGAGAAATATGATGATTTTGACAAATATTGCATTAGATTAGAAGATTAGAAGATCGCTGACTACACTTTTAACCTGTGTATGCTCAATGATATGAATTAATTATCCCTAAAACTTTAAACAGGTATTTTCTACTTACTCTGCAGTGATTGCTGCTGTCAGTCTACGCTTTTTACCACTTACTCAACCCCATCTTGGTGTCATGTGCATACCCTCGACACCATGAGGAGGCATAGAAACATCTCAAAGAACATGTCAAAGCCACCTGACCTACACAGGGTTCAAACCAGCAACCTTCTTGCTGTGAGGCCCGTGCACTACCTGCTGTGCCACTGTGCCAGCCTTGTTAGTGATTTCTTTTTTTCACTTGAGCTTTTGTTTGTTGTTATTTTTCTAGTTTTCTTGAATTCTCAGAGTATTTTTCCTCTTCATTTTGATCTATGATGCTGTTCCATTTTTCAATATTGTGTTATTGTCTTTGCAACACTTGCAATAAAATGTTATGAAATAGTCTTAAATTTTTGAAGCTGTTTGCATTTTACATTCTACTCAACTATACAGCTTTGTGATGCCGGATGCTCCCTTGAAGGATTTGGAAAGATGCAGGGCAACTGAAAGTTTCCTCGCTTATTAATCTTATCTGTAACGTGCACAAAGCTTACCAGGTGACGTGCCGCGAGGGCTTATCGGCTGTTTAACAGGTCAGCGGCGTCCAGCTGGCTAAGCCCTTTAGCCTCTGACCAGATGCCCCCCCTGACGTGATGTGACTCCTGATACTGACATCAAGCTTACAACGCCTTCACCTGGCTAAGCTGTACACCTCTCTCCCTCTAGTGTGTGTATGTTTGTGGACATGATGACAAGCAGGCATGTGTGCAGTGGTGTTATCCATCTGTACTGTATCTGCATGGCTGCCTGCTTAGTATTCCCAGGTGTTGCTGGCAAAGCTGCACGTAGCTGCAGAGGAAAAAAGGGGCGAGTTGGCAAAGAGCTGTGAATAATACATGTGCTGTTGAATTACATCTTGACACAGTTAAGAAAATGTACAATCAAGTTCCAGAGCAGGCTGCTAAATCTTTCTGCTGCATGTGTGGTTTGTAAGCGGTTTCAGGTGTGTGTAGAGTGGTAGCTAGTTGCAGGTAATGGTGTGTGACGGGCGAGCAGCTGACAACATGGCAGGGACTGGGAGGGCGAGCGGCAGCAGAGGAGAGTAAACAGTAAGGGACCTGCTTCTGCTCCGTTCTGCTGCAGAGCCCGCCAGCGTACAGCCATTCGATTTACTTACTGCACTAATGCAATTATTGCCACGGTAATTTACAACGTCTGAGAGGGCGCTGTCTTTGTGTGTGCGTTTAATTAGTCATGCTGGACCTGCTGCCTCCTGAGAGAGATGTTGTGTGTCTATGGATCGCCGTGTTAGTGTGCGAGCTGGGGAAGCACTTTGTCTCCATGTGTGAGCGCTTGTACCTACATGTTGTATATGTGTGTGTGTTTGTGTTCTGCAGTCTCTAGAAATTTACATTGATGCCAGTGTGTGTGTGTGTGTGTGTGTGTTAGTGTAGTATACACAGCACCATCTGCTTGTGTGTGTGTGTGTGTGTGTGTGTGTGTGTGTATGTGTTAAAATCCCTGATAGCCTTTCGTCCCCATTTCAGAAACAGCTGATCAGTCATCCAACTGGCTGGCTGGCTGCTACATCAAAGAGGAGTTCGTCTCAGGAGAGGTTTGTGTTACACACTAAGACACATCACCTGCAACAACACAATCAACACAATCGCTGGTGCAGGAGCAGAGGAGCAGATTGAAGAGCTGTAACACAACTGACATAAGGCTTCAGCCATACATGGTATGTCACTCTGAGGTTTAAAGCCTACATCATACCTCATAAACACTCTAAGACACTTCGTTAGGTACACCTGTTCAACTGTTTGTGAAGAAAAATAGCTAATAAGCCAATTACAAGGCAGCAACTCACTGTAATTTGGCAAGTACTCTAGACATGGTCAAGATGATCTGATGACTTCAAAACACTTTCAAAATTGTCCATAATATGGTTTCTGTGGGTTTTTTTTACGGTTTGCTTTTCCACGCATGGAAACTGTCTAGTTTGTATTACTATTGCAACCTCAGCTATTATTTTTCAATATCATGACTGATATTACTGTTTTTTTATTTTATATTTATTTTCTTCTTTGTATTACTGCCACAACCACCATTTATATTTTATATCATATGTGAATTACTCCTGAACACAAATGCACTCACTCACACACACTCACCCATACCCTCATACACACAGAGAACAGTGTTGAATCTTTGCTTTCTTTTCCTTTTTCCCTCTCTTTTTTTCTTTCTTTGTTGTAAGTACCATCATTCTTACTCATTCATAATTATAATTGTTATCTTCTTTGTTATATATTACCTATTACTACCCCCCACCCAGCCCATAAAAAAAAGACTGTGGCATATTGTTTGCAAAGAACTTGAGATAACATTTGATGTGATTTGATGCCATACCAAAAAAGATTGATTGATATATTGTACCACTGAGAAGTTTCATGCTATGCATTGTGTCCTAGATGAGCTGAATATTTACTTTGAATCTGTTATAAATTGTTATTACTACTATTATCATTATGGTTATTATTATGGGTAACATAATAATAATAATAATAATAATAATAATAATTATTATTATTATTGTTATTATTATTATTATGATTATTATTAATAAAAATAGTAATAATAATAACGTTATAACACTTTATTGCACCTAACCTATGTTTGTATACATTATGCTGTAGCTTAACATTAAACGTCTTTATTGAACAGAGGCCTGATAATATGTCAAACTCTATCCAAATATGTGGTCAATGGAAAATGTCTTCCCTGTGCTCACCCCACTCCAACTTCCAACAGAAGCAAACCACAGGTGCACATGTGAAGTAAGTTAAATAATCACTGCCGTGCCACCAAAAGCCACACACACGAATCAGAGCTTAAACAAAACCCGCCTACAACCAAAGGCATCTCCTTGTTTAAATTTAAATCTTATTGTCATTATTATTTTACCATTATTATTACAAAAAAAACTGTAAAATTTGCAAAAAATGTAGAGATGCATGACTTATTCCAGGAAGACAAATCAGGGTGCTCATTTAACATCAAACCTGCAGACATTTAAACTGAGAGACAGAAGAGACAAATACAGTAGTTTCCTTTTTCTATTTTTTTTTGTTGTTTTGCTTTTTTTTTCTTTTTACATCTGAACAAAGCAAACAAGTGAATTTAACAATAAAAGATAATACAATAAAATAAAAAATGCCAGTCTTGTTGCCTCTGCTGCAGCATTGCCAGCCCTGCTCTGCATCAGTACTGGGCTCACTCTTTCAACTGTCCACCCCCCCCAGCATCCACCTATAGGCTCTTGCAGGGGTTTAAAGTCCTGTCTCATCACTCTATACTTTTTAAATGCATTAGTACGCAGTTGTGAGGCTGGTGTGGAAACGGCAAGCTCAAACTTTGTTCTCCTGCTTTCATACTAATGAGAGTTACTTGACTGAACTGCCAACAAGTGAAACATTTCAACAGATATCTACTGCATATTCAGTATTTATGAATCAGTCTTGTCCTTGCAGAGAGTTGGCCTTGCTGGCTAACACCAGTCTCCCTGTCTGACCTCACATGACCTCTGGGTCATCCCTGCTCAGCCACCAGGGTGCTGCTTGACACTTATGTCGGGAAAGCAGGGCCAGTGTGTCACCGGTGGCTCTGAGCTTTAACCGTGCGTAACCCAGCTCTGGCCGTGCTCCAGTCAGAGACATATTATTAGCTCCTACCTTAGCCCGACACCTAACCTGCACGGGGGAATTACCTCACACAGACCAAGGCTAATTAAATCTCCGAGACGCACTGGCTCTTAATAAAGCCTGACACGACAGCTCGACCTGTGCGTGTCACACTGACCCCGCAACCCGGAAGCTGCCTGCAGTGTTTGTATTCATGCATGTGGGAGTGTGAATGTTGTGTGTGTGACATACAGGCTGGGGGGGTTTGGCATTAAGGGGGAAGGGGCAGACACCTGTCTCCATCCCCAACAAGAGGTCACTTTATAGGAGTGTGGGAACGACCGTGACTCAGCAGAGGGCAACACATTAGCAATACAAATCATACCACAGGGTGAAAGAGCATATGATTGTTATTATTATTTTAAGATGATTTTAAGATTTTAAAATGCTAATATTCAGTTAAAAAGAATGGTTGATTAAGACTCATCTCAACCAAATTTGAAATTGCTTGATTCAGATCATGCCAATTATCACAAGGATCAGGGTTTCTTTAAAATTATTTATTGGTATATTATCTTTGCTCCCCAATTCATCTCTAACTCAGGACTGAAAGAGACTATTTTAGGATCAAGGATAGGGACTGATACGATTTTGTTGATGCCCATGCCATTGTCTCTTCTGCCCATTGATCCAGTTCTTTATCAATACCCTTAGCGATTCCTTTTGATGTTCTGGTGTTGTAATAATGTTGGCCTGCACAGGTTTTCAGTGGTAACATCAGACACAGTTAATACTGGGCATAGATGAATGCTTCTGCAAGTAGATGGTGTTTCCACTCTTGCTCAAAATCAGGCACTGGATTTTGTAAAGCTGAAGTAATAGAGTGTAAAATTAAGCTACAGTTTTGATAGTTTCTGCCTCCTGTCTGCCATGATTGTGTCTTTGACTTCTGTATTGTTGTCACTCCTGCTCTCTGCCTCTGCTGGAAGTGTAGTGTCATAGATCTACAAAGAATGCAGAACAAAGTAGGAGGAATTGATAAAGGGATTGATAATCAAGAAGACTAAAGCTATCGATTCCTCTCGTTGCTTGTTATTCATTCTTGACTGGAACTAGTTTTCCATTCCCATCCCTCGTTACGGACATGATAATAGACTTTTGGGTTCGAGCTTTAAAAGTGGTCTTCGATTACTGTGGGAGAACCCACCACAGAGCATATGAGACACAGCTACAATTTGAGGAGGGACTGAGTTTATGTTTTCTTTATTATCATCATTATCATCATTATTATTTTGACACAACACCAGGCCCCAGGTCATTATTGGACCATCTTAACCTGCACAACCAACAACCAAGACAGTGCTGGCCAAGGGTGAGCACCGCTGTAAAGCCAAAGGAAAATGATGTAGATGCAAAAATGCTACATGATAGGAAGTTAGTTGTACAAATACAACCAGGCCTCACATGGCTTTGCAGTCATTCATGGAGGTTTACGTGACACTCACTATCATTTTATTTGCAGATGTCCAGGTTTCAGGCACACCGGCTTCAGAATTCGGCCACATTCAAAAGCCGGTCATGTATCAGCATAACAGGAGCAAGTTAGGACAACTGTAATGATCAAAACCCCGGTCCCCATGCCCTCCCACAGATTATCAAAGCATGTCTGATTCTAAAACACTTTAGTTCACTCTGAGGGGCTGCAGCTCCATCCATCTCAATATGAACTCTTTGGCTGATGTTGATTTTTAATAAGTGCATTTGACATTTCAGACCTGATCTACTAGCAGAAGATTGAGTCCAGAAGATCAATTTTATTCCTTTTTCATGAACTGTATTGAACTCTTCTGCACCAAATTCTAAGAAGAGCAGTTTTACCTCTTCATGTGGAAACAGAGTGCACCTAACAAATTGTTTTGAACTTTTCAGTCATTGACATGGAGCCTGCCTGCAGCTGTTTGTGCTGTCTAGCGTCCACTTAGTTTGATTCCCTTTATTCCACGAGGTTGAACTCCCATGAAAGCTTTTGGATGAGCAAATGAATAGTAGATGGGTGGATGGATGGCTGGCTGTGTTGTTGAATAAACAAAATACTAAGTTGTGTGGTGACATAGACTTTGAGGCAGAAATATAAACAGGCAGAGTGTGGTGACATCTGTTTAAAAGAGAAAACACTCTAAACAGCTTTTGTGGATTAACATAAATGATTAAACCCTGTTAGCAGGATAAACAAGTTAAGCTCAGCGGCGTGTGTTTGTGTGTCTCTGTGTCAGCGCTCTCTCTGCTGCCAAACCCTGGCACTGTTGCAGGCAGGGCATGGTCAGGTAGCTCCACAAAAGCATGCAAGATATTTTTCCTCTTTTTTTCGCCACTTTTTTTATGAATATCACAAGCCTCATTTATGGTGTTTTCACAAATAAAAGGAAAACAACCGATTACTTCCTTGGTCTGTGCCCCACAAGGTTTATGTTGCCAGAGAGGGGAAGTACAGTGGTGAGTCACTTGGCTGTTGAACTTACTCGTCCCAATTTTAACCAGTTCATTCACAACTGAGAGGACATTTGAGCAAAGTCTGACTGTAACCCTTCAAAGAAATTTTAACGTGAAGTTCAGGGATGGGAGTTGATAAGATTTTATTGATACCTATGCCATTAACAATTCTGCTTATCGATAAAAATCCTGTATCGATTCTCTTATTGATTCCAGAAATTTTTGTGCGGGCAAAAAGAAAGGTTTTTATTGACAACAATGTCAAACACATGACACTCCTAATATTTAGTGATGTGTTGCATTGCTAAGTACTTCTGCAAGTTACTGGCGTTGTAACTTACTGAGTTGTACAGAAAGTGCCTTTTTGTCAAAAAATTTAAGCTTCTACAGCTGTCTGCTACAATTTGACTTCCTTTTCATTTCTGCTTACTGCATCTGAGGGGAGGGTGACGTCTGTGAGTAGTACACTACTGCATACAGATTCAGGGCGAGAGCCATCAGGCCTACGCAAAGGAGGTGCATGTGTGGCATCCCATGCTCTTCAGGACTGTTTTGAAACCACAGATGGGGGACATGGCCAAGCAGGCAGCCACCTGCAACAGCCACACCAACACTGAAGAGTGCACAGAGGTTGTAACCTCATACACCACTAAATGCAATGATGACATCCTTTTCCGGAAAACCACCAATGTTGGTGCTAACCAGAAACCATGGCTGATGGGAGAAGTTCACAAGAGCAGTGCAACAGTGGCCCAGATGGCAAGAACAAGACCACAGCTACAGCCCCAACTAGCGGTGGGCAGTTGTATCACACAACATTTGGCAGGCTTTGGTCTGCCTGAAAATACAGTGTGAACTAAGAAACAAACCAAATGAAAATCATTTTGCAAAATGAAACAATTTTGCAACTCTACTGCTCAAGCAAGTCTGCTAAATGTTAGGTGTGAAAGCAATGGTACAGTACAATGGTAAAGATTTGAGTTTTGCAGTCCAAGACAAGATTTTTCGGGAAAGTACTTAAGAAGTCACGTCTGTGTTGATTCTCATTCATCCAGGTCATGGTTATCTTGAAAGAAGGCCTCTCATCCAAAAGAAACTTGGATGAGAAGTGAAATGTGTTCCCAAAACTCAACGCAGTCCAGTTGCCTTGTTTTTGAATCTTCAATATATTTATGAAGTCTTTTAGTTGGATGAAAATACATCAAAAACTTCTTTAGTAACTGCATATGAAACATACTTTGCTGGCTTTTTTGAAGGATGTAGGAGGTTCCTCGTAAATAATGTGCAAAGCTGAACTCCGTTCCAGTACAAATGCTAATAACAGTGATTAAATTCTGTGGAGGGGTGTCACTGAAGAAGCACAGAGAAAACTTAGCCTACTGACCTGGATTAGAGCGAGTGTGATTGCATATTCGCAACCGAACAAAAAAACAACTTAACGTGTCATGGGCTATAAGCAGCCAATCAAGACGGCATTGTTGATTAGCAAATTAGTTCATTACAGAATCCTCTTTATGCTGTGTTTGATCTGCTGCTCTGCCTGTGTATTTATAAGTCCACAGAAAATTTACATCAAGCGATAATTAGTTGTGTCAAATTAGGAGATGCAATTATGGCGATGTTGGGAGAAAAAAAAACAGGTGAACTGGGTCATGTGCTTTAAGCTTTGACCTATATTCAGAGATGCTAAAAGAGCAACTCTTTCCAAACAGAAGATTTTGAAATATTCATGATGCCACCAGGATGAGCCCTTCCTTCTGTCTCTGCCGCCTTCTCCCTGCAACGTGATTTTGTTTTGCCACTTTTTTGGATTCATGGTGCTCCAGACAGTGAAGATAGATCACTCTGAATGGGCGTCTGTGCCAGCAACGCTGTGCCCATTCTAATTCAGAGCCCGGCTGCCACACCCACAACTGCTGCCGCCACCGCTGCCTGGGGCCAGAGCGAGAAAGAGTGAGCAGCGGAGAAGGATGGGATTGAGCGGGGCAGCGGTGAACTATGGCTGCACGAGGGCCAGACTGAGAATGTAGGTCATCCAGCCCCACAGATGAAAGATGCATTGCTCTGGGGTGGAGATAAAGTAAATATAGAGATGCTTCCAGCTCCTCAGCGGGGGCAGTTAGGATGACCACAGGGAGGGATAGAAGAGGGGCATGTGCGGGAGAGGATGGATGAGAGTGGGAGTGGCAGCCGAGCTGAAGAAATGCAGGAAATTTGGTGCGAGGAGGGAGAGGCACGGGTGGAGCATGTGCTGTGGGTGAATGGGACTCACAGGAACAGGAGTGTGTGAATGGGTGTTTGTGGGAACCAGTATCAAATGCTCTTTCTTACTGGTGAAGGGGAAATAGAAAAAGCAGGCTCCCCTCCTTGGAGCAGCTGCGTCTGGGGTACAATATTGTCCTCTGTTCGCCTGTGGCTGGTGGCGATCGGGGGAGTGTGAAGATAGCACTCACAGGGCACATTTTCTGTTGTTTTCCTTATGTGTTGAGATAACGTGGTCACTTTAAGCACATGGAGGAGTGCTATAGTGTAAACTTAGTAATACAGGCCAAAGACACCTAAAATAGCTGGTTCATATCATCAAATTTTCATATTTTATGACATTAATGTTACAAATACTTAGCAGCTCTGAAAAGTACTGTATATATTGAGTTTACTTATGCTACGGCCACACCGGACGCAAATTGACTTATTTAAACGCTCGTAGACACATTTAACGCCCGAGGCTGGACGCTGGACCATTTTGACAAGCTGAGGGGTGACGTGCGTCACTGTGCAGGTGGGGTAGAGAGCCGGAGCCAGTCGGACTAAGTGATGACCCGTGCAGGCAAATCCAGCTGGAAATGTATATTTACAGAACTTACCTTCAAAACCTGTCTCCTCAGCGAATTTCATCCAAGCCTGCTCCTTTTTGTTCCGGTCTCTGTAGAGTACACACGTCGAATCGTATAGCTCCGGATGATGGCAAGCAGCGTAGATCAACCTCTCCTCCACCTTTCAGCAGGGTTTGAGCCGAAGCAGGTGGCCGGGGCGTCACACGTCATCAAATCAATGACGTCAGGGGGGAATGTCATCACTGATTGGCTGCCGCGGCACAGTGTCATACGAATTTGCGTTGAAAGTTCAATATTTTCAACTCGAGCGTAGAGGAGTTTGACGCCCTAAACGCGCCGGACGCTCCATGCGTGCCAAACGCGTCCAACGCACCGCTTGGGGCGAATCTGCGTCAAAAAGCGTCTTTGCATTGACTTTGTATGTAATCTCAACGCACGTCTTTGAGAATTCGTGTGCGGTGTGGCTGTAGCATTACAATGGTGGGTCATCTCACCTATGTGCTGATGTTCCTCAAATGTAATCAGTTCATTGTCAAGTCAGTGAGGACATGTGAAAAGTCTGACAGAAATCCTTCAGAGAATTCATAACAGGTGCACAAGCAAGGCATGATCATGAAGCTCATGGACATTTGATGCTGTCCAAAGTCTTAGTAGTTTTTCCTTGAGTCAGAGTGAACATTTCCACAAAACTTAAATAAAGCTTTCTTCAAATATTGCATTCATAAGATGGTGAGGATCACAATACTTTTTAACCTTTGGCCTCCCATATCTGATCAGATTAGCCTCCAGTGTGAAAAAACTTCTGTGCCAAGTTTTACATAAACTACTAAAAGCTTTCTTGAGATACTGCGTTTAAAGTTGATGGATGACCAGAACACTCCATGACCGTAACTTATGACCCATCATCTGTAGAATATTGCTTATTCATCTTTGTGTCATGTTGGATGTTTGTGAAAAGGTTAAGGGAAATTTGTTGAGGGATTTCAACAATTTTTCACTAATTACATCTGATGATGCAGACTGGAGGTCAAAGGTTGAAGTCATGGTGCAACATAATCAGCCTTTGCAAATGTATATATTCTTCATGAACACTTCAACAGGATTCTTCAAACTGTATAACTACTCACACTGACAAACTAGAAGTGCTCAGAAGGCACAAACCAAACAAATCCTTTAAGAATTTCCACTATCAAAATCTAATCATTTCTTCCTACTGCTATGATCAAGATTGATTAGACCAGATAATTCCATCAAAATTACTGTTTACTTTTTTAGTTATCTGGCTCACAGCAAGACAGACAATATACGTCAGTGTTTTTGGTGTTTTCATGTGGACAGACATGTCTTGAAACAATGTCATCTTTGTGATGAAGTCTTTTAAAAACAAAGTAAAACATTTTCATTTCCATGCGGTAGGTCTTTAGCTGGAAAGCCTCTTTTGCCCTAAGCTTTGGCCTTCAGAGGATTCTCTTGCTCGCTCTCATGTCTGTCACTCTCCCCAGCTGCAGTCCACTCCACTCGGGGTCAAACTTAGGCATGCACTCATGATAAGTGCCCTTTTATGCAGACAAATGTTTCAAGTGGTGCTCCTCAAAATGTCTGCCTCTGCAGCCAGTGGCTAATATATGTGCATAACAAAGGGGAAGGAGAAGTAATCGCTCAACAAACGTACATGCCCAACGTCCATATTAAAACATAATTATGCACATTATTCAATCAAATCAGCATCCCTCGGCTGCCTTCTGTCTATTAGTCCCATCAGATAAAGTTTGAAACGACCTGTAAATGAAGAGTGCTGATTATTCTTACTCTGATAGTCCATCATTCTGTTATTAAGCAGCACTTGGTCGTCCTTACAGCTTCACGCCTCCTGCAGCCACAGCCAGTTTGTAACAAGAGCACAACAAAGAGATTCCTATCAGTCATTAGCTCACGTCTCCTCCCCTGCGGCCCCACTGAGCTAATAATGAGCATTTAGCAGGAAGACAAAGAAAAATGTCTGCATGTGCTGTGGACATAGCAATTAAAAGGTGCTGCAGCAGTCACACCGGCTGAACGTCTGATCTTCAAATTATATAGAAAGTAAGAGCTGCAGAAATGGATCTGCATTGACTGCCTTTGCCGTTCTATTTTGGTCAAATTATAGCTAATTATGTCTCTATGGTTACCTGACGAAAGAGGGAAGAGGGAGGAAGAAATGAATACAAAAAAAGGGTACACACAGGGGTGACAGTCATTAAAGGGTGGGGCGACCTTGTGGCAGAAAAAGAAAGAGCAGGGTAATGTGGACAGAGTGGCGACTTTGGGTGAATGTAGGCGTGTTTGTTGAGGTAAGAGGGGCACAAAGTTACCCGTCCACGGTGAGGGGGTAAGAAAGGGTCCGTCTGGGGACAGTTAAATGTGAAGGGTCATTGCTGAGAGGGGAGCAGAGCCGGCTGACACAGACAGACTGGCTGTCTCCCTGCGCTAAGGAGTTTAGGGACACACACAGACTCCACTACTTCTCCAGACGACAGTCAGAGAGAGATAGAGGAGGAAGTCAAGAAGATGTCAGCCCAGCCCCCTCTCCAGATGATTTCTCAAAGTACTCACGCAGATAATAAGCTTTTAAAATGCTTAAACATCAAGCCAATATTTAAGACCCATAAGGATGCCAAAAGTAAACCATCCAAAGCTTTATATCCACTGTGTTAAAACTGAATTAAAGATTTTTGCTAATATCTGATTTTTTTTTGTCTGTTCACTTAATTTTTTTAAAATGCGGCCTGTTTCAGACTTACATACAGCCCAGTCACAGTGAAAAATACTATAAGACTCCAGCTATTTGGTAGCCAAATGTGAATTTGTAAGCCAATCTGCAATGGCAAACATAATGAAAAGGCAAGCATTTATGCAGAGGTTAGCCTTCACTCTTTGACTGTCTGTTATGATGGTCACTATGTCAAGGTACAAAGAGCCCTGACAAACAAACCCTGGTCCATCAAAAAAACACAAGGGACTTGATTCACTTCCAAGCAGACCAGAGCTTGGTCTGCAGTGGGTGTGAAAGCAATCCAAACCAAACAAAGACAAAGCAACCTAAAAGGGACTGACCTGTGGCTTGTTTTGACCGTACATCAGAACAGTGACCAGGCTAACATAGCTTTCACTGACAATATAAAACAAAGTGCAGCTAATGTTAGCAATACTAGCACCCCTGCCTCTGGTCTCCTTAACAAGTTAATGTCCATGTAGCATACGTCTCATCATCACTCCAGTCAATATGCAAGAATTACACATTGCAGCCCAAGTGTGGTTTTACGTTTCTTTCACAAAACGATACCAAGCTGCTTCAGGCTAAACAATGTTATTACTCAAACCTGTTTTTTTTTTTATTCCTGCATCAAAATTCAGCAATGGGCTGGAGCGCAGGAACAAACACTGCAGTTACAGCCCCAACTGGTGGCGGGAGGTTAGATTACATAAGATTTGACAGGTTTTGGTTCACTTGGCTATAGCTTCAGCCTAAAAGCAAACTAAACCAAGTGAAAATCAAACAATGCAGCCTTACTTCCAGAACTGAATCAAGTCTGCCAAATTTTTTGGTGTGAGAGAGATTTTGGATCAGTTGGCTAAACAAAGTTTAACTTCACTACAGCCTTATTTGAGATTATTTACTGTATAACATCCAAAGCAGACAACAACTCTTCAAAAAGTGTCTCAGTAAAACCTCCATTTTAGAAGCCAGAAATTAAATGTGGAAAACATGGGGGTGTCATGGTTTATTTGCATTATCTGCATAATTAAGAACTGAAATCAAAGCAAAGCAAAAGGTTGAGGCCCAATCATTACAAAAAAAGTAAACCCTGTCTTAAAGTAATGGTCTGAATCTTGCAGCACATGGCACACAGTATTTGAATTGAAGTGCCTGGCATCAAATCTCTTCAAAAAACTTTGCCAGCAAAAATAATCAAGGAGAAGTTGTGTTTCCTCCAAACATATTTGGCAAATAGCTGTTGCTGTGTGGGAATGGATTTTTTGTGGAAATGTGCACAAGATAAACACTTAAATGTTTTGTAAAAACAACACAAAACACATCATGATGTGAGTATGAGAGATGTGTTTATATTGCAGTATATTTCCACTTTTAAAAGTTTCCTTCTGCAATTATTGTTTATATTATTGCCAGCTTCCTCAGTCACATGATGTCATTTGTAAATTTCCACATCAACATTGTTAGTCATTATGGTTAATCTAAAGTCTAATGATGTGCTATGGAGGAACAAAAACTGCACCAGGAGGAGGTTAACACTGGAGACTAGATTCCAATTTCTTGCTTGAAAACCACTCTTTAGCCCTTGCAGCTCCGATAATGTCTTGCTATTTTCATTTCCCTTGAATTCGTAATTGATATGATGCACGTGGAGCCTCAAACCATTCGGGCAGAATCACAAGAGGGACGTCTCTTTCAGTTCAACTGAAGCAGTCAGAATGAATATGCTGTAATGATGTCAGATTTAAATAATGATGTATACCGTGGACCGGTACTTTCATGTACCTTTCCCTAATTGGGTCGGTACCCAAATACCGTTAAGAATCTGGAAAAATGGTTCTGTTAATTGTACTTAAACGTCTCTTCAACTGTCAAGTAGTGATGATCCTACCGCCGTCCGGCTCAAGCATGTCGGTGAGGGCTAAGCACTCGAAGGTTTGGACACACTTTAGCAAAGTTAATGAATACTCGGCCCGATGCAATCTTTGTCTCTCTGACCAAGATTGCATCGAAGAGAGCTGTTTGATTGCTATAGCAACACAAGTAGAGTTAGCAGCCCGGCTAACACTAAAGACTGCTCAAAACTCTTGACGAAGCGCTGCTGCACTCATTTGTATGAAAAGCTGATGGCACAGCTCTCCTCAGAAGATTCGGAGCTGTTAATGTCCGCTCGTAGTGGAAACTCTTTGTTTATTGGGGTCAAGAGAGCACCGGATGTGACTGGCAGTCAAACTGCGCTCACAGCGCCCTCTGTTGGATGAAACGGTCCACTGCTCCAGGCGCCATGATGTGCTGCTACACTCAATATTTTACATTTGAATATTTATTTACTATTCGGTTATGGATATTTATCCCCATATTTGAATGGTTATTCGAATACTGAATGTAAAGTGAGAGCCCGAGTAGTCATCATTACAGCATCGATTTTAGCACCACAAGATATATGGGTCTGTCTGTACATGAAGTCTGGTGGGTGGCATGAAGGGGTTTTGCCATCTCCTTAGCTTTCTTTTTGCCTCTGAGAAGCATTTGTAATGCATTACTTCTATTCTGTTGAAGCTTTATTATTACCTTGTGGTAATAAAAAAAGGTTGAATCTTTTAATACTTTGTAAAGTCTTTATTTTTTCACAAAATTACGTGTTGTAGTATCGATAAGAGCATTGATAAGTATCGATACTGATAAGGAGTATTGGTATCTGTATCGGTATCGATAAAATCATAACGATATACATCCCTAGATTTAAAAGTTTTATGTGCATAAATTAAAAAAAACAAAACAAAATTTAAATATGACAGAACTTTAAACAAATTACACTTTTTGGAGAAAAATAACACAATGTTTTCATTTTTCTCAAAACACACTTTGATTCAACTATTTTTGGAAATTACAAAAACTTGTCTTTTGCTGACTGTTGGGTGCTCCTGATTGGAAACTTCCATCAAGAAAACTAGACAATACATTTGATTGGTCAACAGAAACACAGGGAGGTGTCAATTTCTCTGTTCCTCAAAAGGTAAATATGGAGGTCTTGTAACATATCTGCTACATTTTTCAGTAAAAAACTGGATTAAAAAATACAAATGTCAAATCTATCAGTGTGGATCTACATCAAACAACATTTCCAAATAACATTGCACTTCATGGTTGGATTAAAAGACTGCTGCATGGGATATATTTGATCAAAAGTCTTCCAAGGATTGACAAAGAGTGAGCTTCCAAACACAGTTTCCACATTAAAATTCATCATACAAGTCCAACAATATAAGTGAACAGAATTAGTATTACCTTTTGAGGGCACCAGTGAGCCCATGGCATTGGGAGAGTTAACCTGAATGACTTTCAGTCTTCTTTTTCTTATCATATAAAAATGATTAAGGCTAACTTCAGGTTGGGGAACAAAACTTCAGTCCAGGACTAGATCTGTCCTTAAACATCCCATTTTTACTCCTTTTTAAGAAGTTAACACTGGTCTAAGATGTCCTCAGAGGATACTAATATTTTATTTCTATTTCCTCCTTAAAGAATAATTCAGAAATCGTATTTACACTACATGAACCCCTTGTGTTTCAGGAAGGCTGTTTCAGCCCAGATCCTCATGTGCTGTATCTGACCACGCTCTTCTAACAAAGTAGATGTAGCTTTATCTTACAAGCATTGTGCTTTAATATTTACTGTGGCAGCATGGACATCCTGAGACATGCTTCTCTCGGTTTAGTCAGGTGTGGGCTGAACAAACACCAGTGGTGTGCGGTCAGGGGAGGCAGGGGAGGCAGTGCCTCCCCTAGGCTAACAAGAAAAAAAAAAAAAAATGTTTTTATAAAAATATTTTTTTTCAGTTGTTCGTATACAATTTGTCATAATTAAAGAATAAAAAAGGAAATTGCTGATTTGTCAATAAGAGGGAGGCTAACAGAGGGACAGCCATGTGTGTCGGAGGCAGAGCCCAGGTCTGCCTCTTTGCCCGTTTACTTGAAATCACAACGTTTTGCAGGTTCGCGCATGCGTACTAAGGTCTCACGCTGATTAACGTGGGCATCGATGAGGCACAGCGCTTCTCTGCCTCCGGAGGTTGTAATACCGCACCCTCTTTGAGGTCTCGCGATAGTTTGTTAGTGCAGACGTTGCTATGGAGGGATTATCAGTCTACGTCATCATAAAGCTGCGCACGCATCTTGACCGCAGAAGCAGCGTTTAGCTCCATTCATTCAGACGAGTTAGCATTTTTAAACACTAAATTCAACCTGTTAGCAGCATCAAAATGTACGGTTGTTCTGTGGACAGCTGTCAAAAACAATACTACACAATCGAGGCAACTTCTGTCAAGTTTCAAGAGCCGTTACAGAGCAACCGGTGTTGGAGTTAATAGCGGCCATGCTAACTAGTGAATTTCAGCCGACGGTAGCCGTGATTAACCATACATCCATGTGATTAACAGCGAGAGTCACCAGTTAACAGGGTCACACTTAACACTGATACACCAGCGTCTGTACATGCGTGTGTGTGATTAAATGTAGCCTTTTATCCGACCTCAGTTAACCAGGTTTGACTGCAAACAAGCAATATTAACTGCTGATACAGATTTGACTTTGCTTATTTAATTAAAAAGTTGGTTTGGGGCTGAGGTTATGACCAAACATGGACTCAATACAGACAGTAAATAATGAGTGATCCTATAAATTATGATTAACAGAAACAGATTTTATGAACAAAGTAAAATTACGTAATATTATAAAATGATGAACCAGTCTATTAACCCTGACATACACAACCATTAATATTCTGATTTGGTGCAGTTCACTAGTCGTAGGTTTCTGGTTCATTTATTATGAACTGAGTCTCAGACTCAGCAGTCTGTGTGCTCTTTTTGGTCTGGGAGGGTTTCTGATTGATTGACACATGTTTACTTCCTGGTCTGTCCCAGTCTAGTAAGTGTCCATGGATAATGCAGTGTTTTTGGTGGTTAACTCCCCCACGTCGATTGACAAACCATTATACTCTGCAGTGCTTCTGCACCCAAGTTGCGCGCGCATCCGCCGTTGTTGACAAACAAATAATCCTCTATAGTGATTCTTGCCCAGCTTGAACATTAACTCAGAAGAAACCAAACTTTAATCTTCTAAAAAAGACACACATTGAGATCACAAAACCCAATGCCAGAAATCCAACACAAAAGTTCCCTTTTCAGCAGAGAAACCAGAGAGATGGCTTCTTGTTTTTTGAAACGTCCTCTTTCCATGCACTTCCAAAGTCCTCTGCTTGGCTCCTCACCTGCCAAATGACTGATACTCGCATCTATTGTCTCTAGAACTGCGCTGCTGATTTCATAGGCTAATGACTGATTGATGTTCATGATCGAGGTGGCTTGTGTTTGTCTGGCTCGGCTGCTGACTGATATTTTCAGTGGCGCTGTGACCACTGGCTGTCTAGGTGTGCCGACTGTTTTTGAGCTTTCCGGTTTTCTCTGATTGCCAGCACGCCTCTGCCTTAAAATTATATCAGTTCCAACAATATAAGTGAACAATTTCATCTGGCGGGCCAGATAGTATTGGGAGAGGAATGACTTTCAGTTTTGGCCTGCGATTAAGGCTAACTTAGTTGGGAACAAAAGCGCTGCTAGTGTATTTCTCCCATCTCCTCTTGCACACAACACATACACAGCACAGACTGTCACCGCGTTAAAGGGGCAGGGCTGGCCAGTAAAAGTTTGTATTTGCAAATGTGAGCAGTGCACCGTATATATAACACACACATATATATAAATTTCAACTTTAGCTGGCTGCCTGCCTCCCTCGTCATGGACCTCACCGCACGTTACTGACAAACACCTGGCTTAAAGGAGTGTCTCCATCTGAGGAAGGTGGCATATCCCCTAATGATGTATTTAAGAGACATTTTTTCTATGGAGTGTTTAAGCAAAGATTTTCTGAAAGATGGAGCAAACAGATAGAAGATGGGCCTTCTCATGGTGAGGGGTTTGTAGACAGGCCATAGGCACATATTTTTGGATGATTATAATTAACAGACTTAGTATATGTACAATATGTAACCCATCCTAACTTTCCCATTTTTTCTGTACCATACCAAAAAAAAACACTAAGAGTGGATTTATCACATCAGGCATACTTTAAAGTTGCAGAGTGTCAAATTCCGGAGAATCTAGCATTAATGCTGATAACGACTAACTGTCTTATGTCACAGAGACGCCATTGTCTTTTGGGGTTTTGTGCTTGAGCACCATGTGCAGTGGTCTTTATACTCAGAGTAGGCAGTCTGAATCCGACTGTGGCACCTTTCACTCATGTCATGTCCCACCCTCTCCCTCAAGTTTCTGACCCTTTTTACTTTCCTTATCTTTCAAAAAGAGGCAAAATGCCACAGACTAAATGTTCCTTTAAACTGGTGACCATCTGGGCTGTAAAACGTGCCCAAACACTAAACACCCTCTCCTGAGTCAGTGCTGTTTGTTTTTAGTAGTAGTTGAGAAATATACAAGTGGAACAAGATAGGACAAGTAGTGAGGGATTTTCAGGTGATTATCCATTTCAATATTCAAACATTATTGTCAGTTTTCACCGTAATAACTCTGCCGGCAGATTTCTTTATCTGACACAGTAAGCTATAACAGAGGTGTTAGGCAGAAAAAAACGACAGTACCATGGAGTTGTTGTAGAGGCTGAATTGAAATATCAAATTTTAATGTCTAATGTGGTTAGCTTGTTGCTCAGCAAAAACATGAAATAATAAAAAGCCATGCCGACAAAAAGTGTCACCTGATTTGGCACCGATCATCCGTCACTGTCAGGTCAACGCTGATTAATTTGCAATGGTGACAACTTCATTAGCACAGATGAGTGGACAAAAGTGGCAAAGTCTCATTTGCTCTTTTCCTGCTGACACCTCTACAATGACAAACATAGAAAGCTGGGATAAAAGCCAACATTAAAAGCTTCCGGTCACAAATTAAAGAACATTTTTCTTTAACGTCCATCAGGGTGGAAAGCTCAAATGATGATGTACTGTTTCACACAAGTGTGCTTTGAGTTCCAAGTTGTTTAGCAAAGAGATAAACTCAGAGCAAAACTCTGTCCATGTACTTGGGTTAACAAATTAAAATGCACTTCTTAAGTGTTTCCCAGAGAAAAGAAGTCGCTAGTGTACTGGATGAAGATCAGAGAATAGTGTATCAGGGCCAGTTCAAAAGTGTGTAATGTAAAAGGAGCAACAAGTGTGAGAGGAATAAAATTACATGACAGTTTTTTTTTAAATCTTAAGAACAGGTGGTTTAACCGATGAATTAGAAACTTCTTTTTCCCCCTTTATCAATCCCCAAGAGAGATTTGGAATTATCAGTTGCTGTCATTGATAGTAAAGGAGAAGTAATATCAGATAAAGCCATTAATTGAGGTAAGAGTTGCAAAGAAATTAAATAAGCAAATTTACAATGTGCAGCAACTCATATATATATATACATATATATATATATATATATATAGAAATAGATACATATATATGTATATATATGTGTATATATATATATATATACATATATAGATATAGATATATATATACATAGATATATATATATAGATATATAGATATAGATATATATAGATATAGATATAAATAGATAAAATAAAAAGTGAGACTAAAAACCAAGGTCAAAGAATGTACTCTATTAACATTGACACTATGTAAAATATCAGTGCAAATATAAAAGGCACTATTTGACAGGGAGGGTGAAGTCTGAAACTCAGGATATTGCGATGGGTATTCTATTTGTATTAGAAGTTTAAATCAGTATATTGGTGTCATCAGAGGACAGGCTATTCTGTCTGCTGTCCTTGCTGGGCACTGGGGTTGATACTCCAAGCCAATGGGCTTAAAATGATGACAAAAGCACTTATAGGTTTACTCAAGCAAGGGAAGAGGACAGGCTGTTTCAGACAACTGCTGAAGCTGTAAATAGAGAGAGAGGGATACCGATGCCACAGATTTTTTGTCTTATGCATAGAAGTTCTCTATCATCAGGAGGAGACATAAAAAATGCTAAAGGGCATATCAAACAGAAAAATGTAACTTCCAACTTATTAATAATGCTAACATTTAAAAGCCAAACAGAATGTGAAACACATTTAATTAATAAAGCCTATTTTCTGCGAAACAGACACTTAGTGGACTATGACAGGACAGTTCATGTAAGCTGACATCAATGGTGTCTGATGGCGTAAAAGTTCAGATGATTTCAACAATTAAGTGATGTTATAGTTATCACAAATACTCTAAAAAGTCCTGTGTCCTTGTTGTCTTTTTTTTTTTGCTAGGGCAGAATTTGGAAATAATAGATCTGCCAAAATTTCCAGTTATTTCAATGAGCAGGAGCCTGGAGACTAGGACTTTTTCTGATCGTAACAATAGCCAACAGGGGTTGGGCTGCTTCTACAAATTTTTAAATAATAACAAAAAGGAGCTCTCCAAAATCCAAAATATAAATCTAGCAACCAAAAACAAAAGGAGACAAGTTGGCAGTCCAGCCTCCAGTCTGCCCGCCAGCTGTTTGCCACTGTGACCTGCACCTGCTCCACAGTGTGAAGGTCATCACCAGTGAAATCAGTGTAAATTGGGTGCCTCTCCCTGCACCCATCTGAGGTTGGGCTAAATGCAGCTGAGTGCGTGGGTGTGTCCGCCTCCCCATCCATCCAGACGTCTCTCTCATTGTGTCAGCCACTGTGTCTTTGTGCTTGTCTTTGTGTGAGCGGGCATGATGCACATTTGAGAGCCAGTTAGATGCAGAGGCCCACAGCCGACAAGCAGCTGCAGCGGTTGGCCAGTCCCCGCTGCGTGCTGATAGGTTGCTGTCTCGGTCTGTTCAAACAGGGGTCTAATCAGACACTTTAACAGGCTGCCTTGTTCAAACACACCATGCTTTGCGCTGGGGACCTGGCAAACATAGACTTGTACCAATGTGTGTGTTTGCATGCTGAGGGTCAGTATAATTAGTGTTGGTGAGGAGATGGAAGTGGGATGGAGAAATCTGTCTTGTTCAAATTTCCTGCAGCCTGGTCCTCATTCTGTCAGAGCGGCACATCTGTGATACATTTTAGTCACTCATCTCCAGCTGATGAGGAGGTGATTAGGTATATCAATGTCTAAGTGTGTGTGTGGGGGTTTGATGTGGGATGTAACTGATTCAGATTATTGTCAGCCCAATTAGTTTTGTTTAATGGCTTTCATTCATTTTTTTCAGTAAGTTTGCTGCTATTTTCTACATCAGTCAATGAGTCCAGGTAACTTTGTTTATATTGTTGCAGGGCTGCTCAATTCTGGGAAAAAAAATAAAGATTATTTTGCTCGCCTTGATCGTAGTTTCCACCTTCCTGCTTTTAGAATGCTGATTAGGCTATGCTGCTTTGGTTCGAGCACATCGTAGACAGATCCAGCTGCACTGCAAGGTAAATTGTTGTTAAACTCAACAATTTCTCTCCAGGAAATTAACGAATTAATATCTTTTCCATCTAAAAGGGAGGGATCCTTGCTAGAGCACCATAAAATAGTAAGAAATGCTTATACATGTGCCATCATCATAAAATGATGGTGTAATGTCAAGTAAATAGAAATGGTTAAATTCTGTTTTTAAGACTCCACAATAAAAAAAAGTGCCTAATGAAGGAGGGCCCCGTAACTGGTGGGTCTGCTGAGCAGCAGTGCATATACATCATATAATCCCTGACTAGTCATCCACAGTCTCTTCAGTCAGTTTGTTTCCAAAGCCTGTGCCTCAATCTTCCTGCATCATGTACAGCATTGTCCTGTATTTTACAGGTACTAGTTTCCTACCACAGAAATTAAAGAGATTTCAATAGAACTAATCACAGTTAAAATTTGTGGTTGGGTTACTTTCTTGTCTATGGATTAAAAGTTATGATGCTAGATATTTAAGGCATTAATAAGCTAAAAGCATATGGTGTTAAAAGCTTTTAATTCCATAACCCCCAAGCACTGCACGCGAAAGCGCCCCGCCGGCAGTGCAGCAGACTTGCCCTGAAAGGCAAACCCCACTGAAAGCGCCGCGCCCAGAAGCGCCGCGGCACGCAGTCCTGTAGGGGGAGGACTGATCCCCAGAGAGCCACAGGCTCTCATGAGAATAGTGATGTCACACGCTCATAAAACGTGTTATAGACTGAGAAAAGAAATAAATAACACCTTGCTTCGCTTCTCTAAGGTCTCTTTGCTGACCTGGTTTGCTGGTCCCAACCACACAGCTTTGTGAACTATTCAACTTCTATCCACCTATATCTGTGTGGAAAAGATGTATGGTGTCATGTATACAATGTTATATATTTCTGTACCTCTACGATTCACTTTTCTTCATCCATAGTGTCGTGTTGCCTCTGGGACCCTCTGACCCACTGCTGACCTGATGCTCGTGCCTCCGGTTTTGACGTAATGACAAATAATTGAGAACGATTATGTGCAAGAGTCCGTGCAGCGTTTTTATTTTGAAACTTACGGTCACACGGTGACTTCCTGTCTGGTGGTTTTTTAACGACAGTGAATTTACAAGGTTTGGATGTGGCGCTTTCATGTCCAGTGGAATTTGGGGGTAAGGTACTCACCCACTGAGAAGGCATGGAAATCATAGTAAACAGTGATCAGTAGGAAAGTCGTTTATTGTTATTGCGCAACGTTGGAATTTTTTTTGTGAGAATCTGAGAGGTGAGGCTGAAAGCACAACGAACTAATGATATCTTGTATCAGTGTAAACTTTACATGCCATTAGCAAATAGCACCAGAAGAGCTACCCAGATGTACCAAAGGGCTGCATGCTGTGGACTGATGATCAAAATACAAATCTTCACATAGACACTTTTAGCTTTTTATTCCTCTGAGAGACCCTTAAATCAGATAGTTTCTCACATCCTGAAAACCAGAAGAACTTACATTTTGGATTTCAAATGGAGGTAAACAGAAATTTTCTCCATGATTTAATTAGTTATCCGCAAACAGCAGCCCGTAAAATAATACCTGAGAGCATCACTGTACCCTGTTGAGCAGGCATCCTTTAAATAACGTAAGCTGGACCTGTGTTAACTTGTTGGTTGGGACTCTGAGGTAATTGTTGAGGAAGAAAAAACACCAATTAAATCTAAGGTGTCCCCAGTGTAACACGACTATTTTTGTGATTATATCCTCTCTCCTTATCTTTTCTACACTTTCTCCTCTCTTCACACCTTCCAGAAATATGATGGGTGTTTTTTTTCATTTCAGCACAGCTTCTGTCCATCTGTTTCTTCTCTAGTCGGATTTAGCTCTTGAAAATCATCTGTGGCTCAGCTCAGCCCCACCTGCCATGCGTCAATGTCAGGTTTCGGCCATAACTGACTTATTTGTCCATAGAGGTCACCATTATCCGTGGTGTTGATGTATCTGTGAAGTGTCAGGCAAAAAGACAGAAAATTGTTGAAACCTGCCGCGATTTGTCATCTTAACTCATTTCTAGTATCAGTTTGTAATGAAGGAGAGTATTTGAGTTCTGTTTCACCACTTTTTCCATTTTTTGACCTTCTTTCAACAGAGGGCGGCAGCACTTCTGCACTTTGTTCCCATTAAAAGCTTTCATTTTTGCTGGGCTTTTTATAAAGAAGCCAGAGGTGCAACAAGTGTTGACTTAGTCAGTGATATTATATAACCTAGAGACTGAAATACAGCCTCATCTGAAGTGGTGAGATCTAGCAGTGTGGATACTTATTCAGGGCTGGACCTTGGACGTTTAGCGCCCTCGGCAAACTTCCAGTGATAAAAATATAACACTAAACCCAGAGCAGGGACAGTAATTGGCAGACTAAGATGGACCAAGTGTCTGCCTTTGTCTCTCTGACTCAAAGATCATAGAAAGCATCACAGTGATATGTACTTTGGGCAGATCTCTGACAGCAGCAGGGAGGGACATATGGCGCATCATAATCAAGAGATCGGATTGAACTTTCGTGTGACCAAAAGCAAGATTTCAAAGAAATGGTTCAAATTAATCACTCACTTATGTATATCATGCTCAGACATTAACAACACTTCCAGTAATAAATAATAATCAGTAAATGCCAATTTCGTCCAGTCATGATGAACACTTTAGTTTTAGATGCTCTTTGATTTTATATGTAATAGTTTTTTCCTCCAGAGTAATAACTCATGAGGAATATTTATTATGAGTGAAGTGCTGTAGAGGGGCGCCATGCTTACTCTGTTTCATCAAAACTGAGGCCAAGCAGACAGGGGTTGCCACAGTCTTCTGCGGATGGATAACAGTTAGAGAGCTCAAGAGCCCTCATCTATCTGAAGAGTCTTCACTGTGTGGGTCATCAGAAAACCCCTTCACACCTGAACAGGAATCATAAAAATGCACTGATTTTACCTGGGTGAGCAGCATGTGTTGAAGCAAACTGCAAACTTATACCCTGAAATGTAGCTGCGCAACCTGCTATTTTCAAACTCCCTTATTCCCCACTGGCTGACGAACAAGTGTGAGCAAAGAAGTTTAGGAGATTTCTGTGGAGGTTACCCTGATTTTTCTAGAAAATATCAGGGATGACTGTGAAACAAAGGACAAAGACTATGTTCATGGGGGTTTTAAAACATAGATTTTTAAAACTTTTGCAACTTTTTAGAAAACATCTCAGTCCACACAGATATCTCAAAACACATAAACATATAATTACACAGTGATCATCACCTTTTAATGATGTTTGAGATGTGCAACTTATTTTTTTTCTTTTTGCAATTTCTATGAAAAATCTATTCAATTTTCAAATCTATTACAACCACAAGAAGCCACTCCTCCCTTACTAACCAATTCAAATCAAAAATATGTTGGAATCCAGATATTAACTCACATCATCTAAACATATGTAGACAATTTAACAATCAAACAACGTGCAAAATTATAAATAAAGCTGCTGTATTATGATGAATCACCCTTAGCCCATTGAAGTTTGGAGGACAGCTCAGGTGTTTGAAATTAGTTGGAAGCAGGCAGAGTCTTTCAAGTCAATGCCAAAGCCACACACACATGCACATGTACAGTTTGTGTGCACAAAGATCATGCCTCTGTGCGTTAATCCCTCTGTGTCTCATATTAAATTCCATAGAGGTTAATTAGACATAATCAGAGGGAACTGCTGTTCTGCCACAGAGCAAACTCCACTAATTTACTGTCACTGAACTCTTCCTTTGTCTTAACAGTACTTTGTTGCCTGCTCTTTGTATGTTCGTGTGGCTGCAGGTAGTGGACCATGAATGTAAATGGTATAAGCCTTGAAAGTGGAACTCGAGACTGTAAAAACTTTTTGTCTTTAATTTGCTTTGCTTGAAGGAACCTCAGCATACAAGCCACAGAGCATTAAACAATAGCACCACATTTCTTTCATCCTTGAAAGCATTTAAAATACCGGATGAGATGATTAATTGGTAAAACATGATGCAGTAATTTAGCATTAAGATTTCATAAAAGTTTTGACAACATCAGTGCTCACAGGCTTCAAACCACAAAGCATCAAGAAAGAAACATTGAAAGGAGCTGTCACTACACCAGCAGCTACCGAAAGTGCATGAAAGGTGGGGTGATAAATGAGGAAAAGTGCAAACCATAATATTTCTGAGCAGAAGTTTCCTGTCGAAGTGTATACTGTTTTACCACTAAAGCAGCCTTCTTTATGGATCCATAAAAGTAAGGGCCAGACAATTCTCTGAACTTTATATTAGATATCTGTCTATAATTAAAGGTTAAAGGTTATACCTCACAAATATTTGGTCTGATGTTCATCCCTAATTTTAGGGTGGCATAGCTCAAGAATGCTTTATTGGAACAAATTGAAATATTTAAAGGCTGTTATTGTTAAGGTGGGTTGCACGTTTTCTTATCTTATTAATGATTTCCAGTTTTATACAGTTAGAGACATGGTTGATATTGCTATAGGATCATGTGGTGTCATAATTGACCCATGGCAGTGTTAGATGTTCACCTCAACATTACTGTGGTGAAAAAATCTTAAAGATTAAATTAGTCCACAGTTTTATTTTGATCTGTTTTGATAAAACATCTAAGGTTTTATAGTGAGCTAAGATGGACATGCTCGCTGATGACTGAAAAATATACATGTCTGCATCAACATCAGGGAGTTAAATGTAGTATTAATTCTGATATAGAATAAGTGGCCAAATGGATTAAAAAAAACTGATTCTCAGTGTCACAAAGACAACTTACATGGTTCTGGTCTCCAGCCATCCTGTTTGTAAACAGCTGGTAATTAATGTTCGCAAAAACAATTTATAAATTAAGTAAATGAGACCAAACTCCTGGGTGTAATCTTAGATCATAAAATATCATGGAAAAATCATGACTAACTGAAAAGATGTGCTATGGAGTTTCTAACCAACATCAGTCCTTTCCTGTTCATATTCATTAATGATGATAATGTAAATATTTGTAAGATCTCCCTATCCATGGTTGTATCGATTATACATCCATAGTAAATATTTACAGCTATATTGACATGAGGTCCCTCCCATCAGGAGGCTAGCCTTTAGTAAATTTATATCCAGCAATAACAAACATGGTGCTATACAGATAAAGATTGATTGACTGATCTAGATTCAGTAGAGAAATTTGTTGAGGACAGATTTATGAGCTGGACCTCCCTGGATTTGTCGCTATCATAAATCCTTACTGTTAGTCACTTTGTCTCTGCCTGGATAGACACATCTCTAAATGTATGTATGTGCATATACAAGTGTATATTCATATTTGTATACAGTATATGCATGTTTCTATACAATGAAGAGTATGCCTTGAGATAACACTTCCAATGATCTGGTGCAATGGAAATAAAGATTGATTGATTGATTCTCCATGTAAAACCTCTTCACTGGCACCCTTCTGTGATATCATGTTTTTATAAAACTGGCCATTGCTTTAAGACTGCAAGGGAAGCTCAGCTTCCCCTAAAATGTCCCCCAAAAAAGTGGTGATATGTACAGCTGTGTGTACATTTCATTGACTAAATATGCGCTAGAATACCTTCATCTTTTGTTCAGAATCAGCTACTTATCACTGGTAACTGGGGCGACTTTCTTCTCATTCATCCCCGCAGCGTCTCAGCGCTTTAAACAGTCGGACGCTGAGCGTCTTCTGACTTCGATGGGGAAGCGTACAGTGGGTTGTTCCACTGTGGAAACTGGACGGTCATTGGATAAATGCTGTGCTTTGTCCCGCCCATCGGACGCTCAGTGTCTCTGGGGGTCTATGAGGCAGTGGGCTGGCCTGGACGCTTGGCTTCTGCATGATGATTGGATGATCTGTCTGAGGCCGAATCTATTTTTGATTGACAGTGAAATGAGCCAATCAGCGATCTTGAAGTATAACCCTTCACTGCAGCATCTTCTGAGTTTTACTTTCAGTTGTTCTGGAGAGGAGCTTCTCCTGTTTAAAGCGGCTCAAGTCTTACACCCACAACACAATGGGCCAAGGCCGTTTAAGCAGACTAGCTCTGCTGGCCATTGAGAGAACACTGGTAAAATCCCTGGAAAAGACACCTAGTTGCTACGACAGGGTCACAGATCATTTTCTTGAAAAGGAATGGAGGGTAGAATTAACATTTAAATAAATAAACAAATTTATGATGTAGGCAGAAAAAAAAAGAGCTTCCCCTCCTCGACTGACCAGCAGCCGCCACTGAAACTGGCACGACTCCCCCCTCCCAGCTCACATCCCTGCCCTCATGTGAAGGTACATCTAGCTGTGGAAAGGCAAATTGAACCAAACTAGCTCACTTGGTGGAAACGAGGCTGTACCTTTTTCCAATTCTCCATATAGTCAATGGATTCCATTAATAAAACTACCACAAAAACACCCCAGCTCCTCTTCTTGATCCACCACTTTATTTTCACTCTTCCAGTGATTTCATACATGGTCAAAGCTTTGAATTGCCTGGCAGTGGCTCTAGTTCCCCTTAAAGCATGGTGCTTCTTTTGGTCTAACCACAGAATTACACCCCTCCTGCGAACCACCTGACAGATGAAAAGAAATGTGAAAAAAAGAGCTGACACATGGTTGTCCACACACTCCCCAGGACAAGAGTGGATGTTAGCAGTGACAGGGGGACTCTCCCCTGCAGGGGAGGATATAAAAAGCAGCCTATTACATTTTTCTTTTTTGTTACTGTCCTTTGATTGGACTGTTTGCTGCCCTCGGGCTGTCAACATAACATTACCCTAAGTTTGTAAATGTTTACAGTTGATGTGCCTCTGGCTGCTATGGTCTGTGGTTTATCACTGGAATAATGTGGTTGTCAGAACAGGATAAATAGAGGTTAAAAATATCCCTGAGCACACTTCTGCTCTGTCATTGCCTCACCTCTGATTGATGACGGCAGGATGTGTCACACCCATCACTTTTTGAGACCTTTTTTCAGGCTCCCTTCAGCTACTTCTCGACAATATGCTAATTTCATATTCCAATTAAGAGAAAGTCAGTCAAAGGGGGTGAGACGAGGTTTAATGAGAAATAATTGGATTTTTTCCTGTCTTTTTTGCTGTTGTGGGAAATAGAAGGGCAACGTGATTAGGAGTCTCTGTTCGACCAAATTAATTCCATTAATTTCTGCTACAGTAAACAGTAATGCAGCCGGCTGACTTCTGAAAGGATGAGGTTTATTTGACACTAGCCTATTAGTCTTTGTCTTGTGATTTTGTTTGAGTCGTTTCAAAAAATTAATGTGTCTTTGAGCTGTGAATTTGGCCTGAAATGACTTAATTGTGGCCTTTGAGGATTTAATGTCACTTTTATATATTATGGTATACTTTATTTATTTTGGGCTTTGTTGCATGACGGACAAAGAAAACAAAACAGTGGTTTCTATACTGTGGGCGGGAGTCGATGTGTATTTTATGTGTCTTTGTACATGTTTTTATGTGTGTTGGAGTGTGCTAGTGGTCATGCAATGCTATGGGTCATCAATAATTTATCAGCTCCACTCTCATGCATTTAACACTTGGTTTCACTTGATTTTCTCATCTGGCTCCTCATCCACAGGGGGATTGAGCTATCATTAAAACATCTCCTTTCTTCCTTCATTCCTTCCTCCCTTCCCACCTCGCTCGGCAAATTCACCTTTACAGTGAAAAACCAGTGATATGGAAAAAATCCCCTGGTAAGCACCAAAAAGGAAATGTGAACAGTGTAGCACACACAGTTACCCTGTGAAAAATACTCAGCTGTGAATCAGCCATGAATCAAGGAAAAGCAGAGCCTGGCATGAAGCACAGATGTGCATGAAATAAATTACATGGAACCAGTTTTAATTAAAATTAAATGTAATTTTACGACTGACACGGAGATGCAGGATGTAAAATAGGCTTGTTTGCATATGAAAGGTACCAGGGGAGGCCAAAAATTCCAATAACCTCATATCTTTAAATGCACATATCATTTACCCTCGCAAAGTCGGCCTTAAAGTCTAAACCTGGATGACTGCCACTGGGAAATAATTGAGCTCAGCAGCTGGAAGTCAGCCCAATCATTGGGTCAATGTGAGGAGTTAAGATGACATGACTGCTTCCTTAAACTCTAAGCTTTATGAACCACCACCTGAAGTTCACGAGTGGCACTTAAAATTAATCTTTATCTTCAGTGGCCAGTGTTTGCTGACCAGGCAATGCTCTTTTCCAGACTGAATGGTCAAGTAAGGGAAAAGGATGAATTGATTTATCATTTATACTTTTTGTAAAGTCAAAATTAGACATGTTAAAAAATAAGCATTTTTTTTCTTGGGCAACAAACTGTAATTTATAGCTGATAGCAGGTTGAATAAAATTCTGTGATTTAATATCTGTCAATGTGCATAACTGGATTTTTGCAAAGTATTTTTCCAAGGGTCGGTTATGCTGCTTCAGATGTGAAGCTGGGGAATAAAAGATTATCAAAAGACAAATCACTCACCGAGTAAGGACAGAGGGAAAGAAAGTAGAGAGAAAGAGGGATTGTGCAGACTTAATATTTGGGTTTAAATGGCAATAAATTGTGCCACTTTTGTTGCCTGTAACAAACAGCATTGGCCTTTATGAATATGCTGGTGTATGAAATTGCTTATTTGCACAATCTTATATCAACAGATCAGCGTGTGAGCAATTTAAGCACATTTTTATCTGCATTGGCTTTGTGAATTAATTTTGTCTTAAATGTATGAATGACAAATGCTTAAAAAAGCTTTTTATCTCCATGAATATTTCACACATTTGTGAATATTGGTATCACGATATATTTCAAGCAAAAGCAAGCCAGTGTAAATCAGGCTTCAAGACTAAAACAAAGATTCATCTCTTGACTGAAATATGTTCTTGTTCATATTAAATCCCAAACAAAACACAGTTCTCTGAAGATAAAGACCCATCAGTGAAAACACAAATGTGAGCTTGATTTCAAATGGGGCAAACTTTGCAGTACATGTTTTTAGAGTTAAAACAGGGTGTTTGTGATTTTAATTTCAATAAGTAGCAACCTAAGTGTGCTGTTCTCCTCTTAATCAAATCTCCCTTAAATGAGCTGCTTTCAGCAGGAGATCATTATTAGAAGTCCTCATCATTATTTTCCCATTTACCTTTAAAGTGATTCATATGATCTAACTCTCTGTGGCTTTAAGGGTCAGACTGAAGTCATACAGAGAACTGTTCTTGTCCAGGGTTGAGAAAAATAATAAAACCGAAGGAGTAAATGGAAGAACACAAGCGAAACAGGTGATTGAATGAGTGGAGAAGAAAACAGATGACTGGATGAGCAGAGGAGAAGAGAAATAGATGGAGTCTGGAGAGGAGGGGGTAGGTGGAAGATCAGCCTGTTTATGAGCTGCAGCATTCATCTCTGTCAGTCTCCTGGTCAATATTGTCTGTGGTCTCGACCATTGGATGTCACTGTAAATGATTGATATGGCAATAACCTGTTTACCCAGGTGGCTTAAAGCGATGGTATGCTGAGCAATATTGAATAAACAGCACAAATTCACTCTTCTCTGCAATAATGTTCAGACTTTTGTGCATGTGAGAAGAAAACACATATGTGCAAAAAAACAGTTTCGACTTTGTTGGTGGCGTCACAGGACGATGCTGAAGAAAATCACTGTATACTTCAAGCTATCTGTCATCCATCTTTGAGATGGTTTTAGTCTTTTTTGAAAAGACAGTGGTCCTGCACAGCTCTCAGTATGTCTTACAATGATTGGTCAGAACACATTTGAAGCTAAATTACTCCTAATCTTTGAATATTGTGCATGTGACTGAATCAGTGGCAGTGTTCTCGGTTTAGCTCTTGACCATCTGCACATGATGTCACACTCATTTTGTATGGATGTCCAAAATGATGATGTCTGGCAAGTTTAATGGGCGTTCCCACTATATAAATGTCATCATGGTGAACCTAAAACCTACATGTTCAATCATACCTCAACCAAGGAGGTTATGTTTTGGCCAGGGTCTGTGTGTGTGTTTGTTTGTCAGCAACATTATACAAAAACAACTGGATGGATTTACATGAAAATTTGCCAGAGGTGTGGTTTGGTAGAACGAAGAAGCCATTAGATTTTGGTGGTGATCTGCATATTTGCCTGGATGTAAAAAATTCAAAAATAATTCTGAAATTCCCATGACTTAACATGGGGCTGTATTTTATGTTTTTTAAAAAATCATATATCTGGCATCACTTGATTGATTCACTTCAAAAAATTACATGATGATATATATAATATAACTCTATCAACAAGGTAAATTTCATCTAGATCCCATAGAGATTGACATCATAAAAAAATCAATGAAGTCACTACATTTCTCAGCTTCCATTGCAATGCCAGAGCTCTATGAGTTCATTTCTAGTTATCTACTGTGGTGTAGAGGACCATTCTGTTGAGGCTTTAAAGTCAGTTTTATACATGGGCTATGGGAATCATGAAGCTTATCGTATGTATCAGAGGATAGCTGAATGATCTAGCTGAGCAAGATCCTGTGGCACAGTAATCATTCAATCTTGATTTTCTCATCTCATAATTATGAGAGGCAGTAATTGTATTTGAGTTGAAATTTGATTAACTGCCCAGCTCTACAACAACATAACACCATACAAAACAATACAAGATGATTTCATATGATGACACAGAATAAAATACAAACCAGAGAAACAATGCTATAGGATACAATACAAAGATTCACAACAATGAAATCTGATTCACCTAAAAAACAAAACATTACAAACACAAAACACTGTTATTCAAAACAATACAGTAAATTTAGTCTGTGAGGACAGTCCAAGGTACTAAGCCACAAAGTCACTGCTGACACTTCTCCTCATATAAATCATTTTCCTGAGGGTACAGTGAATGAACCAGGAGGGCACTTCCTTTAATGGAGAAGTGCCCTCTGCTCTAAATGACCTCCATCTGGGTCAGAGCTGAAGGTCTACTGAGAGGCAGCAGGAGATAAGACAAAGTGTCGCTCCTGGGGCCTCAGCCTTCAGCAGAGAGTGGTTATGTTTTTCTTCTGCTGCCCACCCCCCTACCCAGTCCAGTGCCGATGGTGTCTCCTGCTCTCAGCTGGTCAGCTTATCAGCCAGTGCTGCTGCCCCAGACGCTCTCTCACACAGACACACTGAGCCGAGGCCTCAAATTCAATCATATATTAGATTTCCTGACCAGCTCCCAGTGCACCCCACATTACATTATGTTATTAGGCTTCCTCCATACTTAATTATTTTAGGCATTCCACAACATTAAAGGAAATGTCTTCCTGGAAATGTAAATTTATTTTTTTTTATCATTATCATCTTCTATTTCAAGCATTTAGAGAGTGAAACACAATCCTTATTGACTGTGACGGCTGAGGTTTATCTCATACAATCTCACTGTATGACAATGAATTTCCTGCTCAGTTTTTGTGTAAAACGGCTATCTTTGGTATCTGCCTTACAAAAAATGCACTTTGGGGGGTGACTAGACTTTATGAATTAGAGAGGAAGTGATTTATGAGAAAACCACTCTCTAAGTGGACATATATCTATACTGTTGGTAACAGTTAGTATGTTTACATGCAGAGGTAAGCAAAGCTAGGATCATAGCTTGATTTCTTAAAGGGCCATGTTAAGTTCATCAATATTTTCTTCTGGTGTGTTTGTGTCTCTTTGGAATGACCAATGGTTATAGGTAAGTCAATGCGGTCTGCATCATTGGAATGTCTCCCTCTCCCACTGTGTACAGCACCAGTAGCTGCCTGAAAAAAGTCCTCCCCAACAAGTCCCAAAAAGACTTACCACTGTGACCTTTGTCCATCAGTAGTTTCAGCCCAGTGCTGAGCATCGGCAGAATGTAGAGCCACTGAAAATGGAGCTGAACTGCTGCACTGATGCATCAGCTCAGAGCAGAGCAGATGACTAATCAGAATAGATTTGGTCTACAAGGCGAAGACAGCCTTAAAGTGATGGCCACCTATATTGTCTGTGGTTCAAACAGAGTGAGAATACAGGTGGATCAGGGACACTCAGGCAATGCAAACTCCTTTTTTTAACATAAGTAATTGTAAAGATACTCAGTCATAGTTTTTTGACATTTTTATGCCCTTTGTGCTGTAAAATGTGCATAAATTGGGCCAGAACGGAAAAAAATGATTAAATAAACTACATTCCTGAAAAAACAACTTAGATTTACTCATGATTTCCAAGTAAAGTCATATCATAAAGGTAGAGGCCTGTCTTTTTAAGGGGAATACAATATGGTCTATTTCATGTTCATTAATGCTTTTGTTTTGAAATGCATATTTTTTATTTTCTTCCTCAGTTTATCATTTTTGCAAACTTTTTAAGACATTCCAGTCATTAGATACTGAAAGTTGTGTTACTTCATGCCTTTTTAAAAAAATGTTCTAGTCATAATTGAGGTTACAGAGAAAGTTAGCTACTGATTTACTAGCTTGTGTTTGCACTTCTATAAAATACTCGATGCTCATTTTGTCTTTCTAGAGTCCTGATCTGAATCCAATTGAGAATCTGTGGAGGGAGCTAAAGATCAGGGTGATGGTAAGGAAACCCTCCAACCTAAAACAGTTGGAGCTCATCCCCAAAGATGAGTGGGCAAACATTTCAGTGGAGACATGCAAAAAGCTGTTGAGCAATTCTAGGAAGCATTTGATATCTGTAATAGCCAAAAATAGTTTTTTATAGATTGAATTGAGATGACTATGAACAATTTTGGACACACAACTTTTTGTTCAAATGCAAATAAAAGACGAGAAATATTTTTTCCTGCATTGATGACACGTTGTCCTATTGTCCTATCTTGTCCTACTTCCCTTTCTTTCTGTGTCATTTTCAATGAAGAATAAACTTGCTGTTTGAATAAAAGCAACTTTTCCACTTGACAAAATTTGCTATGGGTATGAATAATTTCAGGCTTGACTATATATTTTAAACAAAGCATCTAAGAAAAAGTACTTCAAATGGCATGGCAAGAAGACATAAGTTCTATAAATAATGTCACATTATTTACAGTAGCTTATATATGTTTATGACTTCTGTAGTCTGCAAATATTGACAGCCAAATATGCTAATTTAATTTACTCAAACTAAGTTTTAATTTAATGGAAGTAGACTGGGAGCCTGAGAGCTTTACCACCTCACATGATATATTTCGCAATGTGTGGCTTTTAAAGGAGATCTATTGCTGGAGACTACTGTATATGCAAAGACATAAATTGTGCAAGTCCCAGTTCCCACTGCAACAGGATTGAAATTTTACTTTCTTTCGCCATTTTTTATTCAAGCTAATTAAGAAATTTGTTTGACATTTCCCACTGCAGAGAAAAAGAAAGCCTTTTGGCCACAATGGAGCTGCTTGGAATGGAATTAAGATGTTATAAAACTGTCTATGAAGGCGAGGGAAGGCCCTCCCCACCAGACTGTCCCTCTATCTACAGCCCCCCTTTGTTCACACACACTCTGGGTCCTGCAATAAAAAGCTAATATCTAACCAGAAGTAGCTCTAATGAGATACAGGGATTTGACCAGACACCTTTATGACAGGTATAATGAGTCCTTTAGAGACAAAGAAACGTCTGGGCAGAGACAAAGAGAGGGGATGTCTACATAAACAGAGCTAAAAGCATCACAGTGCGAGAAAGAAGGTGGCTGTTAGTCGTCAGACAGCAGCCAGCCATCACTGAGTGTCGGTGAACGACAACTGTTGGCATTACACTGCCCTCATCCACATCTGCTTTGCTGACTCAGCACAGTGAAATGCAGGCAGACAAAGACAGGGGAAGGAACAATCTGAAAAACTTACTGAGAGAAACAAAGACATTAACCACCTGCTACAGCTGATCTTCTTTACAGTATTTGTTTGGCTGGCAAACTTATAAATTCTCTTTTCTCTAGTAGAGGCACAAATGTTCTTTTAAAAGGCTCTCATGACTGACTCAGGTGAGGTTTATACTGTCAGTCAGCTCAGATAACTGAAGATGTACTGCTGTCATACCATACATAATAGTGTCACACATTCATTACTATTCAACACCCGGCAAACATCGTCCCTGTTATTAAATGCCTCATTCTGCCAGCACTATCTGCATCAGTACTGTGCTCCAGCTTTTTACGCTCACATGTACATTTGTACATATGTCATATGTTATTTTTTCAGATCAATGTTAATGTTTTGTATAAATGTATATGCTGCATAGCAATATGTCATGGTAAATTACATTTTACTGTATCATGTTGAATCAGACTGTTTAATATGGTACAGTAATGAATTGTCTTGTATCATGAAATATCTATAGATATATTTTTACCTTATGGAAATATCATCATTATATGTTCTTGTCTCATATTGTATCTTTTTAAATAACTAATACTGTGTTGTCTCATATCCTATGACATTCCTTTAAAGTGTAACAATCAATCAATCAAAGTTTATTCATAAAGCACTTTTCATACACAAACTGTAGCACCAATTAATGTAAAGTCAACTACACGAGCAGATATGAATCAGGGGATACCAATAAAAAACAATACCCCACCCAGCCTCTTAGCCCACATTAAACCCAGACCGCCATTCACACACATACACAGGGACATTAGGTTAGGGCTTTTCAAACAGCCACAGAGAACTATACACATTATTTCAGATCATATCTTGTCATATCATACTATGTCAAATCTAGTTGTATCACATTGAATTGTAATATATCATATGAAATCAAGTATCATACTAGATTACATCAGATTATACTGCATCACATCCTGTTATTTCCTAAGCTATCATATTAAACTGTACCATATCATACGATACCATTTCATATAATACATTACCATATGACATGAAGCTGTATCTTATGATATGGTATGGTACAGTAGGATATTAGACAGTCAATGATTTGATAAATTTTCATGCAATACTGATCATTAGCTCAAACTATATCATATCATTCTATATCATATCAGGCTCTATTACATCAGATTTATCATAACACCATATCATACTGTTTTGTATCGTATCATACCATATTTTATCTTGTCTAGTCTTATCGTACTCTATCATTTTATATTTTATTGTATAGTAACATATCAGTATGATATTACATTGTGTTGTATTTTATTTTGCTACTTAGCATTGCATCATACTGCTTCAAAATTGCCCCTGGTTTGAGTAGAGTCCAAGCAGCACTGAAGTATACCAGTATTTCCACAAGAGAATTAACTAAGGATCTATCTATCAGAGGTGAGACAAAGTCACTGTTTTGCAAGTCCCAAGTACACCAAAACAAATCAAATCAAACTTTATTCATAAAGCACTTTTCATACATTAGAAATGCAGCACAAAGTGCTATACATGTTAAAAATAAAAAATAGTCCCCACCCCCCAGTCAAACTCCACCCCAGCACATACATCCCCCGCCCCCCACACACACAAACACACACACACACAAACACACACACACTGATAACATGATTTAAAATGTGTGATTTTAAGATTGTGTGTGATTTTAAAATCTTGTAAAATCTTGTGGCATCACAAGTCTCAAGTCCCAAGTCCTTAGTCAAGTTGAGACTGGAGACAGGAAAGTTGAGTGAAGTCTTCAAGTAAAAGCAGGCAAGTCCAAAGTCTTCATCTTTAAAATTTCGAGTCAGATCAAATTATTACCATTGTTTAGCCAATTAAACAACATTAATAAACAATACAATATTATTTCATACTATTGGTATATTTTTTCAGAGATAGTGTTCACTTAAACTGTGCACATGAGCCAATGAGACACCATTACAATAAAAAAAAGAAAAAAACAGAGTGATTCAGGATCCCTGTCCTGTGCGCTGTGCGTCTTTCATGCGTCTTTACATTCACCTGCAGACAGAGGAACCGGCGCACATAGAAGCTGAGTAATTCAGGAGTCATTTAGATGAGATGTTCACAAGCACATGGGCTAAACTGCAAAAGGGCATAACTGACAGCCAACAGTGGTAACAGCCACATTAAAAAGAAAAATATCAGGCCTGCAGTCCACAGAGCAGATGCTGGTTCATCACTTTTAATATGATAAGGATAAAAATCTCATTTTCTTCACCTCTTCCTTCTTTGCTGTGTGAAATTGTACTTAAATCAGTCAACATTTAATTCATGTTATGCGCTGTCTGTAGTATTAATGTTTTGAATGTTTTACGTGAATGAGGAGGTGGATAGCTTGCACAGCGAGCCTCCGCAAATGGTCCGACGTCAGATCAGAGAAGGGTCAGGTAACTGTTTCGGCATTTAAAACACACAGTAAAACATAAAGTACTTTCGAGTCATTAGGCCAAAGTCTGAGTCAAGTCACAAGTAATTGGCACTCAAGTCTAAGTCAAGTCGAGGAAAATGTAAGACGTGTTTTCAAGTCACATCAAAAGTCCTAAAATTGTGACTTGAGTTGAAGTCACGAGTCCTCACCTCTGTTATCTGTTCATATATCTAAGCATTTATCCATCCATCCATCTACCTATCTGAAATTTTATTACACAACATCAAGTCATACTGCTTTGTATTTTATTGCATGTGCTGAACTGTGTCTTTCTGCTGTATTATCATGTGTTTTACTGTATCATACACTGTCTCCCTTCCGCTGAGGGGGCACTTTATTATTTGTTGATAATCGTCGATGCATTCCAGCTGAGCCTGGTCACGTGTGTACTTACTTCTTTTTAAATGGCTTCTCGCTGATCACTATGTAAAGTCTGAAGAAGAGCGGTTACACTCGAAACGTCACTGTTTGATAATTAATAAAAACTTCAAGGGAGCTACTTTTTGGTGTGCGGATCTCTTTTTACATTTTTCATGTTTGGAATCTTTTGGATCCAGCACCCTACATAGGAAGTGCGTGCCCACCCCATTTATTTCTCAACTGTATCATACAGCATCATATCACATTACATTTCATTCTGTCTTATCTTATTGCACTGATTTGTATAGCATTATATACTATATGTTGCATTACATTGTATCTTATCTTATAATGCATTGCTTCTTATGTCTTTGTATCATTACTGTCTTTTCTGGGAGTGTCCTGATTTATACCTTTTCATACTGAATCTTCTTTACATGAAATACCCTGTGATGCTGACCCTGCTTCTCAAACTCATTTTGAGTCTGTTTTACGTATTTGCCTTAATCAAGAAAAGTTCTTGCCTTTTGCTTTTCAGCAGTTTCTCTGAGCAAAGGTAGCACATTTCTACTGGATGATTTCTGCAGACCTGTTTGATTGAAGAAAACTTATTATCAAAGTGGCAGCCTGCCTTTACAGAAGAAGGCATCAGAAAATGTATTAGAATGGCATTTTGAAGAAAGGAAAACCTTGTAGTTGGTATTTTTTTATCAGATGAAAGATGGAGCAGCACAGACCTCCTAACCTCATCTTTGTGCTGATGAGAAGGGGAGGAGATACAAAATCGCTTTTCTTTGTACGACAAGGAATGAGCAGGGTCTGTTGAAAAGACTCTGTTGTTAAAGCCAAAGACTTCAGTTAATGTATTTTGGAAAAAAAACAGTTCAGCTGGCTAAGAAGAGGAAGATAATAATCAGAAGAATCCTGCAATATATTAAATTCATGTCTGAATGAAGTTGTCTCTGTTTATGATTTGCCTTGTAAATTAATTCAAATTCCTTATTTATATAAATATGCACAGCTTTTTACATTTACAGCCAAAAGAGGACATGTTTGGCTCTAAGTCTGATATAGCCTATTTAAGCTTCAGCTCTAGTAGTGGGAGGATGGACCATGTGGTTGTGGGTTCTTTCTGAATAAAATGAAAGCCAAATGTGAAATAGCACGGCAGTGATCCTGAAGGAAAGATGGTTTTGAGTAAGGGATCCAGGAAATTAATACACAGATTATGAAAAATGATCTTCTTTGTGGCTGATCCATGGGGTACAGTGGGGAGCATGAATAGAAGAAGACAAAAGATAACAGTGTCTTCTGTTATAAGACAAAAAACTTAGCTGCAAATGTCTTATTGATGTTTTTGATTAAGTTTCAGGTACTTTGTTCAAAATAAACAAGAGATTTTTGTGCCCTAGTGAAAATGTCAGTACTCAGTGAAGACATCCTCAAGCTTGGCTGTGCTTGGAAGAACAGGTTGCAGAAACTACTGCAAGGACCTAAGTTGCCACAGAATTGCCTGTCACCTTCAACAGTTCCAGGCTCAGTACATGCAAGCTCCAGGTATGAACAGAGCTGACACCACCTTCCCTGTAACAAGGCCTCTGAAGGGATTCCAGCCAAACCATAGACTGAAGGGTGGAACAAGCCAAGATATCACAGGGACTATAAAGTGTAAACCTCACTTATGGGAGTTTTTTTCCTTTTAATCCCACAACACCTCCTGGAGGTCAGACTGTAAACTCTGGCATCCCAGAGCTGTTAACCCACACTGTCCATCGTGCCAATACAAACGTCTGTTTTAATCATGCCTAACCTATTAAAGGTGTACTCATCGATCTTCTAATCTTTTAATCTAATGCAGTATTTGTGAAATTCACCGTATTTCTCCTCTCCATCCACAAGATGTCCCCACTGACAGCATGTTGGAAAAAAAATCAGGTCTCAATATACAGCCTTGACTCAGAATTTCAGCCGGTAAATACTGGGGCTCCGGCCGAGTTACCAAAACAAAGTAAACCCCCCCACATCCAGGGGGCGATCATACTCATGCGCAGATCAGACAGAAGGAGGAGGGGGAGTCGTAGTTTGCGTAGCGTTCACAGTTAGCGTAAGAGAGAGATACAATAGTTGCGGTAGCAATGGCTGAAAACAGCCCAAAAGAAAAAGGTCAGAGGAGTGAAAAGTGAAAAAGAAGGGCTATGACCATGAAAGAGCGAAGACCTGGGTCAATATTGGTGTTGCTTCCAACGGTGGAGGGAACACCGCCAATTGAAAGACCTGAAAACGAACACAGATGTCGCCGTCCGTCTGCTGGATAGGTAAGCTAAGCAGCATTAGCTTCGTGGTGCTTCACATAACAGTAACAGCCGTCAGGCATTCATCTTATTGTCTAATCTGCCAAAATGTACTGTTGTTGTGATGTTTTCAATAATAGCAGTCAAGTTGTCTGACCAGTCGGGGTTTCCTTAGCTACGTCAGCTACGCCGTTTCTACGGCCATTTCCATGACGATGCACGTCCATCAGCTTTCGGGAGGCGGGTCTAAATTCGAATATAAACAAACCCTCCGCTCGTTTTCTCCCACATCGCTGACTACACCTTTAAATGGCTGTCAAGGTCAAACATCATCCCTATCTTTAGAAGACCCAGACTTTGCTCAAACTTTAGATATTGACAACCCTGATACTGCCAACCTAAACCCATGGTCCAAGATCAAAACTTCCTAGGATATATGTTTAACTTTACATTGCTATTGTAATGTTGTTCACTAACGGACTATGACCAAAATTTTGGAAAATTAAAAAAAAAATCAACCTGCCTGTTCCTTTTATATACATCTATTTGCTCACCCTGCATTGGGTGAGTAATCATGTTAAAGTTGAACAATGGAAGAAACGTAACCAGAGGCCCTTCTTCACATGCTTTTGAATACTCCATGGATGTACAACACACAGTAATCAAATGTTATTAGTCAAAGGTACTGAAATCTCGAAAAAACATTCCAGCTGTAATAAGAGAATGAATGACCTTCAGTGTATCTAAAATCTGTTTCAAACATTGTCTTAAGATGAACCAGATCTGTGGTTATTGATTTTATGCCACTAAATCTGATGCTCTATGTTCTATATATTAATTTGTTGTCCTATAGAGTCTTGTTTCTTGTGGTGAATTGCTGATTTATTGTTGCTGTGACCTGCCAGGGGCAACAGATCTAAAGTGGCCTGTTTCCTTAATCTGGCATATTTACATCAATATGTTTATCAATACCCACTGTCCCTTTTAAAAAAACGGAATTTCAATTTAAAACTTTTGTTCTTCATTAATATATGTTCCTACTTACCATTTAATTGGGTTTTAATCATTGCACCTCAGTGACTATGATGGCACTGAGCCTGTGTGTGTATGCACAGGCATGGATTGTGTGTCACTGTCTGCTAATGTGGCACTCAAAAATATCACCCAAGTCTGGCTAATATCCAGTGTACCAAATTGGGTCAATATGCTGATGATGCTCTGGTCTATTTATGAACTCTAGATGAGAAGTTGAGATCTTTTTTTATTATCATTCAAAAACAACAGAAAAAAAGTTCAATCTGTTTAATATTTCAAGTAAATTTTGGAATCAGACGTTACTCTGCATGGCCTCTCACTCTGAGAACTGAATCTTATCAAATAACCAAAGTAATTTTTGTGGTCATAAAGACACTTAAGTGCATACACCTCCAGAGAGCATGCCAAATAAAGATTTAACCAATGCTGCTTCCTTTTCTCCTAAAATTGTTGTGCTTTATTTATGTTTACTTCTTCCCCCCCAAGCCTGTTATTCTTCAATTTTTGGCCCATGCATAATGGATGCTGTGCGAGTGAGTATGGGTGGAGTTTGGCTCTGGGGCTTGTGGGCATTGCAGGGAGAGAGTAAGAGTAAGAGAAGGAAAGGGAGACATAGAGAGCGGCTGACTGACCGAGAGTCTGAGCCAAGCCTTGGCAACTGAGCAAAAGAGAGAGATTATTCGCCTCAGCGGATTGGAGAAGAAATCATGGTAGACAGTGGCGAAACCTCTGTATGTGACCCTGTCTGGCACACACTGATATGAAGAACATTACAATAAAGCGTTTTACTGTCTATAAAAGATGATTCATGTAAGACTGAATCTGCAGTTTAACTTATCTGATCATGTTTTCAACATGTTTTCTTTAAGCAAGCAGGTGGTACATACTGTATCTTATTATCTGTATTGTCTGCATGCATGACTGCTCGAAACAAACATTTTGCTCATAGTTTAATTCATTTGAAAAGTAAGACACATCTCAAAGAAGCAGTTGAGGTTGCTTGAGAAAAACAGCCTTGGTTTTGGACTTCTTTACTGACAAAGCACATTGAATCATCAAGCTTGTTTACAATAAGATCAGAGAAGCTATGGATGAGAGAAGAGCTGGTAGAGCAGTGGCAAAAAGACAACAAGGAGCTTGAACCATGATATTGGACCTAAAGATCTCATGGACTGACTGCTAACGTCTTGCCTGGCCTGTTAAACATGCACCTTGGGATCCCAGCAACCATCTTGCAAATCAGCAGCTACTCTGAATCAGATCTTAAGCCACTGCCCCAGAAAACTAACTGATAGACTCTACTGGTGGTGGCAGGAACAGGGACTATTGCTGAAAATATCTGCAAATAAGATCAGACACAAGACCAGATCCACCTTCAACACATTCAAAAGCAACTCTGTATAACTAACTCAACTGAAGACTTTATTAAGTCCAACAAGGTCTGGCTATAGGTTTGCTGAAAGCAGAGAATGAGAGAGAGGAAGGATGGGGTGCTCGTGAGTGCTGGCAGGTTAGGAAACATGCAGTGATAAAGAGAAACTAGATGTGCTCTGATTGTGATGCAGTGGTAATGTTCCAACTACGCACAGAAACATGCCAAGGTCATGCTCTTTCCTGCTTGCTGTCTCCATGTCTTTGCTCCAAGTTGAACGTAACCTTTATTCAGCAGATGGCATATGTGTTTCATTGAGACCCTTCTACTCTTAGAAAATGCATGCATTATGTGTTATGGCAAGTTAGTGATAGACACAAAGCCAAATAGATCACCGCATGAAACCAGATGCAATGAAATGTCCTAAATATTAGAGACTGGAGAATACAACAGAATCACTGTGGACACTTCCTCTCAGATGTATTCAATTTTGTGTGTACATTGAGCTCTAGAAAAATCTCTTTTATTTAGTTTGTATTTGTCATTAGGGTGCATGTAGATCAGCTAGCCAGGATCAGATTTGCTTGTAGGTGACACAAAGTCCTAATAGCTTTTAACTGTTATAAATGTAATGAAAGTGTGTAAAGTGTAACACAGTCCCCACTGCCAGTAACCACTACAGCTCTGCTTATTGTTCTGCCAGCTACTGCCTCTTTACACAAATGCCCTCTTACCCTGATGTAAAAAAAGAACATTTGACTAAACACTTTGGAACAAGAAAATAGCACCAGAGCATCTCAAATAAACGGAGCAGTTTAGCAGCATTTTGAAGTCTAGTTGTACAAATGCTGTACAAAGTTACTCCAAAATGGTGAATTTCCGGGGTGCTGGGTTGGTGTAGTGGTTAGCACCCCATACATGTGCTTCTGCCGGACCAGGTTCAAATCCCACCTGTGACCAGTTTGCAGTGTCTTCCCCTACTCTCTCTCCCCCTTTCCCAAGCCTATCCACTGTCTCTCTACTATCAATAAAGGTACAAAATGCCCCAAAAATACACTTAAAAAAATAATTTAAAAAAAATTGTGAATTTCCACCAAGCAATCCCATTCATTTTAGTTCTGCAGGTGACACATACCCCAAGAAACTGACTACTACAGCATGAAGAAGATCATCACTGAATGCTCAACATGTTGAATTCTGAAGCAAAGCCTCCTTGTACCTACTGAGTGTTGTTTAAAAGCCACAGCCAATCTGAGTATTGTTGCTTACCATGTCAGTCACTTTATGAGCTAATTATCTTCTGGTGGTTACTTCTAGCAGGATAACACAAATATAACAAAGTTGAAATAATCTCAAACTTTAACATAATAGTGGGTTAACTGGACATCAGTGGCAACCTCAGTCACCAGATGTCAGAACACCTTTGGGATGTGGAGAGGCAAGAGCTTTGCATCTTGAATGTATAGCCAACAAATCTGCAGGAACTGGACCACCTCTTAGAAGTGTTTGAGGCACCTTGTTGGATCCATGTCATGAACAATTTAGGTCTGGGGGAAAACATGATGTCCAACCCTGTACTAGCAAGGCCACTGAGTTCTCAAACTACTAGTTACACTGAATTTAAAGAGATCTGAATCACCTTACATTTGGTTGATAGAGTTATATATGTTTAGTTTGCCTCTCAGTAGTGAAGAAAAAGGATGAAATGACTGTTGCCCTGGTGGTGATACAGAGTTGTAATATCCTGTCTCATTACAAACCACAGAGAAGTTTCTTGGCATCTGGACAATCTTCAGACTCACTGTGCTATAACTCAAACCAGAACTCCTGGACTGTATATCAGAGTCTCACCAGCACCTGAAATGCCCCCACAGAAAACCCAGCGCCTTTTCTTGGTTTTAGTGCTCTGTAATTTGTACCCTTTTTTCAGAGCACTTTTGTGTCTTTTGTTGCAGGTTACTCTTAAAATACACCTTTCTTTGTGAGTTATGTGAGGAGAAAGAGCAGCATGGAGCCCTTGTGCTTGTCTACTCCTGCAAACAGGCCTCTGATCTACAGTCTCAGACTTTGGGAGTGTCTTTCGTTGGAACCATTCCTCTTGCAGGTATTGATCCAGTGTGAGCCTGAAGCCGATAGCTGAGCTGCAACCAGCGTGGGAGCTAACTCCCAGAGTTCCTGGCGCTGACAGGCCCAGACCGGCATCATTATTACAGCACTAAGCATTGGCAGTCAGGCTGCACTCTCCCCTCTCTCACCCCATGATAAACTACTGACGGGACTCTCAGCAGATAGGTTTTTCAGCATACATCAGCTCAGAAAAGCACATCAATTATTCAACTTCACACTGGCCTATTGTAATTACTCGGCATTGATAGGCTGCCAGCCTTTCCAACCATAAGTCAATGAAGTAAAGAAACGAGATGCAAGAACTGTACTCCTGCAGCACTGCTAAATTGCATCCTGATCAGGTTGTCCTTGTGGCTGGTAGGACTTTAAGCAAGCTAAATAAAGGCTCTAAAGAATAAGGCAGAAGAATACACAAGTGTTCTAGTAATGATAGATGTGCTTTTTAAAGAGATGAAAGTGCTTCAACACGCATCTATGCATTCACTTTTAATGCAACCAAACCATGGCTTTTGCTTGTCTTGCTGTACAGCCCAACACAACATGACTTTGGACAGCTGAAGTCAAGAGGCGCATTAGTTGAGAGTAAGTTTGAAAAGTAAAAAAAAAGAATACTGCCTGAGACTTTTCACTTTTCCTTAAAGGATAACTTCGGTTCCTGCAGCTTTTACATTGTTTCTAGAATGAAGAACAACAATATACTCACCCAGAAGGCTTTCCTGATGCAAACGGTGCTTCGGGAGATATTTAGATCCAAAATCGAGCAGCGGACACCGATATAATGTAGCCTGTAGGGCATAGATCGCCGCTCCTAAAAACTGCATTAATCGTCCAAAAACTCATGTTTTTCACCAATATTCCATCATGACTCGCGCCGAATGGACGGCCATTGCAGCCTGTGGCTGTGTCCGAAATGGCATACTAACATACTACATACTACAAACCCATTGTGTATATACTGTATACTACATACTATAAGTATGATTAGAATGCCAACCGTTCACACTGTAGTATACTACTAAGTTTCCCATGATGCATTTCAAACCTCTGACGATAAAAATCAGTAGCACACCAGGCTATCAAATATCTCTGTTGATTCACCTCATTTGAAAGTTCAGAGAGCATTTTAGGCGAGAAAGTCACCACGTAGAATACCAAAATGTGGTCATTTGAGCCATAAAACGCACGGATACAAATTTCATTTCGACGTTTCGGTCATTCCGATATGCCGCTATTATGCTATCGACGAACTTCCGGTCGGCTCCAAAACAAGAGCCTATTTACAAAAGCGTTAAAGAACTAAAGGAGATCATAAAAGATGCATTTATTTTGAAAATGGGAAGTTTGTTAGTCGCCGATTTTAGCTGAATGCCGGTCGGTCGTATGGCGCAATGCATTATGGGGCTCGCAATGCATTGTGGGGCGGTTGAGTGTGAGTAGTATGCCCACCTCGCATACTTAACATTTTTCCGATATAGTATACATCCGGTATTTCGCACACTCAATCTTTTCATACTATCCAGTGTGAACACACTACATACTCATTTTCACGTCACACTTAGTATGAGTAGTACGTTAGTATGCCATTTCGGACACAGCCTGTGGCTGTGTCCGAAATGGCATACTAACATACTACATACTACAAACCCATTGTGTATATACTGTATACTACATACTATAAGTATGATTAGAATGCCAACCGTTCACACTGTAGTATACTACTAAGTTTCCCATGATGCATTTCAAACCTCTGACGATAAAAATCAGTAGCACACCAGGCTATCAAATATCTCTGTTGATTCATCTCATTTGAAAGTTCAGAGAGCATTTTAGGCGAGAAAGTCACCACGTAGAATACCAAAATGTGGTCATTTGAGCCATAAAACGCACGGATACAAATTTCATTTCGACGTTTCGGACATTCCGATATGCCGCTATTATGCTATCGACGAAACTTCCGGTCAGCTCCAAAACAAGAGCCCATTTACAAAAGCGTTAAAGAACTAAAGGGAGATCATAAAAGATGCATTTATTTTGAAAATGGGAAGTTTGTTAGTCGCCGATTTTTAGCTGAATGCCGGTCGGTCGTGTATGGCGCAATGCATTATGGGGCTCACAATGCATTGTGGGGCGGTTGAGTGTGAGTAGTATGCCCACCTCGCATACTTAACATTTTTTCCGATATAGTATACATCCGGGTATTTCTCGCACACTCAATCTTTTCATACTATCCAGTGTGAACACACTACATACTCATTTTGACGTCACACTTAGTATGAGTAGTACGTTAGTATGCCATTTCGGACACAGCCTGTGTCTCTCCACACAGCGCTGTGTGGCTGAACTAACCTCTGAACTGACGAAGAAGACCGGGTACCTCTGCGCATGCGCAGTACTCTCTGGAGCGTTGCGATCGCTTCCTTATCTGTATATCTGTATACTGTGGCTCCAAACTGTAAGGACGTCCATCATATTCAAAGTCCTCCTCCACAACATCTTCATCTCATAGATATTCGTCCATTTTGCACAAAACTGGAAGAAGAAAGTCGATTTGTAGCTGCCCTGAAACAATGAGCCGCACTGCGCATGCGCGAAGAGCATGTAAACAACTTGGTTCAGCCACACAGCGCTGTGTGGAGAGACACAGGCTGCAATGGCCGTCCATTCGGCGCGAATCATGATGGAATATTGGTGAAAAACATGAGTTTTTGGACGATTAATGCAGTTTTTAGGAGCGGCGATCTATGCCCTACAGGCTACATTATATCGGTGTCCGCTGCTCGATTTTGGATCTAAATATCTCCCGAAGCACCGTTTGCATCAGGAAAGCCTTCTGGGTGAGTATATTGTTGTTCTTCATTCTAGAAACAATGTAAAAGCTGCAGGAACCGAACTTTTCCTTTAAACTCCATGAAAATTGTTGTAAGGTCAAGAAAAAAAGTAGAAAAAACACAGAAAGGGAGAACCTGTGTGATATGGGAATCTGGGTGCACTTAAACTTAGCTGATGCTTTGGATGGTGGGTTTCTCATTAAAGCAGCAAATGAAACATTACAATAAAGACATGAACATGATCCTGGGATTTGTTTTCACAGGTTGTAAAAAGGAGCTTAAGCCACTGTGATGGTTTAAGATCTGTACACGTGCCAAAGGTTCAACCAGCTCCTCAAATGTTCAGACATAGCCAAGCTTGAAAATAAGTTCTAACTTAGGACAGTTTACAGTCTGCTGTTAAAGGTTTTGCAACTAAAGAAACATTTACAGCACAGTGACAACATAAACTATGTAATAATTATACAATTTAGGGCTGTCAACCCAATCATTAAAAAGAGATAAAAGGTCAGGATTGACCTACAGCCACCTCTACCTTCCTTTACTGTTACCTCTTGATTCAAACTTTGGACACAGAATCAAATCAGCACTCCATACAAGTTGTATTTACTAAATGGTCAATCAGTGCTTCTGTCTTGTAGAAGTGTTTTACATAATGAGGAGAAAAGGTCGGATAGACTTCCTGGCTTTCACTGCAAACAATCTGCAAAGTATTCTAGGAAAGTTTGCATCATGACCAGACAATTTCATTCACCACCAGACCAAATTACAGTGATTAAAAAGTAACACTGTATACTTATAACTCTTTTCAAAGCAAATTAACCAGTCATCTCTGCTCTTTGATTCTGTGGGTGTGTCCGTTATAACCACATTCAAAAAATGCATTGGCTTGACAATAGAGGTTCATCCATCAGCTCTGCATTTTTAAGTCATCAGTGAAACATTTACGTTACTGTTTTGGCTGGCAGATTGTTTTGCGTCGACAAGCTAAATGTTTATTGTAATAATGTATGTCTGACTTTTGTTGAATTAAATTATACACCTTTGACCTATATTGCTGCTTCAAAATACAGACATTTATATGTTCAGTGTTTCTATGCACAACATTAACTTTCGCAGAATTAACTGCCACAGACAGCTTATTTTCATTACAGGCAAGACAGATAAGTGCCAGTGGCAATTGGTCTAAGACTGCAAGGGAGGCTCAGCTTCCCCTAAAATGTCCCCCCAAAAAGTGGTGATATGTTTTGCTGTCTGTACATTTCATTGACTAAATATGCGCTAGAATACCTTCATCTTTTGTTCAGAATCAGTTACTTATCACAGGTAACTGGAGCGACTTCCTTCTCATTCATCCCCGCAGCGTCTCAGTGCTTCATCACAGTCGGACGCTGAGCGTCTCCTGGCATCAACAGGGAACAGTAGAGTGGGTTGTTCCATGGTGGAAACTGGACGGTCATTGGATAAACGCTGGGCTTTGTCCCGCCCATCGGACGCTCAGCGTCTCTGGGGGTCTATGAGGCAGTGGGCTGGCCTGGACGCTCAGCTTCTGTATGGTGATTGGATGATCTGTCTGAGGCCGAATCTCTTTTTTGATTGACAGTGAAATGAGCCAATCAGCGATCTTGAAGGTTCACCCTTCACCGGGGCATTTTCAGAGTTTTACATTCAGTTGTTCTGGACTGATCTGGAGGCTTTATCGATCACAAGCGACTTTATCTTTCTTAAAAACGACTAGCGTTGTGTTTGAAGATTCTCTCCTGTCAGTTTTTCTTTTCACAAACAAGCAGTTGTAGCTGGGGAGCTTCTCTCACTCTCACTCACAGCCTGTCAAACAGTAGTCTCACGTAGCTGCTCCAGCTGTTAGCAAGCTGCACATAATGGCAGATAGAATGAATGTTGTCAACCGGATTTTGGCGAGGCCATTTGATAGTCTTCCTTACAAAGAGAGAATTAGAGTTAAACAGCAGGGCAGGTCAACTCCTACGATTGGTTTAGTGCAAAAGGTGGGGAAAAGTAACAGGTCTTTTCAGCATTCCTGGTATGACAAGGTGAGCTGACTCACTGGCAGTGCTGTCACAAATAAAATGTGTTGTCTGGTCAAAAGTGGGTTTTGGGGAATAAAATCCCTGGAAAAGACACCTAGTTGGTACAATAGGGTCACAGATCATTTACATAAATAAATAAATTTATGATGTAGGCCAGAAAAAAAATGAGCTTCCCCTCCCTGACTGACCAGCAGCCGCCACTGATAAGTGCATACACCTTCAGCAAGAGAAAATGTTTTTCTTTTTGGTAACTGCATGCGACACAAAGAATAACAACTTCATCATAGCCTGCCACTGCACAGTTAGCAAGCCAAACAACAGATCATCCAAACCCAAAGTTCTAAGTGTAATGTAGTTCTAGTTGTAGAGTAGGGGACCAGGATTATTTGGAGGGAACCAAAATGTGTCACTGAGCCTCAATTTGGTAAAACAAACAAAAAAAACCATAGATGTGAGTTGGTTTAAACTCTTTAGTGGTCTAATTCAATCATGCAATCACACAGTTTTATAGATCCAGGCATGTTTTTTGCAACATATACAGTAAACAATGTAACTTGACAACTTGACCATTCAATGTATTTCACTAGTCCATTGAAAGTTATTTGGGAATGGGCAGTATCTTTCAAAGGCATGTTTTGCTGGTTAATATCCTCATGTCAGTCATCACAAGTCAATGACTTAATGTATTAGGTGCAGTGGCGGCTGGTGAAAAATATTCTTGGTGGGGCAGTACTGTGAAACACTCAGTTTTTAATAAGCATCCCACTACGATTCGACACAAACTACAGGATACCAGTGCTTTGAAAAGTGTTATTATTGATTCCAAATAAAAACAACAGATTATAGAATGGTGCACACACATATCAGACACATACATATAAATATATACAAATGGTCAACCATATACTGCCGAAAAGCTTACATAATCTATATACAAAGAAATGAGTAAGGTGAACGTGAACATGTGTAAATTAAAATTAGGCCTAATTTTATACAGAAATGTGTAAGGTGAACATGTGTGCATGTGTAAATTAAAAATAACTTTATACAGAAATGAGTAAGGTGAACATCTGTGCATGTGTAAATTAAAAATAACTTCATACAGAAATGAGTAAGGGGAACATGTGTGCATGTGTAAATTAAAAATAACTTTATACAGAAATGAGTAAGGTCAACATCTGTGCATGTGTAAATTAAAAATAACTTCATACAGAAATGAGTAAGGGGAACATGTGTGAATGTGTAAATTAAAATAACTATACAGAAATGAATAAGGTGAACGTGTCTGCATGTGTAAATTAACAATAACTTCATACAGAAATGAGTAAGGTGAACATGTGTCTTTTTGTCCACATTTCTTTTCCTCCACATAAAAAACCTACTTCTCTTTACCTATTTTCAAGTCCTCCTGACTCCATTATATGTTGAAATGAACAAACTGTTTGTTGATACGCCAAAATAATGGTAAAATGCGGGTTTCGGGGCTGTCACAAGTTGTGACTGTCAAAAGTTTGACATTTTTAGCAGGCATCTAACATAGTTACCTATATATTTATTACCTTCGGTATATTTACGCCATCAAATAAGTCTGTAATTCTTCAAAATCTTTTGTTGTCACGCGAAATGTCGTGAAGTCACTTCCACCACTACGTAAGTAAATGGGTGTAAAGAGCTAACTTTTGTGTATAATATGGATTCGGCAGATGTGTGTATAGTACACAAGAGGGTCCTTCATAGGCACGCCCCCTTCACATCTGCCTGGATTGTCACCAGTTATTTTAACACCACACTGTAAAAAAAAAAACTGTAAAAAAACGGTAAAAGCACTGGCAGCAAAGTTTCCAAGCGGATACCGTAAAATTACAGTCAAATACCGTAACGTAGAAATACGTAAAATAACTGTAAAAATACAGGACTAGATTTTACAGTCAAAATTCATTAAAATACAATGTTTCATTGTAAATAAATGCAATTTGACTGTAAAAAAAAACACATATATTCAGTCAAAATACACTGAAACCAGATTCCTTTCGAGTTAAACTCTGTAATTTTACGGTATAAATTATTTATTTTAGAAAACAGTCAAATTTATCTACAGTAATTTTATGTAAAAATACAGTTTTTCCATGTACAATAACAAAATTAAAATGTATAAAACCAAACTCTGATCATAAAATTACAGATAAATGTCTGCAAATTTACAGTATTAATATGCATTATTTAGACAATCCGTATGTTAAAAAACAACCACGGACATTGGAAAAACAAGCCAAATGCATTAGAAATACATCAGAAGTAGCTACATTTAAGGCCAATCTCTGTAAATTAACAATATATTGTAGTTTTTCCCATGGAATAGCCTGTAATTTCACTGTATCAATGAACTATTTTAGGAGAACAGCTTAATCTGTTAGCGGTAAATTCATTAAAAAATATATTTTTTACATGTACAATGACTGTGAAATAATGTATAAAAATGCTATAAATGTATTAAGCCAAAGAAATATATACCATTTACAGAATTAATTTGCAATTTTAAAGAATTATGAGATTTAAAAAAATGTTCATTACACAATGGAAAAACAGAGTACATTAACTATACATCAAAAGTGGCTTTATTTAAGGCCAACTGTTGTAAAAGAATGGTATTAATTTCATGAATTGTTGAGTAATTGTGGTTTCCCCAAGTAAAAATACAATGACACAATGTATAAAACAATATAGACTTTTAATCAAAAGGGAAAGTCTGCACATTTACAGTATTAGTAACTTTAAAGAACTGGATGGTGGAGCACTGTACATCAAACACATACAAAGCAGGTATATTTAAATATCTGTAAATTTAAGACAATAAACTGAACAGATATTGTTAAAATGATTATTTGACCCCCAAAAAGGATAGTACTTTATTACACTTTGAAACAACTAAGAAATAGGAATATTTCAATGTGTCTAACCCTTTGCCCAAACAGCATGTTTTCAGTCATGATCCCTGGTAGTGGAAACCAGACAGCTCTCTGCTCTGACTGTCAGTGACACTAGAAAGCCCTCTCCTATTCTGCATCAACATCAACATAAGAAACAATCTTAGAATCTTTTACAAAACAATTGACATTACCAGGATAATCATACTGTAATCAGTCTGTTAACTTGTACATGATTGTTTGAAAAATATAAATAAATAAATAAAACTATTGAGATCAAAGAAAAATTGCAAATATGAGACTTGTTTAATTTTTGAACACCATGAAGTAAATAATATGATAAACACGGTATGGTACATAAACATGAATGTTTCTGGTGTTGGATATATGGTCCATGGTTATTGACAGAAAGGAATTGCAGACTTTTTTTTTTCACAGGTCCTTTTGACAATAAGTTAACCCTACACCAATTGTATCCTTTAAAGTGATACTGATAACTGTTGTGTTTTATTGTACATAATGTCCAAAATATTGAGCTGCTTCTTCAGCAGTTGCTCCTGTGCTTTACAACTAAGATACATTGACTAGACCCCCATATACATTAAAGTCTGTGTAAAGAAAAAATAAATGCATTTTAACTTCATCATACCACAGAAAAAATTGTCATTGTCCACTCTGCCAAATTTGAAAGATTAATGACAGAAACCATCTTTAAAATATATAAAGAATTTTTGTGTACTATGAATTTTTGGAGTTTGGCCCATGTTTAACCAGACAACATGGAGAGGGGGGCTTTATGTTTCATACTACAGCAATCACAGGGGCATTTGAGATGTTTTGACTTCACTTGACATCCCATTTTCTCAACTAAATCTAAAGAGAGCTAAATGTCTGGTGTGTAAAGCTGTGTGGAAGATCATAATCAACTGAATGTAAATAATACAAACATGGATGTCTACATCTGTTGTTAGGAAAGCAAACGTTGTGTATGTAAGGTTTTTTTTTTTTTTCAACAGAGTGAAAAAGCAACGTTTCCCTGTGGAGAAATAAAATCTGACATGGGTTTTGTTAAATGAGAATCTACTTATTGCCTGTTATCTGCAACGAGAGTATTTGGGGTAATTTGAGCACAGGAGCAGCTTATGAAGACAATTACCAACATTTGAACAAAACCATGGCCATTAAACTTTGTAACTATTTCTTGCAAATGTAACAAATATAGAAATTATGTCAGGATACAGAATACATACTGTGTGTGAGAAACTGTTGTCAGATCATTTCAAACTGTCCATTCACTTGCTGCTTGGGCCTCTTGAATAACTCCGATTGTCCATCTATGGAGAAAACAGACAGTGGTTAAACAATCCATGTAAACCTTTTGGCATTTAACAGACAAACATTCATGATAACTAAAATTATCATTTCTACTTCAAGTTGCTTTTTCTTATCAGATATTACCAGAGTATATGCAAACATCCTGAAGTTCAAACCTTCAAGACTTCTTAAAAGACCTCAAAATTTTAAGACCTCATTGCCACTCCAGGCTGTAATCAGCAGCAAACATATGTTTAACTTTGTTTGTAGCCCTTCGCTAGATCTGTTCCTAAACACAATCCTGTTTACAAGTTCTGTTGAACTCAGTTGAGTCTCCAGTACGGCGTATTACTGCCACCCTATATAAATAAAAATTGATCAGTAATACGTTATAACATGTTATGTTTATTGTTAGAACAATATATTTTTATATATATTTTTTATAACGTGATAATCTTTATTGTAAGAATGTGAAAAGTTTCACTTTATAACGTGATAGTTTGTTATATTGTAAAAACGTGATAATTATATTGTACAAACGTGATAATTATATTGTATAAACATGATTATTATATTGTAAAAACGTGATCATTTAATACAATATAATTATGACATAATAACATTATCACGTTTTAACAATATAAATTATCACGTTTTTACAGTATAACAAACAATCGCTATAAAATGAAACGCTTTCACGGTCTTACAAAAGATTATCACATTATAACGTGAAAATACATTGTTCTAACAATAAACACGTTATAACGAGAAAAAATACATTGTTCTAACACAAACATAACACGTTATAACGAGAAAATACATTGTTCTAACAATAAACATAACACGTTATAACGTGAAAATACATTGTTCTAACAATAAACATAACACGTTATAACGTGAAAATACATTGTTCTAACTATAAACATAACACGTTATAACGAGAAAATATATTGTTCTAACAATAAACATAACATGTTATAACGCGGTCACTAATCACTTTTTATTTATATACATGGGCACTAATACGCTTCCGTACTCAGTGATAGTTTTTAAAATTAAGTGTCACATTTCATGAGTTGAGCACAATTCTAGCTTCATGTTTTGGTCTGTAAACATGTGCAGATATAGACTTTGTGTTTCATACAATATAAGTAAAATTTGAAACATCTATAAAAAATAATAATGGATCATAATTCGGTTGGAATGGCGGTTTACAGTTCTGCGGGTCGTGGCATGGCGGTGCATCATGATCATTTGCACATCCCAGAAACCCTGGAGTATGAAGTTAAGATTGATGAGATTAACAATTAATTTAAATGATTTTAGCAAAAAGCTGCAACAGTACAATCTTAAAAAACTGAAGGAGTCCCATTGTATCTATTTCACAAACTTACAAGGGCCATGGCGACACATCAAGAGAAGGTGGATGAATATTACACAAACCCCACACATAATTTACAGCACAACCAAACACTATCATAGTATGTCACTGAACCTACTTAATCTAACTTGAGAGGGAGTATGATTTATCTTCTATTGTGTGTGCGTGTGTGTGTACTCACTTTGGCTGGATGACGAGGTGAAGTATTGAGGAGTTTGTTTTCTTAGCCAGATGACTCTTCTATAGCAGGTACTGTCAGAGGTAAAGAAGAGAGAACCAGGTCATTGTTTCCATTAGAGGATTTTTTAGGATTTTTTTTTTATTTAAAGTATATTTCACATTAATCATCACTCACTCCAGGTCTGCACAGTTACAGCTGTACATGTCTGCCTTGTGATCCACACTGAGCATTGGTAGGAAAGTCAACAATGTGCCCCCTTTCTTCCTAAGAGAGACACAGAAGAGCAGAAATAAAGAGATATAAATATTCCTTTTAAAGATTACACTCTGCACATTACTCCAGTTCTATTAACATTATATTCTGAAAGTAAGATTTGCTCAATTGAAAATATCAAAATCATTCTGTTGTCACTTTATCTTGTCTTGTGTTGTTCTGTGTATCTACAATACGAGGGACCTTACTCACTGTAAACTGAATTTTTACCCAAAGGTACAATAAATATTATGAATCTGAATAATGATTCTCTTTTCAAAATACATTCATGCAGTTATATAGTAAGTTTTACAGAGGACTCAAATCAGTCTTACCTTCTCCAGGTCAAGGTCTCCTTTTTACAGGTATGACATCAATATAAGCGGCTCTCACACACATGGGGAAAGAGGAGAAAACAGTTAGTCTGGCTGTGTCCAAAGCTAATAAAAACTAACAAATTAACACGTACCAAAAATCATGTACTTCTGAAACATAATGTATCTTTCTAGTCATCAAAGCAGCTTCATCTCTGGTGGCAATGACAGTCAGTGCATCTTCACTGAGACAGGTAGGAAGTATGTTCATCAACACAGGCTTGAACAACAAGCTGCAATCTATTTAGTTTAACCAGCAGGAAAAACACAATATAAACTTACCACCTCCATGGAAATAAGGCAGCAATTCCACTCCAGTAAACCACAGTCAACTTTGGCATCAGAAGGAAACACAAAGACATAGTGAGCTGAATTTGAGCTAGAAAAGACTTTTAAACATATGAAATGTTAAAATATAAAATACATTTTGCACAGTAAAATTAAAGTACAAAAAGGCGAGTGCCTGAGTTCAATGGTTCAGCATTTAAAGTTTAAACAGTAAGGTGAAAAATGACATCAGTTTAATTAAGATTAAACAATTAGGCAACAAAACTACATATGGTAACCTGAGAACCCACATTTCATTACCTCAGTGTAACATTTAAGAATAAATAAATTAATTCACATTCACCAGGCATTACTATCATTTAGCAGCAACCATTTGCTCACAGCTCTTTGATCATCCACTCAGGATGGAGGATCGAGCTGAAAATCAGTTCAAGCCCAGTTTTTATTCCTATCAGCTCTTGGTTATTCACACAGACACCATGAACTGTGTGTGGCTTGAGCTCGAAATTAGCAACAGCAGTGAGCAGGCTACCTTAGCATGCCAATGCTAGAACTAAATCAAACTAACAACTTTTAAGAGTATGTATCACCGAGCAGAAACAGCATTATTACAATTACCTCTGGCCATGTTGGGGAACATTTTGACCAAAAGCGGCGTTAACAATTGACAGTTTGCAGCCTGGTCACAAAGCGTTAGCTACCTGCTAACAATAGCCAATGTGGCCGGTAGCAATTTATCAGAGGATGCTAACCTTAGCTTCAAGGCTGTTCCCCGACATATGACATGCTGAAGTTATCATTCACAACACACGCTTTATCTGGGACACCTACCTCAAACGGCGTTCGGTTGACATGTCTGGCCAGACCAGCCGTAGTCTCAGCTCAAACGTCCAAATCCTGCTAAATGACTCATGACCCCCGGTGAACCTGATGACTCATGACCTGCGGCGAATCTGATTGGACGGACACTGATCCCAACCCATGTACTGGCCACTTATTGGTTTATTCAACAGGTCAGTCATTATGGGAGGGACAAAGCAAACTGGAAAAAGGCGCAAACTTTAAAATTTGAATGTAGTCTGATCGCATGCATTGAAGGAAGCAAATAATGAACTTACGTACGTACGTGCACAGATATATATATATATATATATATATATATATATACATATATATATACATATATATATATATATATATATATACATATATATACATACAAACACACACATATATATACACATATACATATATATATGTATATATATATGCATATAGATAGATACATAGATACATAGATATTTTAAACTGTCTTTAATAAAGTAATGTTCAGTAAATTTCCTTTTGTCTGTAAAATACTTATTTATTTAAAAAAAAAGAAATAACCACTGCATACTTAATGACCTGCAATGGTATGGGAACAAACTAAATATTTCTGAAATTTCATGTACATTTCTTCAGTAACAGGAATGATATGTAAAATTACATCACATTTTATGTACAAAAGAAAAGTTATTCTGAAAGAAACTTGTCAAATTACCTTTAAAAAGCCAGAATAATACTGATGCAATATTTTATGGCTAATGTCTTGTAATTCTGAAGGTTAGTCTTTTGATTAATGCTAATATCTGTCAATTTACAGGTATTACACTGTCTTATGGAAAACGGTAATAAACCTGTAAAAAATACAGAAAATGGTATGAAAAATTACAATTATAAAAAAAACATTAACTTTTTTTATGTAAAAAAAACATTAAGTTGTCATAAAAAGACAGTATATTAATGTAAACCAAAATTACGGTTAACTAACTGTAATTTTAAACATGAAACGTGAAATCACAGAGAATTACTGTAAATCTACTAGCATTTCATCGTTTTATCGAAATACAGGAAAAATCTGTAAAAAATTACAGAACATCACCTGTAAATTTACAATTTTTTTTTACAGTGCAGTTAATACAGCACACCGGCACCGACAAGAGCCAAATTAACCCAAAGGGCCGATTTCAGAAGCGCCCTTCGGAGATTATTTTCAACGACGCTGATTGGCTAAATTCACGTTGATATGCGCTTATCTTGCCCTAGCAACAGTCCCTTATTGGCTATTCGTCACTGTCTTCTGGGCGCTTTTTCCAGCCCCCATCAGACACGGAGGTAGAGACGAGTAGGCTTACATTTGTTTTACATTCATGAAAATTAATTACTTTATATATTAATATGTATGTATTCATTTTTAGATTTATATTACACATTTAAATAAGTAATTTTTGGTAATATTCATTTTTTCAAAATAAAGTAAATACATTTAAAATCACACTCTCCCAGGGGCGTAGAATTGGGAAGGGACGCTAGAGACATAAAACACAAGCATAGTATATATCGTTATAACTATAAAAAAATGCTCATATTTAATGACAAAGACATACAGGTTATGGTAATTTCATTTATCATCCATTTATCACTTGTGTGTTGAAAGGCAGCAAACATCTAAGACCAACAATAAAAGTTTGCAGACAAAATAAAATAAAACCTCAGACAACCTATGCCCTTGCACTCTCCACTTGGGCGGGGGGGGGGGGGGGCAGCGCCCTCTATTGGCTAGCCGCCACTGATTAGGTGGATGCTACTGTTTAGGTATAAAGTACAAAACATGAGCCACTTCATACAACCAAAATGTCAGAAGTGAAGTAAAAGAAACATTTCAATTGAGAAATTCTTCCAGTGATGTTATTTGTTTGTCATTTTAATGAAGAACTGTGGGCCAAACTATCAAAACTGTTACTAAAGCTGTTAGCGTCAATGAAAATCTGTGACACTTTCTGCTGTCATCGCGTTCATAGCTCTTTTACCTCAAAATACCTTAAAGGACTCTGATTAAGCTATTAAGCTGTGCTGCGTTGGGGATCATTGGGGATTGGAGCTTAAGAAGATGGATCTGCTTGATTACAGGCATTGAGTCAGGTAGATCCAGCTGCACTGGAAGGGTATAACAATGTGTTTAGGGCCAAACCCATGTGTAAAAGTGCTTTCAAAAATCATCAATAAGCAGATAAATTAATATCTGACTGACATGCACAAAGAATCACAGAAAAAATGATAAAACCATATTTCAAATCAGAGTTCAGAATGCTAATCGATCCCTCCCTGTTTACATTTCTCATGACTCTCTCTTGCCTTCACTTTCACAAAGCTCCTGTAATCTCCACTGAATATAGATCGGTTGCTCATCAGTCTGCGCACGAGCTGGTCATACCAGATAGCAAACAGAGGGAGTGAAGTGAAGAGGACAAGGAGGGAGAGAGACAGAGAGAGAGGGGAGGGCAAGGAGAGTGACATCCCATACTCGCCTCTTTAGTTTTATCGAACAAGCAAATGCAAACTCAGGAGAAAAAAGGCAAAGAGAGAAGGGGTATAGAAAGGTGACTTACTTTAGAGGTGAGGTGACAGTAGAGGAAAAGAAGGTGTCACTGTAGGGTCTTTCAGAGCTGGATTGAACCGTAACAGGCATTACTGACAAGGATGGAGAGATGGAGAAAGAGAATGAAAGAGTTGAGAGGAGGACTGGTGTCTTGACTCAGAGAGCTGCCTGTGCACTGTGGTAGCTCTTGTGTGTATGTGCGTGCGCGTGCTCCACTTTTCTGTTGCACAGACAGATTCTTTGGATGGGATTTCTGCAGATACAAAACTTGCCTGAATTCCCACCACATGCATGCAAATCCACACAAGTGCACGCAAATGCACATCGGTGAAACAGCTTTCCAAGTCGGCGTATCATGCAGCTGGAGTGTTTAGCAGCACTCAGATAATGCCATATTCTCTTGGCTTTCTTTCCCCTCTCTGCATTCTGGTTCATGGGCAAATAATGAAAGCATCTCCCCTCAGAGCAGGCAGGGAGTTTCAGTGTTTGGACGAGATAAGGAATATGGGCTCCATTCACAGAGGAGAAACACACTGAGACAAATTGATCCCTTCATTCTCTTGGTCAGTTGCTCATAAGTGAGAATAATGCTGAAAGCATCAGTTTAAATGTCAAGATACACTCACTGATATTCAGATGTTATTATTAGAGGTAATCTACAGTATTTTTCTCTTGTTCTGCATAGTCAATTTGAGGACAATTGGGCATCCAAGCCCGAGGCATACAAATAAAAATCTTTAGAGTCGCGCTCCTTTTTGCAGCTAGCAATTAGCTCTCTGTGTGGTTATTGTTGTTGAGAATATGTGGAAGCCGTGGAAATCAGGAGCATAATGACGGCAGGTGTGGAGTGAGTGCTCCCTTCTTGTTTAAATGCTACAGATGTGGGAGCTCCATCAGCTCAGTTTTCACTCAAGTTTGGAGCAAATTTTAGCATAGTGGTGACAAAAACTTTTAAACAAAGACATCAGCTGTGACTGCTGCTTGACATGTAAGGAGATATAATGAAGAATAAGCATGCACAACAGGATATCACAGGCATAGTTGGAAGCTAGCCCTCATGTTGTCTTCTTTATTGGCTGTGACAGGCAGATCCGGCTCTTTTTGTTTTTTAAAGCTGTGGAAAATTCCTAACTGTGACATTACATGTCTCAATTGTTGAGTCTAGGCCTATAAATAAACCCAGATTTCTGACTTGATAGACTTTATTTCACAGAGTTCATGGAACAACTAACTTTTAAAGGGATATTTTAGTAACAGCAGCTTCACTGGCTCCCCATTAAGTTCAGAATTCACTTCAAAATCCTGCTGTATACTTTCAAGGCCATTCACAACCTCGCCCCTCCCCTACCTGTCTGATCTCCTCCACATCGCCACCCCCTCTCGCTCCCTCAGGTCGTCCTCCTCCCTCCATCATCCATGCCCTCCGCCCGGCTCAGCACCATGGGTAGCAGGGCTTGCGGCCGCTCTACTCCCAAACTCTGGAACTCTCTCCCCCCGGACCTCAGAAACATTGACTCCCCTCCCCACTTCAAATCAAAACTCAAAACCCATCTGTTCCAAACTGCATATTCTCTTTAGTTTTCCACCCTCATTTAACAGTGTCACTCTTGTATGTTGTTTTTATTTATTTTAATTGTGATTTTAATGCAGTGTGTTTTTATTATGTATTTTGTAAAGTGTCCTTGGGTGCTAAGAAAGGCACTTTAAAAAAAATGTATTTATTATTATTATTAACTTTGAAGTGGGGTTGTTTTAGGTTCTTCTCAAGAGTTAATACAGTTGTAATAGTGATTTTGATTTGTTCTGTCCCTGTAAAGAAAGAACTGGTTCAGAGGTTATGCTACACTTATCAAAACTGATTTTAGACCATATAAACTCCACACAGAAAGACCCTGATCAAGACAGGGAGACAAAATAGCAGTCTTCTTGCTGTGAAGCATGCACTTACCTGCTGCGCCAACAAGCCTCCATCTGCAGCAGATTTCAGCCAAACCTCTGGGCCAGTTCTCACCTTATGGGGACAGAGTTAATCAAAATCACTCCGTCCAAATGATTTGCACTATATTATGAGGCATAATCAATTTGGAACCCAACACATTATTTGCTATTTGCAGGCACATTGTTTGAAACTGAAAAAAGCACTCCCATCATGTAGGTGAAATGTAGTTAAACCAGAATATCTTCCCCTTTCTAGTTGTAGCCTCTAAACTTCTCCTTCAGATCACTACCTTCTCAAGTTGGTAGCAAGTTTGACCATTTCACAGACATAACTTTTTTGAAAACAAACATTAGATGAAATGCTTACTTAGCATGCTAAGGGATATACTGAATACTAAGCATACACAAGAATACTTTTAAGGCCATTCTAATGCCATAAATAAAACAAAATATTTGTCTTTATATTTTTCAGTTTCAGTGATTTGAGCTTTGCAGTGGCTATAACCTCTCTTCTATTGGGCCAAATACAAGAATTTTAAAGCTTTTTATTGGTTCACTTGGAAAAGTTTATTTGAGATGCAAAAGCATTTCAATATCTTATGGGGTGGCATGTTGATGTTAAAGTCAAGGGGTCATAAACTCTTGGGAAGCACCACATAGTATTCGGCTATCAGGCTCATTGGTAACAAAGAGCACAAAGTATTTCATCATGTAAGTGAGTGAACATCCAATTGTAGAGCACAGAACCAGCCAAGGAATTAAGTTCATAATCATCCAGTATGTACATCAAAGTATCACCATAACTTTTCAGGATAGCAGTGAGTGAGTCTTTTCCTCTGAGAAATGCAATCATTGTTGTCCTTTTCTCTTCATTTAATGAAAAGCTGTTGCTCGGGTCTGATAGAACTGCTAAAGCAAGTAGTATCCATGCAACTTCCTGTACAAGGAGCCATGCTCACAGTGTCCTCCTGCTGTCAACATCCTCATAGCCTCTGCCACTATCTCCTCAAAGAACACTGACATTGCCGCTGCAGACTAAGCTTCATCATTTTAGACCGAAGCATTGAATCAGGTGGATCCAGCAAAGCAACAGGATAATACCAGCCCACACAATGTTCTTGTTTGTTCAGTAGTGCTTTCGTCACTTCCTCAGATCAACCTCACAATGGGAATATTAATGTTCAAGGTAAAAAAAAAAACTGGGCAGAGTGGCTTTGTTTGTAAATGAGTCTTATGTCATATTCTTGAAAGTCTGTTGGCCATCGTTAGATCAATCCTCTTTCAGGGTGGATGCAAATTTTAGAATTGTGTTGGCAGAAATTTCCAGACAAAGATGTTAGGTGATAGCTTGAAAAGTGATGTCATGAATACTAATCAAGCATGAAGAAACTGGCTACATGCTTCTAAATGGGGCCATGACAGATTACCAGATTCAGCTTCCTTTTTTTGAGTACTGAAAACAAAAATGCTGACTATGGCCTTACATGCCAAAGCCTTAAGTTAGTCCTTCATTTCTCCTCTACACTAGCTTCCCTTTTATTCACCACATCTCAGTCTCCACTCCGTGTCTTTGCAGGTTACTCCATCCTGCCACACCCACAGCAACCCACTTTTCCAAAGGCTTGTTGAATGTGATTGCTCTGACAATAGCATCGTTCCCTCTTTTACTCTTATTCTGGGCTGCCGTGCACTAAAGCACGGACGTTGCCCTGTAACAAGACCAACATGTCCCCCTGGGGGTGTGCAATTTATTGCCCGTAGCATTTATGGAGCGGTCCCAGTTGGAGATGAAAGCAAATTCACACACAAACACACTTAGATACACAGAGGGAAAGGGGTTAGAAATGCTAATTCACATACAAACACACACACACACACAGGCTGGGGGTGCAAATCCAGTGCTCATTGTGGATTCTGCACGTCAGCTGTATTGTGCAGCGGTGAGCCCCTTTATTCAATTGAGCTGCCATCCATCCTGGCTATGGCACCGAGCAGGCACGTACAGGGAGCTCCCACAGGAATGTCACACTCACTCAAACACACAAGAGCTGTTTGCATACACGCCAGCAGACACTGGGAAGATACAAAGAGCCATTAGGACAATAATGGCCTGATACAACTCTCTGCAGGGTCATTACGCCAAAATATTACTTTAAAGAGAGCAAGTGACTGCTTATGTGTCACTGTCACTCTGCAGATACCTGAATGTGTGATTGTGAACATGAACATCAAGAGGGATTTCACAACTGTGTGTTTGCAATCAGATGTTGTTTAAGCTTTGTGTAAAAAATTAACACGGACCATTTAATGTGATGCCTCCATTATTTTGACATCCCTTGTCTTTATTAGTACTATTAAAAACAAAATGTTTGTCTAACCAATTAGAGGAAAACAGTATTTTTCTACAACATATGTCTGTTTTTTATGTTCATCCAAACAGGCTCTCAGGGGAGTCCACTGATCTGTAATGTACAACAGGAAGTCTGTAAATGAACTCACCGGGATTCCTCTTTATTTCATTTTTTTTTTTTTATCGAGGTAGCACATCTACAAGACTCACTGTTTGCCCACAAAGGTAGGATTCATTTAGTCTGTGGATCTTCATTACTTTTTAAATCCGTAAGTGATGTGCTGGTAACATTTTTGTGCATCTTTGATAACTTAATGAACATTAATTTATCAAAGATTCATAGCAAATTAGTCCCTACTGATCACTCACATAGCGCAGCTACCTTTCTTTAGTTATTTTCCAGTACAAAATAACCCCAAAAATAAAGTTAATAGCTTAATGATTGTACCTCTTTAACAAACATCAATGATCATTGCATCTCCCATTGGCAAACATTCAAAATAAAGATAACAATGTAGGTGTAAACAGTCCTAACCATACACAGCAGATGGATCTGCCTGGTTCAATGTCTGTAATCAGACAGATTCATCTTGCCAAGCTCAAACCTACAACAATTTCTAGTGGTCCAAAGGAGCACAGCCCAACCAGAGTCCTTTAGAGCAGGAAAAGGAATGAACTACGACTGAGATGACAGCATACAGTGATAAGCATAGATGCCAACAGCTTGGCAGTTTGTCAGATCCGGACCAAATTTCTTGAATAAATGAAAAACAAATGACAACATTACAAATTTCTCTATAGCAAGGATATTTTTGATCCACTTCTAAAATGTATTGATGAGACTTTGTTTAATGAAGTGGCTCATGCTCTGAAACGCCTTAGCTCCCGCCAACTGCATTATCTAATTTGCCCCTAATAAATGTTTGTTGAAAAAAAAATCATCACTTGATGGATATGCTTCTGAAATGGATGGACTAATGAAATATACTAAACAATACATCTAGAAGGGAGCCCAAAGAAAGTGTTTTTTGGAGGGCAGTACCTTTCAGGGCCGACCCAAGAAAACTGCTTTTGAAGCTGTTAGCATCAATGCTAATCTCTGTAGCTCCCACCTCTTCCTGCTCATGGAACTACAAGTGAGACAACAACAGGAAGTGACTCCTTCTCCAGAAATGAGCTTCAGGAGCATTTCTTTGCAAAATGAAAAACAAACAATACTGAAAGCACTTCCTGATATTAAGGATATTTTGCTTCACTTCTAACATGATTTGATGGGAGTTCATTCTTCTTAAGACCACAATAATTCTCTCTCTGCTCTTAAACATTTTCAATAGACTGTTGCCCAGATGGACTTGTGAAATATAATGAATAGTCCATCTGATGCACCAAGTCAGGAGGTAAATTGAGGTACAATAACACACTCTATTAACCTGCTCAGTTAGCAGGATCATTTTCAAACATTTATACATTCAGCTAATCTTTATATGGGATGCAATGCTATTCATGTACTCTGCAAAGTTAAGGTTGGACTGTATTTTGATCAGTGTGCTGCCGGTAGAAGGACGTGAAGGCTGCTCTGTGTAAAAGTGTGGCTTGTAAATAAAAAATAAGTTGTAAATGATCTGATTTAGCTTTTGATCACCCTATTTTGTGTCTCACCCAAGCTTTTTTAACGTAGAATCAGCTGTACCAACGATAGCAATGTACAGCCCTCACTTCTGTGCTAAGTATTTCTTCAAAGATGACGAGTGTATCTCTGTCACAGTGGCTAATGTTCAGGCTAATGCCATGTACCTCATACAACCTCACTTTAAAAATCCCAAACCATACATTCAAAATATGATCTAAGGTTTGCCTTGAAAAGGGGGAGACCAGTGGAGGGAAATTGTTCTACCTGTATTTTATATATGTTTTTTTTTTTTTTTTTTATCAAAGTGAGGCAATCCATTTTATAAAGATGTAAGAAGAAAAGAGTTTCTCTGAAATAAAAACATAATGTGGAAAAAGATCTGAGTTACTGTTTATCTGAAATAAAAACATAGTGTGGAAAAAGCATAGAGATAGTGTAAATCTAAAGTTCCTCAAATATTACTTTTTCCTATTCTCGTGTCTTTTAATTGATGGGTTGATTCTTACTACTAACTGCCCTCCTTGTTTTATATGGGTTGTTGCATCTTAGCATTCAAGAGGAAGCCAGCACTGTCAGAATCCCTATTAGGTCGGAGAGAGATGGTGCACGAGCGGCATCTCCACTCTCATCTGCCCACTGATGGATGCTGGGAACTATAATTGTGTTGATTGGTGTAAGGAAGCTGCGCGAGTCTAGAGAGCAAATGAGAAGTGTTTAGGCAACCAAAGGTGGGCAGTGGCAGAGCTGCAGTAAGGTGAGCTATGGACTCTGGCCTCAGTTATTATCAAGCTGAGTTATGGGCCTCCGCCTCCTCCACCAATCTGCACACATTAGGAAGCCAAGCCAGGACACGCCATCTTTCCTTCTGTTCTAGCCCGAGGTTCTGCCCGTGCTTTGTCTCTCTGATTCATGTCTCTCACTCTGTTTTGGTCTCATCAGTTTATTTCTGCACCTGCTCTGCATCAATAAAAGGAAAGGAATCTAATGAGTTGGGTATCTGGTTTAATTTTCTACAAAATGAGCAGAGAAGCTGACAAGAATAAGTGCCATGTACCCCAAACTAAAAAAAAAGACTTTCATGGGTAACCATCTCTCCATACCCACATAAAAATTGCAGCTTCCATCCAGAGCTGAGGTTTAATCATATCCAACTTATACTAAGTCTGAAAACCACAAAACTATTTTAAGCTGCTTAAAATCCATCCAGATTGCTGCTAGGCTTTTAACATGTACCAACAGATGGTCAGACATAACACCTATTTTGATCTTATTGGTCTGGCTTTCAGTTAAATTTAAAATGCTTTGAGATAAACTGTCACACCTTGTGTTCATGCACTCTTCCACTGGTGGATGTCGTTGAAAAAATAGCCCTGAAAACAAGTCTGGAAACATTTTTTCAGTTGTTTATTTCTCCCTTTTAATAACTAATTAGTGTAGTATTATATGCGGATGGAAAGCCTGGTTAGTCATCTTTACAAGGTAAAACTTGAAAGGATTTTCCATTTGTGAAAGAAGCAACACAGCTAATCTTGCAGGTAGCACCCACAGTTGAAGAAAATGTCTTCTTGGGGTGTTGCCTGTTTGGCATACCCACTTCATGGTCTGTTTTTGTCTTTTTTTCACAGAAGTTTGTCCTAAAATTGGATATGGTACCAGGGCTGTCACCAAATAATGCTGCCACTCTGTATAGCAGAACACCAGCTTCTAGTTGCAGGGGATTTTGACCCATTTTTTGAGTTGATACCCACAGGTTTAACTGTGTTGTTCAGTCCACTAATGCACAATCCTTACAAGTTGTGCCCCATTGCAAAGGTGACCTATGTTTGTTCCTGTATTGAGCACCTCGGTTAGCTACTGATAGGATTACTATGCTTAAGTTGACCACTCAGATCACATTAACCTCAAATGTGTTTGTGTTGTTTTATTCTGGAAATGCCTGTGTATAAAGTCACTGTGTTCACTCTCACTTGTCTGACGACAGGTTTGGCCTGTTCTAAAAAAGTATGGAGAAAGGCTGTGAAGATCAGGCTGCATCCCCTTAATGAAGAAATGCACAGTCACTATCTGCTGAGGTAATCGTCTCCATGTGTCTGCTCTTTTACTCATCCCTTTAGTGATATTTTTGGGCCCTGATGGAGTGCTCTGCTGCTAATGTGTATTGCATCTTCTCAACTTTGCTGAGGGAAGTGTAGCTTGTTGAAACACTGCCAAAGTACTTAATCTATAAAAAGCTAAGCTACTGAAGACCTATTTGGCCCAGCAAACATGATGCTACTGCAACTTAATGAAAATGTAACTGAGCACCTGACAATGCTATTAATAGTAAGGTTACTGCCCATCACTGATTACATGAACAAAGGGTATGAAAATGACAACTGCAAAGTGGAAAACAGGAAAGACACCTGCACTACAAGACAGAGGTGCAGAAAAGTTATTTTATTTGAATATAACAAACTTTTTAAAAAATTCAAGTAGTGTTGCCCGAGTGTGACACCTGTGCTTCATCTTATTAAAAAGTTATAACAAAATGCAAACATTTTGTTTTATATATATCACTTGTATTTTTCCCATCACACTTGTGCTACAAAAGCTAGATACCATCTATGCAAAGAACACCTCATTGCACTGTTTTTCTGTAATCAAAATAAAGGGGAAAAAAGCTCCTCTGCATCTGAATGACTAACACAGACAAACACATAACAACGACTCTCATGAATAACACGCCCTGCTCCAAACCAGAGAAAAACAACAAAGCCATTTCCATATATAACAGAGTTAGCATGCATGAGTGGCAGTGAGGCATCATCGCTCATGTGACATCCATTGTGTTGCTGCCTGCTGGTGCCGAATGCTGACACGCAGTGACTGGCAAAAAGTCTGTGCGGAGGAGCCGCTGCTGTCTGTCACCCTCACCTCCTGCTGGGGAGGCCTGTGTGTGGACCCTCCAGGGGGACGGGGAGGGGGACGGAGGGAACAGACGGAGAGGGAGAGAGAGGACGGGAGAATCGAGTTAAAGGGAGTGGAACATCGGGCCGTATCCATCTTCTCCATCTCCTTATGAATATGTAAACCAGACAGGTCAAGTAGGCATCAATGACTCTTCTCCCCCTGGAATTAAAGGCAGGAGGAGGAGAGCGAAAGAAGCGATCCCCTCCGGTGCTTTCATCCAATCATGGTGGATTTCTCTGTGGCATGTTGTAGATGCTTCTGAGTGGGTGTATGTGCATGAAAGCTCTGTGTCCTTTCATTTAAATAGAAATGCCTGGCAGTCATTTATTGAGCACAATTGTTGCATTAAATCTTGACTTCTACTTACTCTCTCTCTTCCTCTCTGTCGAGTTTAATTAAAGGTACAAGGTGTGGTTTTCACATTTAATGTCCACATGATAAACAAATAATTAATCCTACAATAATTAATCCTACATGGTTATCATTGTTTGGTTAAGTGCATACGTTGCCTCAAAGGATAGATCTGTAACTGAAAAGGATTTCATTGAAAATGAATGATCAGATCATTCAAAATCAAACTTAAATTCACTGATCCTGTCATCTGTTCTTAACTACTCTGCTGTCAGTCCCAAACTTAATTTGACACAACGACTTTAACTGTGGGCCTAAAACATCACCACCGTCATCCTCTAGTCCTCTCTTGATGCTGTTCAGTCATCCCCTTACAGCAGCAACAGGGAAATGCCAAAAACTTTGTTTACAATGTGGAAAATCCTATCGTGCATATTAAGAAATCATTGAAAGATTTCCTCTGTCATCATTCAGATACAGATCACTGCACAAGTCAAACCTCTTCTCTCTTGTGCCACGACCAACATTTCCGTAAAATTATGTTAAATTAAATGTATAATTTTTTGAGTAATATTATTAACAAACTGGGGGGAGTGTAGCTCAGTCTGTAACGACAACTGGGGACAAAGGGTGGCTGGTTTAAGTTCTGATTTATACGTCCTTGGAAGTTGGTTTGGTGGCTGAGAGATGTAAGCTGGCTTCCTGTGGCACAAGCATCAGTTTTCGCAGTTAGCAAAAAGGTGTCCCTTGCCTCCAAAGCCTCTGGACAAAGGTTTTGCATCGTTGTGTCCTTGAGCTTCATCACATGTAAATGCCTTCAAATGAAGAAGGAATAACAATCAAGGCTAACAAGTAAAACAAGTAAGAGTTAACAAAATTGTGCCAATCTCTCCAGTGCATCCTCCGAATAGCAAAAGCGCTCTCTTCCACAGACTCTAGACCAAGCACGAGGAGGTTTATAGCACAGTAAGTTTCTGTGTTCGCAATTTAGGAGCATGTCATCTTTTAGCCAGACCACTTCTCATTTTCAGACAAATATACCCCTGGGCACCAATGGGAGATCACGATCATTTGCTTTTTTAAAAGTTTGAGACATAGTATGTAAAATGACACATTTTAGTTTCTTAATTAAATGTATTCATAGTACAAAAAAAACTGTAGTTTCTTGTTTAATTAATACTCTTAATGGGATCCAGTCTTTATCAAATACTGTCTCAACATGTCCTCTTTTATTATTGTTTTAGTTGGGAGCCCCCTGGTGGCAGATTTATGATAATGTGCGTTCAAATAACATCATTTCATAGAAAGACATTTACTCAGTCTTCAACATTTCTCCCTTTCTTTCTAAGAGGAAAATGTGGTTGGGGTTTCTCTGTTTTTGTCCTCTGCTCAGATGTGGAGGGAGGAATTGGAAGCCTCAGTCTTGCGTTGCTCGTGCCAAAACCACTCCCTTCCCCCCTCACTCTCGTGCTGCCCTCGGCTGTGTGTCTTTGAGTGAAGCTTTGGCACAGCTTCAGGGACGGAGTACACCTCACCGCAAGGCTGTTTGATGGTCCAAGATGAGAAGGAAGCATTTGGTTTGGATTATTCTCATTCTGTTACTGACACAGGGCACACACAGAGTCCCAGAGCGATGGATTCAAGAGAGAGGTCGAGTGAGGACCGTTTTTCTTTGCTCTTATCACCACAGCGGACACACTGTCCCTCAGTGTCCCCTGGTGACTGTGTTTGGTGGTCACTGTTTACAGACATGACTTTTTGGCGTATAATATGACTAATAATCATTTCTCTTAAGCTTGGAAACCTCTATTGCTCCAATTCAATAGACTTTTTAAACAGTATAATTTGATCAGTATATTCCTTTATACTTCTCTTTTTCCTTCTGTTCACTAAATGGGGTCGTAAAATGAGTCAGCAGAGTCTGCATAAAAGCAGCGGATTTATACTCAAGTATATATAAAAAAAAGAATAGGAAAATGTGATCTTCATAAATACCAACATGTTCTGTAACCTTGAAACAAAACCTCAGGGTTTTATGTAACAGATAATTTCTGTGATTTCAACTCATAACTGCTCTCCAGAAATCTCAGTGTGGGGGTGAATAATTCAGTAATAGAAACAATGCAATCTGTTTTTGGAAAATATGCTGCGTAAGATCTTTCTTACATGAAGAATCACAGTCAAAGAAAACAGCAATGTTAAAAACTGTAGTTTGGGTCCATATGGTTAAAATTTTTAATACTTTTCATCAGAGCTTTAAAACTTCTTGGTATTATTTGGAGGAAATGGTCATAGTCTCCATGAAGCAGCCCTTTAAAGTGTATGATAAACACATAACAAGCATGTTCATAATTGATCGTAGTGTGATTACAATGCTGTATAATCCTAATTATATCACTGTGATGATGTATTATGCTTGACTGATGTAAACCTAAGTCATTAGGATGTCAGTGTTTATAATGAGTTGTAAGCATACTTACATGTTAAATAGTGATTATAGCACAACGTAAAGCAATTTTATGAATATTTAAGTTAGGTTTAAGTACTACATATTTGTTGTTTTCTGACTAAATCAGTTTATTGAGATCGTTTGTCTGGAGATTGGTTTGAGCCCAGTAATAACACATTTTCAACACTTTTATAGTGTATCGTAAAGTGGCTATAAGTCACTGCAAGAGGTCTTTATTAAATTATGATGCATTATAAATATTTTTATGATACCTTTACATTGCATCATAGAGGAAGGCTTCATAGAATGCTGAACTTATCTTTAGCCACCAAACAGTTTGAGTTAAGACAACAGGCTCTGATTTCGTGGCGCAGCGCAGGGGGCGCAAGCCTGGCGCACCCTGCGCAGTGTTAATTTCGTGCGGCGCACCGCCGTGCGCTGCCAATTTGACAATTTGGTAGACCGTCTACGCAGAGATGAGTGTGACGGCGCACCAGGGGAGTTGACGGCGCATTCACGTTGGCGCAGTGACAATTTCGTGCCAAAAACTGTGCAGAAAGTGTGCTGAAAGCTGGCCAGCTCCAACCTGGTCTATTCCTCGGCGCAAAGCGGAGCGCACCCTCCGCAGCTGTAATTTGGTGACAGGCGCACATGTGCGCACACGTCAACAAAGCCTCAGAGGCAGGTTTCCAGAGTGTCAGGCACATTTTAATGCAATAAAAACTCCCAGCAATCACTATTTAATGTAACCGTCTGAACCAGCATATACATTTGTATCTATATTAACTGTCTCGTCACATCTGATGTCGGATTAAAGCCGTTTGTCATAATGGAAACTTAACCTGACGGCAGCTGGAAGTTTGATGCACATCTTACAAGTCAACGATAAACAGCCTTAACATCTGATACTGAGTATATATCTGGCTTCTCTCATTTCATTAAATTCAAAGAAAAGAGGGAGAAAAAGACAAAGAAAAAGGAGATAAAATAAATGTATGTCACTCAGGATTTACCCGTGATTTCCCATATTTCTCTGTTTTAGTCTTTATTTTTAACGTGATCTAAAAAGATGGAGTACATTATTGTAAGGAGGATGAGGCGGAGACACTGGGAGAGTATACAGTATATCACTAAAGGCTCTGCTATTTGGCGATGACAAACCAGGAATGCAGGATCACAAGCATTATAAATGGATAAGCCAGCTGCGGTGTAACTGTCTCTTAATTTTGTACTCCTATAATGACAAAGGAACAGATTACATCTGTCCTAGGAGCTGGCCCACACAGTGGCCGGGTCTCGATCGCATCCCGATGGCCAGTCTGTTCTCCCAGCTGCTGAATGACAGCAGCTCTGACCGTCTCCAGCAGCGGGGATCATTCAGACCAATCAGATGCTGCGCCTCGGCCGCAGCGCATTTAAAGGCGAGGAGAGGCGCTCATTTGATTGGTGGAGACAACACTCGGCTGTGTAAAACCCACTCACGTCTATTCTCCTCCTATTCTGACATTTGCGCAGAGAGGCAGAGACATGGGCGTGGACGTGCTCCTCTGCGCCACTCTGCACCTTGAGTGCGCCTTGAGTGCGCCTCTCTTGGCACTGCAGGAAACTTGCAAAGTGCGCCGGTCACACCCTGTCCACGCGGCAAAGGCCGGCGCAGGGCAGGTGCACCTGCGCTTGCGCCTGGTCTACGAAATTAGAGCCCAACATCTTCACAGACCAGCTTTCAGGCTGAGGGGCAGGAGATAAAGGGGGGCTTCAACATAAAAACAAACTGATATATGCTTCGTTTCCACCAAGTGATCTAGTTTGGTTTGGTTCAGTACAGTTTGTTACAGTTTGGATAGTAAACCCTGATCTTGTTTGTATTTTCACTACAAGCTGTTCCGTGGAGGCGGGGTTGAGAGCAGGGAGGAGAGGGTCACGCCACACCCGAGGCGCAGAGCACTCAGCTCCACTCCGCGGCACCAGCCCTGGCAGTCCGTGGCAGATGGCAGGAAGGCACGCAGAACCAGTCCGCAGCCTACCTGTGAAATCCAGGTATCCAACAGGTATGACATCCTGAGCCTGCAGGATTTCCCCCCCGTGGGAGCGCGGTCCAGCTCGCCTCCGGGACCTGTCCACCCAGCTGGCCGTGATTATCGCCAGCCCAGGAGCCGGGGGCAGCACGCTCAGCCTGGTCCCTCCTCTCCATCTCGGCCGGGAGCAACCGTGAGCCGACGCCGCCAACCCCGGGTCCCATCCCGCCAGCGACGCACCTCCAGCCAGCCTGCGGAGCAACACGCCCCCTCCGTGCTGCTCGTCGGGACCTCGATGGTCAGGCACGTGAGGGTGCACAGCGGCCGGACCTTCTCCCGCCCTGGAGCCCGCGTTAAGGAGGTCGAGTCCACCGCCCTCCAGCTGTGTGCTCAGCACAGCGCGGCCTCTACGCTGGTCCTGGAGGCCGGGATTAACGATCTGAGAGACCAGCAGTCCGAGATCCTGAAGCGGGATTTCACGTCCATGGTCGACTGCTTGCTGGACACGGGGAAACAACTAGTCATTTCAGGTCCGCTTCCCCCGCCGCGCTATGGTGACGTCACCACCAGTCGCCTCCGCCAGCTGCACCTGTGGCTTAAGGGATACTGCCTGAGGAAAAGTATCCCATATGTGGACAATTTTATGGCTTTTTTAAACAGACCTCATCTTTTTAAATCAGATGGCCTGCACCCAAACCAGGAGGGGTCAAGGCTTTTATCAGTCAACATTGACCTGACTGTCCAGTCCTGCACCACCACCTCCTGACTCACTACATACAAGCACTCTGCACCTCACTCACACTCACACTCACACTCACCTTCACCACCCCATAGCTACTTCATACACACCCCTCCCTCAGTGACCTCAGTTGCACAGGACAATATTTGCACAATAAAAACATTAATTTCGCACAGACAAATGAGACAGAGGAGGGATGTTTTTAGATCAAAATGTCTTTTTAACATTCAATTGGAAAAATGCGTGGAGCGCACGTTCAGCACTGATATTAAAATGGCTGTGCTGAACGTGCGCTCCCTTTTAAACAAATCTTTTATTGTTAATGACATAATTGTGGATTATAATCTGGACAGCATTCTCCTTTCTGAGACATGGCTTGGCACTGATGCACCTGTTGTTCTCACCGAGGCCTCCCCACCAAATTTTAACTTTTTATTCTCAACTAGGGGGTCCAGAAGAGGGGGTGGTACGGCCTCAATAACTAAAACCAAAATGCACGCAAATGAAGTCACTTTTAACAGCTACTCTTCATTTGAATACCATGCCTTCATTTTTAGCAGCCCACCTATCCTCTGTCTAACAGTCTACCGACCACCCCGGTATTCCACTTCTTTTATTAGTGAATTTTCAGAGCTTTTATCAGTCATTCATACCACTTTTAACAGAATCTTAATAACCGGTGATTTTAATCTACACGTGGACATTTCCTCAGACATAATGTCCAGAGAATTTTAAACCTTTTACATTGCCTTGATTTTAAGCAACATGTCACACAGCCTACCCACAGCAGGGGAGAAGTTTAGACCTGGTTATATCTTATGGTCTGTCCATTGCGCCCTCTGTTGTGGACCTGGCTGTGTCTGACCACTGTGTGTTTTTACAATCACCAGTTTTAATCAGGCGGAGGCCCGGTGAGAACAGTGAGGAAACGCTACCTAACTTCTGAAGTGGCTGCAAATTTTATCCAGATTTTACAGAGCACTCCTGCTGAAATTTTACCAGCGCCCTGTGATTTTATCACTGACAACCTGAACAACAAAATGAAGTCAGCACTGGACTCAGTGGCTCCACTTGTTATTAAAACAATTAAATCAAAACCTACATCCCCCTGGAGAACTGAAGAAATCAAAAAACTCAAAAGGGAATGCAGGAGTGCTGAAAGGAGGTGGAGAAAATCAAAATTAACAGTTCACTACGAAATATTACGCCAACATCTCAAAACTTACAATAACGCAGTCAAACAAGCAAGAACCTCACATTTCCAAAATCTAATCCAAGACAATAAAAACAACCCCAAATTTTTATTTTCCACCATTGAGCTTTTAACTAACAAAAATTTTAAAAGATCCTCTAAGACTCCAAGTAATGCCCTCTGTGAGGATTTTGCAGACCACTTTAGAAAAAAAATCAATGACATTCGATCCAGTCTTTTATCCCAACAGCTTTTAACACCTGGATCATCAAACTTACCCGAGGAAACACTGGAAAGTTTTGCCCTGGTTGATGCGAGGACACTTGGTCGAGTTTTCTCCCAGGTAAAGCCCACAACCTGCCTTTTAGACTCAATTCCCACACCGTTTTTTAAAACACTTTATGGATTCTTTGAGGAACAGCTGCTGTATTTGGTGAACTGCTCTCTTCAGACTGGTGTCTTCCCCACCTCCTTTAAAACGGCGGTGGTGAAGCCCATTCTGAAGAAAGAATGATCTAGATCCCAATGTTTTAAATAACTATCGGCCTGTATCCAACTTACCATTTTTAAGTAAAATTTTAGAAAAACTTGTTTTTAATCAAGTAAATGAGTTCCTAAACTCAAAACATATTCTAGAGACTCATCAGTCTGGTTTCAGGATGAACCACAGTACAGAGACAGCACTTTTAAAGATTTTAAATGACATCAGATGTAATTTAGATAACCGCAATCTCACAGTGTTGGTTCTGCTGGATCTAACCGCCGCCTTCGATACAGTAGACCATCACATTTTATTAAATAGACTGAAGCACCTGGTCGGCCTCTCTGGTACTGTTCATAACTGGTTCACGTCCTACCTGACTGATCGAAGTTTCTTTGTAACTATGGATACATGTTCCTCAGGATCCCATAAGATAGAGTGTGGGGTTCCCCAAGGGTCAATTTTAGGTCCAACTCTTTTTAATCTATACATGCTACCCCTTGGGGATGTCATCAGGAGGCACGGCATCAGCTTCCATAGCTATGCTGATGACACGCAACTGTACATTGCCGTGTCTCCTGATGACACTGGGCCAATTGACGCCCTTTTAAACTGCATTTTAGATATCAAGTCATGGATGGCAGCAAACTTCCTACAGCTCAACCAGGGCAAAACAGAGGTTTTAGTTATCGGTCCTGAAGACCTGAGAGAGAAACTTTTACCTAAGTTACTGGATTTTAAACCTTCAAAATCTGTAAAAAATCTGGGCGTTATTTTAGATTCTGAGCTAACTTTTATTCCCCACATTAAAAACATTACAAAGATAGGTTTTTACCATCTTAAGAATATAGCCAGAGTCCGCCCGTTTCTCTCTCAGGCCAGCACAGAGGTGCTGATGCATGCTTTTATCTCCTGCCGTTTAGATTATTGTAATGCCCTGCTCTCTGGTCTTCCCAAAAAGAACATGCACAATTTACAATTACTGCAAAACTCAGCCGCACGCAGCGTGCTGGCCGAGACCAGAGGCGGGAGCACATTACGCCTGTTTTAAAATCGCTGCATTGGCTCCCTGTGCGTTTCAGGATCGATTTTAAGGTTCTTTTATTAGTTTTTAAGTGTCTTAACGGTGTTGGGCCATCTTATCTATCCGAAATACTTTTACCTTATCAACCCTCGCGGACCCTGAGGTCCTCCGGTGCTGGCCTTTTATCAATACCACAAGTTAGAACTAAAACTCACGGGGAGGCGGCATTCAGTTATTATGGTCCCCGATTGTGGAACAGCCTCCCGGAGAGTCTCAGGGGCGCAGAGAATGTTGATATTTTTAAAAAGAGGCTCAAGACCCATTTTTTTAATCAGGCTTTTAACTGACTAATTTAACTCCTCCTAATCCTTTTATGCTTACCCATATTTTTACACTTTTTATCATTACTTTATTTATATTAGTATCATTATTATTATTATTATTTTATTTACTTATTTAGCTTGGTCTATCCTTTAATATTATGTTATTGTTTTATTTCGATGTTTTAGATTTAATTTATTTCACATGATCTACTTAATCTATCTTAAGATTACTGTTTTATTCACTCAGTTTTAGCTTCTATACCTTTTATCACATTTTACTATTTTAGCCCCTCGGTTTCCCAGTGTTTCCTCCTGGGGGCCTGTCACACCGGGAGCTGATTCTGGTCCACTGATTGGGGCGCTGTCTCGTGGATGGCTCCGGCCCTGGTGGCTGCAGAGCTCTACACCTTGGTGTGGAGCCTCCTGTCTGCCTGGGCTGGGGTGGTCCCTGTGGTGGCGCCCCCTTCAGCCTTGGACCAAGGCTCCTCCCGGTCTGCACGGCCCCCAAAGGCGGCTTTTTCCTCACCGCAGATCTTGGTGCCCAGCCATGTCTCAACAACAGCAACAGCCTGTGTATGCATGTGGGTGTGTGTATGTGTATGTGTGTGGGTGTGTGTATGTTTGTGTGTGTGGGTGCGTATGTGTGCGAGTATGTCTATGTATGTGTTCGGGTGTATATATTTGTGGGGGTGGGAGGTTTGGGTTTTCATGGTATTTGCCTATTGCTTTGCTTTGTTTTTGTTTTGTTTTTGTTCTTATCCTGTGAGGCACTTTGTGTTGCTAAACGCATGAAAAGTGCCATATAAATGAAATAAAGTTGAAGTTGAAGTTGAAATGTATACAATCACAGCAGCGCGACACAGCAAAGCGGTCTGAAACAGACTGCAAACAAATAGCAACAATGGAGGACTGCAGTGCTCCAGTATTCTGTGGAGCAATTGTTTGGTGTTAACGTTCTTTGAAGCAACAGAAGTGAACAAATCGTTTGAATTACACAGCTTATTTGAACATGGCAATGCATGGGAACTGACGATTTTTGTGACCAATCACAGACTGCAGCTCTTTTGCTTGACTCTTTAGTGTTGGTCCAGCACGCTCTCTACCCCTTTAGAGGGGTGCCAAAAGTGGATACTTTTTCTACATATTTAACAATAGGAGTGTGCACCGAAAACTATTTCCAGCTTAGAATTTGTAACAACTCCTTCAAAGAATTGATAGCATTAGCTTTTTTTTTTACCTTTTTGCTTGTCAATTCCTACACTTAGTTCTGCATGCCCTGCAGATCAAGGATGTCATACTCTAATCAGAGACAGTCAGCAGAAATGATAACAAAGAATACAAATATCATGGAAGGCAGGGTGCTGAGACGGCCAAAATCCAGGAAAATGATTGCTGCACAAGGGACAGTTTTGCAAACACAGTAAATCAACAGGAATCAATATGGGAATCATTATGAATCAAATCAAATCCAACCATTGTGTCCTGTGCAGCATGTCCTCTCTCCTGGTCTCCTACCCTAACTATCAAAATAAAAATAAAAAGTCTAAAAGTGTAACAGCAAATTTATCAAATACAATTTTGTGGCATATTATAAAAAGTGGTGCTCACACATGCAACATTATAATGATAATGTATTTCTAGCAGCTAGCTAAAGCCCAACATTGTCCATAATTCTTCACCATAAGATACTTCATTAAAAATGACCAGAAAGGTAACTACAACATTGTTTTTTATGGTGCACAAGATCACTCACTACTCTTGCAGTCCTGACAGGGTGAGGATTGCCTGTTATGTTTCACATTATTTTCAGTCTAATCCTTATTATTTCTTGTTGCAAACTCCTTCTCCCTGGATCAATAATGTGTCATTTCTCATCAAGCTAATGGACATGCTGTGCTTCACAGAGAGGCCTGAGAGCCTGTAAATATGCTTCTACATACTCACTGCTCTGAGCTAATAACACAAGGATCGGAGGCCCTGCTCATAAAAGTTAGCTTAATATAAACCACATCAGAATCCAACCTGTGACGTCTGCTGTCGCCTCCTCTGTCCTGTGGAGGTCAAAAAACACATTTCATTATTTCCTTCTCATCCTTTAATCCTCTCCCACCTGATGTAAGCACCGGGCAGAGGAGTGAACACACATACACACAAATGGTCAACCAAGCTTCTGCGATAAATACCGACGTGCAGGGTGTGTTGGTGTTTGAGGACTTAAGGAGGGCGACAGTGAGAGATAGGGGACAGCAAATGCAGAATAGAGGACAGACGGGGACAGATGGGTGGAAAAATAGATGGAGAGTGGATGCATGACTTGTGGCAACATTGTCATCTTAATTCCACGTCTGAGGGTGAGCCTGGGTTTACACCAGGATTACTGCTCTGGACCAATTATTACCTGGAGACTGAAGGAGAAAAGCAATGTCAGACTTGAGATGAGCAAGCCAAACATGATGTGACGGGCATGCGGCAAATGAAGCTGTAGCAGGTCAGCATATGGTAAGCTGGCAGTTTGTCAGCTAACATTAGTGAAGGACTCAAGTCTCATGACTTGGACTCAGGTCAGACTCAGACTTGACAATAATAAAGATGCCAACTCAAATTACACTGAAACCCCAGTGACTTGTGACTTCACTTTGACTTGTGTCTCATGACTTGAAACTTCCTAAGATTTAAGATAATGTACCCTATTTTGACGGCATGAAGAGGGTGGTCTTAAGTGTGTGGTGCACAGCGGGTTGGGACATGTCAGTCTACATTTATCTATTTAAGGTATCTTCTCAGTACAAAGCCCGACACAGGGTGAAAACAGATGAACTATGTGCCCTGATCATACATTGAATGAATTGAATGGGTGAATTTTGGGCATAACTCGGGATGGGAACTGAAAACCAGTTTCATTTGAGAATTGATAACAACTACACGTTTGATGTTGTTACATTGAAAACCTAGATTCCAGCTTTTACTGACACAGACAATAAGCAAGACAAGGAAATCGTTAAAGAACCAGATGGATAAGCAGAATCATAAATGGCATAAGTAGCAATAAAACCTAACATAGATCAAACCAGTCAGAGTGCCAGCTCTCATTCCCTTTAAATCAGAATGCCAGTCGGCCTATGTTTAATAGTACATGTATGCTGCTGTGCATCTTGAAATAAGGTCAGTCAAGTTTATTTTGATCTCGCAGATGTATGCCAAGTCACAAGTCATAAAATAGGGCCCAATGCTATTTTTAAGAGCAAAGGATCCAATCATTTAAGTCCATTCTTATAAAGAAGACACTTTGTCAATGTCAGCTTTATTTATATACCACATTTAAAACAGCCAATGGCAAAAGTGCTTTACAGAGAAATGGACAGAAAACAATAAAAGACAATAAAACCAATAAAAAACAACAAAAAAACATTACAGAGAAAACATAAAAAATAATAGGCCCAAAAAAAGCAACTATACTTCATCAAAGGCAAAAGTGGAAAGGCTATTTGTAGTCTGCACGGTGAGTGGTTACATTCCACAGAGTGGGAGCTTCAACCGAGAAATCTCAATATTCTCTGTTTTTTTTTTAAAAAGATCAATGAACATTCGAGAAAACCTGATCACCTGATCTAAGAGCTCTGGAGGGCTGATGTGCATACCTTAATATGGAGGTATTTTGTGGCAAGCCCATTCAGACACTAAAAAACAAATAAAAGAATCTTAAAATCAACACTGTACCTTACCAGAAGTCAGGAAAGAGAAGAAAACACTGGAATTGTGTGCTCGTGTATCTTAGTCCCTTTTAAGAGATGAGCAGCTGCATTTTGAACAAGCTGCAAGCAGTCAAGCTCTGACTATGTTAAGAGAGTGTCTTCTTCTCCATGTTGCTTTTCTGAGTTTCATAAACCTCATAGCCTAGCTCACATCTCTTCAGCATGTAGAGTAAGTCTATGAGAAAGACGGAAAAGTCTGCATCATCACAACATCTCCCTCTTCTCGCCTACACAGCACTGGTAGATTAATGGAACAGCTCATTCCCTGGATTCTCTTGAGACCAACTGCTGTGATGTCCTACAACTGTTTTGTCACTAGTTAAAACCCACTGGCTTCAGCTGGCAAGCTTGGTGTAGAACATGCACTGAAGAAGGAATGCAGAGTCATTTAAAACATGTTACTAACATGAACTGACTTGGTTGATTGAAAAGAAAAGACTGGGCTCACATGGGGAAAGACCTCAGATAGGCCATTTCAAACAGAATGAGAATGTAGGTGGGTTAGGGGTACTGAGTTTGTTAAAACTAACATGTTTTTTTAATTTAAATATATTTTTTGTTTATATTATAAGCATTTGTGAACATCCCCACACAGCCATTGAAGTTGACTATTCAGTGTCAGTCTGAGCTAGGGCAACATTTGATTTCTCAAGAATAAACCATTGAAAGTGCAATCATTTCAGATTTCCCAACATTCCTTGAACTAGCAAATCACCACCTTTCATTCCCAAAGGGGAAACCCCTTTTAACTCAGAATCCCCCCTGTGCATGTCTCCTAAAATATCCAATGAAGATGACAAGCAAACCATAAAGACATGGGTCATTTGTGGCAGCTTGTGGCATAGGCAGTATGAGCAAATGCTTGGGGTCAGAATTCAGCTTGTTCAAAAGAATTCTAAAACATGCACATACTAGACAACGAACTGTCACAGATGTTGAAGAACAAAATTAATGCTAAGAAAGAGACACTCACATTACAAGAATAAAACAAAATAAAGCAAAAATGTCCAAACTGAAAGGTGCTGTTGATAAAATGATACAAAAATAAAAGGCACCTTTAGCTCACATGAAAACAACAGATTTACCCAAAAACAGATTAATTGACAAAAAATGAAGTAAAAAACTCCACAGGACGTTGCTGTTGTCAGTCATACATTTGAACAGTCATTATGCAAGTCAATCACAAAGTCACTCCTTCCTTTCCTAGACCCACCACCCCTATTAAACGGTCATTGAACACCTGCATGAAAAATAATCAACCTCACAAGTACAAAGTACCCCCACCTCATAAACATGCCCACACCACTCAAGAAAAGTCTCTCAAAGACATCAACAGAGAAAGATATAATAAATACACCCATGGCGGTGACCCCATCGACTTATGACTCCAGAATTTTTCTACTGTGCGTGGGACTTCTCTCACAGACTTAATGTGAAATGTTTGTCTCACCTCTGGCTGAGACCCATGCTTTAATGTGTAATAGTCATCTCTGTCATACCTGGCATGGCTCAGGCACCTGCCAATCATAATCAAACGTGAATCCCTCCCACCTGACTGTGTTTACTCGAATATGTGTTTGTATGAGGCTGACAGAGATCTGGAATAATGTCAACACAACAGGTGACCTTTGTGTCCCTGCTGACAGTATTACTCCCAGTGCTGTGTTTGGCTCTGACACCTCATGAAACCTAAATTGGATTGTAAGAAATTTCATAGAGCGGCAGTTGGTGGAGAATACAAGTGGATGTTAGTCGGAGGGAGCCTCTTTTAAATTCCACTGTTCTGGCTTCTTCGACTCAAGGGTAATGTATGCAGAACCATGGCCAGGCTGGACACACGCAGGAAGAGGGGTCATCTTTACGCCAGCAAATCCAACTGCACATTATGCTGGTCTTTGTCAGAAAGAGACACCATTATTCACTGAGTGTATTCATCCTTTGTTCCCTGTGTCTCATCCTACAAATCAGCTAATCACAGTCAATCAAGTAATCAAGACTTTGCATGTATTAATTAGGCAATTATGTGTCTCAAAACCCCAAGAACCAACACAAAACAGGATTCACACTCTGATCTTTTTGCTTTCATTTCAAAATGTGTGCAAATGTGTGCAAAGCTCCCTCTGAAAAACAGAAATAAATGAGTCCAAGAGTGCCAGAACTAATCTGCAGAGATCAACACACACTTTCTGCATCTGTGTCATCGACAATAAAAGGCCCAGGGCCTTTGAAAGGATTTCTAGTTTTTACCTATTAGGCCTGAAATGAAATGACACCTGAAGTTACCAGAACACATCACCAAAGTCTCTGCAAAATCATGGCATATTTAGCCCTGACACACCAGGATATTCATGTCTTAAAACATATTTAGATCTCTCTCTGTAATGCAAATATTTATTTTAATAGTCTGTTTTCCTGCCTCTTTCCAAAACCGCACTGGCAAAAAATATAGGTCAGGTTGTTGATGTTTGATATGAAATATAGAATATTGAGTCACTTTTCCTTATTCCAAGTCTTGTTCATAGGGAGGCTCCCTAACATTATATATCTCCAATGTTTTGATTGTTATTTATGAATAATCTCAAGTGTTATTGCATTTGAAATTCTTATTTACATTCAAAACATGTTTCAGATTAGACTCATTATTTTCTTGTTTAAAGGATTAAATAGTTGTGAATAAATGTATCTAAAATGACTGACTTAGATTTGCTTTTAATGTTTTATTAGTGCAACACTGACTTAGAGCTAGAAGGCAGGTTAAAAAAGTTTTCTGTGAAATATTTATTACTGGTATCTGTTCAAAAAAATAATGGGGACAAAACATTTTCTGAACTTAACTGATTCCCTGTCAGTGTCACATTGTAATAATTCATGAGCAGTGGAACTGGCAGGATAAAGATTGAATGCACAAAAAGAGTTCTTCTAACCCTTAAACACCTGTTGTATCATATTTGATACATATTTTTATGATCCCTCTATCTAATCAACATGATCAAGAAATTAATAAAAAACAACAATCAGATAAATGATAAAATGTCCTCAAATGGATTATCAGTTGACAAAAACACCTATATCATACATATTTATCAAATGAGATAAATATGTTAAAGATACGTTACATTTTATGGAAATTTATATTTTGTAAGGATTTCAGTAGAAAGTGAAATAAACATTTCAGCTCAAATAATTTTCTGGAAACTTGCAATAAATTTTCTGGCTATAATTTGTTTTTTCAGGCATTAAAAGGTTAAGAACTGTCCTGGTCAAAAGTACATCCTAATTTACAGAATGAAAGCTCATTATATTAAAATATTAAAATGTACAATCTAAATTAACAAATCAGGAAATTATTATCATCATCACTATTAGCATCATAATTATTAAAGTCTTGATGAAAGCTAGCCATATTGCCATGCTGTATTAGCTTATCTTAATACTTTCCTCATATCTTGAGAGGGGTGCAGCAGCTCGCTGTAGTTCCCGAGTTGCCTGCCCAACACCAACAATAACGAGGAAAAACACATGGACATTAGCTTCATTGTTTACCGCCGCTATAGATCCTTAAAGCAATAAGGCTTTACTAATGGCCGCTGTGTGCAGATGGAGTCAGGTAGTGGAGCTTCTCTTTGAGTTCTGTGAAGCTGTGGGCCGCAGGCAGAGACAATAATGATTATGGAATTACCATGGCTGAGATTGTGATGGCCAGCCTAATGATTTCATGTAAGCGTAATTAGCATTACGAGGAGGACTGTTGGTGCGGGGGCAAGGAGATGGGAAATTGAAGACAGAGCAGTGAAGAGGGAGATAGTGAGAGAGCGAAAGAAAGTGACAAAGACAGCGAAGAAGAGGAGAGACAGTGAGTTTGGACGGAGAAGAAAAGAGATAGAGTAGAGAGCGAGGGAGGGAGTGGGGGAGGGGGTGAGACAAAAAGGATGGGAAGTGTAGGAGGATGTTCATTAACTAAATGAGGATGAATTGTTAGCATGACTGTAGGCTGGTGAGGTTCCTTAGCTTCAATTTCAGAAATGCTCGCCTCACACAGGGGAGGAAGTCGGCCCCCTCACTGGCTGTCAGGTCCAGCAGAGAAACATCAGCTCATCAACATTTTTTCTCTTTAGCAACCACTTCAGTCACAAATGTTACATCTTGGATGAATACTTCTCCTAAATGACAGATTCTTCAGTGGATGCACTGTAATTAAGCAGCATCAAAAGAAAACGTCTCGATAAAAAAAGATCCTGTGGCCATTTTATTAACTGGGAGTGGAGATGTTTATTCATAATTGCATGAGACATATGATGTTGTGATGATGTAAGCATGTGCAGGGAGGCAATGTCTAAAAATCATCTAATGACATCAATCCTCAGACAGGTTTTGTTGACAGTCCTGCAGAATCAAAGAGCACTGGCTTTCTTAATTCTGTGCAATATTTCAGAAATAAAACCCCCAAACCATCAAAGAAGTAGAGGCTGACTGTGGCAGCAGTAAATATGACTGCAAAAATCAGAATCAAGAACCAATGACAAAGCTTCAGCACGCAGAAAGAATCACAGGTAAGGATGGCAAATGGAAGCAAAGGCTGTATGAAAAAATAAGTGGAAATTCATATTAAATATTTTAGATTTAGTTTGTCACTCTCATCAATGTTTTGGACAGTGTGGGTCCTCAGTAACTGGCACTGTTTTTGCTGGCGGGTGTAGACCTAAAACTTCGACAACCCCTTCATTGACCATTTGCAGTGATCAGTACGGCAGGTCATTTCTGTGCTTGTAAGAGCTTTTACATTAGTTTCTTGACATCTTTAAAGTCTGTGACACTGTTATGCTGCATTCACACCGCAAGCGACCCAGCTACCAAAATCGCATCGCCCACTGACATAGCATCGCGCGTCCATAAATACCTCATTTTGGTCACTGTTGCCGTCGGCCGTCGCTCGGTGACGTCACGTCCGCTCGAGTTTCACCGCGATCATATCATATATCATATAGTAGGATGTATAAGCGGACATTATCCCAGCTGTTGCCTTTTTACTCACTTATCAACCACAAAACACTGCAGCCGATGCCCTGTAGCAGCATCATCTGTGAGTTTACCGCGGTCCGTCTAGGCGGAACTTATGTCCTCACTGACATTAGTTCCGTGTTTCCTACACGGACATGGATTGTTACTCAGTAGTCCGGATGAACAACTGTCACACATGCACACACCTGCTGATTGATCAACTTTTTTTACTTTCACATCGCGCGACAAGCTATGTGGTAGTGTGAAAAGCAGCTGTCGCATCGCGGGAGGGTTAGCCCCGCCCCATCGTGGCTGTACATTGACTTTGCATGGAGAGTGATCGCCGAGGTAGTACAAGTAGCGTCCGGTGTGAACGCACCTTTAGGTTGTCACTTGACACTAACACTTTCTTTTTCTTTAATTATTTTGCAGCAAACAGCACTCAGATGCAATACAACTCACATTTAATGGCACCATGCTATAAGTATTTCTTGTAAAATGAGGAAAAGATATGTTCAAGATTGGGAAAAAGTCACATTAAGATCTTTCATTTAAAAAAAAAACACATGACAGGCAAAATGTCTGAAATAATTTTCCATCTCTTGTCCCCATTTCTTTGTATTTATTTCGATTCAATGTTGAAAATCTCTATTGCTAAGAAATAAAAGGCATTCATGCAAACCACGAATAGCACATGAATCAGGGTTTCTCTTAAAACAAAGCTTGCAGTATATCAAACAGTACACATGGGTAGTTGGTTTTAACAGCTTCTCTACTTCCCCTTTTCACTCTTAATAAGCTGTGTGTGAGATTGAAAGTGATGACTCATCATTTCAGATCATTGGAGTGGAATTAGAGTATAATTTTACTGCTTTATAGTCATGACAGCAGGTGACTTTCAAGCATCCGAATAATCATATTATAGCTGCATTTAAATGAGGACACTATAGTCTGCAGTATGGCCTGCAGCAGGTACAGCATTTCAATGACAAACAAGCAAACATTCACAGTCACATAGGAGCATGTTTGTGTGTTCTGTGTCCATATTCGGTGTGTACACATCTTTGTCATCTTGTTGAATTCTAATTAGCACCTTATTATGTGCTGCCAAAGCTGTGATAGTATTAGATAAGATTTTCTCCTTTTTCCTCCCAGCATCAGCAAGAATTCACTTGGGAAATATGTTCGGATGAATATGTGAATATATATATGAACTAAGAAAACAAGTCCTAAGATTGTTTATTTTTATTTTGCTAACATAGAGAAGTTGACGTTTTTTTTCTTCTCTGGAATAAAAAGTGGCCTTAATAAGAAATGCAATGGCTTAGCAGTAAAAGTTGATAATATAAGGAAAAAGATATATGTTATTTTGTTTTCAGTTGTTCTTTAAGGTTCTCAGTTTTTATTGGCTTTGACTCAAAACTGATGTCTGTACAAGAACAAAACAGGCCTTTAGCAGAAAGACTGATTATTTACATAAGGCTAAAAGATCTGTTGTGACTTTAAGAAGTGATGAACAGCTGGCATCATTGGTGTGGATGCCTGCTGCTGTGGACCTACAAAGCTTCAATTACAAATGTTTGGTCTGTCCTTTAGCCCCATTCCATTAACATTATAATTCCTGATACTAACTTCAGAAAGATCGATACACAGTAGCTAACTACATAGTTGATCCTGCACACGGCACACACATATTAGTGTGGCCTTGACAAACAATCATCGACCTGCTGGTATTGACCTGCTAAAGTATAAGGGCCCTAATTTTGAGGCGCAGCGCAGGGGGCGCAGAGAGTGTTAATGTCGTCCTGCGCACCGCCGTGCGCTGACAATTTGACAATTTGGTAGACCGTCTGCGCAGAGATGGGTATGACGGCGCACCAGGGGGAGGTGTCGGCAGATTCATGTTGGCGCAGTGACAATTTCGTGCCAAAAACAGTGCAGAAAGTGCGCTGAAAGCTCACCAGCTCCAACCTGGTCTATTCTCGGCACAAGCGAAGCGCACCCTGCGCAGCTGTAATTTGGTGACAGGCGCACATGTGGACACACATCAGCAAAGCCTCAGAGGCAGATTTCCAGATCGTCAGGCACATTTTAATGCAATAAAAAATCCCAGCAATCACTATTTAATGTAACCGTCTGAACGAGCATATACATTTTTATCTATATTAACTGTCCTGTCACATCTGATGTCGGATTAAAGCTGTTTGTCATAATGGAAACTTAAATTGACGGCAGCTGGAAGTTTGATGCACATCTTACAAGTCAACAATAAACAGCCTTAACATCTGATACTGAGTATATATCTGGCTTCTCTCATTTCATTAAATTCAAAGAAAATAGGGAGAAAAAAGACGAAGAAAAAAGAGAGGAAATAAATGTATGTCACTCAGATTTACCTGTGATTTCCTATGTTCCTCTATTTTAGTCTTTATTTTTACCGTGATCTAAAAAGATGGAGAACATTATTGCAAGGAGGATGAGGCGGAGACACCAGGAGAGTATACACTATGTCACTAAAGGCTCTGCTATTTGGTGATGACAAACCAGGAATGCAGGTGGATCAAAAGCATTATGAATGGATAAGCCAGCTGCTGTGTAACCGTCTCTTAATTTTTTACTCCTATTAATGACAAAGGAACAGATTACATCTGTCCTGGCCCTGGAGCTGGCCCACACGGTGACGCGCTTCGTGGCCTCCAATGTGCGCCCCAATGGCCAGTCCATTCTCCCAGCTGCTGAAGTGACAGCAGCTCTGATCGTCTCCGCTGCCGGGTCTTTCCAGCACACTGTTTCCGCGGCAGGGATCATTCAGAACAATCAGACGCTGCGCCTCGGCCACAGCACATTTAAAGGCAAGGAGAGGCGGTCATTTGATTAATGAAGACAGCACTCGGCTGTGTTAAACCTCTCTGGCACTTGCGCGAAGGGGCAGGGACGGAGGTGTGGATGCGCCTCTCTGCGCTCCTCTGTGCTCCTCTGCTCCTAGAGTGCACCTCTCTTGGCACTGCAGGAAACTTGCAAAGTGCGCTGGTCACACCCTGTCTGCGCGGCGAAGGCCGGCGCAGGGCAGATGCGCCTGCGACTGTGCCTGGTCTACGAAATTAGAGCCCTATATGCTTTATCCTGCATCAACAACCGAAATTACATCACTTATCATAAATTTATACTTTTAGACAGTTCAACTTCATGATGTTATAGTAATCAATATCACTCCTCTCCAGTTTATAATCACAATAGATGTTAATGTAAATATTAGAATGACCTTTCTAGTCATGGTAGTTGTCAAATGTGGGTTTTCAGAGACCTATATATACCATGCTGTTCACATGTGGACAGAAGGACAAAACACACACAAAACACTCCACCTATATGTGGTTGTGACCTGAGAGTTGTCCATAAACTGTTTTTAATGTGAGAGGGTTTCGGAATTGTCATAGGAAAGTCTTAATCTTTAGTAAAGTCTTCATGTGTAATGTAAGCACAAAATAACACATATGTAAATCGCCTCTCTGTCAGTGATCCTCATGTGATAGCTCTGAATGTTCAGTATAGTCTTCTTAGTGCTGCACTTCCATGTTTAATTGCATCCATCGTATTCCTACGATAAAGGTCCCATCTAATTTACCAAAGTAAGTCTTCTAAATCATTCTATTTAGTTAGAAAGACTGCGAAAAGAAAAGCTCCCGTCCAAACATCATAAAGTTTAGTAGTAATTTACTTGAACTTCTCTGTGTACACGCAGTAATACAGATGACAGAATTTTTATTAATGCACCCATCCACTCGTACTTGTGGTTACTGTTCCCTGTTTCCCTCTCGGTGCCCCAGTAACCATTTAAAATGTTTAACAGCCTAATTCCTGTTGAGTCAAATAAAGCATTTGTCAGATGGGTTCTACGTTTTCAGGATTAACCTAATCCCACCGTTGTGAAAATTAAAGTTTGAATCTTCTCGTGTTGCCCCTGAAACAACTTTCTGCTTCTTTATTGTCATGTCAGACTGCCCTCAAAAACCCAGCCTCTTGTGTTTTTTTTCCTCTTTGCTGAGCACCACTGAGTGAAGGGATGGTTTATTCACTTAATGAAAGAGAGAAGGGTATTTGCTTGAGCAAGAGCATCGAGGCAGCCAGTTAATCCTCCTCTGTCTGTGTAACTACTGCTCCGGAGACCTCTATATGTCAGTTAGCATTATACTGTAAATACCTTCTTATAAGGCCGAGAGACGAGCGGCAGACACTTGTGAAGATTCAGCAGCTCTTATAATGACCTGCATTAGTGTTGTGCTAATTTGCTGCTCATCATTTCCTCCTGTGGATGAGGCTGTTTAATCCACAAACTCCTGAGACAAACTCTGGACGTATGAGCCTGAGGACACACACTTTCTGAGCCACTTGTGGAGGATTTTCATACATCTGAAGCACTGTCCACTAATTATGGACCCACATCTCCCGAGTCAGCTGCAGGTGTAGGATAACTCACTCATTACAGGTGGTTCCTTCTCTCAGCCTCCAGTGTTAACTGACTCCCACAGTCACTTAGCTTCCACTGCTCTGCTGCTTGTTGCTACACTCACTAGCTCGCTCCAGCCTTTTCTGGGGGTAATAGGCACACCTGGCTGTTTAAATGGGCTTTGTCTGAGTTCACATTTAATTGCTGCCTCAATTATTTCACTATGTTTCCTGTCACAGCGTATTCTACTGCTGACCGGGAGATTTGTCACAGCCAAGAGCAAGACTGGCCGTATGAAAACAGAGTGCATTCATACATATAGATTAGGGATGCCTTTATGTGTAGTATCATTTTTTTTGTTTTTGCTTGTTTTTGTTTGTTTTTTTGTGAATTTGATGATGAACATTTGTGAGATCGTCTTATACCAAGCCTTTTTTCTGTTATTTTGATGGCTGGTTGAGTGTTTGCTCAACATGGAAGTACAAAAAGATCTGTAGTGATAGAACAATGCACTGGAGTACATTTTAATAAGGAAAACTGAATTATGAATCTAAAGACACACTTAATACTTGTTTTGATATTTGTGAAATGGCTAAATTATTGACAGACTGAAAAACTTTATCCAAGAGGAAAAATGGTGCAAATAGACTAATAAATTAAACACAATACATACAACACAATGCATAAAACACAAGACATAAAATAATACTCAGTAGCATGATGTAACTGATGTCATTATTTCATATTCCTGTGAAAACAAATACATTTTACCTCTGTTTAACATTATGTTTTTGAGTTTCAGAAAAAAACAAGATCTCCAACTCTTTAAATTACATAGAACACATCATGTTCTTAACTTTGAAAAACACTTATTTTACCATGCTAACCTGAATGCATCACAATGTGAGGGAGCTCAAACCTGTAGTGGCGCAATCTGTAGCTCTTTTAGCTTAACTGATAAGCCATTTTCCTGTCAGTCTCTATGCAAATTTCGACACAGACTTCGACTCTGGATTAATATTTTTTACTAAAAGGACTGAAAATTCAAACACAATTTACTTAAGAGAGGGACCAAGCAACAAGGGCATCAGACAAGTGGATGACCAGATGATGTGGCATTTGATGACATCCTGGGGATAAGTATGGGGTTAATCCACAGGTGATTATTACTGGTGACTACAGATACCAATTATAATCAACCACTTACATATTTCTAAGAAATATCAGCTGATAGTGATTGATGTTCAATCAAAAGGTCACTTTTAATTTATATGTATATATGTGTGTGTGTGTGTGCATAAGATTGAAAGCTTCAGTGCAATAATAATTTGTGATTTATAACACATTTTCTGTATTTCATGTAAAGTTATGTTTTGTTTTATGCCTTACTTTAATTCTATGTATTCCCCCTTTAATGTGTTTTGCTGATAGTATGTGCTCTGTTCATTGGTCATCTATGAGCTCATTTTTGCTGTTTGTGTCAAATCCTTGTTTCTTGTTTAAAGAGGAGTTTCTAAGTAATTACAAAAAAGTCTCACTTTTAGATATATGCCTGATCGAAATACACACTTTAAGATAAGTTTTATAGCATCAAAATAGGTTATCTATAAATGCTGTTCCTTAGCCTTCCGGTCGGGTCAGACAGGGCTGGACTGGCCTGGATACTCAACTTCGGGAACAAGACAATTAAAACTACAGCAAATTTATATTATTTTATTATTCATATTACACGTCTTAGAGCACCAGGCTGTAAGTAGCGATATATAGCCGGCTACAACTACGATACTAAGTTTTCCAAAAATTGCTTGTTGTCACACATCAAAAACTACTGCTACGTAACTAGAAGCGATACAGTACCTGGTTGCTTTGCATCCTGTAAGTTGTTGAAAAAAGAAGTTGTAAAGCAATGCAGAGTTCTGAGGAAGGTCCGAGCTGCATTCATCACAACAAACACACGCTTTGGCTTCAGTCGCGTCTTTGGTGCATTCCAGTTGTAGTCGGAAGTAGGAATTTCCAAGTTCCGAGTAGGAAACTGCAACTGGAATGTTCCCCGAAGTCAGAATTTCCTACTGGGAACTCGATGAAACCTCGCCACCCAGTTGACAATCGAAGATGGATGCCCCCAGTGTGAACAGTTATTTAGCTCCTGTAATAATCAATTTATTTGCACTTCTGACTGGAGTGTGTCACTCTAGATCAGCTGTATACATCGTATTGTTGGACTTATATTTACAAAAATGCTGCCATAGTGATGATCACATTCTTCATGTGGTATTTGTGAACAACAACGCAGGGCGTGCTAACAACAGCTAACAATTAGCCTGGTAGATCGGCATGTTTTTTTCCGACTTCAACTGGAAGGCCAATGAGTCGGAGATGATGTCACCCCCATTTCCGAGGTTACTGGACCGCAGCATTGCAATAGTCGCCGTGCGTGCTCATGGGTAGCGGAGTCTTTATTTCGCCAGTAATAGATTCTCCTCATAGCACCTTTAAAAAAATAGAGTAGCACTACAATTTACCTTCCATGCTGGGGTGTAACACATTTTAAATCGATAAAAATATGAAACCAAATTCCAACAGTGCCAAAATAATATGAATTCATTAAGGATTTTTTTCAACGTCTCAAAGCTGCAGATTTGGAAATAAAAGACTGACCTGTAAGCGCCATTATCAGACATCTGCATTAATAACCTATGTGTGTTATATCAGGTCTGACCGCTGGACTGTCCTCTTACTCATCAGGCAGACCTGAAGCCTTTATGTCAAGTATGACAGTTTAGCCACACAGAAAACAATGTTTGTAAGAGTCTTGTAATGTTTCAGAACAGGACAAACTATAGACTCCATTAGTCAAATAATAGACTGAAATATTCACTTCACTATGTGGTTCAGTACTACTGAACTTGCTACCAAGTCTGTCATCAGACAGATCAATCCTTCAAAACTTCAAGCTGAGAGGATTCTTAAAGGTCAGATATTGGCCAGGTTTATGAGTGTCTTTTAAAGGACTAAGAGACAGTACTTTAAAGTTTGGCTGAGCTGTTCTTAAGATGATCGGTGACAGTAGCCTCTGACCAACTCCTAAAGTACGAGACAAACAGAACACTCAGTCTATCACCTCCCATTTTTTCTTGTAAGGGTCGGCCAGTGAGTTTCTATGGGATGTTGCCTAGGGGCCAGATGAAATATATCCTGTGGATAGAATAAAAAGTCAATCTGGTGTGTCAGATTTTAATCAAGTATTGTTAGCCAAATTTTCAGCTGTTGAACAGGTGACAAAGCTGCCATATTTGTCAGTTTTTGGTTAAGGACAGACCTTTTCTGCCATTTGAAGCCAATCTAAAAAAGAGATTTTCCAAAGCCCAAAGCAGGAACGACAGAAAATACAAAAAATGTCCATGATTTCAAAGGGAGGTATCATGGAAAAGGCTCCTCCACAGTTAGGAGACTAGAGGGGAGTATCACAGCAGCGTTTGATGCATGAAGCATTAAATAAAATGAGGACAGTTCAGTTCAGTCCTCAGTGATTCAGCTGTCCAGGACACACTGTCCATAATCCTGTTCAATGGATTTGTTTAGCAATAAATATGCCCACATTGCTGTGTATCAGTGCAAGCTCACATTTTGCCGGCCAACTCCCACACACCCTGAAGAGCTGGATACATGCATGATTGGTGCAATAGAGAGAAACGAATGATGAAATGGGAAAGAGAGAGCCCAATACAGAGACATAGAGCTACAATATTAATAAAGTGGTGTATCTTTCCTCAGAAAGCCTGACTTTACAAGGCCAAACAGTGGTAGAAGTTCACATAAACCCTCCCAACTCTGATCACAGACACCCTGCTAGATAGCACTAACATTTCTTATATCTCTGAAAGTATATGATAGGTCTTTATGGAAACAACTGGAAATTCATGGTGGGCCGATATCAAATATATCCCTTTTATAAAGTTTTGATCCAATAATGAAGGGCAGTGTTTTTTGTTGTTTTGGAAACATCATATTTAAGGATCCATAGTGATAAATACATAACATATGTTTTTGATCTAATAACATTAATGTCTGTCATTTTCACGTAACAGACAGAACTTTCTGTCTGCTAATTGACCAATCAAATTCCTGCCCCCATTTCCTGCTTTTCTTTTTCCTTGATGCTAGCATCCAATCAGGAGCAGCCAAAGATCTTCACGAGAAAAGGCAGATACTTGTGAATGCCTGAAAGAAATAAAAAGGAAATGTGAGTATTGTGATGAGACCCTTTTCAACATTTAGGAGAGACTCTGCTTCCAAGGGTGAAAGCATGGAGCAGAAAAATCATCATTGTAAATATGCAATAGCTTTGGCTGTGACTTTCTTTGCCTATTTCTATTTACTTTCTCTAATTTCCATGGCTTGTGAAAACTTGTGATCCATGAGTAAATTTCATCATGTTCTGTTGGATTTTCATTTATATTTATTTATCTATCTTGTTTTAGTTTTGTTTGAAAGGGTAAATGACCTTTATTACATCATTCTGATATCTTTCCAACATAATTTTTCCAATCATACAGGGTTTTCTGGAAATTAAGTAAGTCTGTAACTTAATTGTTAGTGATTAAGAGTTGAGGTTTTAAGTACTAAAGTACTAAAGTAGAAAAGGGCTCGAGTTAAAAGGGTAAAAAACTGCTAAGTTATAGGACTGTAGAAAAAAAATGTGTAATAAATGCTGCAGCAAACTGTTCCGATGTGAAATAAGATTTAGGGTAAATACATAAAAAAATAACAGTTACTTTAAAATCAATATGATTAAGCTATTTTCTCCACAGGCTGCCAATTTCTTTTAGCTCGCCTGGGAGAGCTGGACCTGATGTGCTATTAAACAGGCCTTGTAAGTACTGTGTTTGAGCACTGCATCCTTCAAAACAGTATTAGCTAATACGATGCAGAATTTAATCAGATCATGCAGGCTTCAGTAAATACAGTGTAGTTTAAGGCAGGAACGCCACAATTTGAGATAGAATTACCGACATTTTATATCACAAATACTCTATTAAAGTATACAAGCATAGTGTAAATAAAAATCAGAGCAGGCGAGAGCAATGAGCCTTACCGTGTCACTGAAATGACACTAAAATAGAAGCCCCAGTCATACTATACAAGGAAAGAAGTCATCAGATGTCAGATTGATTTGTCAATAGTAATAAGAGATACAGTTAATCTACCATGAACAACATATATATGCGTACATATGTGAGAGGGAAGCTGAGGGAAGTGAGCCCTGTTTGATCAGCAGCTGCATAAAAGTGTAATTGGGGCAAAGATGAAGCTTGTCAGGTTAAATAAAAAGTCCTGGATTTTAAACAATGTTGTATGTCTTGTAAGAGTGCCGTCAGATTATAGCCACAGTGTCATGCATGACTTAGTGTTCTGCCTCAATGTCATGTAATGTGTGTGCTTTTCTCTGATGGGGCAGGACAGTCTTGTCTCTGTAATGCATTGCAGGCCTGTTTGTAAGAGCAGAGCTCTACCAGAGGATACATGTAAAGCCAGTCAGCCGTGAAACCTTGTCACCTCTTGCATGTAGTTTTCAGTATACCAGGCTCAAACTGTTATATCTCACATGTATTTCCTTATATGGAGTTATTTTGCTGTCGTTTTAGTCACCTCCACTCTATTCACCTTGGCTCCACAGAGAGTTATGAACTACCCAACAACCATTTGGACTTGTTGCACAATCTTCTGACTCACAAGCTATTGTTTGACAAGGATTTTTTGGAGTGGAGGTGGGGGATTTGCTGCTGTTTTCAAGCTGAAGGGAGGGTTAAGATTTAAAGTTAAAGTTTACAGTTATCCTAAAGAGCAAATCAATTGAGAGAAGAGTCAACATAGGGATATAACCATATCGTCTTCTGAGCAACAGAGTTACCAGTCAAATTATTAACAAACCATTTACATTTGAATTTGATTACCCCATGTGACAGTCAAATTCTGCGCTCAATCTTTTTGATTGGATGCTGTTTTTTTTTCAATAAGTCTCTTGAAAAATCACAAGGGGCTGGTGTCCACAGTTGTTGTATAGTGTGCTGCCAGTTCTTGTTAAAATAATAAGCAAGGTAACCTGGCAATTTCGGTGCTGAATAAGCTGAGTGGTAAAAATTAACAGGGTGAGCTGCTTTATTTTACCTCTCTTCTACACCCACTTAGAGATAGAGGAGCCTAATTTTTGTGGCGCATCGCAGGGTGGCACAGGGTGCGCAGAGCCTGGCGCAACCCGTGCGTTGTTAATTTCGTCCAGTGCACCACCATGCACAGCCAATTTGACAATTTGGTAGATCGTCTGCGCTGACATGGGTGTGACGGTGCACCAGGGGTAGGTGCCGACAGATTCCGGTTGGCGCACTGACAATTTCGTGCCGAAAAAACTGTGCCGGAACGTGCACTGAAAGCTCGCCAGCTCCAACCTGATCTATTCTCGGCCTTATCATCTGATACGGACTATATATCCAGCTTCTCTCATTTCATGATATTCAAAGAAAAGAGGGAGAAAAAGAGAGAAAATAAATGCCACTCAGTATCTTGAGGATTTGACTGTGATTGCCTATATTTCTTTGTTTTAATCTTTATTCTGAACGTGATTTAAAAAGATGGAGTACATTATTGCAAGGAGGATGAGGAGGAGATACTGGCAGAGTTTAGAGTATATCACCAAAGACTCTGCTATTTGGTGATGACAGACCAGGAATGCAGGTGGATCACAAGCATGAACTGATTAGCCTGCTGCTGTGTTTAAATGTCTGTCACTTAATTTTGTACTCCTATTAATGACAAGGGAAAAAATTGCATCCGTCCCAGGAGCTGGCCCACATGGTGACGGGTGTCGCGACCTCCCATGTGCGCCCCGATAGCCCCTCTGCTCTCTAGCTGCTGTAACAGAGACAGCTGCTCTGACCGTCTCCGCTACCGGGTCTTACCACAGTGCGGTGGCAGGGATCATTCAGACCAATCAGTCACTGCACCTTGCCTGCAGTGCATTTAAAGTGCAAGGTGGCATTTCCTCTCTGGCATTTGTGTGGAGGGGCAGGGACAGAGGCACGGGTGCGCCTCTCTCATGGCAGGAAACTTGCAAAGTGCACTGGACACACCCTGTCGGTGCAGCGCAGATGCGGTGCAGGGCAGGTGCGCCACACCAGCGCCTGGTCTACAAAATTAGAGCCCAGAGTGGGGAGCTCAGATGTCTAGAGGGAACTTAAAGTAGAGCCACTGCTCCTTCACATTGAAAGGAGTCAGTTGAGGTGGTCCAGGCATCTAACAGGGATGCCTCCTGGTTGCTTTCCTGTGGAGGTTTACCAGGTATGCCCAACTGGGAGGAGACTCCAGGGCAGACATAGAGCCTGCTGAGGGATTACATATCCTATCTGGCCTGGGAACACCTTGGTATCCTCTAGGAAGAACTGAAACTTGTGGAGGGGGAGAGGGATGTCTGGGCTGACTTGGTTGGCTTGCTGCCCATGTGACCCAGCCCCAGATAAGCAGTGGAAGATGGAAGGATGGCTACCTCCATTTAACAACAGTTCACTTTTTGGAACAGTGACATATATATAAATGTCATCTCTCCCTCACTGACCACTCAACTCAAGAAGTGTGCTTAAAATGAAAAGTAACAATATCCTGGCCTACATTGCTGTCAGGATTCCTTGACTTTGTTTTCATGTTTTTGGTTGATATTCCTATAAATTTATATAAATGCATAAATACATGGTTCTCTGCTGGGAAACAGTGATTTAGCCCCTCCGAGTGAGTCCTTGCCCCATATGAAAGACTTTGGGTAGCTCAGGGGTCTCGTTCACACTGAAGTTAAAACTGACCGAGAAATGGACAAGCAGGTCAAAGCAGCATCTGCAGATTTTGTACAAAAATGTCTGGGTAAAGAGGGAGCTGAGTCTACAGGCCAAGCTTTCCATTTATCAGTCTATCTTTGTTCTAACCCTCACCTCCCATATGATCATGACCTCTGTGTGGGGACTGAAAGATGGAGATCATGAAAGCAAGCACAGGTGAAATGAGATTCCTGAGAAGAGGGGCTGGACTCAACCTCAGAAAAAAGTGAAGAGCTCAGATATCAAGATGGAACTCCGCACCATCGGGGAATCAGGATGCCCCATAGTTGCCTTCTTGTAAAGGTTTTGACATCCAAGTGGTAGGAAATAAGGTAAGAGCTCAGACATCTGGAGGTAACACAAAATCATGCTCCTTGCATCAAAAGTAACCAGTGAGGTGGTTTGGGCCTCTATATTGGCCTCTAAGCTAAATAGAACAATTTTGTAGAAGCCATATTTACCTGCTTTTAGAAAATATGTACCATGTTAGGGTAATATGTCAAAGACAAGACAAACATGATACAGTTAAACCACCTGTTTTTTCTGTTTAAAGTCAAATTCATTTCTGTAGAGCAGGGGAAGCCATCAGGGTGCCAACCATGGATGTATTATAAGAACTGGACAGCGTGGCTTCGCCTTCCACCTTGTAACAGATTTGAAGCCAGAATATCCTCCGTCAGAGCGCCGCCATTGTGCAGCCAGTAGAGAATCTGGACCATAATGTGGACGCAGCTGTCATAAACGGTCGCAACACTCCGCAGCATACAGCGTACACAATCATTGTGAAACTGCCGTAAACCGCGGTAATTTTTAAACTCTAATAACTAATAAAAAAGAAACTTTTCAGAAAAAAGAGGACTTGAAAAACAATAATACTTTTATATCACCACAGCATACGGATGGCAGAAATATTTCTACGAGGTGTAATAATTTTTTGAAGTTTCACTACGGCCCGTTCAGATGAATGGGGGAGACAGAGATTTGACCTATACTGCAGCCAGTCACCAGGGGGAGCAGTTTCCGTGGTGACTTCCCAAAAGCCCAGCGACATGACGTCCATGTTTTTTACAGTCCATGGTGCCAACGAGCAACTGGTAGCCCACAGGGAGTATTTGAGGTGCCTGCTGGTGCCTTCTAAAAACTAGTATAAGTAACCACCATGGAGCATAAAACAAAAAGATAATTCTTATTTCAATTTTTTATTTTTTGCAAATAAATCATACTTGCATAAATACAAACCCAGCAAACATATGGTCTGCTCTGAAACTAGATTTTCTCTTCACCTCAATTTTATTGGTATGCTGACACCACAGCTTTTTCATAACTGGAGAAAAGTGTGACTGCTGCACATATCAGTTGGATTTAACAGAAAGATGAATAATTAAAGATGTATGCAAGTTCAGTCTCTTCATAGAAATCTTTGATAATAAAACGTTAACATACAGTGTAATAATTAGCCTATTAAATGCAATATTTCAATTATTTCAAGGTAAACAACAGATATTTATATCACTTGCAAACACCAAATCAAAATAGTAGCCCTCCATAACTCTCCTCATCTTATCAGTAGCTCTCAGGATAAAAAAGGATGGTGACTTCTGCTGTAGAGAAACTTCTATGCAGGTTTGAAGATAACTTTATTCTGATGTTTTCAGGTCATTTATTACAATTACAAATCACTTGTAAAGAGATATATACAAGTGTATACATATATATTCTGACTGTTGATTACTTTTTACTCATTCTTGTTTCTTATCTTTGACATCTAAACACAAATAAAGATAGGAGTATTCTTCACTCAGAGCAAGCAGAGAGAGGTCTGTGCAGGGAGATCTGGTCTGACAGTGTCACGAGCCAGAGCTCACCACATGAACAGCTGCCAGCCTTCATCAATGTGTTTAAACTATTGGGAAGAGGATGTGCCAGCAAACTTGCTTGATGCCACAAAAGCTTTTAAAATCATACTATTTTTGCGGGAAGTGATCTGCAGGTGATCATTTTATGATCTCAACGCCTCATTAAATTGGACATCTTTATATATATCTACCAGAAATTCTTAAATTCAGTAAGAATATCATTGATTATACTTCTATAAAATGATCACCACAACCATTCAGACATGAGGACCCTCCTGAAAATGAGGTGTAGCATCTCAGGAGGCTAACCTTCAATAGATCAGACGACAGGTCTGTGGTTCATGGATCTGTCACTAACTTTAGTTCTTACTTTAGGTTAAGGTTTTTTTCTTGCCGCCATGATGGAGGGATTAATGATTGGCTTTATGGATTCATGTTGGGTGTTGGATGTATATATTTGTATACATATGTTTATTTTCATATGTATATATGTATCTATGCATATATGTGCATCCATAAAACGAAGAGTTTTATGCTCTATTGTAAAGTGTCTTGAGATAACACTTGCTATGAATTGGTGCAAAGATCGATTGATTGATTGAATTTTTGTTTTTATGTACTCTCGATGCCATTGGAAATGAGAGCACACTCTCAATGGAATTTCGAAATTAAATAAAGAAATGAATGAATGAATGAATGAATATACTTGTTGGAAGTAGCTATGTTGTTGATCACTTCAAACACAGAAGATGAACTTCATTCCCTCATCATTGTACAGGACCAGACACCAACATACACACACATGGACACACACACACCCACACACTTCAGACCAACTTTAAACAGAGGTTATAAAACTTTCCTTCGTAAATGGAGGTGAGATTAAATGGGAGTGTGACTCTCTCGCCTTTAGCATGCAGAACAAAGACTTACAATGAATCCCAATGGACTAGTTAGTGAGGCCTGGGAAAATTGAGTCTCCTGTGTTAATCTTTAGAAAAGCACTTTTAAATCTTTGATAGCTGAAACATATGTCAAAGAAATAATCCTGTTGTACCAAGTCAAGTCATAGCATATTGTCCAGGATTAATCTCTGGTGTGAGATCTAATCCACGAGTATCCCTTGACTGCTACAGAGCTGAGATAATCCCATATCAGACTGTTGCTGCTGTTAATCTTGTTCCTGACAAATGACCTTTTCCCACTACATGCAACAAAGCCTCAAATTACCTCAAGGTGACTCAAAGTCATGGTCAGAAAACAGATGAGTTGGGCAGACAAGCAAAAATAAAAAAAAAAACAATTAAATTAATAAATCTGTGTTGAGTCACAACAAAAACAAACAAAAAAGTTAAACAATCAGAGTGGCTTGGCTGTGCTCTTAACAGACCATACAGTAAAACCCTCACTACAAATACACCTCACATATCTGAGCATCTGCCTAGACTGCCCTTGATTAGTGCTTGTAATTTTTTTTTTTAAATAACTTCTGGTTTATCTTAAACAACACAGAGGTGGGCGCCTGGGGTAACTCAGGTCACCTGACTAACATCACAAGGTCTGGTTTGGGACATTGCCACATAGCAGTACAAGTGTGTAAAAAACAAGTACAAATAGCTCATCATTGCAGCTGTATAGATTGATTAGGCTATATAAATCAAGACTTTTTCTCTGCTTATCTCTGACTGAGTTGCGGATTAGCAGGAAGTCAAGCATGGCAACCTACAAACAGCGACGACAAATTAACACTATCAGAGTTAAAGCTATGGTCTACGATTTGGAAGCTTTGTACATTTTAATAACACCGTTTATAAGGCTGTTGTGGTCCTATGGTCCTATCTACACAGTATAAAGACCAAAAAGAACAAAAAAAATCCATTCAGTATATCCGCTGAAAAGCTGCATACTAGCTGACAAATCAAGCCTAGAAGCCTGTGAGGTTCAATTGGTCCGTGAGTTGGTCCGTGAGTCCATCCAATCCCCTGTCTCCCTCACTACGCAGCGTCAGGCGTGGTGCGTCATGGTCCCGCCTCCTCCCCTCTACCTCCGGTGAGCAGCTAGCAGCGTTAGCCGCTGAACTATCATGGAGCCGGAAAAGCCTAGCGCCGAAACCGGGAAGCCACTTCCCTCTCCCGCGGGGCCCAACGGAGCTCTGCCCGCGGGTCGAGGCCTGTTAGCGGGCTAACGGCTAACGAATGGCCTCAGTTGGCCGTCAGACCTTCAGCATCGGCCGTTTTGCCCCTGGTTGATCAGGTAATGGCTTTGTTTACAACAATGGGAGATGTCTGCTGAATAACTCTGGTTAGTCTGTGCCTGTCCTGGCTAATGACTTGTAGCGGAGCGGATTAGCCTGTTAGCCGCTAATCGTTAGCACTGTAAGCTGAGCTGGGGTGGACAGGCAGAGAAAGATAAATCCTCCCCCACAATCGGCTCCGCTCTGGCGGCGCCAGACCCGCATTGCCGCCGGTCCAATTGAAATGGCTACCGCTGTGTGTTACAAGGGGGATGTCTGTCGTGTTTGATACTTTCAGTTGAGCTGAGCTGTTTTTGATTTAGTTTGCTGCTGATATATTATGCTAGTCGCTCGTAGCTCAGTCCGAGGGGGCTTATATGAGGCGCCATGAGCTGGGGGCGGGATCTTGGAACACGGAGGGGAGAGGTGAGGGAAGGGGGGGCATGCTGGGGTTTCAAATCGTAGACCACAGGTTTAATATTAACACCTCTTAAGTGTTGACATGGGTCAAGTGTTGTTTTAACTCCTTATGGAGAGTTGGTACTTAGGTGTCATTTACATGGCGTTGAAAATGGTCAAATTTGATACGTTTTCATTGCGTTTTGGCCTTGCGTTTAGATGGAGCGCGTTGCGTTTCCATCTAAAACGCAAACTTTTGAAAACAGACTCCCAAGTGGAAAGATTTGAATCCACTCTCCATGCAGCTCAGTGTAAACCCGTATCAGAGTGTTTCAGGGTGAAACGCTGACGTCCCCGCATGCGCAGTACTCTTTCACATGATGGTTGCACGCGCATACCAGGAAAAACAACAGCTTCGGTCGTCCGCCGAGTAACGCGTGAGCGTCTTACCGTGCTCGGTTTGTTATCCAGACAAAACTATCCAGACAGATTTGTTGTCCGAACTGATTTGTTGTCCAGAAAAGAAACTCCTGCGTCTCAGTGCGTCTATTCACCATTGTTGTTTGTGAAAGGTTTTCTTCTTCGTTTGTGTATTGTAGCAGTGCTGCCTCTCTGCAGACCTACACCGCCATCTACTGAACTGGCATGCATACTACAGCGGATTTACAGGGGATTAACTCGTCTCCAGCATTGTCATCTGAACCCGGAAGAATTTGAAAACACATAGGAAGAATCTTTGCGTCTTTAAGTCAAGAATTTCCATGTTAACGGCCCCTAAAACTCTTATCAACTGTAAATGTTAACTCTTTTCGAGTTAAAAAACCTTGTAACACTGAACAGTGTGAGTTTTCATCAGAACTTCAGTGGTATGGATGCACTATCTCATAAATATTTTGACTAATTAAGTGTAAACATTACTGTATTTACTGAGTGGCCCGAACAGCACAGCTTTACTCTTCATCTTTTGCTATTATTCTGCCTGGCAGTGGATTTAAAACAATGTATGTGTAAGTTTTCGTAATTTTTGCTTTAATTTTTTAAATATGTATATCCATACATATGTGTGATAATGTTCTTTTCACTATCTAACATTCCCTCCCTCACACCCACAGCTCAAGAAAAAGTCCATTCAATTCAGTTATTCTTAAATGTTCTGTGGCATTAAAAAAGTTCATCTTCCTGTTAGAACAAAGTCATCGGTATTCAACAAGCATCCAGAACATGCTATCGCGGGATAACCCCCCACTGCTCGGCTGCACTTTCTTGGTATTTCACCACACTCAGAATTCAAAGCATGCACAGCATTAGATTACCTCTCTCTGCATATAAGTGTGTTAAGTGTGTGTGCATGTGTGGGTGTGACTGCCCCTTTCACGGGCCCTTATTGGTAATCAAGTGACACTGAGATCTTCCTCGCCTCAGAACGAGAAAATGTCCGACTTTCTCTGGGCCCTGACCCAGCCTCAGCTTCACACTGAGATTTATGTGACCTGTTGGCGGGCCCCCACTGGCAGGGCCCATCATCTGAATTATAAGTAAGGATTAGACCCTGAGCTAATGACAGAGCTGCAAGGAGAAAGTGACCATGTGTTTGGCTGTGGCTTGTTTCCTGTAAACCAGATTACAGAGCGCATGCAGAGCCGTGCAAATATGAGAGACGAGCGCACATAAAAATTACGTCTATAAGCAGGCATGGGAGATTAAACACACACTGACACACACATACACTTCAATTTGAAACCGGCCTATAAAAGCATGGGGGTTGCAGCTGGGCTTGGATTATGAATCTCTATTAACCTTGCCAACCCATCAACTCACTTTTAATGAGGCCGATGATCACACACTTACACACACAGATACACACAGTGAAGATCAAATTAGTTTGCAAAAAAAGTCTGTTTATTAAACCGGGTTTATATGATATTTAAGATGCTACACTTGGCCTACATATTTTGGGAAAACACATACATGGAGATATCCACACAGAGTTTAAACTTCATGGACTACTTTAAAATGAGCCTAGATAAAGTGTATTTTCTTTTACTCATTGACCTCAATGTGGGTTTTAACACTTTTAACCATTTATTTCCTATTGCTCTACTGTAAAGTGTATTGAGATAACAGTTGTTGTGAATTGGTGCCATACAAATAAAGATTGATTGATTAATTTCCTTATTCTGGTTTTCCTCATATCTAACAGGTAGATGTCTTTCTGTTTTAATAAACAGTCATGGCCATAAAAATATTACTATCCAATACAGAGTTTCACAACGCTCAGTTCTTAGTCCTTCCCTTATTTTATTTGTACATGCTTCAGTGGGCAAATAATCAAAAGGGAACTTAACACCTACCATTTACAACCTTTTCACTTTTTACTAGTCTTTATGTGCAGTGCTCTGGTCAAAATATAATGTTGTCCAGAGAAGTTCTCTTAATCCAGAAGCAATCACCAGAGAATTTTTTTTTGACTGACTGTGAGCACTGATTAAATGAATCAATAAAAAAGATACAATGAAACAGAAAATACGACTCAATAAAAGCAAATTAATAAGATGAGGTGTATGCAAGTGTATGGAGTGTCTCGAGACATTTGTTTGATTTGGGGCTGAGCAACAAATGATTGATGTAAAACAGGCTGTCAGATGTTATGTTTTAGACAAAGCCAGAAATAAGCAAACACTTAAGGGTTCCTGAAGTGTTGACTTATTTAACAGTGCTTTCACAGTGTACATACTCAAACATTAATACATTATCACTGTTCATTGTGTATTAAATCAGTAATTTTCTTTCATTTATACAATTGATCCTCTTACTACAGCACAAATACAGATTGATGTTTTCTCATTATTCTGCCACTGCCTACCTGCAGCTTATCATTCTTTACTTTTGGTCCAGCTTAACTGCTCATTTACTGATGTATCGAAAGGCTTTTAATTTGATAGGCTTTCCATCATAGCGAGGACACAGAGTAACATTTTTTTCCTGGCCTACGGTGAAAATATATGGCATTTTGGTTTAACTTGATGCTCAGTGCTGATGTGCTTGGAGCTTGATAATCGTTCTGTATGGAGTACATTAAGTTTTTTTTTATTATTCAGGTAGCAGTCTCTTGCGCTTCAGCAGCTCCACAGATGGAGCTCAGTGTTATCAGAACAGGAACAAAGCATATAAACAAAAACTTCAATGGATTCCCAAAAGAATAGCAATTTCACAGAAACAACCGGACCACATGAGTCACTTTAGATATTTTAAACATTTAACCAATGACAAATGTAATGATGCGCCGGTGGCTTATACAACCCCCCCCAACACATACACACACACAAGACCCTGCCAAAAACTCAAATAAAAATGAGCTTCTGTTCAACCTCAAAATTGAAACAAAAATATCAAAACATCATTAAAATGAACCAAGACTACGGTGAAATTAAAATCAAAAAGTACAAATTAAAGAAATGATAAACCAAAGACAACAACTGAAGCAGATCACGTTAGGAGACAAAAACAGACCTCAGCCATTGCTGAGGCTTTTTCAAAGTGAGATGTTTGCTGTTTCATCTATGTGCTGGAATAACCTGACACGCCAGATAGACAGTTCCACTTATCCGCCATGGAAATATTTCACTAACCCATCTGGGAAAGAGCTGTTCAAAAATGTTTTCAGAGGCAGAACCTTTAAAAACAACAGCAGCTTGTGACTGGATGATTGTTCAGTTCGTCACACTCACCACAGACCAATCCATATCAAGCAACAGTGCTACATTTCATGTAGCAGCTCACGCTGTTGTTAGCCATTAGCTTAAACTGACTTTGACTATCGTCTTACATTAACATTAACAATTATACCACACAGATACTGTATATCATTTAACACTTATATACGCTCATATGCAACATGAACCTTGTCAAAGACAATCCCAATCAAGTTTTCCAAATTAACTTCTGAGGTGAGAATATTTCACCAAGTACCCACGATGACCATAGACTAACTGGCATGAATTTCTCTCCCAGTTTCCCAGCAGTGATTTCCGATCGGAAAAAGAGCAAAACATGATTCCGCATCAGATAAGCTTCAAGTGGCGTTCTTTGCTGCTCTTTAAAAGAATAAATTGAGTCCATTTCTGATTAAAAAGAAAAAAAAAATGTTGATTGAGACCCCTTCAGAAGCTGATATTGTTTTCAAACATGCAGTCACTTCCTGTTGTCGTCACATCCGCAGCTCCCGCCTCTCTTCCCTCTCTATAAAGCATTTAGCCGAGTGAAGTCGTTGGACAATGGTTGGAAAGACGCACATGCAGGATTTATTACAATGAACCAGGCAGGTCCATCTGCTCTGCAAGGCTACTGGTAAGCTAGTATCACAATTTCATTGCCAGCAGTACTTACAACAACGATGCACTTTTTATGAATCAAAACAGGTACTGATTACGCTTCAGCTTTTTACAGTGGTACACCCAGAGTTTAAACTGGCATGAAGGGGTCTGAAGTATAATTCAGATTGAACTGAAAATTCAGAACCTGAATACTTTCATCACTTGATAACTTAAATAGTTGCACAATGGTTCATGCATGATGTTCATTTTCAGGCACATTACATGCTTTCCATACATAATACACCATGGCACTAAATTTAACTTGACTCGTATATGAAAAGGCTGACACACTGTGATTCTTGAGTGGGTCAGTAGTTGGGTACACGTGGCTTGGGGCACTTTTCATTCACTGTACTGCTCATTTCCACTGTTGTGGAGTAATGGCACAGTTTAACGTGGCCTCTGGCGTTAAGATAACCCAATATCAGCCTGCAGCTGTACTGTGATTGTTTCATTTATTTATATATACAGTATATAAAACACTCCTTTATCACATCTGAGCCCTCCTGGGGAATACTTTGTTGATTTATCTATGTGTGTGTTTGTGCCGATGGTGACACACCGGAAAGACCATATAGATCTCAGGATTCCCTGCCTGCATCCCACGACCCTGCCATCCAATCAGAGGAATCAATACGCCCCCAGCCTGTTGTGGACAATATCTGTGGATCCCTCTTTAAAGTGAAAGAATATAATAGGGACAATTCCATGAAGCCATTACCGGTTCAAGGGCAGGTGTACATAGGATCAATAAGAGTTTGAGTACATTGTGCTGGGAGGGATTCACTAGAACTGCACAACCCTCTCTCATTACCAGAACAGATGCTGAAATGTAGACACTTTGGCACACACACACGCACACTTCAGTGTGTTTTCTCATCCTGTCTTCGACAACAACATCTATATGCTTTGAGTTAAGAATTCAAGGGAAGTTTGTTCGATGGCACTTAAATTATTTTTGGCTTCAGACTGTAGTAGACAGTTTTTGTTGGACTAATGGGACATCTTGACCTCCTTTTTAAGAGTTCATTACACTATATCACCTGACTGGCCACACAGGGAAATTTTGGTAGAAGTGTTACGGCGCAAGCGGGTATTCCTCCTTTGGCACGGCTCATTTGAACATAAATGAAAACAACAGTCTATCCCTGTTTTGGAAAAAATTAACTGTTGAGTTGTCCTCAAAGAGTTGATGCAACTCCTGGAGCAGTTTGTTTGCAATGAGGAAACAATCAGCCCAGCAGCTGTCACAAACAGGGTGACGAGTTAACTCATCACATTGCTGTAGTAGTGGCAGCAGCAGCAGTACTAATTATATATACTTAATCATGACAACCAGGCTGATAACAAGCTTCAACCTAATATCAATGTTTTGATCCAGTATCCTTTAAAGCTGTTCTCTGCTTTTTGGCACCACTGACAGTTTCTAGGTTGACACTTCTGGAGGGGTCATGGTATAAGAAGTTACTATGTTATCTGGTGTACTCCATAGTTTGCTGGGGACAGCAGCAAGAGTTAAAAGCTCTCCTACAAAAAGCACTGAGTTTGTTGACATTGATGTCATGAACGTTTTTTTCAACCACAAAGTCATGAGGTCCCTCTTAAAAATAAGGTACATCATCTTTAGAGGCTTACCTTTGATAAGTTTGTATTCAACAAAGATAAATATCGCACCATACAAATAAAGATTACTTGACTGAATCTGGTTCAACAGAGACCGATGTAATGAGGACAGATTTATGATCTCTCTCCATGGGTTTGTCTCAATCCTAAATTCTAATTTTTAGTCTCTTTGTCTGTGCCTAGATGGACACATCTCTAGAAAAATGCATGTGTACATTAATATATATATATTTGTTTACATGCATTTGTATGTATGCATATATATGTGTATCAATAAAATATAGAGTATTGCTTCAGCCTGCTCTATTGTAAAGTGCCTTGAGATAACACTTGCTCACGCTACAAATAAAGATTAAATTCAATTTATGAACATGCTCATCTGTATGAAATATTTTAAACATTTTATTCTGTAGATACCTTAGCCTGCTAACTTCCTTCCCATAATGCAGAGTGTGACTTGTGGTTATCCCATTGCTGGCTGTGATGTAATGATGTGAGACCAGCCCTGCCTTTTTAAGTTTTTCAGATCGCTTAAAAATACAGCAGTGTGAGCATAAAACGATCCAAGGGAAATATACCAAAAACATCCAAGCTATGGGTGTGAAAAAACATTTTAGAATTATGAATTTTAGTACAAAGACCTAAAAATATAATTCTAATTGCATATGTAATATCAAGTTTTCTGCATCAATGATTTCTTTAAGCTGTTTCATGCCATTTTACCAGGCAGAGAGTCTACTTTTCTGCGGATCTGATATTTCTATGTTCTTTACTTTGACCTGCTTGGTGGAGTTTTTTGTGAAGAGCTTGAACCTCTTTTGAAGTTTCAGGTTTTTTTTTTTTTTTTAAGTTACTGCTCACCCCTTTTGGGATAAGCAGTATCATAATGAGCAGATAGATGGATGGTTAATACAGATCAGGCAGTGATAAAACACCTTAGGTGGCTGGCAGAGGGTCTTTTCCCAGAACTACAGGGTTTGAGCCATGAGACTAAAATGACTTCTGAAAAAAAAAGCATTGATGAATGATGAAGTTTTGGTTACTATTCCCACTGATGTTTGATATTTTCTGTATATGTGTAAATTCATATTATTTTGGATTTTAGCTCTGAATGAGGCCCTTTGATTACCAACAGGAATTCCCCCCTCCCACTGATATGAATCCATATTGAGCAAAGCAGCAGTGCTAATGTCGGATCTCCCAGCATGGATCAAAAGAGCCGGACCCTCCTCCTCCTCTTCCTCCTCCTCCTCCTCCTCCCATTCCCTCCCACTCCTGGGTTAGTCTGATGCTGCTTTGCCCTGCATATTAACACCACTGTAATTGGACGTGTTGTTTGTTTGTAGCTTGCTGTTTGTTTAGATTGTGTTTGAAGCCTTACTTAATTAAAATGCGTCCTTGGTGTCGGAGTCTCAAAGCATGTGGAAAACACACAGCCGGGTAAAGTGTTGCTATCTGATCTCGGCAAACACTTTTTCATTGGGTGGAGAGGTGAGAGAAGGGTAAATAATAATGAAATAGGTCAAATTAGAGGCTAATTGTTGCAGTATGGGGACTTGTCATGTTTTCCATATGTACAAGATGTTTTTCTTCTCACAGAATTTAAATCAAGCTATCAGGTGGCATTTGATAGAGATGCTCCAACAGATCAACAGCCAATCATTATCAAACAATTTTCATTAAACATATGCTATCAATGAATCCTAATCAAGACTAATTCACTGAACAACAAAACCAATCACCTATGGTTAGTACTTTGTGTGCAGTGTCGTGGTACAGGCTAATTGAACTTCCAGCTGATTGAACTAAAATGACCTTTGGCTGTCTGAGAAGAATAAGCCATTTCGTTTACTGCTGCTGTAGGTCAGTCTTAAAGAAGAGATTCTTTATACTCTGTTGCCAGTCCAGTTTGTTAAGCAGCAATCTTAATATTAAAATCTGCAGTGAAGCTAGCAGGATCCTAGACAGTTCACTTATGATACAAGGGAACAAATTGGGACATCATGATGTGTTCAAAGTCTCCTCAGTAAAAGAAGATAAACATCTTCTTCCTATGCTCAGTGTAACTTTGGGGAAAAAACGATCTATGATTTGTGAGACTGGGATCAAAATTGTCGTTTTAAAGGAAAGTCTGTTTTCTTAAAATATTAGAAGTTAGAGGTGCCTGATGTATCCTTACGTTACTGTTGATGTGAAGAAGCTGAAATAGGTTTAAAAGTCAATTAAACTGCAATAAATAATTAGGGAGGGGATAAACTGCATTATTACTATTTGATAAGATAGTAAAAGAACGTCCAAGGAACAAAAAATGAAAATGCAGTTATTCATTATCTTTAAAAAAGACTTCAATTGAAAAAAAGAAAAAAGAAAAAAAGGCAGTCCAGATATTTTCAAGCCCACGTATTTCTAACATCTCGTATCCACCAGTGCTCTGCACTACTAGCTAGATGGACTGAAAAACTAAAACAAGTTGAAGACATACATGAAATACAATGTTATTTACAGGTGAGTGGCTGCTTTTACACATAAAGCATTATTATCAAAATTGGCAGCTAAATAATGTGATTGGGGCATCCTTACTATTGAAAGTAAAATCTTATTCAAGGCAAAGATGAGCATTTGGAAGACTTCACAGTGATGCAGCAGTTATTGCTTGCCCCCCTCTCCCTTTCTCCAACAAGAAGGTTGCTAGATCCATTCCCTAGCAGGACAAGGCCTTTCTGTGTAGAGTTTGCACAACAGATCCAAAACTTGCTCACTGGGTTAACTCGTGACTCCAAATTTCCTTCAAGTGTAAAAGAGCAATTGGCCCTGTGATTGGCTGGCAACCTGTCAAGGGATGATGTCCAGTGTCAGCTGGGATAGGCTCCAGCCTTCATATGACCCCAAAGAAAAAAGGAGCATCAAGGATGGGCAGAAAAACATTTAAGGGACATAGTTTAATTTCAGACAAACTGCTGAACTTTCACTATTTGATTGATCTGCTTTCACTTAGAATGCAGAGGAAAACTTCCAGGACTCATTTGGTTAGTTTGTGATTTCTGAGTTATCCCTTTCCGTTTGAGCAAATTGAACTATAATTGTCAACGTTTCAATTTCAGCGACTATTGTGTGACTCTGAAGTGTGTTTATGATTGAGTCTGAGGAACATAAAAGGAGTAACCAGACCATGGCGACTATATTTAACCTTTGAAGGCTGCTGCTCCCTCGTAAGCACTCCTACATTTACACTTTGCCTCTCTGTTGAGGTGGGGGGTGGGGGGTAATGACGTCTCTGGGCAGTCTGTGTGTGCTCGCAGGAAATCTGTCTACAGCCAGGGGGAAGCTACAGGGCCGATCAGATCCCTGAGAGATGGAGAAAAGTCTGATGACTCGTTTAGAAGCCCTCCAAATGGCTCCCAGACCTAATCACGGCTCTTGTTTAATGGCCACTGATGTTATTATTGCGGATGACTATTTGATCTCGCTGTGCCACTTGAGAGGAATTAGGGAAGAGTAATTCACCAACAAACACAATAGACGTGGCAACCCATCTTAAACACAGAGCCCATCTTCTCTGGGTCGTAACAAAGCCTTAGATTATCTCCCTCATGAGGTACCAACTCTTTCTCTTTATTTGTTTGCATGCACGCAGAGTTTTCCTCTCTTCACGGCACACATTACCAAGACAAACCAGGGCATGTCTTTGTCAAGTGCAAGCGCTTGCCTTTTTGGCCGCCCCTTACCCGAGCCAGGCACTAACTATTGTAGATAGTCTGGCTATGATAGATTAGGTTCTGCCAGCCTGGGTGCTGCCAAAACCCCAACCTGGTGGAGGAGTGCGATTCCAACTTCAGAGATCTGACATAAAAGAGATTTGATGGTTTTTTTTATTAGTTTGTTTTCTTTGCTACGTCACAATTCAAATTTGCAACATTTCACTTGAAATGTGCCTGAATAGGAGTGCAAGTGTCAAAGTGGACTGTATCTCTTCGGATCACCTGATCCCAACAGGTTAGGAGGCAGCTGACAGTCTGTTTGTGGCCAACTGTGAAAGGAAATTGTTTGGCATGGATTGTTTTTCCATTGCTGTGTCTCCCTCTGCAAAGCAGCCCATCAATAAAAGCTTTTAAAAGGCCATCGGTAGATCTGGGTGTGTGCATCTGTGAGATAGAGAAAGAGGAAAAGTGTGTTGATGTGTTAATACAGATGTACCACATATATTTATTGTTACCTTTGGATGGCCTTCCAAAAAGAGGGATTAAGGGGAATTCTTTCTGGGGTCTAGAGTCATGAATGAGTAAAGACATGGTCCATACTATGCTCTATAATACCTAGACTTCTTTTTCTTTAAAACCCAAATGTTTCATAACTTTTTGTAATAAAATAAGATTAGAAACATTTTATTTGGACCTGATTATCTAACATTTAGCACAATAATGTTGATGTAGGGTTTGGAAAAGTCAGAATATCAGATATTGGCATAAAACAATTTAGCTTTTTTTGCATTATTTCTGTCAAAATGTGCAAACTATCTGATTCAATCAAACTACCTAGTATTTGTATTTACTACTTTACATCCTGTCCTAACTGTGTGTGTACATCTGTGACAAAATCAGGCTGCTTACACACAGGTATAGAAACACTATGCACATGAAGATCTATAAAAAGCACAAGTGTGGACATAGCAAAAGTAGAAGTGAGAGAATAAGAGAAGAAAGGTGTTAAGAAAAGCTAAATAACTGCTCCAGTTCATGTTGCGGTGGTCAAAAAATATTTTTACTTTTAGTCTAATTTTGTTAGCAGACAATGTCATAGAGGAAACTGTTAAATGTTTGTGTTTGTTCCACATGATAAGAAAGAGAGATGTTTTATTTACAAGAGAATATTGAGATTTTAGGCTTCTCTAATTGACTAACTATGAAACCTTGAATTACTGACAAAACAATTTCCAATGTAGCACGATGCTGTAATATGTGCAACAACATTTGTTGCCCTGATGCCCAGCTCTATTTTTCACACTGTTGCACGTGTCGATGCACATGAGCTGCAAGGAAAGAGGGGTTTTGACGAGGTGCAGAAAGGATTTATTGGTTTTCTCCGGCTTTTTTCTCTCAGTCTAGTTTGCTTATGTTTAATATGGCAGATCCTTCATCTATTTAGGTGACTGAAATGATTTACTTTCAACATGGAGGGAGAAACTTTGTTTGGCTCACAGAGAGCTAAGTATTAATGAGCCTTTGAGTCCATTCCTCATCAATACAAAGCACTTCAAAACTCAGTTTCTCCAGCTGTATGGTAAAATCACTTGATATATGTTTACAAGGGGATACGAAGGGAATGAAAATGTGCTTTTTAAACAGATGCAGTGTGGTCTGGAGATGTGTGATGTCATGTTCATTCAGGACTCAGTGTCACAGTTGCAATATCACTGATTAAAAAAAAACATAACAGGCATTTGCAAATCCAAGTGTGACTTTAGAAACCAAATAATTATGTGGACAATTGGTCTCCTCCACAGTGGTGTGGTGTGGATGGTAAAAATCAAACTTGTTTAGTATTTATTGATTTAGATATTACATTAAAACCACACAGGCAAGAAATATTGTGTAAGTTATTAGTCCCAATAGTCTACACTATATATATATATTTTCTTTTTCTTTTTTTTACTTACAATATGAAAAGAAAGATATAAAAGCAAGTCAAACCTGAAATGCGAAACTTTACCACACTTTATCTGCCCTTTGCTGCATAGACCTTTATCTGGGAAATAAATAAAAACACAACAGAGTACAGGGAAAGTGGTGAGGAAAAGGAGGAGATCGAGCTGATGGGTGACAGATGCAGGTCTAAACTGTAGCAGTTGTTTAGGTCTGAAACCTGGCTCTGAAAGTTGATGACTCTAAACTCTAAATGGTGCTGTTTTAGTGCAGCACTTGCCTTTTAGTATCAGTTTTATTTTAGTTTTCTTTTTTGTTAGAAACTTGGTCAAATTTTTTGTGGCTGCCCAATTTATGGCCACCACTAAAAATCAATGAAGGCATTCCTGAACAACACAGATGCTGAATCCTAAATAAATGACAGATACAGCAATCTCACTCCCTGGTATACACTGGCATATACTTTATGTTGCCACAGCCTCTGCCATGAAGAACAACCATTTCCTCTGCATAGCTGTGGTGGTGAAAATGGACTTTCCAGATCTAAAAGCAAAGGAATGAGAAAAGCAGGTTGTTGTGGCATCAGACCTTCACTTTGAGCTCTGTAATTTTAGCTCTGGATGTTTTTGAGGGATTCTGTACTTCTTGATTTCCATGCATGCTGTTGAACTGTTGTTGACCTGTTGCTCCTCTGCTTACTTTACACGACCCAAACACTCCGGTAACTGTAGTTGTGTGTGAGCATAAGAACAGAAATCCCCTATATTGAAGATTACAACAAACAGCTCTTCCTTTGGTTGAATGTTAAGTCTGCTGTGAACGTCAGGAGGATGTAAAGAAATTTGGTTGTTTTAACAGGAAGTGGGGGCCCCTACAATGCTGAAGCACTAACCGGAAGAAGGGCAGGTCAAGAAAACATCAGAAATATTTGTTTTTTTTTCTTTGTCCTTGCACTTAACTGCTTGGTAAATGTAGCCACAGCTGCTTTCTGCCTTAATGGAGTGTCACTGAGTAACATCATGTGGGATCAGATGGTGTAGTACACAGGTGCACAGGTGACACATCCACATATTAAGTGAGGAAAGGTTTTTAATGCTGTTATCTGGAGATAAGCACATCATTTGGCCCTCAGTAGCCCCAGTTCAGCCCATTATGGTTCATTGACCTTGCAGTGCCATCTAACCGACCAGGAAATACTCACATACGGTGCATGCAATCTTCAATCAGCTGGGTGAAATCGGAAAATAAGATTACTCAATTCATCACACGGTGAAATGGCCCCAGCTTGTTCGCAGTAGTGTTATTCTATCACAGCCACCTAATCTTTATATGTGAGTGAATCGGCGGGGTGTGAAAACAACAGCAAGCACCACAAAAATGAGCTGCATTTTATTTTACCTAAGTGTATCATGATTTTATGTCCCAATAGGTTGGGGAGCTCTTTAAATGCTAACTACAATATGATTAAAAACATAGGTCTTATTTCAATAAATTTCCATATAACAGTACTAAACATATTTTAGCACTTCATATACAGACCGTAATTTGAATAAAGAATTTATAACATACCTGTGATAGGGTTTGGGCTTTTAATAAATGTTATTTCCTTCCATCAATCACTTAGACATGAATACGATTAGTGAGATTGATTATTGCTTTCAAATAAATTATATTTCTGTTTTCTAAAACTACAAGATCATTACATTGCTGGTACGTTTTCAAATTAACTGTGGGATAGGGACAAAAATGAGAAGGGTCAACAGAGGCATGCTTAATTAAAGTAATACACAAGAGTCTCCCATTCTGTTTTCTGTATGTGTTGTTTTCATGGGGGTTGTTGTTTACTTTCTAGAGTGATCAATCACACCGCATCTAAATGTGCATTTCATGTCCAAGACTAGGGTATCATAGGATATTACTTACATGAATTAAAACTGAACCGAAAGAAGAAGCCTTGCATCATCTCAATGCTTTCCAGAGGTACACTTGCTGGAGGCCCAGCAGAACGCCATGTTGGTGGGCTTACCGATTCCTCCATCCTTTATCTATACTGCTCAAGGCAAAAATCAGGTTAAGGTTTGCTTGTGTATCCATGTTTT